>CAWUFW010007601.1:272500-989164 GCA_963921515.1 Calotriton arnoldi | reverse complement strand
CGTAAGGAACCGACACCTCGCCGCCATCCGTGACGTCACCTCCCCGACACAGTAAGGAACCGACGCCTCACCTCCCTGCGCTGCAGTAAGGAACCGAGACATCACCTCCCCTGGAGTCGTAAGGAACCGACGCCGCCGGCGCCAACGACGCCTCACCTCCCTGACGCCATGCACCGTCTTTGTTTTCATCGAATTCCAGGTACTGTTCTTTGTGGGTCTGCTCGACTCCGGGCCCGACGCCGCGCCACCTCGCGGTCGGCGCCGTGCTTTGGGATTTCCACCGGTCACGACGTCGTGATAACTCCAAGTGGAGTTATTTGTTGCTACAAGCTTTATTTTTGATTGACTATCCTATTTTTGAAGATAACGTGAACTGTCTCTATTATTTTAAGTCTATTTTAGATTACAGTAATGTGGATTTTTGCTATTGGGTCTTGTGTTAAGTCTATATAAAGATTACTTATTTTTACATAGAACCTGTGTGGTGTCCATCTGTAGTGTTTTCACTGTATTACTGTATGTGTTCACAAATGCTTTACACACTGCCTCTGAGATAAGCCTGTCTGCTCGTGCCAAGCTACCAGGGGGTGAGCAGGGGTTATTTTAGGAGTGTATCCCCCTTATCCTGACTAGAAGCAAGGGTCCCTATTTGGACAAAGGTGCAAACCATTGCCAACTAGAGAACCCCAGTTCTAACATTCACATACACAGAGATGATAAAAATGATGATCAAAACTCTTTTAGGTATTGCTGCATCAAACACATCGCTCCAACATGGCCGCCATAACTAAGCATCATCGCCACAACTACTTCCAGCATAATTGGCAGTATAACGATTTGTATGTACATGAGTGAGTCTACCACATGAAGTGCATGAAGCACAGAGCGGGTCCAAAACGTCTTAGACCCACACCATGGGCAATAATTTACACACACTAAAGTGGTTATTCCAAGACCCAAAATCTCCTTTATGAACAATGAACATCGTTCCAATATGGCCGCCAATCCGAGGCCTCGAAAAACGACATCCAACATGGCCACCAACAAAATTAGCGCTACACGCACTAGTCCTCCAACATACACCCCGCCACCCGGAAGCACCAAGCGGACATATAGACGCTTTAGACTTGCTTTACTCCACCACCCGGGACCCTGTAGAAGTGGGTAGGTCGCAAAGCTACGTGCTACAGGCACACAAGTGAGTACTGTGTGAATGATATACATGACGATACTCTGATTGATCGAATGTTTAGCCTTCATGCCTTTAGTGCTTTGTGTTTAGACGGAGCATGATATATTTTGTTTAGACGGAGCATGATACATTTCTCTCGACTAATTGCCAAACACGCTACCGCTCCACAAATATGCCTACTCGATCGAACACCATTTTACAAGCACTATTTACTCGATGCCACATTGATTTGTAAGCTATGCTTACCAGGCCACACGGTTATACCTCGTTCTTAGTCAATCCAGCCAGCTTGTTATATCTCCTGAATAATGTTAAGTCAATCTTACACAACTTTTGTAACAGCGATTACTTGACCACATAGAAAACCACAACATACATTTAACCCACATGTGACTCAGAATTGAATTATGAACTTGAGTAAGTGTCGATGTATGTCACAGTTCTATCGACCTGACATGGTATGGGAGTAGGAGTCACACACCCTGTATTGGGTTCTGATGCCAAATGCTGCTAATACTATTTTCCCTCGTTTTCTTCCCACTTCTGATCCTAGTACATGAGGAACTCCTCAGGTTTCAACCTACCGGGTACTGTGAAGCCTGGTTAGTCCACAGTTGTGGGTGAGTCCTTATGCTCTCTCTGCTATAACATTATTGTGTGCCACAAGGGCTGAAGTTCACATTAGCTCACCTTGTGCACTCACAGTGTGGCACCCTGTTTTTAATTGTTTTTATTTGGTTCATGCTCACCACGTAATTCCGAGAGTCAGTTTTGCACAGGAAAAAGAGAAAATGCACAGACCCATGACCGTAATAAACTTGCTTATGTGATGTGTTCTCTCTCCACAGGTAGTTCCAGTACTACCAGGTATATGACTAGTTAGTCGCATGGTTGATGTGAGTGTGCAACAATGGGTTAGGGAACGATTTGTCGCTCCCATACCGGAAGCACTGCTGAAAGGCTTTGTTGCACCAAAAACTTCAAAAAAATCATCCAGTTTTCTAATTTTAATCCATTTATTTCAATTCTCAATTTTTTGTTCCTTTTCGTCCGTCACATGAAAAACCATTATGTATTCAATTCTGATGCGGTAAATGTGCCCATCCGAGCCTTATTTTTACGGCAGGAAACATACATAATTCATCCTCAGTAGTATCACATTCTCAATGCATTTCGGTTGCTTTCATCAACCTTCGTCAGGGGTTCACTACAAAGTCAAACAACAACATTTTAGACTACATATTTTAAAACGCTTGTCATATCAATACGCTAACATTATTCATTATGTACTTTTTTTTTTTTTAAAAAGCTCAACTGGTGCTTTTCCTCTAGTACCTCCCAGCGCAAAAATGCTCCTGATCAACTCCCCTTCATCTGTATATACAATACAGTCCCACGTTAAAGAACATCTACGAGAATGTCTCCCCACTATCTTAGATAACAAAACCTGCCTGTTGCCTTTCGTTCCACACTGCATAGAAATCCCTCTCGTACCTGTGAAACTTTTCATCAACTTAGTTCTTACTCCTCAAGCCGACTAACGGCTTTCTCACATTTGCCGCCATTTTAAACTCATCACGTTTTAAGACCCGCCCCTTATTATTGTCTAAGCTTTTACCACTTTTACTACGGGACCCATAATCCACTGGTACGGCTCCTACTTGTTGAAATCACCTATATGTGAAACCTTACTCTATCCCCTCATTCGGTTCAACAAACCCCCAGCATTCGCCAGATTACTCTGCCCACCCTTACGATGTATAAATCTGCACCTATTAAAAAGATTACGTTTCTGAGCTTTAATTAATTGTATCTGTACACATGTTAAAAGGAATTTCAAGATTGAAATACATCCACTGAATAATCATATGAAATAACGTTTCCTTTGGTGTTGTAACATTAAATCGTCCTTCGCGTTCGTTGCTGTTTTGGAGCAGTTTAAGCTTGCTCCCCTTAGTGAGGAGTGTAGGTTTAACATGTGACCTTAATTTCATCCATCTTAACTCCTCGTGTTTCAACCTACCGGGTACTGTGAAGCCTGGTTAGTCCACAGTTGTGGGTGAGTCCTTATGCTCTCTCTGCTATAACATTATTGTGTGCCACAAGGGCTGAAGTTCACATTAGCTCACCTTGTGCACTCACAGTGTGGCACCCTGTTTTTAATTGTTTTGATTTGGTTCATTCTCACCACGTAATTCCGAGAGTCAGTTTTGCACAGGAAAAAGAGAAAATGCACAGACCCATGACCGTAATAAACTTGCTTATGTGATGTGTTCTCTCTCCACAGGTAGTTCCAGTACTACCAGGTATATGACTAGTTAGTCACATGGTTGATGTGAGTGTGCAGCCACAACACCATTTTAGGTTTTGAGTTGTAGATAGTATATCCCCTTGTTTGGTTCTGACGAATCGCCTGCAGATTATTCAATTGGCGAGAAACATGTTGACCTATCACATATAGGAGCGCCATAACCTGAGACATAACCTCAGCCTAACGCCTTATATCTTTTGTTTTTACTGAGGGTAGGAGACCCCTTGATTAAAGTTTTTGTCATAGGTACTCCCAACCCTATTTTAGCATCACTCGTAACACACTTTAAACACACATTCATCTACACACACTAGACCCCTCACCCCCACTTCACCAAACGGCTGTTGGAAAAAGATCTCTGCTAAAGTGCCCCTACTATAGGGAGCCCGTAGGGTATTGCACCGCCGACCTGACGAGGAGCAGCCCGATGATGAAGCATGACACCCAACAGGGTGTGTGAGGGCATTATAATCCAATGAAATGGATTCCCACCTTTGAACCACTCCGGTCAGGTTGGTCTATATTTCCTTTACCTGACTCTCACTTCAGAGGAACAGCATTTATCTTTTTTCTAGAAAAACCAAGTTTCATTCTTGATCATTATTTATAGTTTTGCAGGAACAATTAAAATGTACCACACTCCCAGTTCTCTAAGAGCTTTCTTGACCTCTAAAAAGGCGGCCCTTTTAAACTGTACAGCAGCTGTGTAATCTGGAAATAGCATTACTGCACAGTTCACAATCTTGAATGGGCCCAACAGGCAAGTTTTATGCAGGAGAATATCTCTGTCATAATAATGAAGAAAGCAAGCCACCACCCGTCTCGGGGGGGGGGGCCCAGGAGAGGCTTCTGGGCTGGGACCCTCTGTCCCAATCTGGTACAAGGAAACTGGTAAGTACATGAGAGACCACTTCCGTTCGCATCCCATTCTCAAGGAAGGTGACTATATTGCTGCCTTCCACTCCCTCAGGAAGGCCCACAATGCTCACATTATTGTGACAGTTCCTGCCTTCTGCATCCTTAGCTTAATATTCCAACAACCAAACTCTCTGTGAGGTTGGCAATCTGTTGTTTTGTGGATACACAGGTGGGTTGAATCTCATTCAGCACATCTTCTGTGATCTTAACCATGTCAGATAGCTTGCAATGATCCCGTCCTGAAGAACCACACATCTATAGCCACCATATTATTTAGTCAAATACATTCCTGGACTCTGAGACTGGTTTTAGAATATTGTCAAGTTTGTTCTGAAGTGGATGAAGCTGCCGGTCCGTCTCCAAAGAGCGACCCGGTTCATGCTCAATGCTGGAGCCCTTCTCAATCTGGCTAATTGCCTCCTTTTGTCTCGTCTTACTCTTTCCAGTACCCTATCGTAGGTAGCCAAAATGAGAAGTGAAGGCAGAGCCCAATCCAGGAGATGAGTACAGGGTTACTTGGGCCATTTAATTAGTTGTTCATCCCTTCGCCACTAAAGATGATGACTTCAAGCAGCTTTATCTGGGAAAGAGGTCTGGGCTGCTTACCCCACGCCCTGGAGTCAGACAATGATTGGATTGCAGATTCATAGAAAAGGTAAATATTGCGCTCCCAGGAGATCTCCACCCTATGCCAATAGTTATGAGTTTTGCCCACCTTTTATAGCCAGTATGTGTAGGTCCTCATTTACTGATAGGTGAGGGTCTGCTTTGGACCTTTGATTGAGTGTTCCACAAGAGCGTGGCTTACATTTTCATGCTCCATTGTGTATGTTGTCACCAGTCCTCAATAAGGGATCCAAATGGAGCTATTCCAGGTCTGGTCTCTAGCAGCCATTTCCAGGAGTTTTACTACAGGAGCCCCCATTTGGACTAAACCAAGGTATTGCCTACAAGTACAAGGAATACTCAGTGACATCCACCATCATAGCCCCACTGCAGGTCTCCAAAAGCTTTCGCTGATTGGGTTCTATCATCTAGTCTGAAGGCCCCCTACTTGGGGCACTCAGGGAGAAGTCATCAAGAGGTCATCTCTCCTAGCTCCACCAGCACTCACTAGTACTCGCTAATCGGATTTAAAGTCCCAGTGAAGGGAAGGCTGTCAGAGAGTATCCTTCGGCCATTCAGGTGATTTTCTAGCCACGGTGAGGATTGGCCCACTCCACCCCTCTGGAGAGCCAAGCCACACAGCAGGGACTGACCTGGGCTGCTTGGAGGTCTATGGTTGTCTTGGGCAGTGCTCCAGCCTCAGCTGCTGTAAGAAGTGCCCCAGTAGCAGTCAGGCTGCTTAGCCTACAGGCTCCAGCAAAGAGTGGGCCATGCCACAGAGGAAGGCCACACTATACGGCTGGCTGAATCCTAACTGCACTTCTCTCCACAATTGGGAACCTGGTTCTCCAAACGTTCAGTGTTCGTCAGTGGGTCTAGATGACATCCTTGGCAGACAGCTAAGGTAGGATACTTGAAGAGTCAGTAACAGAGCTCAGCACTCTGGGGCATGCCGTCTTGACTGACATAACCAAGTCCTCCTGTCCTTTTTATTACTGTTCAATGTAAAGCAATGTTAACAACATTGCTGGTTGAGTAGTGTTTCATAAAAAAACTCTAAATAGGTACACAAATAAATTTGGGGCTTTACACAGGAAAGTGATGAAGTATGTACTTTTGAGGACAATAGGACATTAGGCTTCTTGTTGAAATGCACATGCTGAGGTTTGTTTAGAAAATAAGTGTAGCTCAAATCAAAAAATTATTTTGGAATGGGGTGCCCAAGTGTAAGTTTACAGAAACGTACAAACAGATTTTTATAGACAAAATGAGCCCGATTCATAAAGGTAAACTTGGACATACAGTCTAAGTGTAGAGCTGAAGTCTAATTTTGGTATTTACAAAGGGACTTACAAGTAGTATCTTTACACCTGCAGAGGTTCTGGACTCAGGGCGGTGGCTCCGCATTTGGGTCAGAATCTCCACAATTGTAAAGATACTACTCTTAAGTCACTTTGTGAATACTAATCTTCTGGTGTAAACTTAGACTTTAGGTCTAAGTTTACTATTGTGAATTGGGCCACAGGGAGTTTATTTACTAAAACCAAGATCTGGTATTTGGAGATGAAACATATTTTGTCAGAAAATAATACATAAGGCAAATATTTGACGTATGATCCATTCAGAGTTAAGGGGCACATGTTGTTCATGTTCAGACATCCTTTCCTTGGTGCTAAATGGATTTTCTTGCGCTGTTATTGTTATTTTGTAAAGACATGATGGCATTTAATAAAGCAATCTTGTTCTTTTTTTTTAAATGGGACTTGGAAGCGTAAGTTGTTGGGTGTGACTGACAAGGAGAGAGGCAAGTGAGGTACAGGTGGATGGAGTAGAGAGTGTAGCCAGGCTGCCAGGACGTCGACGCCGCTTAGGTTGCTGGGCCGAGTTGGTGGCCTTGCACCACTGCAAGCCATAACAGTGGCTCATGATGTGCTGTTTCTTCCATTTGCCGGCCTCTCTGTTGGCTATCTGTGGATTGCTTGTCACTGCTGCCCTCCCTCCATGTGGCAGCAGTGGAGTGGGCTGAGTGGAGTGCAGGAGGGCTGAGAGGTCGGCTGCAGAATAAAGTGGAGCAGCTCTCTGCCTGTCCCATCCAGACTTGCCAGTCTTGCAGGTGAGATGCGCTTGGACACTCTGGGATTGGGACTTCACTGCACACAGAGCGAGTGCAGGCATTAGGCTGCAGCCCCGATGACAGTGGTGCGGAAGCAGTTGGCATTAGGCCGGTGCGGCTTGCACCATGACGAGGGGGCCAGTGTGCACTCTTATGAGAATTTGAAAACTGCTATTGTCCTCCTTCGTTGCTTGCTGTACTCCTTGCAAGGAGGAGGCTTCTATGTTAACTTAGAAGGCTGGGCACCCTCTGGCTGGTGTAGGGACCACGGTCATAAGTTATAAAAGGACCTGAGAAGCCACACCCTCCCAAATATAAGAAGCAGGCCTGAACTATAGGCATCTGAGGCACCAGAAGAGCATGATTATTGCAAAGAAACTGAGATCTGACCATCTGCTCTTGGGGAGGGCATGCACTATCACCAAATCCAAAACCGTTACGGAACAGAGACCCTTTAGTCACAAAGTTGAAGGGTAGGAATCAAATATTCACCCTATGGGAAAAGGAGAAGTTAACGCAGGAGGATTTGAAAACAAATGCAAACACCTATGAGGAGTTAAATGGAGATGTGCTGCCTGAAAGCCCACGTGGGACACGATCTGAGGGGGTTAATTTAATTACAATACACCTTGAGGAGTAGTAACACCTCAAATAACCCTTCTTTGTTATCTCACCTGTCTGCGATGCCAGCTTTGGAAGTAAGTGACATTTAGCTGTGTCATCCTCCAGATCAAGAAGTAAAGGTCTCTCTACAGTGCTCAGAAAGACTTCTATCCTCTATTTTAAAGTTGTTGGAAAAATTTGTTGGAGGGTCAGATTGCATCTTCGATACTGTGAAGGCAATATTGAAGGAACTGATCAATGGCAAGAGGGACAAGGGACAGCCAGCTGCAACTGAAGTGATTCCAATGACTTACAGATTGGCTGATCATAAAGATGCTTGTTCCCAAATTCATTTTGGTTCTGAAGTATGAAAACTGAAGTGTAAAGTGTCCCCCAACTGCCCCCTCGCCGAAAGTCTAGTTGGCTCAATAAGATTTATCTTTGACACCACACTGGCAGTGAGGGGTTCAGTTGGAAAATGTGTGGAACAGGATGTGTTCCCAAGTTTTAAACCCCACACCAGGCAGGATATAAGTGTTGGTGAGTTTTGTGCATCTCAGTCAATGCCTAAGGACAAGAGGAAAAATGGAGCAGGATGAAATGATCCAATCGTAGAATCTCAAAGAGGGGATGGAGGAAATTATGAATCAGAGAGGAGGCAAATATTCCACAAAGGCCAGAGGGGCCAATGCGAAATTCTCAATCAGTCCCTCAGGCAGTGGGCCCCGTTTATGGATCCTCAAGTGTTTCGAATGAGAGAATCGTAGAGGTAACAGTGGTAGAGGCCTCTATTGTTCAACCTCCTTGTAAGCAGTCATCTCTGAAACCAATGGCAACACTGTTTGTGGACTCAGGCTCAAAGAAGGGTCCTTTGGAGTCACCAAAACAAGAAGAAAAAAGCTCCATGCGGTTTAATGTGGATACCTGCATATTGAACTTTATTTCCCTTTTTGGTTCAGATTTAATTTTTGAATAGGTCTTCTCTGCTTAAATGCTTCTTGGACATTGAGACTTTAAATTTAATTCAGTAGTGATATTATTTGGTTTCCCTATTGCAATTCAGGGTTTGGTTCTAAATCAAGGGTTACCTTTTACTGTAAACTTGCTGCAATTACGATATTACGAAACTCTGTATGTTTACAATGCAAGGGCATTGATGTACTCAATATTAGAGGAGAAGGGGAGGCACGATGTAGGTATGGTTTCTCACCAGAATGATGAGTGTTAATGAGCAGGTCCCCTCTTTGGCTATGTCCCCTAGCAGTGGATCCCCAGTTGACTATCAAGGGTTGAAAGTTCACCTAGGAAAAAATGGTAGACAGGTGTCACTCGGGGAACCTACAACTTTCTCTGCTCAAGATATAAATGATGAACCATATAGATGGAATTGGTTACCTGGTGTTCTAAATAGTGGATGCCGGACTAGTCATTCTCTGAGGCCTTATAATTAGCAAAGAGCTGAAGGATCTTTCCTGAAATGCAGGCGGAATAAAGAACAGCGGGGAGAAATTGTACTATTTGAGTTTGCTAAAGGCAGACGTGATTTGTCTCCAGGAGACATGGTGTGATGGGGAGCTTTGCGTGAAGATTACTTCATTTTGGATTGTAAAGCTAAACCCTCTAGGAGGGATCAAGCAAATGGGGGGGTGGCATGCCTGTTGTCCAAGAGGCTCAATTGGAAGTATGAATGTTATAGAGATTGCAGTGATATGTTTATGTCAGTACTTCTGTTTAATTCAGGAGGGGAGCTATGTGCATCACCCCTTTTGCTTGTAAATGCTTATATCCCACCAGATCCTACCTGTGATGCACTTTTGCATAAAGTTTTCTCTTTTATTAAAACATCTTTGGACAAGGAGCAGGTTCCCCATGCAGTTTTAGTATGGGGTTTAAATTGTAAAATATACAATGATGAATTGCACCAACTATGAGATCAAGAAAAAGAGGAAGTATTGCAAATTCCCAAAATTGTCTCTCCACCAAAGATAAGAAACGATAAGAGAGGGACACTCCTATTTGCCCAACTGAGAAACAATGACTGTATTTTAGCTAATGGGAGACTACCCTCAGACTCTTTGGCTTCAATAACACATAAATCTTCAAGGGGAAGGGCAAGTTTGGATTATGTGGTGGTAGGTTGCACCTCTTCCTTTCTGTTGGGAGATCTAAAGGTAATAGATATTCCCATCAGTGACCATCCTCTGCTGTTTTTTTCTTCTGGGCCTAAATATGGTGCCTATTAGTTAATGGAGGTTTGAAGGGTCAGCATCCAAATTTGTTAAAAAAAAAAACAGGGAGAACACAATGAGATCACAGATGATTACAAGCTTAAAAGTAAAATAGAAGCTACACTTGAAAACCTTGAAGCCTGGGTGGGCGATTAAGCAGCTATTCGCATTTGCTAGTCCACAAAATACCAAGGGCAAGTTTAAGATGATTCCCCACCCACTACTCTTACTAAATAAGGAAATAAATGCCATAGTTAGAAAACAATATATAGTATACACCCCTGAGAGGAATGCTAAGTTGTCGCTATTAAAAAGGAGAAGGAGTCAATTGAAGGCCCATACAAAAAGAAAAGCGTGGGGCAGACTTTGGATTGATCTAAGGGAAGCTGCAGTAAAGGGTCACGGCAAGGTCCTGTGGACACTGGTCGCGGAAGGATATGGGTCAAGAGTTAGATGCTTTCCCTCAACCATTGAGGAAACTAGTTAGATTGACTTTATTTCAAATCTCGATGCTGCTAATGTTGGAGAGGTTGATTGATCTAGTGCAGAAGGGGAGACACATTCTTAAGGCCCCCCATCTCAAAAAGAGATTGAGTTAGCCATTCGAGGAATGCGCACCTCGGCTACAATGGGGCCAGATGAAATTCTAGTTTCAGTAATAAAACAAGAAGCACCCCTCTGGAGTAAAATACTATCCCTGGTTTTCAAAAGATGTTCTGAAAACAAAGCAATTCCCCCTCTGAGACGGGAATTATCATAGTACCATTCTTCAAGAAGGGAGATCAAAAATTGTCATGAAATTATCGTCAGATTGCCCTTTTAGATGTGGTGGGCAAAGTCATTTCTAAATGTTTACTCACTCAGATTAGTGAGTGGGTGGATGAAAACTAAATTATACCTACGGAGCAAACTGGGTTCAGGGAAAACATGGAACTATTGATAATATAGCTGCTCTCCAGGTGATTCATGAGAAATATGTTTTAGCGAGAGGAGGGGTGATTTATGAGGTATTTATAGACTTCTCCACAGCATTTGATAAAGTAGATCTATCTTTGTTGTGGAGAAAGCTCACAAGATTGGGTATGTTGGGTACCCTATTCAATCTAGTCATTTCCCTCCATTATTCCACCTGGTGCAGAGTACTACTAGGTGGTGATAGAGTCTCTCTTAGGAAATACCTAAACTAAACGGGCTAAAACAAGAGTGCCTATTAGCACTGCTACTTTTTTCTTTAGATATCTATATCAGACATTTCCGGCCACCTGATTCAGACTGAGGGTATCGCTCCAATAATTTGTGGAAAATCAATAGTTTGCCTATTATATGTGGACAATATAATAATTCTGGATCCCACCCAAAATAGTTAAAAGTCTCCTGCAGGCACTGCAACAATTTGCAGATGCCTACTACTTAAAGAGTAACATTTCTAAAAGCAAAATCATGTGTTTCCATGGGCAGAAGAAACCCAAATATGGAAATTTTATATGGCACCTGGGTGCACAAAAGCTAGAAATTGTGAAATTGCATACTGTTTTGGGGAAGATAATGTGTGGGGACCTTAGTGAAAAGGCCCATATTGAAAAAAACATGAGCAAAGCCCAGTCTCAAGCTAAAGGCTTGGGTGCTTTTTATAGGGCAACCAGGAGAAGACACTTCTCGCAACTTTTAGAGGTCTAGCAAACCAAAATCCCTGCCTTTATGCTCTATGGACTGGAGCAGATTGAAGTAACTAAATGGGGTTTTCTAGATATGATGGAAGGATGAGTCCTCAGAAACGTATCTTCTATTAACTCAGTGGTCCCAGTGGCAGCCTTAGGATTGGAAATGTGCTTGAGAAGTGCTTTTGTTCAGGGTGTGGTGGGGGTGGTACACTGGGTTGCCTGTCTAGCATGGAATGATGATGAAACACTAAGGTCCTGTGTAAAGAAACAAATTGTGGTTGATATTAAGGCTAAATCAATAATTTGTAGAAACTTAGCTTATGCTGTTGATATGCTTCAACTAGACCCTAATTTGGTTCTTGCCCTAACAATGCAGAAATTAAAAGCTATTATAAAACAAGCTACATGGACCTCAAGCTTTCGTTGGGCAGCAAGGTGTGCCTCAAGAAAGGGGATTTCAGAATATAATAGACTCCTTTTTAGTAAACAAAGCGCAACCTTATATTACTTGGAATTTGCTGCATGGGTTGAGACCCTTCTGGATTCTGTTGAGGCAGGATATGCTCCCGCTTAATACCCTTTTGGCCGAACGGTATGGAATCACACCTGAATGCAATCTATGTCGAAATGGTCTCCAAGATCTGAACCATGCTCTCTTTGTCTTCCCAGCACTTTTATTATGTCGCCGAAAATGGCTGAGACCTATATGTCTACAGTTATCTATATTCTCTGCTTCAGATGCACTACAGTCACTTAAGCACTTTCTAATGAAATGTTTTGTTACAGAATTCCTAACGTTTTAAAGTGTTTTTTAAATCGGGTACCAATTCTATTGTACACATAGTAACTGGGTTTTATGCTGTCTTGGTCATTAATGTTCTTTAAGGAACCTTCTGAATATGTGTGTTTTTATGTCTTTTGAATATGTGAATTCTGGCTAATGTTTTATGGGGATCTCTTTGAAGTTCAGTAACATAAATAAAAGAAAGTTGAAACTTAAAGTAAAGGAAAATGGTATAGATTAAAAAAGAAAAGATTTAAAAACATTTTTAAGACTAGTCAATGGTCCTTCCGACTCATGCCTTCTCCTAAAAAATGTTTTTGTCAACCTTCCCTCTAGAGCCCTTCCTGTTTATGAATGGCTTACCACTACCTTTGTGTAGTTGATAAAATAGTAATACTTTTTGACTGAATTTCAGTCACAAAACATTAAAACATTCCATTGAGAATCGCTATTTGGAAGCGCCGCCCCAAGCTTGCACCTCCCAAATAGTGATATGTATTGGTATGTACTCTTAAACCCAAAATGCGATTCAGAAACATGTTGACTAATCTCAATGTGGGTTTTGTGCCTACCCAAAGGCCATTTTGCGGTTGCAAAACATTTCAATTTAGCGAATTTGAGCCTTTGTGATCACTGAGGGCCACATGTACAAAGATTCCCATTTGCGATTTCCTAATAGCGAATTTTGGGATTCACTATTGGGAAATCATAAACAACTATGTTCTATAGTGTGTTTAACATTGTCTGCGATTCCAGTGGGTCGAAATTGACCTACCTCATTAATATTCATGAGGAGGGTTGCAATTTGCGACCCATTGGGAATCGATACAAAACACAGGGGTGGTGGCCTGCGTTGACAGTAGACCACCATGTCTGTGTTTGTTTTTAAATAAAGCAATGTGTTTTTTAAATTACAGCCTCTTATCCTTAAACGAAAAAGAGATATGTTTCAAAAACAAAAAGGAAAAGTTTACTTTTAAGTTTTTAAACGTAGACAGTGGTCTTTGGGACCACTGCCTGCTCCTAAAAAACATTTTTGCATACATTCACAAAGGGGAAAGGGATCCCCTTCCCATTTGCGAATGTGTTATGCGAATGTTTCATGACTGTATTTTGACCACAAAACATTCATACATACCCTTGCGAGTCGCTATTAGGAAGGGACGTCCCTAACACGCCCCTTCCTAATACCGAATCGATAACCCGTTTATAGGTTACTGAATCAGAAAAAAGGGTTTGGTACATGTGAAAAGGCTTTTTTGCGATCACAAACGGCCCTAAACTGTGAATCAGGCCGTGAGCCACAGGCAAAAAGCTTTATGCATGAGGCCAAAAATCCCTTTCGTACATCTGGCCGTTCATTTACTTATATATATTTTCATTCTAGTGTACCAAAATAAACGTGCAAATTGAAAATCTTTTTTAAAATGCATTATTCAGATGAATGCAATTTTCTTTTAACCAAAAGACCAACTTTGTTTTGGTAAACAAGGACAAAACTTTCTTGTAAGTGAGAATGAGAGTGGGAGATCGTTTTAGCAAAGCCGTCAGAAAAACTTGGTATTATGCATGCTAGAAGCAAGGAAAAGTGTGGAACAAGTGCTAAGTAGCAAAGAAATATTTAACAGAACCACTTCAAGTGCCAGACCATTTAATTTGATTTCCCAGTTCAGTAACATACGTGTTAAGGTTTCATAGATGAGAGTGAAACGCGCCCAAAAAATAAAAATAATTCGTTCATGAATATTTAAATCTTTTTAATTAAATTCATTCAGTGGGTCACAAGTATAACAGGACTAAACTCGTTTTTCAAATTGTGGATATGGTTGAAGACTTTACTCATAACACCTTAATAATGACAGCACAGTATAGCAGTGAAAATAGTAATATGTCGAAATATGTATCATGTTAAAAAGATGTTACTTTAATCATCATTATGATTAAGAATGGTTAATCACGGTGACAGTTCTCTATTTCAAAATCCATTAATCTGCAGTCAAACTCAGAATTGGCGCTTGCTTGCAGCATAACAATCATGAAAGTACATATGCGACTTCTATAACAGAAAACTTGCCCAATGAAATTTGTCACTGGCCAGGAATCAGCAGTGCGGGAAGAAGGAAGTTAAGAGAAGGCAAGAGCAGCTTGTAGGGGTGTCACATCCGCGAGGAGTGCAGCTGAGCTGCAGGTGAGAATAGTCAGTCAGGTGTTCAAAAAATATACGCTAATCTATCTCTGTGCAAAGCGGCCCCTAACACCGAAGCAAACTCTGCGTTGCTTCAACAATATTCATGAGGTATGAATTAAATGTGTTCCTTTCTGTGCCAAGAAATGGATGCAGAAAAAGTGGCCTGCAAGGCAGGGTACTCCTTCATAGGATGACCTTTCACATTAGCTTACTGTTGACACGAGTCACAATTGTGATCCATCATGAAAGGGATGTCTGCAGAACATTAAGCATTCCCTGATGCCATTTTCTTTTGTCTCAGTAGCTATAACATACTTCCAATACAGGAAATCATTGTGAATGATCAACAAGTGCCCTCTGTAACCAGGCAAGACTTCAGAACCACACTAGAGGCAGCAAAGAGCTGGTGGGCTCCCTACAACTTCCAACGAGGGAGGAATGAGGCCTTCCAGCTCCCTGCTGCTTGGCACGGGCAAGTGTTTGCTAAGAGTCCATTGCATTTTGCTATGGATTACAGTTAGTATTTCAACGCCTCATGAGTGCATTACAAGTTAGTACTTTGCATTAGCATGTTCAATTCAGAAGATTACCATGGTGAATCTGGATGTGTTGTGAAACACACATATACACGTGGCAACACAGTTTATTACTAGCAATATGAGTTTTTATTAGTCATCTGATTACCATGCCAAGATAGGTGCATTATGCATCTATGTGTGAGTTCCTTACCTACTGAAAATAAGTTTGAGTTTAAAGCAGAAGTAGCTCCTTTGGGTTAAGAGCTAACACTGGGTGCAAAAAAATGTGGATACAGGTCTGAGGAACACAGCTATATCTTTGCACGAAAGTCGGTTGTTAATAGGTGGGGGTATTCACCCTCAACTAGTAATAATACCACAATCACTAAATAGGTCGAGTCAAGTCTCAGTAAATCAATTCTTGCGTGACCATTGGTAGCTTAGCAAACGAGCAGTCAGGCTTAAATTAGGAGACAGGTATGTGTAAAGCATTTAGTGCCACCAAAACAGTAAATAAGTGAAAGACACAACACATTAAAAATTCAACACCAATGTATACATATAGAGACAATTATTATCATCAAAATGACACAAAAATCACAAAGATCCAAATGTAGGGAATCGCAGATATGAATTTTTAAAAATGAAATAACAAATTGTGCATTCTAGCACCACAAAGCATAAAGCACCACTTGCGGCTATCTGGTTGCGCTGGGCCGGGACAAAGGCAAAGTTTTAGGCTGACTACAATGGAGCATAGGTTGGACAGGCTGAGAAATAGGTCCCAGTGAAAAGTTTAGCTTTGGACTGTCTTTTTCTTGGAGCATTTTCTCAGATCCAGAGTTCGATTCGCCGAGGCGGCCTGCTGCATCGAGATGCCTCAGTAAGCCTCTGTAAGTCTTTGCCCTCAACATTGACAGCAAGGAGCTCCAGTGTTTGCAGTGGGACAAACCAGTGCAGTCAGGTAGATTTGTGAGTCGATGACAGCGGCTTTACTCTCGATATTGAGCATGTCTCCTCCTGGAGCTTTTCTGCAAAGCTTTGCAGAAAGTTTATTTTTCCATAGATCTTCCTTGTGGAGGGTTCCTTGAGGAAATGTAATGGTCCACTAGCTCTGGACTAGAGTTTAGAGAATCTGGATTTCCTTTTGAGGGTTGGGACTCAACAATTCACCTCTGCAATCCAGAAAAATCCAGTTGCTACTGGTCAGTTGGAGTAGTCCTCTCTTTGTCTTTTGCAGGTGACTTCTTCCTGCACTTTTGTACCTGTTGCTGATCAGGGAGCCCCCTCCTTTTCCTTTGAGTCCCTTCTTTGTGGATCCTTGTGAATGCAACAGATGCAGTTTTGCATGATGCAGGCCTTCTGTGGTGCAGTCCAAGGGTCCAGCAAGGCAGTCCTTCTTCTGATGTTCCAGGCACTGATCTGAAGAGCTTCTGCAGCTCTGCCAACTTATCCTCCATTCTGGCCTTGAAGGAGGGGGAGGGGGACACCCCTACCAATTGGAATAAAGCTGGATCCCCATGCTATGACCACTTCCTGCAAAGAGTGGCATATTTTTAACCCAGAATGTATCTCAAATATTAAAATGGAGAAAATCTTCCCTTGGGATCTGTGTGCCTGTGCAACCCCACCCAAAGGTGTGGCTAACATCTGAGTGCATTCCTCTTCCAGCCCCTCTCCTAATCTAATTAAGAGGACTCGCATCTGACTAGAGATCAAGGAAGTGGGTTGGTCAGGGTCATGTGACATCTGTTTTCTTCAGAGGCTCCTGCCTTTGAAGTCCAGCCCCTTTTCTCTCCCCAGCTTTTTCAGGAAGAAAATCTCCTCCTATTAAATGGCTGTATTGTTGCAGCTCCAGACCTCTTTATGCCTACTCAGGGAGCAGCTTGGCTCAGGTCTGTAATAGTTATAATAAATCTGGCCTTGGTAAATTGTTGGATTTATTGTGACCATAATTTTGATCATTTGAATGAAATGTGTAGCTAGCTTCAATCAAAGAGTTTAGTAAAGCTTTCCCATGTAAGCATATAGGGCTTGCAACACTACGGTAGGGAAAAATGACTGGCTGTTTTCCCCTACCAGGGCACATAAAACATATTTATTAGGCTCGCTGCTTTTAATAACAATGCACCCTACCCTTGGGGCACCTAGGGCACACCTTAGTGGTGACATATAAGTAATAAAATGGTAGTTTTGGACTTTAGAAGTACTTTTAATTCTAAAGTTGAATTTGGACACAGTTTTATTTTAAAACCAGCATGCAAGGCAGAGCTGCCTTTAAAATAACATCAGACTAGGGGTGGGCGGAGTTCATGGAGTTGCACTACGTGAAATTCCATGGAGTTGCATAAAACCTCTGTGGAATTCCGTGGTTTGCTAAACACTTCAGCTTCCAGCTTTGTTTATGTTGTAGCAGAGCAATGCACTGGGCTGGACTCTTGGCAGCTGGGAGGGTAGGCGAGCTCGAGCCTTCCTCGATGGTTGTTTGGCGTGTACTGGGGGCTCGAGCCCTTCCACGTGCAGCAGCGTTCAAGACAAGAGGCAGGCGACGGTGGTGGATATGCACCTCAGGCTACACACCAGGCACCGCCTTGACATTCTGCACTCAGCAATGGAAGGTGCACGTTTCATGCCCTTGCCACCTCGGAACATAAACATTAATTAACCCTTTGTTGTCCCGCCTCCTGCTCGCCAAGCCTTGCAGGTGCACGAGCCATGCCCTTACCTTCTCTGTCCCTGAGGGGCTGTCGGTGGATGGGTCCAGTGCACGGGGTTAGGGGTTCGGAGGGCTTCAGACCAGTCTGCTCACGCCACAGCTTCCAGGGCTGCCAGCCCTGCTCAGCTGCAGTCCTGCTCGCCTCCTCTCCACCAAAGCTACATGGTGGGTTGCTGCAAGAGAGGGTGGCCTGGTGCCTCCAGTCCAACACCCCGCCGGCTGGCTCCTCACTCCACCTTGAACACTGGTAGTCCCCTCCTCTAAATCCTGCCCACACTGGGGCTACTTTTGTAAAATCGGGGGTGCAGAGTGCTGTTTTCTGTTCTTCTGTCCCTTACCAGCCTCCTCTGCTCAGTGTGTGTCAAGGGAGGAGGAGATTATGAGACAACCTTGCCAGATCCTACCTGCTTCTCCCAGCCTGGTCTGGTCTGTGGAGGGGATGCTGCTGCCCCTGCAGGCTTCTGGGAGCCCTGCCAGCAGCCCTCTCCTCTCTCAAGTGTGCCATTTTTGCTTTGAGCCTATGCGGAAGTGTTTCCATGCCAGGTGTGTTGTCACATATGACGTTGATACTGTACACACTTGTTTAGAAAGTGCAGTTGGTCATGAGATGGTTTGCCAAATGTCTAGCTTGTCTTCCAAACGTATCATGATCGACGTGCGCTAGAAAAAGGTGAGAGGGGACGCATGGTGGTATTCTGGTAGAGATGTTGCGAAGATGTTTTTAAAACGGTGTGAAACTGACAGGGTGTGGCTCCAAGATGGCGCTGTGCGGGTAACATCCATTTTCATTTTTTCATCTCTATGGCTGGCCAGAAGTTAGCAGTTTCTGATGCCCCAATAGAGTCGAGTAGCAAGAGGGGTTTAACTAAAAAGCCTTTGCATTGATATGGGCAGCACACATCAAGTCACACAAGTTGCAGGGGGGGTTCTCGTTTATGTGGCCAGCTATTGAATGAATGAATTACAATATGCACATGGCTTGTTTAGAGACTGAATGGGTCTCCTTACAACTACAGCTGGTTCCACAGTTCAAGGTTACTATCATCCAGTGTACGAGGGAGAGAGCTTAAAACGTAAAGGCTAGTAACTCATTAGCCTAGAGCACGTTGATACAAAGTGCCACAGAGACGTAACTGTCATGACTTTCATAGGTTATAAAAATATTTTTCTCAACCTCAGCCAGGCGTATGATGCCTAATCTGTGCCAGCAGCCCAGGCTGCTTGAAGCTAGGAGTAGGTGGCAGGGGCAAACTCCGCCATGTGGCAGAATCAGAGTTTTTGCCGAACTCCGTTGGGAGCACGGAGTTGGGAAAACTCCACAAAGTCCGCTACAGAGTGGAGTTAACCCCCCACACCTACATGAGACACCACAGCAGTGCACACTTAAGTGCATTAAGTACATTGGGGTCTCTAAACGTACATGCCCTACCATGTACTAGGGACTTACAGGTAGGTTGTCTTTGTCAATTAGAATGAAATCAATGACCACATACCTTTAGAGGATAGAGCACTGGCCCTCTTTAGCAGAGCCCAGGGCACTTTCAGACTCAGTAACCACCAACATCAGTCCAAAAATGGGGGTGACTAGGGTAAAAAGGATGGCTTTCCTACATCCTTCGATGATGGATTGTGCAATAGGGGCTGTCGAGTGGAAAGGGCAACTGCAGTGGAAGTGCTAATGCTTGTCCTCTCTTGAAATGCATATAGAGATCTAACACAGAAACGTATGATAATGAATGGAGCCCGTGTATTTCAGGAGTAAGAGTGAATAACACAAATATTTACATGTCAGGACATATTTGATTTGGTCGCCACCAAATATTCAGAGAGTTTAACCTTTTAAAAAAAATGTCAAGGTCAAATTCTTAGGTGAGCTGACTGGTATAGTGATTCCAACTTCAGTGCATCACAATGTTAAACAATAATGCATGCCAAATTGTCAAATCAAATCAAATCAAAAAAAGCTCTATTCGGTGTAGTAGTTTACAACCATAAAAGCATATTATAACATAAGAAATTCAACATTCACATTAAAAAGATAATAGGGTAAAAACTGATTATACAAAAAATATTATAAAACAGAATCCAAGGAGGTAACTTCGATATTATATACACTTATTAGAAACATGACCACGTTTTCCATAATTTCATTGTAGAGTGCAGGCAAGATAGTTTAAAAGATTGTAGTGCAAAAAAAAAAAAAAAGATATCACATGTGCAGAGGTAATGCATAGTGTACAAAAGCTGCAAAGGATCTCTGAGATTTAGTTTAAAAAGTCATAAAAACACAAGTTATTAAAAACAGGCATGAAAAACTTCTCGCGGTGTTATTACATAATTCGAAAATGTCATAATCTTATTATGTTACATATTATATTACAGGGGCCAAATAAATAATCCATATATATACACACAGTTTTTATGGATAGTTCACATTGTATTTCGGTACTTAATAACAGCCTTTAAAAACAAGGAAGTAATCATAATGATTTGTTCATTTTCCAGCAATTGTAACCTTAGAAAGGCTGTTCTGCATTGTCTTAGGCCCCAGCTTCTGAGAGTGGGGATTAGAAACTTTTTCTTGGTGTAACATAATACTTACAGAATAAAGTGCAGTGCAGAGTTGTTTGAATTGATATATCGTCACATGGGCAAATGGGCGACCTACTCGACCAATCATTTTTTTCAGGAAACGTGACCAGTCTAAAAAGGACCCACATCGAAAACGAGCCAAAAGCATGCGACAATAGCTACTCTGTACCAATGCCAGATAAGGTTGTAGGCCTATGCATGTTGTCATCAGGTGGTTGTCCATGACTGATTTTTCCCCCTCTCCACTAGCCAACGCTTATTCTCTAGGTGACTCAAGCAGGTGTCTTTTAGTGCTTTTCTTGTTACCATTTCCATGGAGCTTGGGGAATCAAAATATTCTGGGTGGCCAATTTCATATGTAAATCTTTTTATGTAATTAGTCCATGGCATCTTAGCCACCCTGTCTGATTTAAGGCAGTCTAAGATTACGTCTCTATTAAAACCAGTCTCCTCCGATACCCAGACCTTACGCCATAGCAGTAAAGGGTTGGTTTTGATAGTTTCAGAAATATAAGGAAGACCAAGTTCCCTATGGCAGCTAAAAGTGGCAGTAGTACTGGGGACAGCTAGCAAGTAACGGATAAATGTGTTTTCAAGACATTGGATTTGTTCTACTTCCTCAATGCCCCAGATGCCTGCTCCATATGTCCCTGTTGTAATACATTTAGATTTGTAAATTGCCAGCAGCTCTGGGACAGGTCTACCACCTAATTTCTTAGCAAAGTTGACAACTGCTCCTGTGGCTCTTGAAAAATTCAGTTTTCTAGCCTTCATGGCTGTTTTCCATGAACCCTTTCTGTCGAAATTTATGCCTAAGTATGAAAAAGTATCCGTACTTTCGACTTTTTTGCTATCAATAAAAATCTCACATGTCTTTTTTTTGTTTGTACCACAACTCGTGGTGTATGTTTTAGTGGTATTTACCCTTAGGCCCCTGTCTTTCATGTAAGCGACAAAGTGGCTGACAGACCTCTGTAACCCTATTTGCGTCCGCGCCATTATTACTGCGTCATCCGCGTACAATAAGATGGGGACAGGGGTTCCCTTTATAATGGGGTAGTCACATTGATATCCGCTCAGATATTGTCCTAAACTATTAATATAGAGTGCGAAAAGGAGAGGGGCAAGTATGCACCCCTGCCTCACTCCTTTCCTTATGGAGAACTTTGCTGAGCACTCCCCATGTTTCCCGTATCGGACCCTTGCCCCAGCCTCCCTGTACAACTCCTTGATGAAGGTTAACAACGGTGGGTCATATTGTCAACTATAAACAGGCTTAGTACAGAGATTATGTAGCGTATCTGGATTGCTTTAAAACCATGCTTCCCTAGCTAGTGCAGCAGCAGAAAATCGTAATTTTATTAAATAGACATATACTAGATTTACACACACACACAGAACACTCCTCAATAGCATTAACTTGTTGCTATATTTCAGCAACTACTAATTAAGAATGATAGTTTTCCATGTAGTTTTCAAGAGCTAAGGAAAGAGTAGTATATCAGTCATTCAACCTCAAAGTGATTTCAGGAAGGCACATGTTCTGTGCTTTTTAAATCACTTCCTTTATCACTGTTTGTTTCTTTTGTTTGACAAGCTTCATAGAGTAGAAACAGGTTAGGTTCTAATGATGGTTGGTAGATGAAACAGTATCTGACTATTGGTGGATTGGGCAGAACCTTGGGGCATATGTACAAGCCCCTATCGCCACAACAACGTCACTTATATCAACGTTGTGGTGGCAAGAGGAGCTGTGCCTTATTTACAAGGCAGCGTTAAGCCACTTAACGTGGCTTAATGCTGCCTTGTTAATAAGGCCCCTTTCACGCTATGGTTAGCGTGAAAGGGGTGGGCAGTGGGCGTTGCGGTGGGCGTTCCACAGCAACATCCATTCATTTTGACACTGCCCCTATGTACAAGGGTGGCATACATAGGAGGCAGCACCAAAATTAAGATCAGGTAAAACCTGGTCTTAAGTTGGCGAAATGAGGAGAAGGGATACCTTCCTACACATAAACAATCCTCCCTGCATGCAGCCATCCTTGCACTAAGGTGCAAGGGTGCCTGCGTTGGCGCTAAGTTGCTAAACGTAGTGCCATCACAGGGGAAACGCAAGGCTGCACCACATTCTTGTAAATATGGTGCAGCCTTGCTTTTCAGAAGTGGCGGAGAGAGGCGCTAAGCCAGGAAGGCTAACGCCTCTCTCCGCCACTTCCTTGTACATATCCCCCCTTGTGTTTAGATGCCTTGGTTTAAGCTTTTTTTCTCTTTGTGTTTTTTCTCCGTTGCTGCTAGAATTCATGCCTCTATTTCTTAAATATAATTAATTATTCACAGCTAGCTAGAACAAATCGGTATCATCTGGTGTGTGTGGCTGATTATACTGTACGAAATCAAGAGGTGTAACTTTCCTTTTGCACTTACATTCTAAAGGTTGCAAGATACAAGTAAACCCATGATTGGGTGGTAATATATTGGCTAGTCTTCATGGGCATGTTTTCTAAAATACTTCGGTATAAATGATTGATGAAAACATCGTAAAAATAATGGCTATGCGCAAAATTGAATAGATGATTTTGAGAGTAGTTTAGTGCTCTAGTTTAAAAATGTAGGATTTTGCTCATTTTCATTCCATATTTTGTATACTAAAATTTAAAAAATACACGTGTGTCTGTAATGATGACTTGGTCTGTATTTGAGATTCAGACAATTGACAACAATTGCATGTGCCAATAATGTTATGAATGTTGTCCGTGAGTGCTATTTGCAAAATACAGGAATGGAATTTTGGATGGACTATTAGGTCATTCTTATCAAGTCCTCCGCAATCCCAATTTCTGCAGTTTCCGCCCAAATCAGCAGTACGAGAAATTCAGCATTACTGCACCCACTGGTACTTCTACTGACTCATTTGGCCATGTAACAGAGAATGTCTTTGGAAACGTTTCTCCAATGTGAGATAAAGATGTGGAAACTGGCGTGGCAAGTCTCCATTCATCGTGGCCAAACTAGCATACAGTGGATCAGTAATTTGTGTACACTATGACTGCCTCAATAATTCAAATTATCAAGCAATTCAACGTTAAATGGGCCAAATCGTTCAACATTTTCCAGTTAAGTCTGGAGATAATTTTCCAAATATAATTCATGACACCTAAAACATTTCCAGTTTGAAAATAGAGAAGTTAGGCGAATATCACATTCCTGGACTCCATGTGCTGAGAGCAGAACCTGAATGTCTACCTCTTGATTTACCTCTGGATATCCAAGTGATACGATCATCCACTGAGTGTATAGAATACTAAGTTCTATTTGGTTCCCAGTACATTGTCCTTTATTAAGTCCTTGTAATGGTTAAGATAATCACATTGCTACTCTCTGTAGTCAAAAAACATGTCTCTCCTCTTAACCAGCTCCATGCTGATGGCCTGCTTACGCTATTACAGAAGACTCCCAAAGAAACTTACCATCAGACTTAAAAGGCTTCAAAACCATAAATAACTGATATTTATTCATAAAGGTAAAGCCATATAAAACAACACAGGCCCAGTTGATGCTACAATCGAGTTCAACATACCATGCTCTGAACCTCATGCCAAACTGGACAAAGGGCTTCTTTATTTGCAGTAATTCTGACCTCCTTACCACCTTCAACCGAAGTGAACTCAATCAAGCTTGTAATTGAAGAACTTCTGAAAGTGACATGTCCTTCCAGGATTAGACTACCTTTTCCCATTTTCCAGATCAACACTCTGGTATATCTGCAACATTCGGAAGTGTACAAAATAGAACTCAGATTGCCATATAAAAATTATGTATCATCTACAGATGAGCAGTTTCCTGATTAATTTGTCTATCTGTAGGCAGGTAAAAGCTTTCAACACAAATAATTAGGAAGTAACGTATACGTTTTTAGTCCCAAATAAATATTTTAACTCACAATTTTCATAATTAGGGAGAAGGAAAAATCTGGTTCAATACATATATTGATTGTGAAATTCAGTAATAATTCACAGACTGTGTAAAAAGTGTTATGGAGAACACATGATGGAAGTTGAATCTTTCTGTTTATTTTTTAGGAATATATGCATATTGTTAGAAATGGGGTTTCTGGTTGACTAGGTTATGCACCTAAGGCAGGCAGAACCCACCACTCTAGTCAGGGCAAGTAGGTTACACACCTAAGATAAACTGTGCTCACCCTCTGGTAGCTTGGCTCAGAGCAGTCAGGCTTATTATCAGAGACAATGTGTAAAGCATTTGCGCAACACACTCTCACAGAAAAACAATGACTACACCACAAAAGAGACTCCACAGATGACTATATAAAAATATATAGTATATTATACATAAATGCAGACCAAAATGACATGAATCACAAATATTGTTATCTTGACAATGCAAGGCAAAGCGACATACATCATAAAGTATTTGCAAGTTACGCAGACTTAGTATAAGGCTCATAGTCTGTAAAAATGACAGGAATTATACAATTAGTGCACGGGGTGCATGCGAAAAGCTCATATGAGGAAAAACGACCTGAATTAGATAATCAATGCAAGGGCTGCAAACTTGTTTATGCAAACACATGAACCACATTATAGGACTTAGGAAAGGTGTCTGATACCCTTCAAACCTGGTAGTACCTTACAAAGAAAAAGGGGCTCCCTCCAGCCACTTGTCACTCCAGTGTCACTGGGGAAGACTCCGGCAAGGATACTGGCGGCCTCGGGGTGGGGCCCGCCTCCTGAACTTAAAGGCGGGTGCGGCTTTCCCAGCCGTACGACCGTCGATGAAGTCCAGCAGACACAAAACTAGGGGCAGGCTCATCTTCCCTCGCCAGGCCCCACCTGCTGCGTGCAGAATGCGGAGCTCCTGGTGAGGAGGGCCGCACTGAGGGGGCTCGGATGGCCGGCCACGGTAGCCTTAATGGAAGAGATGGTGCCACTGGATGGCACTTTTCTTCAGGCACTGCACGTCGTGGTCTCTCCAGATGGGAGGCCATACTGCAGGCGACAAAGGCTTCGCTGGCCAATAACGCTCAACACACGCTGTTTGCTGGTACAAAGGGGAGTGAAAAATAAGCATTTACCATGTGCTACAAGTAAAAGAAATTGTGAAAGTGAGGCGCTCACCACACGCTAGATTGAGGCGACTTGGGTGGCCAGACTCAGAGTCCCATGGCCAGGTCTCATCTGTCAGCTGTCCCAGCAGGACACAAAGCAGGGTGGAAGGCCAGTTCATGCAGGTAAGATGCAAAAGTGGTAGTCTCTCCTGCCTCTCACAATCAGCAGGCAAACACAGCAAAGCAGATAGCAGGGATGGTGGTTTTTCCTGGTAGCATAGCAGTCCTCTGGCAATGTGCAGCATGTAGAGCCAGCAGCATCTGGTTACAAATACTACGCAGTGTCTAAAAGCATGGGGTCAGAGCCCCTGTACATTTACTAAAAATTGTCTTTATTTAAGGGGGCACTTCAAAATAACCCTTAGAAGTGTACAACAATTAATCCCCTTTCCACCCAGCCCTGGCTCCAGACATCAGTGGTGGGTAAATCAGCCCGTTGTGTGAGGGTAAGACACAGCTTATACAATTGCAAAGTGTGCACGCCCTCTCCTCTTCTAGCCCAGGAAGACCATCAGTATGCAGATGTATCCCAGTCACACCCAGCCCTTCCTGTGTTATGGCTGTCTGGAAAGTATGCACAAAGTGTAGCTGTCACCCAGGCCCAGACATGGATTGGGGTCAGGCTGCAAAGCATAAAGAGTCATAAGCACAGAGAAATGCCCACTTTCTAAAAGTGGCATTTCTAAAATAGTAATGTAAAATCCAACTACACCAGTAAGCAGGATTTATCACCATCATTCCAAACATACCTAACATGGCAACACTAGTCCTTTCTGATCAGGAATTACCACTTAAGCATATATAAGGGAATTCCCAATGCTAGCCTATGAGAGCAGAAGGCCTCACTGTAGTGAGAAACAAAATAGGCTGTTTGTCACTACCAGGACATGCCACACAATAAAGGCACATGTCCTATTTTTTACTTACACAGCACCCTGCCCATAGGGTCACTTAGGGCCTGCTTTAGGGTTGACTTATGTGTAATAAAAGGAGTTTAAGGCTTAGGAAGTGGTTTTAAATGCCAAGTCGCAGTGGCAGTAAACTGCACACACAGGCCCTGCAACAATAGGCCTGAGACAGGTTTGAAAGGCTACATCTGTGAGTGGCACAAGCAGTGCTGCAGGTCCACTCGTAGCATTTAATTTACAGGTATATGGTATACTACTTTACAAGGGGCTTACAAGTAAATCAAATATGTCAAACAGGTGTAAGCCTATTATACCATGTTTAGAGGAGAGAGCACATGCACTTTAGAACTGACCAGCAATGGTAAAGTTCCCAGAGTCCTACAGCCAATAAAAAGAAGGTCAGAAAAAGAGGAGCAGGAAGGCAAATAGTTTGGGGTAACCCTGGAAAAAGGCCTATTTCCAACAGAGGGTGAATTTAATACACTATAATAAAAAGAAATGATCGTAAAAATACAAAGTAAATTATCGGTTTGACCAACATATGTGATGTAGGATTCAATAGATTCAATAGAAGACAAGTGTATAGAATACCAACACTGAGAAACCATTTCACCTAGAATTTTTTAATTGAGATTTTCAAGATGATTTGGCATTTAACATTTCATAGAAACCAGGCAATAGAATGCTTTTTTTTTCAAAATTACATTGTGCCTGGTTATGGTTTAAGGTGTAACTGTCATGGTTTCCTGGATATTATTAATGTCTTCACCTCTAGTATCCTTGCTAAGTATTTCTTTCTCTGTGTCCTGCTGTTCTTGGGTCTGAACCTCTGTCTTGTTGGCTGTCTGTTTTTGTAGCTGAGCTTGTAGCTACCTGTCCTAGTAGCTGCATTTTCTTGTACCAGTGGCTGTGAATCCACATCACATCAATATATTGGCTGTATCTGCATCGACCTGTCTGTGAGTGTGTATCCCTACCTCTCTGTCTTGGTTTCTGCATCATTTTATCCAGGTGTCCTTACCTGTGTTTATATATGCTTGTCCCAGTGCCAAAGACTGAACACCCAGCCCAATATCTCCCTGTTCAAGTGTCAGTGCCTCACTCTCAAAGCAACCCTTTCCCATCATTCATATCTCTTATTTCCAATGTTTGTACCTCGTTATCGCAATGGCCATGTCTTCAACTTCCACTGTTGGTTTCTTCCTATTGAGTTGTCATTGATTCCATATCTGAAAGTCTATGCATCTGCCAGTGTCTCATAGTCTGAATGTCTGTGCCCCCTGTATCAGAGTAAATATTTTCCACTTTGTCTCTTTCACAAAGGACAGGAAGGTCTGCATCAGTGGAATTCCTGCCTCTTCCAGTTGTTATTTCAACCTTTTTCAATGTTTGGATGACCAACCCAACTATTCAAGTCTTAGTGACAAATGGGTGTGCTCATTTCATATCTCCTGTGTTTCCCTGTCACAGTGTACGTCTCACATGGTACACACCATTTGATCCTGTTCTAGTTCATGTGATTGTGCTTCTATGACATTTTCTCCCACTACCAGTCAATGACGTCGTCTACCTACCTCAGACCGTTTACCTGGGTCTCCTGGATGAAGTGTATGTCTCTATTTCATGTGTGTCTATGCATCTATGATACAGGGTCGGTGACTCTTTGCCACAGTGAACCAGTCTCTCTGACTCAGGGTCCATACTATCAAATTTTAATGCTCTTCATATCAATATTTAAGTCCCCCTGTTAATGGCTTTTTCCATTTCCATAAATGAATTTCCCTCTCAAAGTGCCAGTGTCTTCCATTATGTTGAAGTTTATTTATTAATGCAGAGCAACATCCACTCATGAGGAGCCTTTTGCTGCTACCTACGGGAACATTATCTAGTGACACTACCTGGTGGAACAGTTAAAGACAAGCTGGGACAGACAGTAATATCCAAACTACTGGAAGAATAGCCATATTTCCAGTTTGTTTTGGACCCTAAGAATAGTAGACTTTGAGCTAATGTCTAGATAAATGCTGATCCACAGGTCAGCAGCCTGTATCCTAAAAGCCCTGCTTTTTGGGGATTTAAAAAAATGCCTGATTTTCAGAAGTTAAGGTGCTCTGAGGTAAACACCCTGTAAATATCTTAGATAGGAAGTCTTGCCTTGAGCTGCGGTAAATCATGTATGCCATTCAAGTAGAATCAAGCGAGATATATTTAAGAACCATCAGCCAGTACAACTGGCTTATGTAGCAACATAGACCATCATACTCTGTGAGGTGAAAATTAGCCTTACTGTAGTATTTTGGTTTATCTGCAATTTGTGAGTTTTCTTCATAGGTACCTTGGGGTATACTGAATTACAAAAATATAGCTGGCATTGAACACACGCATTTGCCACAGTAATTATTTGAGGAAAATAAAGTAAAGGAAACAATTTATTCAGACTATGCAGGCTGAAGAAATAGAATTTTGTTACTAAGTAAATGCGCAGACTGAGGTTGAGGTTTGCATTTATTAGAATTCTTCAATTCCTAACTACTTGAACTGTCATAGGACAATTGCCAAAAGCAGAGGTCCAGAGAGTGGATGCAGTGAAGTACTTGTGTCCCGCAAACCCAAAATACTGCAATTTCCACTCTCTGGTGCTGGTGGTGCTGGGGATTATTCTCCCCAGGTGGGCATCCATTGTGCTGCAGGTGAAAAGCAATCATTTTTCCTAAAGAGACACGTGTATTCCTGTGAGTTGTTGAATGTTATACCATTTTAATGTGTCTTTGCTATGCTATCAATAAATCTTCAACTGTGTACAGTAGCCTCTTCAGTAGAGTTCAGCTTCTTAAGCAAAGAATCTGTGTTCGCCTTCAGAGCAAGTGCTCCAAGTGGATAGAAAGTGGGCTACACTGAGAGTTTTTCTTATATCACTCTCGAGTGCATAGTCTTTCTTGAGCCTTTCTGTGAATTATGGTTGTTGAAGTTGAAGGAGCGGAAATCTCATTTCATTGTAGGGGTGCATCAAATTTACGTGTAGATGCAAATCCGCATATAATCTTACAACTATATTTACGTGAGGTTTTAGAATTGTGAAATGTATTAACATAACTATGTGACATGTCTTAGGTTATCAAAAAGTAACATGGAGAATTAACGTAGGAAATTAATATAACTAGCAGAAAACGTTAACATGGAGAACTTGTGTTGTGAAATTAATGCCACTCATATACGGAATATGTTTTTTTTTTTTAAGAATCATTTTTATTGAGCAAATAGGCAGGTACCAAGTTCACATACGACATAAGGAAGAGAGTAACATGTTGGAATATACAGTAAAAGGAAGCTAAAATACTATGTATGGAGGAGAGAAACTATAAAGTGCAGCCTTATGTAACAAGTTAAAAAGAGTAAGATTAAGGTACCATCTAGATTATTAATTATCTAAATCATTTTAGAATACAAATGAGGGAAGAAAAGAAAACAAAAAGAGAGGAAAAGTAATAAGGAAAGAGAAAGGAAGGGAAGAGAGAGGAATTGTCGAATAAGAATTAGTGTAAAGAGAAGTATGTAGATAGAAAAGTAGTAAAAGGTAACCAAAGTAAATCAGATTTGATTTTTTGAGGTACAGATTAAGATGAAGCAATAGAGATTCTATGTTCGTCACAAATAAGATTCCACCATGTTAACATACATATTTTGGAATTATCTTTCCAGCAAGTAAGAATAACTTTAAATGCAAGAGCAATAAAAAGGTCAAGCAGTTTCAATTTCAACACTGTGTCATGAAAATCATCTACTATGGAACCAAGGAAAACATTTTGAATTGATAAGGGGATACAGAAGTGAAACATCTTGGAACATCTGGTCCAAATGGATTTCCAAAATTTTAGGACATTAGGACAATAATATATCAAATGAGATAATGTACCATTGGAAGAAAGGCATGACCAGCAGAGAGGAGAAGAAGAAGGATTGATTTTATGTATAAATACTGGCGTCCCAACAGCTCTGTTGTATAGAAAAAATAGGGATTGAGTAATGTTAGCAGCTCTAGAGTTGGAAAAATGTTATGGCATAATTTGTCCCATTTTGTTAGATGAAAGGGTGATGGAAAGGTCTAGTTCCCAAGCTAGTTCAATGGGGGATTTTGGTCTTTCAGAGATAGGAGTGGATACAAGTTTGTATATAAAGGAAGCTTTAGGATTAGAGACAGAGGAGATGTTATGTAAAGGAGTTAATGGAATAAATGGGGTAATATTAGCAGGAAAGTTTTTGGTTGAAAGAAATGATTGAAGTGCCTGTGATAATTGAGAATATTGAGAAAAGCAAGAAGAGGGTAAATCATAACATTCTTGTATTGCATTAAAAGGTATAATAGAATTGTTGGATACAAGTTGGTGGACGTATAGAATATTCATCTCTTTCCAATGTTTGAAATAGAAGGATTTATGGCGGAACTTAATAAATGTATTGTACCAAATAGAAGATGCAAGGAATGCTTGATAGAAGTTAGAGCCGTTTGTAAACAGTGAATGTAACATGTGTTGGGAATATTTTAAAATAGGATGCTTAGATATAGAGGTGCAATTGGACATGAAACAAATATCATAAAAAGAAAAGTCATGTAATAGAGAACATTTAAAATTAATCCAGCTAGGTATCGGAACATCGTGGTATTGTCTGTTTAGTCCATACACTTGTCTGATTAAAAAAGCAGTGTGATGCAGTTTAAAATTAGGAAATCGTACACCCTCTTCATTTTTTGGTTTGACTAATTTAGTTAAAGCAATACGGGCAGGTTTGTTATTCCAGAGAAATTTAGTACAAATGGAATTGATTTGATTAAAATAGTAATTAAGGATTTTAAAGGGTCACATAGAGAGTAGGAATAGAACGAGTGGTACAATCATCATTTTAATGGTATCCAATCTACCTCACCAGGATAAATGTAGTGGGGACCATGAGGAGAGTGAGTTTTGAATTTTAATTTTTAATGCATTAAAGTTATGGGTAAGAGTTTGAGAGATGGTAGAGGAAACCCATTCGCAAAAGTACTTAATTTTAGATGGACACCATTTAAAATTCGTATCAGAAGACATGAATTGGTAGCATATTGGCTTTAAGGGTAAGGTTTTAGTTTTAGAAAAATTCTATTGATAACCAGAAATTTTAGAGTATAAGTCAATTTCCTGCAAGAAAGAGGGTAAGGAGGTTAATGGTTTAGAGAGGTAGATCAGGATATCATCTGCATAAGCAGACAATTTAATTTTGTGGGATTTGTGAAGGAAACCAGTTATAGAGGGATTATGTTGAATGCGTTCAAGAAAGGGTTTGAGACATAAAAGAAATAAAATAGGAGAAAGGGGACAACCTTGCCGTGTACCTCTGTGTAGGTTAAAATAAGGGGATAAAAAACCATTAACAGATACACATGCACGGGGATCAGAGTACAGTAATTTAATACATGAAATAAATTTGGGGCGAAACCGAACTACTGAAGAATTTTAAACAAATTGCCAATTTATGCGATCAAAAGCTTTTTCAGCATCGAGGATAATGCAGCTAAAGGATCAGGATAACTTTTCCCCAAAGCGAGAATGTTAGAGAACATTCTAGCATTATCTGAGGAAAGCCTACCCTTAATAAAGCCAGACTGATCAGGTTTAATGAGTAAGGGAATTACTCCATCCAATCTAGAGGCAAGAATTTTTGCAAAAATTTTGCAATCATGATTAATTAATGAGATTGGCCGATAATTTTGACAAAGATAAAGATCTGTATCAGGTTTAGGGAGAATAACAATGAGAGCATCAAGAAAAGAACCTTCAGGCTTAGAATGCAATAGAAAGGAGGTAAAGAGCTCAAGTAAGTGTGGTGCAAAAATGGATGAAAAAGAGGATATAAGTTCAATAGAGAAACCATCAGGACCAGGAGCCTTAGCTCTCTTTAAGGATTTCACTGCATCTGAAATCTCCTGAAGAGTTATATCTTTTTCCAGGAGGGCCATGGCATCCGGAAAAGGGCATGGAGAAGGGAGACCATCAAAGAATAACTGAGTGTTGGTTATGGTGGGATGTGTGTCTTCCATATATAATGAATGGTAATAAGTCTGAAATGCTTCAACGATGTCTGAATCAGAGTGTAATAGGGTGTTAGTAAGAGTATTACGAATAGGGTCAATGGTTTTCCTTTCTGATTTGACTTTTAAATAATTAGCCAACATTCTACCTGCTTTGTTTTGTCCCCCATGATATTTAGATTTTATTTTAACTAGAATGTTATGTTATGTTAAATTATATTTACAGAGCGCCAATCACCAGAAGGTCTCTAAGCGCTGTAACAGATCAGAGGTCCAGAATCCTTTTGCGCAACCGTACTCAACACACAGCGGAGTAAACTTATCCAAATGCCTCTGTAAACAGAAGGGTTTTAAGTCTCCTCTGGAACGGTAGTAACCTGGCTTCCTTACGCATAATGTTACAGGCATCAATTGTAGCCAATTTGTTTAGATCAGATTTAGCCTTGATTAGGTCTTGGAGGTGAACAGGGGATTTGGAAGTATAATAAGAGTGTTCAAAGGTTTTAATGTTACTAAGGGAGGAGAGGTACTGGGAGTTCAATACGTTTTTCTTTCTGGCAGTGTAGGCGATGGTAAAAGCTCTTAACGAGGCGTTGAAGGCATCCCAGTTATTACGTACAGAGGTGTCACTTGATTTGTTAAATTGAAAAAATTCTTGTATAAAGGAAGTAGCATTTAAAATATAAGTCTGGTCAGATAACAAGGAATTATTAAATCTCCATCTAGCCTGTTTGGGAGTAGCAAGGGACAAATCGAGAGAAACTGAAACTGGGGTGCGGTCAGAAAAAAAAAAATGGGGCCAATCTCAGAAGATTGGAGCGAGGGAAGTAACGGTTTTGAAATTAAAACATAATCAATGCAGGCCATAGTGTGGTGAACATTAGAATAGAACTTAAATTCATGATTATCAGGATTACTAGTCTTCCAAGCATCATAGAGTGGACGAGAGGCAATAGCAGATTGAAACACTTTATGAGATTTATCTGGTTTAAATTTACAATCCGATTTCCTGTCGGAAAAGTGGTTGAGCCAATTATTAAAATCTCCAGCAACAATAATATTAGATTTAGTAATTGAAGATAATTTTAGTTTAATATTGTGCCAAAAGTTCAGGTCAGATTTAACCGGCCCATAGATGTTAAAAAGGTGTTGAGTTTATTATAGATCGTGGCATGAAGTATTACCCATCGTCCACTCATATCATTTTCAGTTGATATAATTTGTAATTTCAAAGATTTATGACAAAGGATGGCAACGCTACCTTTACGATTACCAGCTGGGAAAAAACAACCTGGCCCACCCATTGACGCTTGAGTTTAAGAGATTCAACATCATTACAGTGGGTTTCCTGCAAACAAGCAATCTGACAATAAAGCTTTGATAAATGAGAAAGCACCTTTTGACGCTTAACAGGATGACCCAGACCACGAACGTTCCACGATACAACATTAAATATGTCTATGTTTAAGAGATAGGGGAATAATCACAATGATGACAAACTGCAAAAAACAACAATGAAGACAAAAGACGCTGGTCATAAAAGTCGGGCAACATGTTAATATTAATAAGAACATACAGAAGCGAATAAAATAAATAATCATACAAATATAAGAAGGGGAGGGGAAACAAGCGAAGAAGGGGAAATGAAAGAGAGGATACAGGAAAAGAAAAAATGGAAAGAGAATAGAAGAAGAAAAGAAGATCAGGGACAGATCAAGGACAGAAAGCCAGATCTGTAATATGAAGAGGAAGAGACAAGAACCGGGCATGTCCGCACACAATGACAAGAGCAACAACGGAGAAAGATGGAACTGAAGAAGATGAGAAAAATATAGAAAGTAAGATAATATAAGGTATAGAGAAAGTAAGATATTATAAGATAAGGTATTTCGACCGCATTAGCCATCATAAAAATATAAAGAATAACAAAGACCATAACAAGAGATAATAATGAATTGTGAAGCACTAACAGTTTAACAATTTAAGAACATTGAGAATTTTAGGAACACTGAACATTTGTGTCCATAGGTATGATAGAATGCAAAAACTGTTTTAGTTTAGAAGGATCTTCGCATGAACGAGATACACCTTCATGGGTAATTTTGCAAAGACAAGGATGTAATATGCCATAACGGATGGTCATAGATCTCAATTGTGGACGGAGAGCTAGGAATTCTTTACGTCTAGTATTGGTAGCATTAGAAAGATCCTGCGAGATGAAGATGTTATGGCCAGACCAAACAAGACAGTGCTTTTCTCTAGCAACGTTTAATACATGCATCAGGTCGGTGAATTCAAGAATAACATAATAATGCTACGTGGTTTGTTGGATTGAGGTTGAGGACGACCAAGACGATGTGCTAGTTGGATATTGAGGGAGTTGAACATTGAAGGTTGAGAAGGTCAGACAAAAATTTCTTTAAAATAGAAAGAAGATCCGGACCCTCAACATTTTCCGGTAGTCCATACAGCCGAAGGTTGTTCCTTCTGTTATGATTTTCTAAATCCTCAGTATGGAGTTTAGGCTTATAAATTTCTTGCTCCAGTAAGGGGACTTTAGTAGCCACATCTTGAAGATTACTTATACGTTGTTCCATTTCGGACATTTTACCTTCCATGTTGATCCATCGGTCCTCAATCAGTTGCAGTTTTTCATTGGTGGTGTTCATGAACGGTTTTAGTGCACGTAGTTCATCTAAAATTGAATCCAAGACCAGATTAGAAGATGACTGGAGCGGAGATGGAGGATCATTTTTGGCTCTCTTTCGTTTAGTGCCAGATGAAGATGTTTTCGTGAGAGACAGTGAGTCACTAGTCATCTTCACGAAATGTACTTGTCGACAAGGGTGATTTTTAGAAGTAGCAATCCTTCTCATAAAATAGGTGCTCAATGCTGTAGGACACACAGAGGTTATGGAGATGTTTCAAACACAGTATTGATGAATGACACAGCCAAATCCCAGATGACGGAAATTATAGTATATAGCAAGCTCACAACGAGTGAATGTCCATACTCATCCTCTCAGGCTCAAGACACTTGTAAGAGATCCAAGGGTAGTCAGCCTCAGTAGAAACTAGAAGAGTAGTAGTGAAGGCAGTATACAAATAAAAGCGATGACACCATCCTAGAGCAAGTAATGCAGCTCAGACACATGATAAGCAAAGGACGAATGGGGGTGATGACGTTCCTTGTTCTTCACACTTCGAACGTTGGAACAATGGAGCATGCAAGAGGGTCTTCACACTCAAACTGCTATTGGATCACATAGGCCCATTGAAGAAAAGCAGGGTACAGAAGAGAACACCAGGCGCATTTAGTAATGAAGACAATTGGCTCTGAAGTGAGTGAAGCGCCAATGTACATCCTTAGAAGAAAGCAGTGCATACTGCAGAACTGAGATATAAGCAAGAAGAATGCACAGTCTGGACTTGCTTTGCAATGCTTTTCTTATCTCAAGTAATTTGAAGAAATATTTTATAATATGGCATTATTACTGAATGGCCATAGTTATAACAGTGCACTGCCTCCAAATGACTCGAGACCCCTTTCCCTCAAGAGGCCCTAGCACCGCGCATACAAAATGGCGGCCGCTCGCATCAGGAAAGCAAAGTCGCGGTAAATACAGCCTGGAGATGAGATGAAAACTCACCCGCTGCACCAAACGTATGCCGCCATATACCGAAAGATGTATTCTGCCAGATGAAAGCAGGGCAAGGTCTAGAAGTGGCCAAAATGTTCCTCATACTCTCCGTGAGGCGACGGAGCTCAGCTTTGAGCCGCCATCGCGTAAGCCACGCGCCTCATACTGAATGTGTTTAACGATGATGTTTTTATAATTTGGTAAAGTGTTAGTTAAAACACAATAGAATTATGTCAATCTGTGATGCTTAAAATGGCACATTCTTATGTTAGCTAAATTCATTCGTAGGCCTGAAATGCAAGTCCCTAAAACTCTTACTTTAGAATTATTCGTTGAATTTCATGTGCACTGTAGAATCTGTTCTTTCTTATGTTTGTATTGCAGTTGGAGAAGCATTCATTAGAGAAAAGTAATGTCTCTGATTTGATTTGGTTAGCTAGGCAGGAGAAAAAAAGTTATGGTTACATGGTTTGGAAGTGATAAAGACAGACACAAATTCACATGGGAGAAGGCATGGGAGCCAAGGACAAATTGTTGCAAAGGAGCTACATGGAGAACATCGTGAAAAGTACGCTCGGGACTGTACCCGGAGTGGATGGCGCGCACGAGGTGCCTTATGGGAAAGTTACCTGTGGATAACTAATTGTTGGAATTAGGGAAAGTGCCCACTTCTTTCTTGCCTTTGGGGAGAGAGCATCTCAAAACGAGCTCTTCCTTTTGCGATAGTGGCTATATGCTATTGGACCCATAGATGGTGAAAAGGCTTCTTAGGAAGACTCCACGTACTGACACCTTTTTCCTTTTTCACTGAAAATGCTTAAGTAGGGATGTCATTATAGCATTATAGCGCTAGAGTAGAGATAGATTTAATGCTCTTCATTCATCAACCCTCAATGCAGGGAAATTTGGACTCATGCTTCCTGATTTTCTGTATCCTACTTCTTGAATTAATAGTCTTGTTCATGCTGCATAGTTTAAATTGGATGCGTAGATTTGGCTTCAGGCTAATTCCTTTGTATTTCATACCCTCATGTTGAGGTGTCTCTATGTTCAGTTATTTTTGGCTTTGTAATAAACTAACTAACCTTATATAGTTGTCTGTGAGTTATTATGTATCGAAGAGAGTTATTGGCTAATTAACTGTGTATTAACGATTTTCTCCCCTTAACATTTTCATGCTGCGAAAAAAGAACCATTGGATTGTGTCTTTAGAGAAAGTCTAGAACTAATGAGCCAAGTCCTTTCAAAGTCATCTTTATAGATTTCCATTATTGAAATGGCAGTGCATTCTCCAATATTTGGTATACAATAAACTCACCCATGCTCAATTCCTTCAAATACTCATAGCAATGTTAGAGTGTGTGAGCCTTTTCAGAATAAACTCTGCAGGATGCATCACTGTTCCTCTTTTTTGAGTGCTTATACTAGTAAAAGGCCAGAGCTTTTTACCTTTTCCCACTACCTCTAGGAAGTACCAAAAGAGATGAAAATGAAAGTCCTGCAAACTCCAATCTCAGGTACTGGTGCTGGGGTCTTCTCCTCCAAGTGTTCAACAATTGTGCTGCAGCAGAACATTAAACATTTTTTGCAAAAGAAAGGTCCTCACTCCTGCGAAATATTCTAGACTCTGTTAATGCTTGTTTGCTATCCCTTTATTGGGTCTATTACTGTGAGTGCTTAGCCCCTTTCCAATTTTTTTTTTGCTGGTTTCAATTTTTGTCTTGAAGTAAGGGGTGTAGACCATCAGAGCAACCTAATGCAAGGCAATGAAAGTGAGTGGGATGCAGTGAGGTTTCTTTCTTATATAATGCTCTAGCGCATTATCTTTCTTTTAATATCTATGCCAGGTTTACTTGTTTAGTGTTGCTCTGTAGCACAGTTGCCACGCATCGAGGGGATTGCAGCCATTTCACATAAAACATTTTTCTGTGTTTATTTTATGATATATAGTAAATCTTCGGTGATCCTAATTTAGTTACTTCAATGCTCTTGATTAGGGCTGTTTTGCTCTTGTTCCACATCCGGAAGGTGTTGTGTAAGAACCTTAGGTGAAAATTCAATCATGTGCGCCAGTTATCCTTGGTGAGTACATTGTCAGTTTCAAATGTGTACATACATTCCTAATCTAGTCCACCAAAAGGATATCCGTCACCATGACGCATTAGGAATACGTCAAACTAGTGGCGTTAATTCGAGGTAGTTCTTTCAGTAACAATCCATCGCACAGTTGATCTGTCTCAATTAATTGCGTCGCTCTCGAGATCGGAAAATGAACAATTAAAACAAGAAGGACAGCTAAGTAAGTAAATTAGCGAAGCTTTGTCTGAAGAGGACACCGTATCTCATTCTTTAATTATGAGTGACGTTATTTCAATCGAGGATGCAGAATGCTCTGTTAATATGAAGGCAATATAATTCAACAAGACACTCACTTTCATTATATGAAACACCATCACAGACACCACCCAATATAATTGTTATTCTTAGTGTGTTGTCTTTTTCAAGACTCAAATCTTCATGGGCTACTGCATAATATATGATTCAAAACGGACTGAATAGAGAGCACATAATGTTCAACAAGTATGATGTGGGTACTTTTCTAAATCACTGAAGGTCTTATTTACAAGAAACTTGCGCTGGCAATGTTACGCGCTGTCTGTACTCCATATTTACAAGGTGCCATATCTTGGAGGATGCACCACTTTTTGGAGTCCTGTATCAAAAGGAACCTGTGTCGAAACTGTCTGTGCCACATAAGTTTTAAAATATGCAAGGTAGAGGTTCCATCGCAATTTCCAACATAAAACAAATGCATGGATATTTATAAGATTTTACCAATGTGAGAGCGCATAGGTCCGATAACGTCAAAAATCCTGTGCCTGTAAAGCCCACGTGTAGGAAATGACACATTGGCATTGGTACATTGTAATTGTAATTGCATTTATATTGCACTTACTACCTCTGATGAGGCGTCAAAGCGCTTTTTCGGCGCATAGCACGGTACTCCGGAGTCCAAAAGGATTAGTGTTGAATTAGAATAGGCAAATATGAAAATAATTTGAGTGCTGGACATGTTAGTCTGTTATTTGGATTGAAAAGGATAGCGGAGGGATAGAAAAGGGAAGGGTTTGCATTTATATAGCGCTTGCTACCACTGATAAGGTGTTGAAGTGCTTTTCAGTGAGTCGCACGCTACTCCGGAAACCAAAAAGGTTAGTGGTGAATTAGTATCGGGAAATATGAAATTAATTTGAGCAGTGGACATGTTAGTCTTTTATTTGGATTGAAAAGAATAGTGGATGGATAGAAGGGTTTGCATTTATATAGCGCTTGCTATTCCTGACGAGGTGTTGAATTAATTTTCGGTGGATAGCAAGCTACTCCAGAACCCAAACAGGATTAGTGGGGAATTGTATAGGGGAATATGAAATTAATTTTAAAAGAAGCTAGACATAACAGTGTGGCAACCACAACTACACCATGGAGGTGCTCAATTCGCAGCTGGGAGTCGCAAGGAGATGACCACCAATATCCACCCCACCCCAACCACCTACATTACCCCCTCAACACAACAAAGGCTAAGCAGGAGAAGGAAGTTTGCTTATCGCCTGTGGACTTCCCGAATGGGACTCACGGAGAATGAGGTCATCACCTATAACTGGCTGCTACACCTGATTGCGCCAAGGCTCCAGACAACAGCTGCCAGGTCAGGTCTACCAACATCCCTCCACAGGTGAAGCTCTGTTATGAACCCCAAAGTACCCCAATATAGGCCTAGGTAGTTGCACGACCTTTCACCTACATTTGTCCTACCTTGCTCTACATACCGGCTCTGATGCTGACCTTTTACCCAGTTAGGTGCTGAAAAAATGTTGTGTGGTTTTCTTCGAAAACGAGCCTCATTTATTATGCATGAGGATTCTTTTTTGTTTTTTTTATAATTCGTTTTATTGAAGACAAGATTTGGCACTTCAGGAAAACACACATACATGAGCAGTAGCGGCAGGAGATTGGTACATGACAGGCAGCAAACATGAAATCACTTGATCAAGCAGTAATTTACTCACGACTCCCCAATAGCCAGACCCATTACACTGATGTCTCCTCTGGTTTGTGGGGGCTCGCATATCTCTCCCCTGTAAGTATTCCATTTCTCCCAGATCTGTGTCCACTTGGTGGGGCACCCTCTAGATTCATATATGGCCTTTTCTGTTACCATGCACCAATCCATATCTTTGCCCCAGTCATCTAATCTTGGTGAGTCGCGCACCTTCCATTTCCTTGCTATGCTTCTTTTTACAACCATCAGCCCCAGAGTCACCCATATCTGCTCCTTGGAATTCAAATCCGTCGGGCCCCAGACATTTAAGAGACCTAGCTTGATGTTACAATCAATCTTTTGTCCCAGTACCTCTTCCATACAACCCGCTACCGCAGACCAGTACCCCTGGATAGTTATGCACTCCTAAAGCATATGTGGAGTGGCCTGCGTTATTCTGCCCTCCCAACCCAAGCTCTTCGTGGCCGCTCTCCATACCTGGAACGCATGACCCGTGGGCCCTGTCAGTTTCGGCTTTACGGAATTCGAGTATAGTGCCCCTGCGAAACTGCCCCCCGGTAGGAGCCATCTATCCATTTGGAATCCAGGGTCTCCCTGTGTCCTGTATGTACATTGATTTATAGCAGCAAGCTGAGCCGCCCAGTAATATTTTTTGATATCCGGGAGGCCAATTCCCCCGTCAAACCACCCAAGTGTTAACTTTTGGGTGGCGATCCTTGGTGGTTTACCATCCCATAGCAGGTCTCAAAGAATGCTGTTGATTTCCTTAAAATATGTTAACTCGACCTGGTGCGGCGTATTCTGTAGTGCATACAAGCATCTCGGGAGGGACATCATTTTGAATAGGGCTGCATGCCCCATTAGGGACAAAGTGAGCGATCTCCAGTGTCGGACATAGCTCTTGAGCCGTTGCAAAGGAGGGAGGAGGTTGTGTTCATAAAAGCGGGACGGGTCTTTAGAGACCCAGACCCCCAAGTACTTGAAGTCGTCTGTCGCTTCCGTAATCTTGAAACCCCGAGGAAGCGAAGGCGTCGTCCCACTGAGGACATAAGAGTACTGACTTAGTCCAATTTATTTTATATCCGGCGAATTTGCCGAACACAAGGAAGATGTGCAATATCCTATTCAGGGAGGCCGCTGGTGATGCTAAGTATAGTAAGTTGTCGTTAGCATATAGCGAAATGCCATCCTCCCAGCCTTCTATCCACCTAAGTACTCTGATGACGGGATCTCTCCGTATCCACATTGGCAGTGGCTCAAGTGTCAGGGCAAAAAGCAGTGGGGACAGGGGACAACCCTGTCTAGTGCCTCTACTAAGTGCGAAAGTGCAAGATTTCCTATTATTGACTACGATTTGGGCCAGCGGTTCTTGATAAAGAAGCTGAACCCACCCAATATATTCCTGGCCTAATCCCAGTTTCTTTAGCACAGCAAACATCTAGGGCCATTCTATTGTGTCGAATGCCATGGCCGCATCAAGAGATACCACTACCGTATCTTCGCTTATTGTCGCGGCTCGGCATAGCACTCCATGTAGCCTGCGCAGGTTAAGGGAGGTGTTTCTGGCAGGCATGAAGCCCGATTGATCCGGGTTAACTAATTTTGGGATTACCCTCAGCAATCGAGTAGCCAGGACCTTCGCCAATATCTTAGCTTCCCCGTTGAGCAGCGATATTGGTCTATAGGAGGAGCACCTGTTTTTCGGCTTACCCTCCTTGTGGATAACCACAATCGTTGCCAGTCTCTGGACTGTGGGAAGCAGTCCCACTGCCTTACTCTCATGAAACATTTTAGTTAGATAGGGAGCGGTCTTACTCGAGGTTAGTTTATGCAATTCACTGGGTAGGCCGTTGGGGCCCGCTGCCTTACCACCGCGCAAATCATGTATGGCCTTTTCCACCTCTACACTAGTCATCTCCTGATCTAGTTCGGAGCGCTCTTCCTCTGTGAGTACCGGAAGCAAGATATCTCTCAAAAAGGAGGCCCCCTCCTCCTCCGTGACTGAGATGTATAGACAGTTTGATAGTATTGACAGAAAGCCTCCGCAATCTCCTGCGGTATAGTGAGTTTACTCCCCGATTCTGTCTCTATTTCAAGCACAACTCTGTTCCCTTGGTCTCTTTGGTCTAGCCAGGCCAGTAATTTCCTGGCCTTGTCACCAACATCATAGATTCTGCTAAGTGTTGCTCTATAATGTACTTTGGCTGCGTCGGTGGCTAAATCAGTGTATTCCCAGATTTTCAATTTCAGTGCCTGCTTTACCTCTTCCGAGTCAACTTCCCGTAGGTGCCCCTCCAACTGCAATATTTCTTCTTCCAGGCGGACCATCCCTGCTCGTTTCTCCTTTTTTGACCCCGCAATTTGAGCCATAACCACTCCCGGATAACCACTTCATAGGCCTCCCACAGTGTCAACGCCGAGTCTACCGAGCCCTCGTTCTCTTGGAATATAGTTCCGTGTCCCGCGTGATTCTGTCCCTTATTTGGGAGATCTTAAGATACCAAGGATTAATAGGAGATGTTCTGCCTGCCGTGGGCTCTCCCACCTCCAGTCGGCACCAAATGGGCGAGTGGTCTGAGATACCCCTGGCTAAGTGGTGCACTTCCTTAACACTATCTATCTGGTTTGCTGGTGTTAATATATAATCAATTCTGGACATACTAAGAGGGGCCCCTGAGTAGTGAGTGTACTGCTGCTCCACAGGATGTAACCTTCTCCAAACGTCCAGTAGACCCAGTGCTCCCAAAAAGCTATGGATCTGCATCCGGGAGGGAGGCAATACTTTCTGGGGCCAGCGATCCAGGGAATCAGAGACAATGGAATTAATGTCACCACCAATCACTAATCTGCCCTCCGGCTGTTCAAGAAGGAGACTCCCGAGATCTTTAAATGCCTGGACATAGACCTAGACCAGGTTCAACTTTCGCCCTTCCCAGGTTTCAGAGGTCGCTACAAATCTGCCCAGGTTATCTGTCCAAGTGTGATCGATCGTCATTTGGAAAGTTTTCTGCATCATTATTCCCACCCCCCTAGACCGAGACCCAAATGCGGAATGTGCCACCAACGTGAACCCCCACCTTGACATTGCTTTACAGGCATTTCCCAGTAAATGCGTTTCTTGTAGTAAAATCACGTCAGGGGAATGCCACTTTATGTATTGAAGCACTACACCCCTCTTGATCTTGTCCCCCAGGCCATTCACATTCCAAGACACCAATTTGAGCCCTTGCTTGACTGTACATTCCATCGTCACCTAGGGTGTAGTTCTGCGGCCGCGAGGGGAGCCTCCCACTAGGGCCATCGGTCTGTGCTGTGCCTGCCATCCACCCGCCCCTTTGTAAATCAGCGCCACCCTACTGAACATGTCCATTAAATTGTTGCTAGTAGCACCTGTATTATCAATCCTGTCCAAACTGTATCGTAACTGAACTAAACTTCCCTCCGCCCCATCCTGGCACGAGAGTGTGATGTTTTCTGTAAATGTCTTGGTTGTATGCTGTAGCGGAGAGGATACCTCCCCCATGAACGTGTGTAACTTTACCCCCTCCCTGCCTTCCTGCATGACGGTATCAGAACCTCCTTCCACCCCGAACTTGCAGATTGCCTATCGCCCACCCCTGGAATTTTGATGTGCGTGTGTCCAACCTAACACCCGTTCGAGACATTAAAGTCAATTGCTGGATCAATGAGTCAATGCTTCTATCAATGACATCATTATATAACAGCTAGCAATCCCATATCGACAAGTTAATATACTAGTTCGTGCTCTGATCCTGCGGACGTTCTGATTAAAAGGTCCAGCCGTTGCTTAGCCCTGAAAGAGCGTGACTATGGGGCCTTCACAGTTACAACAATTTATACAGACTGGTTCTCATTTGTCTCCTGCCGCTGTCTCACGTTCTCCCGGAGGGGATCTTGTGTCCTGATCTTCCTGCGATTTCTCTTGTCCATTGCATTGGATTCGGTGACCCTTCCTCCCAGGCCTGTCACCAACCGTCGAGCCAGTCCCAAGCCTCCTCGGGAGTGGCGAAGAACCTGACCTTCCCTTCTGATTCCACTCTCAATTTGGCCGGAAAGAGCATCGCATACTTAACATTCTTGTCCCGTAATTTTTTCTTTACTTCCAGGAAACTGCACCTCTGTCTTTGCACTTTAAGCGTGAAGTCCGGGAAGAAAGTTACTCTGCTATTCTGGAATTCGATCGGTGGTGCTGACCGAGCCGTCTGCAGGATGATGTCCCGGTCTCTATAGTTAACGATTCTCGCAACTATAGGTCTCGGGGGGTCCAAGGTTTCGGCGTGCCACCAGGCACTCTATGCGCTCTCTCGACCGTGAAAACTTTTGACAATCTAGTTGGTTTCAAGTAAGTCGCGATCAGGTCTTCGACAAACAAGTCCATTGCTGGATCCTCTGCACGTTCTGGGACCCCCAGTATACGGACATTATTGTGCCGTGAGCGTCCCTCATACTCATCCAGTTGTGCCTTCAACCTCCCGGTCAGGGTCTGGAGATCATCCATCCTCCGTTGAAGGGCGGTCGTGTCAGTAACAAGGGAGCTCATGGTCGACTCTACATCTTTGAGCCTGGTGTTCATGGAGCACATATCTGCTCTAGTCAGGGAGACTTCTGATGACATGGAGTCAATCCTGGACTCCAACGACGTTCTCACCGTCGTTATAGCAGTTAGGATGTCCTGCAGAGTCGGCTCTTTTGCCCCATCCGTTGCCTGTGGTTTCTTGGATGGATCTTCTCCTCCCTTGTGAGTGGGGCCGGGGCCCTTGTCCCAGGAAAACTTTTCCAGTTTGGCCTGCATGGAGGCCTTGGAGTTATGGGCACCAGCCATGACCAGGCAGCGCTGGCCCAAGTTCGAGTGGATGGAGACCAGTTGGGTAATTCCACTGTGGCGTATGGGACGGTTTTGCTGGATTGCTCCCGCTGTCTAGGGCAATGTTAGTCTTGTGCGAGCTGACAGTTTGTGTGCTGTGCTACGTGGGCAAGTCTAGCTCTGCTGCACCTGTGGTTAACTGATAATGGTAACGCCTTTTTCATGCAGTCTTCAAGTCGCAATCTAGCCCTGTGGCTCTTGTGCCGGCTCAGATATTCTTTTGGGGTAACAGGATCTCCCCTAGATCACAGGCGAGCTCACCAGCTATTGGACCAGGTAGCCCACTGTCCGTGTGCCTCCCTCCACCACTCCCCGGTCAGGGAGGGCAAGGCGCTCTTCCGCTGCAGACGTCGAGAGGCGCGCAGCCACTATCTCCTTGACGGAGCGGCAGCAGTGAAGACAGGTGGCGATGGACCCCCACTCTCGCAGCTGCCCCCACCGCTCAGCGGTGACCTGGTGCCCCGGAAGTGATAGGAGCAGCACACAACTCGCCCCTCTGCATGAATGCACACCGTCCGATCCTAGGCAACCAGCTAGGGCCGGACCTCCGCTGGCTGCCTCTAATGCCTATTTGGTGATCTCCGCTGCGGCTGTGCGACTCTGGCCATCGCTGCTGCCAGGGAGGCTGACGGGGGACCCTTGCCTCGTGCTGCCTTTTGACTCACCGGTCCCGGGAGGATAGGCCGGTCCCAGCGCCTGAACCACTCATCCCTCACGCCCTCGGCAGGCAGGCCCCAACATCGCTGGATTCTTTGCTTCTCCTCCGCCCCAGAGCCGATCTCACTCGGGGCCGCTCACTCGCTCGGCGCTCCACCTACCGGGATCCCTGTGCCCTTGGGGTCTCGCTGGAGCTGGTCATCGCTCCGCGCTTCTCCTCTACCAGGCTGAGTAACGTTGGTCGCCGTAGGTCACACCGGCCGCCCAGTGCCGGGGAGCCGATTGTAATCTGTAGACCGAGGCCTGCTCGCCCCTCCCCCACCGTCGAGGCAGTTCTCACGGGCTGGTCATGTTGTTGGGTCGATCTCGGCCGGCCCGCACGTAAGGTGGCACCAGCACGGCTCAAAAGGATCCCGCTGGGCTCATGGGCACGATTCTGCCATCTGTACCTCTGCAATCACGGATTTATGAGCAGAATATCCCCAGAGCGGGTGTACTCGGATGGAGCCGCCTCAAGGTGCAGCCATGTTGCCCGGCGGTTGGCCACACCCCCATGCATGAGGATTCTTAGTATCACAGCAGGATTGCCATCTTCTGCATAATAACTCTGTACAAAAGTCACCACTATCATCATCCTTGGCCGACAGGCCCACAGTACCATGACACATCTAGGTAAATCCCCTGAGGGTACCTTTTGGGTATATAAGCACCACATCTTTGCAGGGAAAACTAGAGGAGAAACTTCCATGTTGACACCAGATGCTGAAGTCCCTGCACGCAGACACTCCAGCATGCAGTGGTCTGACATCCCTTGCAGGGTGTCCAACTCGAGACCATGATGGGGTCCTTTGTTCTCTCCCATCAGGTAATGGGGTTGGCTCTTTCCTAGGAGGATTCTTGGCTTTTACACCTACATACATGCTAGGTACACTTAGTTAGGGTTTGCATCTTAGGAGTACTCATGATTACAGACATGTATCTTTATGCCTGCATATCTTCACTGTTTTAGCACCATGGTAGAACTCTACCTTTTATTTACTCTGTTGGTGCTTATAATCATAGATATCTGTTTCTGTCTAATGGTTGTTGCAGCACACATATTTTATACCAGAATGACGCTGGTTCAATAAATGCTTATTGAAAATGTCCCCACCATTTATTCTGTGTATCTCTCTGAGAGAAAGTGAGCACGATTGACTGAGCGAAAAGTACTGTACTGTTTTCACGATCCCTGAAGGGTCAGGGTTGTCATGTTCAATAGTTGCCAGAAACTATTCGCTCCTTGGTAAGGTTGTGGGGCTAATAGTGGCACTGTGAGCTAGCTGGTCTACAGACCAACATATCCTCGGGGGGTCTGGAATCAGTCTGGACACCAATCCCTTAGTTTAGGTTGTCTAAACGCGCAGATCCTACATAGATTTGTAGGAACTACACGACACTCATGGCGGTACTACACACACTGGCATTGCAGTCCTTCCAGATAACAGCCGCTAGAGTGGCCAGAATATCCCAGCCATTATTCTCCTCATTTCTTCCCTCTGTCCTGGATGCCATCATCCCTCTGAAACCCCTCTACCTCCTCTTACCCAACAGCCATGAACTGTAGCTGGAGACAAAACAAGTATTTTATGCCATCACTGGGTTCCCACACATGGACTGTGCACATGTGCAAATGGTTCCCCTGCAGCCACATCTCATCTCTATAGGAATCGGAAGCAGATACACACTCCATACATTTCCAGCCCATTGTGGACCATCAGGGCCTGCTCACTAACATGCTGGCCAAATACCCTGGGAATGTACATGACACATACATATTCAGGCATTCCATCATAAATGAGCACTTCCAGAATGGACAATATGGAAATGGCCTACTTGTAGGTAACCAAAACCTAAATACCTAACACACCCACTAACAGTTAGAAATGGATCACATGATACCCATCTCTGTGTCTGTGTAAGCAGATAGGGGCATAAGTATGAGGGATGTGCCTCATACATGCACCATGCATCATGGTACATGTGTCATGCAAACCCCCAAGTTACACATGTCAAGACACGCAAAGCAACTATGGCTGCCATTTAATGGTGGAAGGGTTCAGAGCAATGCATTGCTGGGCCAAATGCTGGTAGCATCACTGTGTGCAAGGGAGGGGATCCATGGGGGTTATGGGGGTGTCTACATGCCACTCCCACGGTTCATCATACATGTCATATATCCCACCACCAACATCTGTAGTTTACCATGAAAGTATGCAGCCGTGACCCACGCAGGTAAGAGTGGTGGGGCTGTGGGGCCAGGTGGGGGGATTTCGACAGACAATGATGAGGGAAAATTAATTATTTGTTTCATTTTCCCTCGTCATTGTCCATCGAAATCCCTCCTCACCCGGCCCTACCGCCCCACCGCTCTTACCTGTACGGGCCGCAGCTGGACGTATGCAAGTGTCAGTGTAAGGCATTTATGCTATGTCACTACCTCTCTAGGGAGAACCAACTACCCAACTATTCGATCGCCAATCAGCCACTTCACACATGTAGTGGGAGCACATGACATGGAGTGGTCAGGAGCATCTCCAAACAGACATCACTGAAAATTACAGGATCAACATGACAGTCAGGATGTAGAAGTGTACAGTGTATCAGCGCATACTCTGCATTTGACATTACACAGAGTAATGGAGGAGACACGTGTTAACCTATGAATAACTGTATGACTAACACATATTGTGAAACCAACGTTAGAAATCTGTATGATAATATAACAACTCATAACACACATGGCCTGGCATGTATCTGTAACGGTTAGCAAAAGTATTGACAGTTGTCTTTTCTTTTCACTTTCAGCTGACCAGGGATATGGGCTCCAGCCTTGGTAATGACCCCAAATGCACACCCCCAAACTAAGCCAGAGAAGGCCTACAACCAGGCACTCAGCAAGAGAAATATTGCTCTACTTCCACCCAATGGTGTGCAAAATAATACTGCTGTGTGCCGTACTGCACAATATATATATATCATGGCAACATTTATGCACTTAAAATAAACTGGCACGAAGAAATTGGAGTCCGTTTCTCTTTTTGCGAGTTCCTGAGATAACTAGGACTGCAAAGCTGGAAAATTGATACATATATATATATATATACACATATATACATATATATATATATATTTTTTTTAACTATAACGTCACTGAAACCTGTGGTTTTTTCAGTGAATTTCTAAGGTTTTTTAAATGCTAATCCCTAACTAAAACGTCCCTGAAACCTGTGTTTTTTTCAGTGAATTTCTAAGGTTTTTTAAATTCAAATTTCTAACTATGTCCACATAGGTAGAACATGTACAGAAAGAGGCAGAAGGGTGCAGAAAGAAGCAAGAAAAATGCAGAAAGAGGGAATAGAAGTCCAGGAAGAGGAAGAAAGGTGCAGAAAGAAGCAAGAGATGTGCAGAAAGACCCAACAGAGGTTCAGAAAGAGGCCTACTTTGGCTGTACCTTACAACAGACTCATACAAAGTAGCCTAATCACTAATCCATCTCCCAAGATGTCTTAAACCGCACTTTTCTCTTGAAGGTTCACTATTCATCAACTGCTCAGATTGTTAGGCAAACAAATTGTAAAACAGCAATCCTAAGCATATCACTGTTGTAAGTCTGACCAAGTTTGTGAAGGTGTGCATGCGTGTGTCTCTGCTTTTACCTAGTGACATGTTACGTAAAAATAAACACAAATACTTGAATACCTGTGTTTCAAACAGCATACTCTGTAAATTTGTGTACAAAAAGGTAGAAGCAAGAGAAGTGCAGAAAGAAGCAACAGAGGTGCAGAAAGAGGCAAGAGGGGTACAGAAAAAAGCAAGAGAGATGTAGAAAAAAGCAAGAGAATGCACAAAGAACCAATGGAGGTACAGAAAGAGGCAAGAGGGGTGCAGAAAGAGGCAAGAGAAGTACAGAAAGAAGCAACAGAGGTACAGAAAGAGGCAAAAGAACTGCAGAAAGAGGCAAGAGAGTTGTAGAAACAGGCAAAAGAGGTGCAGAAAGAGAGAAAAGGGGTGCAGAAACAGAGGCAAGAGAGCTGCAGAAAGAGGGAAGAGGGGTGCAGAAAGAGGCAAGAGGGGTGCAGAAATTTGCAAGAGGTGCAGAAAGAAGCAAGAGCAATGCAGAAAGAACCAACAGAGGTGCAGAGAGAAGCAAGAGGGGTACAGAAAGAGGCAACAGAAATACAGAAAGAAGCAAAGGAAGTACAGAAAGAAGGAAGAGGGTGCAGAAAGAGGTAAGAGAAGTAAAGAAAGACAAGAGAGGTACAGAAAGCGGCAAGAGAGGTGCACAATGAGGCAAAAAGGCTGCAGAAAGAGGCAAGAGGGGTGTAGAAAGAAGCAAGAGAGGTGCAGAAAGAAGCAAGAGAAGTGCAGAATGAAGCAACAGGGGTGCAGAAAGAGGCAAGAGGGGTGCAGAAAGAGGCAACAGGGGTACAGAAGGAGGCAAGAGAACTGCAGAAAGAGGCAATAGAGTTACAGAAACAGGCAAAAGAGGTGCAGAAAGAGGGAAAAGGGGTGCAGACAGAGGCAAGAGAAGTGCATAAAGAGGCAAGGGGTGCAGAAAGAGGCAAGAGGGATGCAGAAATTTGCAAGAGAGGCACAGAAAGAAGCAAGAACAGTGCAGAAAGAACCAACAGAGCTGCAGAAAGAGGCAAGAGGGATGCAGAAAGAAGCAAGAGAAGTGCAGAAAGAAGCAAAGGAGGTGCAGGAAGAGGCAAGAGAAGTGCAGAAAGAGGCAGAAAGGTACAGAAACAGGCAGGAGAGGTACAGAAAGAGGGAACAGGGGTTCAGAGAGGTAAGAGGGGTACAGAAAGAGGGAAGAAGGGTGCAGAAAGAGGCAAGAGGGGTGCAGAAAGAAGCAAGTGAGGTACAGAAAGAGGCAACAGAGGTGAAGAAAGAGGCAAGAGATGTCTAGAAAGTGGAAGAGATGTGTAGAAAGAGGCAAGAGAAGTGCAGAAAAAGAAAGAAAGGAGGTACAGAACGAAGCAACAGAAATGCAGAAAGAGGCAAGAGAGGTGCAGAAAGAAGCAAGAGTGGTTTGCACACCATTAGTACCAATTTAACACACACATTTAGCAATAAGTAACAAGTGACCATACTAGGTTTGCAAAGTGCCTTCCACCACGCTGTAACACTTGTTGCTGCATTTTTGGTAACGTTTGAGCTAGCTAGAAACAAAGTTTTTTTTTGTTCAAATCTGCAGATTATGCAGCAGATGATGGATTATGTGGCAAATGCGGAAAATGTAAAATTGTGCGAAAGTGGGTGCAGCCAAAAAGTCGCATAATTACAGTGGCCCTGCTCATACCTCTGACTAGGTCAACAGTAATGCTCCTTAGTGGTTCTTTCTTTTTTTTGTCTCATTGCATTTATAGTTTAGCTTCTATGGAAACAAGGAAGACTAAACCTGAGGTTACCACTCCACAACACAGACTACCATACCACATAATTACTCTCCATAACACATAATCCCACTCTACATAATTCCTATACACTAAATACCACATACTTTCTATACACATAATTTCACTGCACAACATGCCACATAATTCCACTACACCCAACGTACATCCACTCCACTACAAGAAACATTAGTAAAACACTTTTACATTTACAAAGCCAATAGATCTATCTCACGCAAATGTGAAACCTATTACATTGCAAATGCTTCTTTAACTAGTACTCACGTTTGCAGAGAGGTGGAAAAGGGGGCTGGCCCTCCGACCAGCGCTCAGGAATTCTGCAGTGTAGGACTTACAGGAGGTACCAGGAAGGCTTTTGGCCCCCAAAGTCCCTCAGGAAAAAAATGGACTTCATATCCCAACCCGTAGTGTACCAGGAGGCGCGTTTGCAGAGTTGTGGAGAAAGGGGGCATGGCCTCCGAAGACCTCTTAGCAATCCCACTGTGTGGGACTTACTGGAGGTAATAGGAAGGGTAGTTGGCCCCCAAGAACCTTGGGGGCCAACTACCCCTCCTATCACCTCCAGTAAGTCCCACACAGCAGCATTGGTAAGTTCTCATAACAGGCGATGAGGTCCTCTTGTGTCCTGAAGACAGAGTGGTGTAAAAAGGGGGCGTGGCCTCGGACCACCTCTCAGCAATCCCACTGTGTGGAGCTTACTGGAGGTCCCTGGTGGCCTAGTTGGCCCCCAGGGACCCTCAGTAGCGATGGGGACTTAATCCCCCAATGCAGAGCGCGCCAGGAGGTGCGTATGCAGAGTGGCGCAGGGAGGGGGCGGGGCCTCCAGCGAGTTGCCAGGTTTCTTTTTTATTTTAGGGAGGGGGATTGTGTGGCCCCCTTCCCTAGAACCTTTTGGGCCCCGGGAACCCCATCCCCCGGGGCCTGAGCCATTTGTTTTCTATTTTTTTATTTGAAAAGGGAGGGGGCACGAGGACCTCCTCCCGAGGCCGAATTTGGCCCTGGGGACCCCATCCCCTGGGGCCCGGCAAAGTTTCTTTATGGAAGGGGAGCCTCGTTGCCCCCTTTCCCCGGGCCACTTTAGGCCCCGGGGACCCCATCTCCCATGGCCTGCCCAGCATTTCTTTTTTTAAATTTTGGAGAGGTGCCGCGCTTCGTTTTTAAATAAATTTCAGCGGGATTCGCGAACTATACGCAAATCCTGCTGAGTCACAAGATGGCTGCCAACACTTTTTGGTTTGGAGTGTTGGCAGCCAATCAGAGTCAACCTTGTGATCGGGAGGGTTCGTGAATCCACCGCGGTCACCAGATATCAATATTTTGTTATTTTTTAATTTTTCAGGAACTACTGAACGGATTTACACCATTTAAAGCAAAGAGTGCACTCTGGACCAAGAACATCTCTCTGCCAAATTTGGTGTAATTCTGTTCAGCAGTTTGGGCTGTAGCTGCGACAAAAGTTTCCTATGGAAATGAACATGGAGAAAATGCGTTTTGGGACCCCCCCTTTTTTCTCAGCCCCCGCTTGTCGAATCACCCCGAAACTTTCAAGACAGGAGCTGACCTAAGCGGGCCATTAGTTTTGAATGTTTCCCGAAGGTTTGTCAAACGGCGCCAAAGATATTGGCAAAAGAAAAAACGCTTTTCTATGGAAACTAGGTCCTAACTATAACTACCTACTGGCGACCGCCAGTAGGTAAAATATATATATATGTGCGTACTAATGTACATTTCGACAGGGACCAACAACATCAGAACCTGGTGGTGGAGGAGGATGCCGATGGGGGAGACATCCAAAAACACTGCTGCTGGCAATCGCAGACTCACACATATTGTGCAACATTTCTTTACTAGATCCACATGTTCCGGAATGGACCATTACCCACATGTTATAAAGGTTCAACATGACAATGTTTGAAACCATTAGTTGTCTTTGCGTTCAGGTCACAGTCCCCAAAAACATGAACTTTCACACATCTCTTCAACTAGAAGTAGCCCTTAAAAGTTTATATTCAGGTTGGAGGGCAGGAATCAACATTGAAGCGTCAGAAACAATACACTGTGCATTGTCATGTGTTGTGTGTAACTTGCACCTGGTCCATTTCCTTAGGAATGTGTCAGTAAAAAAACATGCTTGAGTAGGAAAGGTGACACTTTTCTAGAAAAGGTGACTTTTCAGTTGCAAATGTGAGTTATTTGTAGGAAAAGTGACGCTGTAGCAGAAAATGTGTGAGTGGGAAAGGTGACACTTTTCTAAGAAAGGTTACTTTTTAGTAGTGAACATGATGCTTTTGTAGGAAAAGTGATGCCTTACCACAAAACATCACACTTGAGTGGGAAAGGTGACACTCTAGTAGGAAAGTGACACTTTTCTAGGAAAGATGACTTTTTAGCAGTAAACGTGATGCTTTTGTAGGAAAAGTGACGCTTTACCATAAAACATGATGATTGAGTAGGAAAGGTGACACTGTTCTAGGAAGGGTGACTTTTAGTAGTGAATGTGACACTTTACCACAAAATGTGATTCTTTAGTGGAAAGAGCAACAAAAACAATGCATTAGTCATTGTATAACTCGAGACTTGGCTATTTCTCCAGTGAAGCGTCAGATAAACAATGCTTTAGTAGGAAAAGTGACGCATTCGTCGGAAACGTGACACATCCACACAGGAAATGATGCAATGGCTCAGCCATGCTGCAAACAAGGAAGTGTGAAGTTCCTTTCAGTTTCACTTACTGTCTTTCTGTCTGTGCTGGCTGTTGGATGTGTTTGTTGTTTGCTGGAGAGTTTGGTGCTGTTTCTTGGTCTTGATGGTGACTGCGCTTTCCCTTTCATGTCCCAAAACTGTCAAATTTGTCTTGTAATTGTATTTTGTGTTGTATTGTGTAGTGTGTTGTGAGGTGTTTGTCTAAATAGGGGTTAATAGTTATAGGGGTAGGGATAGTGTGTCTGTTGTTGGGTTTAAAGTGGCTAGTGGAGGTATGGAAATGTCAGGCTGGAGCAGGACCAAGAACATGACAGAGGAGAAGAGGTTCAGGGGGCCTGCTTTGGCTGTTGTGGAAGTACGTTTCCAAGATGATTGGAAGTGGAGGCAGGGTTAGCCAAGGCTACCCAGCCCGAGAGAGGTGGCACCGGTGGGAGAAGGTGCAGCTCCACATGAGTTGAGTATTTTGTGTTGAGTGGACTGATCAGCAATACAAGCACCAGTGGGCAGATATCGACAGCCGGGAGCAGGATCTCCTGGATCACCTGGGGATTGAAGTTGGTGGGGCTAGCAGTAAGTTCCTATATACCATGAGCTTGTAGCTGTGTGGCTGTTGCAAAATACTCTTAACGGTTATCATTCTGGATGGGACCTGATATGTGTATAGGTAGCTATGGCATGATACAGGCTAACTCCATTACATACACTGAGCATGCCACAGGGACCTAATCACAGGGCCATTACAATAGCAAAAGAAACCATGCAGTGCAGGAAGGCCCGTATGTGATGTGAGACCCATCCTGCACTATGCAGGGAGTATTGTCACCTGGCCTGCTAGGTCATTACTGACTCAGAATTGTGTGGGCATTCCGCCATGTATGTTGCAGAAGAGCGTACTAACATGTCATCAGGCCACAGGTTGGACAGGGTGTACGTCCCCCACAAATGCTCACACATACATCTGTCCCTATTACAAAGAAAGGTCATCATACCTTTATGAGCCTGTATGGGACTTGATTGGTCATTGCTCATTTACAGTGTACTGGTCACATTTAAGGAGCTAAGTGAAGGAGACAAACAAGCATGGTTACTGTCCGATGTGTGTACACATATATTAACTTGAGAAGGTCCCAGAATTGTCATACTATGCAGAGTGTGTTCAAACAAATTGGACTGTTCACATAGGCATCAAAGCCTGGCACCCTTGCATCAAGTTGCAAGCTAGACTGGTCTTCTACCTTGTCTGCACTCTGTGCACATCATATGTGATGTGCCTGCTATCATCTGAATACATTGCAACACTGCATACATATGTCCATCATGAGGTCATTCCCACTGTGCCTTATGCCTCAAGTCTAAGATACAGACAATACCAGGCATTTGTGAGGCAATGTACTGAGCATTCACAGAGCTATCTATCATGTGTGTTGTCTTGTAGGTGGACCAAACCCATACACCATTTGTGAGGTGGTGACATTCCAATATCCCAATGCTACTGGTGAGAGTAACCTTATTGTTTGTGTGATCTGTAAGCATTGTCTGTGTTTGCTGAAATGGTTTGCAATGAGATGTGCAAGGGGTATCATCACTCTTCAGAAACAAGCTGCACCTTACATGTGGATTTACAACAGAAGTAGGACAAAGTTGCATGGGCAAATGATTTGGCCAAACTTGCCATGTGGAATCAGTAGCAATGTATGCTGGCCTACATGATGAATACCTCTTAACATGCTGTGCTATTATGGTGTGGATACTTATGGCACATGTACCATCACTTGCCCCAAACTCAATTGATGGTAATTGGTTCTAATGTCTCTCATCCATACTACGGACTGAAATTGCCTACGTGTTACCTGAAATATGTGACACAAATGTTGCATGGGATAGGCTGTGAAATCCCTGACACAGTATGTTTGCCAAAGTCCAAATTTGAGCAGGACACTGGTGTGGTTGGGGTGTAACACATATCCCAGACCACACTTCCAATAGTCAACATCACATCAAGGGCCAGATGTATGACAAAATGTTGCAGTCGCAAATTGGAAATCGGCCCGTTTGTGACCGCAAAATTGGCCTGCTCCATGTACAAACCCTATTTTGCGAGTCGGTAACCTATTACCGACTCGCAAAATAGGGTTTGAGACTCTCTATTAAGAAGGGGCGTGCCAAGGGCGTCCCTTCCTAATAGCGAGTCTCACTCAAATGTATGATTGTTTTCTGACCTCAATTGCAGTTGCAAAACTCTTGCAGTTTACCACCTACTTCAAGTAGGTGGTAAGCCACTCGCAAAGGGAAGGGGTCCCCAGGGGACCCCTTCCCTTTGTGAGTGTGTGTGATGGACCACTGCCTACTCTTAAAAAATGAAACAAACGTTTCATTTTTCTTTTTTAAATGCATCCTGTTTTTCTTTGAGGAAAACGGGCTGCATTAAAAAAAAAAACTGCTTTATTTAAAAAGTAGTCACAGACATGGTGGTCTGCTGACCCCAGCAGGCCACCATCACTGGGAGTGCTACCCATTTCTAATGGGGTCGCAAATTGCACCTGCCTCGTTAATATTAATGAGGCAGGCAATTTGCGACCCCACTAGGAATCACTAACAGTGTCTGAGACACTGTTAAAACTTACATTTTGCGAGCCGCAAATTGTGAGTGACAAAGCGATGCAATTTGGGACTCGCATAGTGTAAGGGTCGTACATCTGGCCCCTAATGTTGATATGTGCACAGTGCGCATTTTACCAATATATTTGTCCTCCTATGCTATGTTCACATCATTACCAAGCACATGCCTGCAGATTACTGTCCTCCACCCTACCAACATTGGTACAGTCTGAATGATTGAAGACATGTCAGACATTCATGCCAATCAAACAGCATATTGTTTGGTGTTCCATACATGTACCTGAGGTGCGAAGTCTAGCCAAGGTTTAGACTGCAATGGACTTGGATTACTGTGTGAGCAGGCTTGCCATACCAAAACATTATTCCATCCTAGTATAAATGCTGCATATGTATTTGTGTGGTGGCATTCTTAACATGTATTATTCATGATAGCTTAACCAGTGAGCAAGTCACTTATCCCCATTTGTTACAGCAAGTACATAAGTCCTTTTTCCATGTCAATGACTTACTTGGGATCACCCCTTAGCCCACATTGATCATGATATGTGGCAACTGTCATCACACATCATGGGTACCAGGGCATCCCTCAGAGTACTGCATATCGGTGACATGTGAGATGGGGTGCCGGAGGAGGGATTGGCCAAATGGTATGGTGGTACAAAGGAAGTTGTGATTAAACTCACTGTGAACATTGGATTGAGGGATGAACTTCTATCTGCCTGTCTGCTGCATATTGCTACTGTAGGCGTACACATGGGAATTTATGGAACTTTTTGTTTGACAGTTCCACACAGGTTGTGATGAATCCTACTCCAGTGCATATTGAATAGGTATGAGTGGATGTGGGACATGTCACCATTCTACACATGGCAATGCTGTTACATGCCTGATTCCTGCCCCACATATCCAATGGCCTGTAATAAACACAATTTCAATACCTTTGTAATGTTTTCTGAGACAAAAGACCAATTTGTCATTTACTACATGCGTTAATGCACTGTGTTGTCTGCATACAGGCCATTCCACATTCCACCAAATGCTGTTGTTACCCATATTGTATCCCCAGGATTTCTCTCCATTGAGCAAGTTCTGGCCAATTACCTGAAAGAAACAGCTCAATACATTGAAAAATCTGCATGCATGCATGTACACACTCATCCCATGGAGTAAGTTTGAGTTGATGTGCTTCTAGGTAACAATCCGTAAAAGAAGGTTGGAAAAGATTATTGGGTATGTCAAGGAGCACATGCTCTTGTCTGATTTTCATTAGGTGCTCTATTTCATAGTGTCCCAAGTATGTCCATGTGTCATTCTTGGAGAAGTATCCAACAGGTTTGTTGAATCGGGGTAGCAAGCCACACTCTGTCTATGTTTCAGCTACCTGGCAACGAGTCAATCTATGCTGCTAAGTGTATGGCCTTGTGTATATGCCATAATAGTGAGGCATTGCTGAGGTACAATAAGTGTACTTGCTACACATCTCTCCTTTCACATAGGTGATTGGCCATAGATTTTACCCTGATGCATGGTGCATGACATACCCAGGGAGCACCTAGACAGACCATGTGTACCATTCCATGTGTACAAGGCATCATAGATCCAAATCTTTCTTCATATGCACATGGGTACATGGTAATGAGACTAGACACTGCCATAACCTGTACCTACAAGGCCAAAAACTGGGTTATTTACTGTTGTTGTCTTAAGCGAATTGCATGCTTCTCATGATGGTTGATCATTATATGTTACATAGATGTAATTTCTGTTGGCAGGCCATGCCACTTGCACTGCTTTTAGTAATTCATGCAAGTAAATGTTGACAATTGTGACAAATAAGCTTGGTGAGAGTCATGTGTCCTTCCTCTCCAACAGACAGCTTGACCCCACAGCAGGAAAAGGCATATTGGACCCGCCTGGAGAGATACAGGTACACACGCCACATTGCCAAGGCCTTCAGGTGCATGGGGCACAAGTTTGAGAAAGCAAGGGCAGCAGGGACCTGGAAGTTACCACATCAGGGACAGGAAGCAACCGGCAGGGCAAACATCAGGCGTCAAGTGAAGGATTCCCATCGTGGGGATCTAGTACCAGTTCCAGGATCCTCCACAGACACACCAGCAATGGCACCACAGCCGGTCACAGCTACCTCACAGCAGCCGACTGAGATAGAAAGGCAGTTGCTAAAAGGCCAGCAAGACAATAATTTAAAGTTAGCAGGACTTCAATTGCATGTGGGAACCCTCATGCAAATGGGACAGACTTTACAGCAGACTGTGGAAGGTATTGAGTATAAAATGTATTGTTTTTATAGTATAGAATTTTAGCATAAGTTAGGATAGTTGTTAGCATAGTGGTAGGTTAGGGTAGTTTTAGTGTTTTTATAGATGTTACAATTTTACTCTGTTTTTTGAGGTGGGGATATGGGTGGGGGATATATTTGGTAAGTGGGTCGGGGTTAATGTTTAGTATATGTATAAAAAGAAAACAAATGAAAAAATAAACAAATACAAAAAATATATATTTGTTTATTTTTAATGTTTAGGTAGTTTGTGTTTAACAGTAGTTTATGTTAGTCTCCAGTGCAAATGTGTAACAAGGGGGCTAGTGGGGGTTGATGGTTAATCTGTCTGTTGTGGTATATGTGTAGAGTATGATACGTTAATGTTAGGTTTGTTTTAAGTTAAGATAGTGTAGGTAAGTTAGAATAGGTTAGTTTTGGCATAATTTAGATAGGTATGATTAGTGTAGGCTTTATTTTTTAGATGTTAAGATTAGTAGTGTGTGTTAAATACATTCTGTTTTGAACTTTCACAACTGCTTACTTATTTCCTGCTTGCCAGTTGTAAGATCTGCTTAGGATGGGCTAAACACATGCTGTTGGACTTCCTGCCAGTGTTAGTATACATGTGTTACTAAATAGAGCACCTAAGGAGTTGATCGTTTCAAGCTAGCAATGGAGTCATTTAAGGGATCTTCAAACTTAATTGGTCATTGTAAGCGGCACTCTTGCTGTAATGGACACACATCCCAAAACAAGTATCAACCTAACATAGCACTGTGTGTGTATATGAGGCTACATGTTTTATATGTATGATAGAGTCAAACCATTGTGACTAATCTAGGATCTGTTTGGGGCCACACTGATGGCAGCCCCTTACAAACTTACACACTCTCCATAGCACCATTTCGTAATTGCATCACTGTTGTTTGCTGGCTAGTATGCATGGAAGTATCACCTATCTGGGCAGAAAAAAACAATCAGTCTTACCATTGACTGATTGAGAATTGTTCATGCATGTGACCTTGGGTAACAACTTGCTAGTTTAGTAGCAGATCACATAAAAGCTTTAGCATGCACTATGCATATCTACCCCTGGGTAGCAGAAACACATTTTCCTCTAGATGTTAGGTAGTATCTTAAGAGTCAGCACATCCACCATGGCCTAGTAATTCCAGCCATGACCAGAAATACAACATGCTGATTCCGGAAAGTAGTTTTATTGACCCATGAACCAAGGAGCCAGTGGCAGCCCTTGGGGCAACAACCCCAACATAGTTTGTGAGCCATTGGATGTCCATCTAGAGTCCATGGTGGATACATGTCATGGGACATGTGGCGTAGATGCATGTTTCCATGAGGAGGAGGAGGACCAAATTGCCATTAGGAAAGATAGGCCACATAGACAGTCCAGAGATGGGTGAGATCAAAAGGGGGGATAGCAAACGTAGAACAGTACCAGTTGCTAAGTACACTGACATGGCATAAGCACAGGTCAATGGACTATCTGGCCATGTGGCACAGAGCTATGCTATGGGGCAGATTTTCTTTGGTAAGATGTGCAATCCACATCTTCAATCTCTGATATGTGTGGTGCCTCCTGTGAGGGGGATGTTGAAGTTGCCGGAGCAGACGGAGGAACAAACACATCAGAGACTGAAGATGTGGATTCTCTGTTCCGAGCAGCTTTTCCCTGAACCAACAAATAAGGCAGCAAAGCACTGAGAAGGACCTGCTGGTTTGTCAGCACAGCAAAAACATTGTTATGGTAGGCACCCATTGTTGCTACTTAGGAATCCTGCTTCCACTCCATGGACTCCATGATGTTGCGTTTTGCCCCCAACTGGCTGGCAGCCTCGCTGGTGCCACTTTGGCAGAGCATTTGCTCATGCCTCTGTCTAATGACACCAGCGATGTAAGCCAGGGACTGTTCCAAGCCATGGAGCGGAGGGGAGGCACCTTTTACAGCCTCCAAAGTGTCCTTATTGTACTGGGGATGAATGTTTGACATTGTTCAGCATTCTGTCCATCAATTGTTCCTTATGCATTTGTCACCCTGTGTGGGACTGGTATGCTCAGATGTGGGTCCCACTGGAGTCAACCTAGCCTGGCTGATGAGGGGTGATATCCCAAAACCGGTCCCAGGATGCTTGTTTCTGATCCAGTGGGGACCTGGTCTTGCAGTTCAGGCTGGACTGATCCCATGGGGATCTGGGTCAAGATTGATTTGCACATGGCTGGGAACAAACTGGAATGGCATGGTGAGCAAAAGAAAATGAGAGATTTAGGCCTAGATCTCAGTACTGGGGGTGAATGTTTGACATTGATCAGCATTCCGTCCATCAATTATTCTTTTGTACTTATTGGGACTGAGGCACCTACGGACTCCCTCTAGCATGCCCTCCACAATGTCCATCCCCGCCCACACCTCATTTACCAGCTCCCGCTGGACTCCTACTACAAGATGTTGGAAGTCTATTTGAGGGACCTCGAGTCCAGGGCTGGGGGTGGGCTGGCAGGTATTGTTTGTTGGGTCATAGGTGGATCCTCTGGAACCCTGCAATGCTGTCAGCCCTTCCTGCGGCTGGAGATAGTTTTTGAATGGAGTCCAGGATTTGCTGGAGGGTGTCTTGGTTGAGGGTGGGCAGTCTCATCATCAGCAGGATCTTTGTCTAGGACATGCAGCTGGTCATGCGTTGGTGGTACATCCTCTGGAGTTGAAAAGATTTATGTTGATGGTGATCCATGTCAGTTGTTCACATGAGTTAAAGGTGGACATTCAGGGCCTAATTTACAAGTTTTTGACATAGGGTAGTGCCACAAGCCTTCCTACTGTGCTGCCCTATGTCAAAAGAAAGGGCAGAAATGCACTGTATCTATGAGATATGGTGCATTCCTGTCCTCTTCTACAGTGCTGGGGCACAAATGTCTGTCATGAATCAATGCAGGCACCCTTGCACCATGGTGCAAGGGTGTCTGCTGTGTAGGATGATTGTTTTGTGCAGGAAGGGGCACCTTCCTGCACAAAAACAATCTGTGGTGATGATTTCCTCTTTATATGTGTGCTGCTGAATGCAGCACACCTAGAAAGGGGAAAATCTAAGAGAAACAAGGAGATTTCTCCTCGTTGCGCCTTCCCTGGGGAGATCTAGGTTTTTGATGCATTACCAGGCTTCCAGTTTGTTGTAAATCTGGGAATGTGTCAAATGCCATGGGTGTTACACGGGAACACCCACCGTAACACCCATGGCATGCCTCCCCATGGTAGTGTGAGGCAACATAGCGACTTACGCTGCTGTGCCTCACTCCATATCTACATGGCCATAAAAAGCTTTGCATGTTGGCTTTACGTGACCTTGTAGATATGAGTAAGCCAAGTGTGTGGCCGTAATGTCATAAAAATTGAAGATCCAGCAGCGCACTAGGCTTGTAAATATGTCCTCATGTATTTGGACATAGTGACACCACTACTATACACATTGCACCTAATCCCCAGTGAGCCTGCATTGCCTGTGATCAGTACTCAACCCTTGCACCTATGAAAGTGATGTAGCGTGGTACATTAATTAGTTATGAACCTGCAGTCTGCCTTTCACACAGTACACCACGGCACTCTGCCTTGTTGTGCTGTCTTGCATGTACTTTGTGCATTCATGTGGCCAGGGGTTCTGTATTTCACAAATATCCTGCACACCTCTACACAGCTTCCAACCTTGATAAACTGCAGGAATGTGTGAGTGCATGTTCCTATTATGGTGTTCCGAGTGGTGTATACTCATGTGAGTTCATTACACACACAGTTGACTCCATATTAGTGGACAGTGAGCACAGTGTAGAAACTCTGAGGGGATGGGCCTAGTCAAACTATGTAGATTACTAGCACTGATGCTCACCCCATTTCATCATTGCAAGAGTAATTTATTTTCAGAGTATCACACATTGATTGATTCAGGCTTCCTCACATGTACGTGTCTCCTCTGGCAATTCATATTTCGGACCAGGAACACAACTTCCTGCCACACGCTGATGGAACCCAGATCCTACATTGACTCTCATGTGTCTACACCACCAACAATATGCATGACAATATCTAATACACTGACATGCCACACTATTTTTGAGGGCTCTGGGCTAACCTGAACCCCACATTGTAGTAGTGCTGGTATTGGTGACATATACCTACCCAGGTTTGCCACACAACTGGGCCCACCCACTTCAGCCTGCTACCATCCCTGACTCATGTGCTTTGTGGTGGCAAAGTAGTTCTTCCTATACTTTGACAGATCCCTGTTTCACATCCTACGACTTTGACATATGTGGCATGGTGACAACATTTGCCTCCAGACTCCCACCTGTCACATGCTACAACTTCTCCCAGGGCATATCACATGTGGGCTATACTGCCCAAATGGACTCCTCTATGTCAGACCTTCCCAGCTATGACACATGTATGACACTGTCAGACACAGCAGTGCATGTGCATTTGTCAGGCTACTTTGCTGTACACATATGCCTTCTCACCTCCTTCCTATGCAATGTAACTCCATCCACACAAAGTGGCAGTCGAATGTGCTCTGCCAGTGACTGAAATGCACTGTACTAACAGAGGCCCATCAGGGCCACACACCATCTTGTTTCAACACACATGGTCCTTTGGTGTGCATCACTTGCATTCACACCACAATTGAGTTCTTAATGTGGGAAGGGTGAACCCTATCAATTTAATAACCACAACCTGATTAGGTCAAAACACCATTGTGAGAGAATCACTCAACCTGTGACAACTTTGGAAAAATAATCAAACAATCAAAAATTGTATGTTAAGTTCAAGCAGCACCAACAATTTTAAAGTTAAGAACACAATACAATGTCCAAATCAATGAGAAAAATGTAATGAGCAAAAAGATAACAAAAATTTCAAAACTGAATACAGAGAACTGAAGATATACATTTTTAAAGCACAATTGAAAAGCAACATTTCACTGTTGAATGGGAGCTAGGCAAAATTTCAGGGCGATGGAGCAGAGGTTGGATGCAAACAGCGGATTGACCTGGTCAAAATTTTTACCTTCAGTATTAGGGCAAGAAGGGGCAAGGTCAAAGGCAATGGCCCCTCAAAATCAGATGTGTCATTGATGAGATCGCCAAGATCCTGCTGAAGCCATTAGTTGTGGCACCAAAAGATCTGAGCTGAATTTTGTGGTAGTCGAGGGTCCTTTGACGACCTGGCTGATTTGTGGGTTCACCACGGACCAAGGTTTTACCTTTAGACTTAATCAAAATCCTCCAGCATGGACTGCTGGAAGTTGTAGCCAGGCAAGGCTCCACAAAGTCGGATGCTCAGCATCCCTCAGCACCAAGTCCCAGACATCCAGAGGCAAAAAGAAATTACAAACTCCCACTTTGATCCAGCTGCTGGGAAAGTTCCTTCTGGTTGGTGCAGTGGCCCTAGGTCCCAGAGGCCTGCAGCGCCCACTGAACAGGCTAACCACTTGAACCATCGAAAGGAGTTACTGTCCTGGGTTCCAACAGAAATCAGGACTTCTTGAGTCCTTGAGTGAGTTTTCTCTTCCAGCAGGAGTCAGGAGGATCTTTCTTCCAGGAGAGCCTTTGTCTGGTGGAGTTTTCCCAGCTCCAAGAATATTTTGAGGAGGTGGTGGTAGTGCAGTGGCCAGTGATTGGAGAAATTCCACCACCCAATCCTATTTTCTTACAGTCTTCACCTCCTTATGAAGCACTTCCTCTTTGAATTACTGTAAAATTACCCAGGACCCCTTGTTGCTATATAGCAGTGAATGACACAAATATCAGATTAAAAATATTGTGTGACATGAATATTGTCTCAAAAAAAATGTGACGTAAAAAATATCAAGTAACAGAATATCACAGGAAGGAATATTCTTTTCGGTATGTATCGTTGCTAAGAACATTGTTATTTTTTATATTGTTTACTTTAATATAGTTGCAATACACATTTTTTAAATAAATTTAATGTGTTTTAGTTAATTAATTCGTTTTAACTCTGTGTATAATTGCTATTAATGTTTTAAAACAGATTGGAATTTTAAGGTTTTTTGTACATTTAATTCGTAATTTATAATGCAGTAGCTGGTATTTAGGTTCTTAAGGGTATAGGTGGGAAGTTAATTAAATTACAATTAATTTCAATGTTTTGTTGATTTTGTATAGTAAATTAAATCTTAAATTGAATAATAATAGTGGAAATTGTATTTGTTTAATTGTTAGTTTATGCATTTAAGTGTAATTTCATAATGTTAATGAATAATTTAATTTATATGTTTTTGTTAATAATTTTATATATTAGTAGTGGGTTGTTGGATTTGTAGAGGAATAGGTTGGAAGGTATTCACATTATAATTCTAATTAATTGTTTACAATATTCAGTAATTAATTATGTATAGTTTATAATGGTCCACTTAATATGTCAATTGTGTTTTATTTAATTAGTTATTATTGTATTGGTATTAGTTTTAATAATAATACGATTTTTAATATGTATTTATCATTAATATTTGTGTGTTTTTTGTTGTAGGTAAGGAAATAAATTACATTTTTATTTATTTAAAGTAATTTTTTGCTTCTAAATTGTACTTTATTTTTTATACATTAGATAATTTAATACATTTCTATTGTTATGTTTTTAGATTGTTTTGTAAAAACAATATCAGGAGTTTCAATGTTATATGTATTATTCCTGTTCTACAATATTGTTGTTCTAGATATTCTGTCATACAACCCCAAAGCACAAAGCACACATTGCTTTTTTTGCAATATTTATTCATAGAACATTTCAAAATAAGGTACATACATATATACAGCAAATTCTCCAGCAGGAGGGTGTTATGAAAAGATTATCATTCATCAGCGTTTCTAACCTTTGGTGAACAACCTGCTGATCATCTGCAATCGACTAGAGTCCAAAGGAGTATAAGAGACCCTCTGGCACATGCATGTTGAGCAAGGATAATGAGAGGGGTGAGGGGGATCAGGAAAGCAGGGAAGCAGGGGGAGATCAGTATGTCTAACAATCAACTTCTCAAGGGGTTTGATAAGAGTACCAATATAAAACCATCTGAGTTGGTCCTTGACTAGAATGTTATTATCCTTCACATAATTGGGAGGGATATAGTATCAACACTCAGTAATTGACAGTATTGGCATGGCCAACAACTAAATCCTCCTCCACGCCCTCCAAGAGGTGGTGTGCATACAATATGCAAGTAGGTCAAAATAAGGAAAATTTTTCAGAGCATCGGAGTAGACAGGGTCCTGTGTTCTGGTATGAATTCATTATAAATGGGATGTGGTGCGATGAAGGGGTGAAGCTGGGTGTGAAGTATGATGTGGGGCCATACTGCGTGAGGGTGGGAAAGGAGGGAACCTACCAGGAGAATATGGTGAGACACATCCACTCCCCATCCCCGTCCGAGGGAAAACATTGGTTGGGAAAGGTGGGGCCTCATAGAGAGCATATCCCGCAGAGGTCATGAGGTAGATTAGGCTACACAGATCAGTGTGTGATAACCTTGGGCCTAAGAGAAGAGGCTCGAGGAGAGTAAGATTTAATTGACCCTACTTCTAAGGCAAGGAAGGCCCCCAGGTCCTTTCAAACATGCTAAGATTCTCATTACGTTTATAAGTTGTTTGTTTATGGAGAACCACTCTATGGAGTTCAATCAACCACTCATTGAACGTAGGAATGGTGGCCTGGCGAATAATGCATATATTGGCTCCTGCTATTGAGGTAGCCAGCCAATGGTGAGTATGGGTGTTCAGGTTCGGCTTGTTTGATGTCTAATGGAGAATAGCTAGTTGAGGGGAAGGGGAAATCGAGATGGAGGCATAGCATTATAGTTGCAACCATTCCGTCATCTAATAATGTTGCATGGTGGGAGGAGACCAGAGAATATCATACAAGTTGCAATTTTCCTCATCGCATTTACAATAGCGATCATGGGGTAGCAACTTTGCTCTTTTTAATTTCCATTGTGTGTTTTGCCAGTCATTCAGTATCTTACAGTATAAAAACTTTAACTTGGATTACCTACACACCTTGTTGTGATCAATGAGTAAAGTTGCCCAGTCTTTCGTTGAGTAAGCTTTGCCTAGAAGCCTTTGCCACACCAGACAAGTCCTGTTAAGGGTGGAGCCTGAGTACATGGTTTTCATGAGGACCCCTTATAGTACCAAGACCACTCCCTGAGTTGTCTTCAGATCCTTAGATATTGAAGGGCTGGAGATTCCGCCTGTTACACCAGTGAAGGACCCATCATGACTCGGAGGCAGTGGGCCAGTGAGGATACCTCCAGTGGTTGGTGTCATTGAGATTGAATTTGACTATCAATATTGAAATGATCTGAGGAAGTCACCATTGTACAACTGATTAATGGGTTTCACCCCTTTCGTATACCAAGATGCTCAATAGAACAGTTTGCTGTCTATGCATAATGCAATGTTGTACCACAGCATGACCATACTGTGGAGAAGGGAGTGGGTAACTAGCAGTTTGTGTGCTGTATGCCATGCTGTGGTAGTCTCATTGTGAACTGGGTTCCTCACTATTAGTCAGTGGGTAGTGGTTAAATAGACAGAGAGACAGATTCGAGCATCCTAATAAGTGACATTCCAGTGGGATCCACATTGAGGCTTCCCTTGGGTCACACAGTTATGAGGGATCGCTGTGAAGGATGACAAGCCAGTCTAAGCATTATGATGTAATATGTGGAGGGCAGAGGCCACCAGCGATGGTGTTCAGCAAGAACCTGGATGCTCGCAGCCTGGGTCTGAGCCAATCCAGATGTAAGATCTAATCTCTCCATCAATCCCCATGAGTAGTTGTCTTCACCTTCCCCTATAATGATAATTTCAGGTGCTTCAATTTCAAAAAGGCATGTTTAGAGTAAACTATCAGAGGAAGGAGATTATCTTCAACCATGCATATGAGATCCTTGTTAATATGGAAGCCTTGGTAACAAAGATCCTCGGGTGTCCACTTCATAGTATAGCCCTTCAGACAAACATTGGTGGTGGCAGTGGACATTGGGAGGACTTCACATTTGGTGCAGTTGATCTTATTGCTAGATAGGTGAGTAAGTAAGTAAAAGCTTATAAAGCACGTAAATTCCTAAAGGCGTCTTGGCGCTAACATTCTCAGAAAACCCATTGAGCAAACCAAGACAAGGCTTATTTAGTGAGGGAGGACACAAAACACGTCTTTAATGTTTTTCTGAAGGTTGTCAGATTAGATTGAGATCTTAAATGAAAGGGAAAGGAATTCTAAAGTTTGCAGACAGAGTACAAAAAACTCTGACCTTCCCATCTCGCTTTATTAATTCTTGGAAGAGCTATCAGCTTAGCTGAACTAGACCGGAGATTGACGTTGGGTATCTGTCAGCAAAAGATTTTTTTGAAAGCATTCAGTGCCTGTCTTGTGAAGTGCCTTATGCACCAGACAAAGAGTCTTACATTTAATCCTCTCACAGGCAGGCAGCCAGTGAAGACCAAAACTACTTTAAGAAACAGAGCTGAACTTTGAAATTTTCAAGAGCAATCGTACTGCAGCAATTTTCAAAGATTGAAGTTTATGTAGCATGCGCTTCTGTATGCCCATATAAAGATCATTACAGTAATCAATTCTTGAAATGACTCAGGCCACAGTAACTTTTGTATGAAAATCTGAGGGAATTTAGGGGAAAAATCTTCAAAATCCTGAGAAGATGGAAACAGGAAGACATGACCGAATTGATATGATCTGAAAAACAGAGTTTCCCATCAATCACCACCCCCATATTTTTGGTTTTATGTACGGGAATGGGGAAGAGGACCAAGATTAGTAGGCCACCAAGAGGTTTTCCAAAAGGCAGTATCATTTCCAAAAGAGAACTGCTGTCTTTTCAGAGTTCAGTTTCAAACAATTCTCCTGCATCCATGTAATAATTTGCGGCATGCAGTTGTTAAATTTGTTGGCCACCTCGTTGACATTGGATGACACTGACACTACAATTTGAGTGTCATCGGTGGAAGAGACAACCGAGAAACCATGAGATCGAATGAGTTTGGCTAGAGGAGTGAGAAAGATGTTGAAAATTGTGAGACGTAATGAGGAGCCCTAAGGCATCCCACACGGAAGAGAGAAAGGAGCCAAACAAACTTTCCGAAAGTCACCGCTTGCTCTTTGTCAGATAGAAAAGACCTGAGGATAGTAAGGGCTGCACCTTGAAAGCAGATTCTCTCAAGCCAGTTGATGAGCAACACATGATCAACCATATCAAACACGGCTGAGAGATCAAGGAGAACCAGCGCAGACCTACCTCCTCCATCTACTGACCTTCTAATTTCTTCAGTAGCAGTAACTAAGGAAGATTCCATACAATAATGCGGTCTAAAACCATGTTGTGATGGATCCAGGAGATGGTTAACATCAAGGTAGGACATAATTTCCTCATTCATAGCCTTCTCCAGAGTCTGAGAGAAGTAATTCCAGCTGCAAAAAATTGAGCAGCATATCATCTGCATATAGTAACGTCTTCACCTCATCTCTGCCGGCCTCTATGCCTTAGACTTCCTGTGAGCAGTCCCGGATAACCAAATAGACAAAATAGGCACTGGCATATGGGCCCCACTCCTTTCCGGGGCCCTGCAACAATGGATCAAATTAATATTGATTTGATCTCAAAAGAAAATTGCAATTAAGCTTTCTTAAATTGTTTCCAATAGATAGAAAAAAATTATTTAACTCAAATAAATGAAAACCTTACATTTAAGACTCTATAGAGAAAATACTGTATTAATGTATTGTGCCCATTAACAACTTAAAGTGCATAAACCAGAGTCACTGCATCAGATTTACATAGCAGTTTGTCTCTTAAAAGCTCATCTTCTGGCAGCTGGCAGTTTGTAAAAAAATCCAGTGCAAACTATGTACATGTAATGTACAGTAGTGATGGGTATCTCAATCCTCAATGACACAAGAATGACTGAACTTACTTGCCATTATGGCCACTGAATATGATGTCTTCCAAAAGGTAGACTTCCAAGATATCTTGAAAGATTTGACCACAAACAAATTGAGGAAAGTGAATATTTAAAGTTTTGTTGCCTTATTAACATTTTTAAAAAATGAATTTTTATCAATAGCATTAATAATTGTTGATGTTTTGTTTTGTGTAATAAAATTGGTTTATTAAAATGGTTGGTTGGTAAAATTTAAAAAATATTAGGAGATAATTTGCAAAGGGGGCCCCCGAAAGTTCGACAGCCTAGGGGCCTCCACAAGGTTTAATCCGGCACTGCTTGTGAGAAGTAGATAGCTGATGGAAGGGTCCCCAAAATGAGTAAGAAAAGAATTCGGGTTAAAGGGCAACCCTTTCAGATGCCACACCTAATCTCGAAGGTGTCAGCTAAGAAATCCCTGCAGTTAACATTTGCGATTAGGCAGTCATAGAAATGGTGAACCTCACCTATAACGTCTTCACCTAGACCCAGTTTGGAAGTCACCAGAACAAGATATGGCCATTCCATTCAACTAAGTGTTCGTAGGTGCAAAGCAGCCTACCTGTGACTTTTTTTTCCCTTTTTTTAAATAATATATTTTTATTTAACCTTCCGACCGGTATAGTAATACATTCGTGACATCATAAAGAGGTACAAACTTTTGACCTGCAAATAATACACATAGAAAGAAATAGTACATCCCCATCTATTAAGGATATGTTCACAACGACAATCTGCCGTGAATTCACCTCGTACCTTAGTCAGACATAGCAATTGGTCCTCTATCTATCAACCCCAACAATTGAAACTCATCCCTCTCCTCCCTCCACCCCCCCCCGAGTCACATGTGAGAAGCATCCCCCATGTCGATATCTAGGTCACTAGGTTTCATATCTTGGGCTTCTAATATATGTTATGGCCAAAGGTTGCACCCTGCCTACTCCCTCTCTTCTGATCCACTACTGTCAACACTCGTTCCCTCAGCTATTTGTGAGGTGGGGGTCTCTCCACCAGGGATTTCTGAGATCATGCTATGCCATGACCTCGCATTGTCCTCCAGTTTTTCTTCTCTTTGAACACTCCGCATTCGGATTAACTCCGCTGTGGCCCACTCTCTCAGATCTTTACCCCAGTTTTCTACCGTGGGGGATCGCAAACTCATCCAACTAATCGCAATCCTCCTTTTGGCCAGCACGAATCCCAGCTGGATGAACCTTCGGGTGAGTTTCTTACCCTTGGGACTGGGAAGAAGTCCCAGAAGTACTTCCCTAATGGAGTGAGGCAGTGACCACCCCGAGATTTGTTTCAGGCGTTCCAGTATCGGCCCCGAAAACAATCGTAGTTCTGAGCATTCCCATATCATATGTAGAAACTGGGCATCTGAATTACCACACCGGGGACAGCAAGCTGGGCGAGCCGGGTATATTTTATGTAGTACGTGTGGAGTGAGGTATGTTTGATGAACAATATTAAATTGGGTAAGCTTAAATCTTACATTGGAACTAATTTGTTTAACCCCCTCATGCACTCTCCTCCATTTTGAATCCGTCAGGGGGTTCTCCAGTAGCCCATCCCATCTGGCCTGAACCGGGAGCGGGTCCGAGTCGAGGGCATCTCGTAATGCTCTGTATATGTGTGACACCAGTCTACGGCCCCCTGCCAATGACACCAGGGCTTGCAGGGTGGCAGCAATGGGCGGCTCCTCCGGAAACATCAGCCACAGCTCTAGTGCTACCGCTGAGATCTTTGCATACTGGAGGTACTGGCCTCTGCCAACGTCAAACGTCGACTCCGCCTCCTCCCTTGTGAGGAACCGTTGTTCCGAGTATAGATCCCCCATCACACTGCAACCCCCCTCCGTCCATCTAGTGATTGCCATGGCTCGACTTATGCGTTTAAACGGTACCACTGCCCACAGCGGGGCTTCCGGGGCGTATGGCGCTCGTTTTACCACCGTTTTAATTGCAATTTCCCAAACTGCAGCCACATGTCTGATAATATAGGGGAATCGCACTGGCACCCTCTCTCCCTCCATAAGATCAGACAAAGGGGACCCCCGATGAGTACCATCCAAGAGCCATTTCTCTCAGTTGTCTTGCTCGTCTAACCACTGTACTGCATGTTGAAACTGCGTTGCTATATAGTAAAAACTCAACCGATGGACCTCCAATCCCCCCCGGTACCACGTCCTCTGTAATGTGTCTAATTTCACCCTCTTCCTTTTGTATCCCCATAGCAGGTCAACTAGCAGATGATCCAGTTTGCGAAAGTACGCCCATGGAATGCGATAAAGGGTAGTTTGAAGGACATATAAGCACTGTGGGAGGATCACCATTTTTATTAGGGCTACCCGTCCCATCAAAGATAAAGGGAGCTCCCGCCAAAACTCAATGTATTTAGAGATACTGTCCACACATCTTCCCATATTCTGTTCTAGATAGGCTTCCTGTGTGTGTACCAGTCTGACTCCCAGGTAGCGGACCGAATCAGTTACCCAGCTCATCGACACCGCCAGCAACTCACCCTCTGTCACCCTCCGCAGGCTGCCCATCGGGAATAGCTTAGATTTCCCCGGATTGAGGCAAAGCCCTGATATTAAGCCAAAACTACTGAGCTCCTGAAGGAGCTCCGGGACTGCCGATCTGGGTTGTCGGAGGTACACCATCGTGTCATCGGCGTACATTGACACCACATGTATCATCGTCCCCAGCCGAACACCCCAACACTCCATCCGAGTTCTAAGAATGATTGCCAGAGGTTCCATCGTGAGGGCAAAAAGTAGCGGCGACAGGTGGCAACCCTGCCGGGTACCCCGTTGAAGCATTAGACTTTCCGATACCTGATTCCGGAGGCAGATTCGAGCCGTTGGTTTACAGTAAAGCAGTTTCAACCATTTAAGATAGTCGTCTCCTAACCCCATCCGAGCAAGCACCGTCCACATATAATCCCACTCGACAGAGTCAAAGGCCTGTCTTATGTCTAGGAGACAGAGAGCCCACTCCTCAATATCCGGCGCATGCCACACATGCACAAGTCGGCGCAAATTATGTATGGTATTCCGCCCTGGGATAGACCCAGACTGCCTACATGTGACTTACGAATTTGTTGGGGCATCACTTTACCCAATGAGGGGGCTAGGATTCTGTTGATCATTTTTACGTCAACATTAATTAATGAGGTGGAGTGATAGCTGGCACACACCAGTGGATCCATGTTCTACTTGAGGAGCAGAGCAATAGTGACTTTATTGGATATGGCCCAAAGGAGCCACACTCCACAGCTTCCTGGTATGCCTGTGTCAAGAGAAATATAAGGGCGGGGAATACCAGTCTTTCATCCTATCTAGGAGACTTACATGTAGGAAGTGCTAATATAGACTAGGCAATCTGGTCTTCCTAGAAAATCCCTGCAAGAAATGCCAGAGCGTCTTCAATAAGAGTGTGAGTTGTAGTAGGGCAAGAAAGTCGTTGATTTGTTCCATTGTAGCCTGAGATTGTGAGGTGTAAAAAGAAGAGTAATAGGAGGTGAAGCAGCCCATAATGTCAAGGGAGTGCATTGATAGGGCACGATTCACATCATGGATTGCAATGACAGCCAGCTGCGACTCACTGTGATGCAGTTGTACAGCCAAGAGCCTACCAGCTATTGTTTGTGTTTGTATCACTGCCACTGCAGTTTAATTAAATACTTATTTGCTGACTTTGTAGAATGTATATAAGCGTAATTTAGTAAGTTCCAGTTTCTCCTTGAGTGTAGGGGTGCGAGAGGCTGGGCAGCGGGCTTTAAGGTCATTGATAGACCTTGATGTGGCTGAACTGAACCCACGGTGAGTGATTGCACCCACGGTGAGTGATTGCGAAGGGGGTACAGCAGACAGGTTATGGAGGGCAAGGTGACATGGCCCCTGGAGAAAGGATAAATATGATGGGGAGGTGTGAGAGAATCACAGAAACAAGGAGCACTAAACTTTTCGGTTCTGAGTTAAATCCAGCTCAGGGTGGTGCTGATTTGGCTCTACGTCTCCATCAAAGGTAATGTGGAGGTGATATAAATGTGAGCAGGATCAATTCTACCATGCTAATGAAGGCTATGAGGCAACAATGATCGTAAGTAAACCAGAAAAACGTGAGGGCCCAATGGGGGCCAGGGACTTAGAGGCACGCCCTAAGGTCATTACAGGACATTACACTAGTGGAAGTGGCAAGTGGAGTACCATATCACATCTCTCAATCAGCCCAATGATAGTAAGCTAGAACAACTACAGTCTACGCCTTCATTGTATATCAAATAGAGGACGTCATGGAAGGCAAGTCTGGGGGGTGGTGGAGGTCAGGCAGAACAATAACATAATAAACAGCAAGGTCAACACACACTACAAAGAAAATTATAGCTATGATAATTATTCATCTCCTTCTTTGCCCGTTCTCTCCGCCAGTTCTTATTTTAATGGTGATCTTGAATTGTTCCAGTCTCTGGTCTTGTCGCGGGCCTCCACCATGTGGTGGCGAACAACTTGCTATGATTCCCACTGGGTCAGGTGTGATGGATGATGATGGTAATTCGGCGTCTGTTGTCTAGGCAGCTTCCCAGGAACTGGGACGTCTGCAGGAAGTTTAGGCACCTCATAATAAGCAGATTTGTCTGTATTAGAATCATCTACTGTGTCAAAGGACTCCAAATCCCCGGGGTCAAAAAAGTTTTTGGTCTTATTGTCAATGTCATTAACATGTGCTCCGGGGCCAGGAGATCATATTTGAGATCCCATCATTATGGACTGGGTCGAAGTGACAGGGGCATTTTATGTTTTATACTGGTGGAAGTCGCATAATCTGCTGAAAAGGAGATACATGGGCTTCAAAAAGTAGCGTCCCCTTGGATCACTCTGCGCTGCCTGCATAATAGACCTGGTATGCTGGTGTCATAGGGCACAGGCTTTGACCAGGCAAGTTGAATGCATCTGCATGGCAGCGCAGATGCCGGTGACAGAAGAGTGAACTCTCTGAAATTCTTTGAAAATTTTGACCAAGAAGCTTCTGGAGCATGTCATGCAAAAAGTGAAGTTGCTGAAGTTATCACATTGTGCTCTGTCTTCCAAGTCGGTAAATTTGCGCCACAAGTAATCAATGTCCCTACCTCAGTCCAGAAGGTTCTCAAAGTGGGATTCCACCAAATCTAGCCTCTGATCCGCTTTAGCCCAGTCTGCAAGGTAGAAACCTCCTATTGCATTGAATTCACCTCACCTGTGAGATCTCTCATCTTGGATTTCATACCGCAAAACGTTGTGCTGATAGATGATATCTCCTTCAGTAGCGTGTCTATGGCAGAATCTGATGACTTAAAGGTTTCTGACTTCTGAGGTAGCTTGCAATCTCACAGACTCTGAAAACACTAGTTGGTAGGCTATAGGTTTATGGGATGTCATGTGGGTCAGCTATGGGTATGCAGCCCCTGTGGGTTAGCGTCAAGGCACTCTGCCTGCTTCCAAGATAGATGTATGCTTTACAGCTCGTACAATGCTGAAGAGTTCATGCCCAAGTTCCATTAACAGGTACATGGCCGTAAAACAATATAGGTCACTGGTTGGCTGGAACAGATATATGGTGCCATGCCCTCATTGGTGGAGACAGCGGAAATTGCCACGTTCCTGCACCACTCACTCCAAAGAGCTTCATAATGGTCAGTATAGCAGCTCTGGGGTAGCCAGAGCCTGTCTTGTACCCACGATCACTGTGCAGAAATAAGGGTTTAGATCATCCATACCCAATCTGGTGGTTCATATTCTTACAGAGCAGAGCTAATGTGACTCTTCTCAAAGGCCCACGCCACCCTTAGGAAACTACGTTCCTTATGTACGAAGTTCCCAAATAACAATTACCAAATAGCGAATATGTAGAAATCGCTATTTGGGTTTCGCAAACGGGAAAGCATTTAAACTGTGATTTCCTATTAGCAATTCCTACTGATTCGCACTCTCTATGAGGAAATCTCAAATTAGGAAATCGCAAACTTGCGATTTCCTAGTAGGAAATCTCATATTTGGAAATGGAGGTTCTGCCAGGGACAGGAAACAACTGGTGGGTGGAGCGACAACTTACTATGTCCATTAGTTGCCTTAAAGAGGCATTACAGCCATGAAGACACATGCATGTAAATGTGGTGACCTCACACTATGACTAGACTATGGAGCAATAAAATGTGCCTGAGTGCAGCCGGGCTATTCCCAATAGGGGTGGACCTGTGATGTACAGCGAGAATTATGCTTCATGTCTTAGATATAGGTGACATCACACTTGTTTAGTTAATCCTAGTTTGTGTATTTGTGAAAAAGGAGGGTGATGATCTGTGCATCAGCTATGTTGTTCAGAGGTGCTAGACATGGACTTTAGTTGAAAGCGTGCAGCATGAAGAAACATAATTATGTAGATGCCTGCAGAAGGAAAGGTGCAGGAGCTTGGGCAAGTTCCCTGCAAAATGTTGGTGTCATGGTGAGAATGCCAGTGGAGGGTGCATACAAAGGAGGTAATTAAGTGCTATTTATAGGTGTTGACATGTATGAGTATCAAAGGTGTGCTGCAATATGGTTACAGTGACAGAATGGCAAGTCTTCAAGGGTATTTAACAATTTATTATGTTTTCACTGACAGTCCACTTGGTTTCTTTTAGTATTCTTAATGTGGGACACAGTGCAAATGGTGCCCATTTGTCTTTTTCCCAGGTCCTTAAAATACATATAGTCTTGCTTACTGTGAGACTTGCACCACATGGCTTGACTCAATGACAAGAGCCATGCTTTTATTGCCTTGCAAAATTGTAGGTGGACATGTAAATGGTTTTCCTGAGCAGAGAGTAAGTCCCAAAGGTTTGAATTTTTTATCACAAAAGGTAGATTCCCAAATTCTAAACTTGTTCTTTGAGTCTGATGTACCTTTTTTGCAGACACTTACTCTGGTGTGGTATGTACTTGCTTTCCTCTGAAGCAGGTGGGGGGTCAATACTAAACAGTATGAAAACAGAACCATGCATGCCATTACCATGCAACTCTTCACCACAACTATGCCTTATCAAGCATGCCTTTACCCTGAACATGTAAGTGTTTCTACAGGTAAGTATAATATATATATATTATCTACTGGCGGTCGCCAGTAGGTAGTTATAGTTAGGACCTTGTTTCTATTCAAAAAGCATTTCTTCTTTTGCCAATATCTTTGGAGCCGTTTGACGAATCTTCGCGAAATTTTCAAAACAAATGGTTCACTCAGGTCAGCTCCTGTCTTGAAAGTTTCGGGTGATTTGTCAAGCAGGGGCCGAGAAAAAAGGGGGGTACCAAAATGCGTTTACCCCATGTTAGTTTCCATTGGAACTTTAGACACAGCTACAGCCTGAACTGCTGAACGGAATTACACCAAATTTGGCAAAAAGGTAGCTCTTGGTTCAGACAGCGACCTTTTTTTTTAAATGGTGTAAATCCGTTCAGTGGTTGCTGAGAAATTCAAAAAATAAAAATATCGATATCTGAACACCGAGGAGGATTCGCGAACCCTCCCGAGCAAGAGCTTCATTCTGATTGGTTGCCAACACTCCAAACCAGGAAGTGTTGGCAGCCATCTTGTGACTCGGTAACCGAGTCACAAGAAAAAGGGGGAAAAAAAGATAAAAAACAACAAAAGGGGGCAGGGTAGAAACACCCTGACCCCCTAGGCCTGCTCAGGGGATCCAACAGGGACATCCAGGGCCTCAAAAAGCATTTAAAAAAAAAAGAAAAATCAGCCAAATTCACGCTGGGTGCGCACATCCGGCTGAATAATGTAAAAAAAAAAAAAAATGAAGTGAGGGCTCCCGTGCTTCGTTTTCTATTAGTCCCTGGGTGGGCCAGGTCCCAGGGGCAATGTTTTATTGTTGTGCGGGGGCCCCCACAGCCCCGGTGACTGCCACCTCCCTGGGACATTTCTGATAATATGCGGGGGCACGTGCCCCCACACAGCCCCGGGGACTGCCACCTCCCCGTGGCTTAATTAATTATGCGTGGGGGGCATGTGGCCCCCCCGCAGCTCCGGGGACTGCCACCTCCCTGGGGCTTTCCATAAAATGCATGGGGGGGCTCATGCCCCCCATGCTGCTCCGGGAACCGCCACCTCCCCGGGGCATTCAGGTATTGGGGTGGCCTCACGGGCCCCCCAAGCCCCGGGGACCACCACCTCCCCGGGGCTATACTTCATTCTGGGAGGGGGGTCTCGCGGGTTCCCCCAAGCCCCGGGACCACCACTTCCCCGGGGCACTAATTATTTAAATACGGGGGTCCGTTGTGGACCGCAGGCCCCGGGGACCACCACCTCCCCGGGGCTGTGCAAACGATGGGAGGGGGCCGTGCGGCCCCCCTCCTGGAGCCCTGGAGCTGCCGCCCTCCCATAGCCAACACTGCTTTGCTTCTTGGAAGAAAGCAGAATTGCTTTTGGACAAGGGGGGCTGCATGTCAGCAGCTCCCCTTGTCCAAAAGCAATGACAGCTCCTGCAGGAGGCGGGGAGCCGGCTGGGACCGTGGGGGAATTAGGGCTCCCCCGCGGTCCCCATCAAAGAGGCCAGGCCCCGGGGAGGAGGTCCCCGGGGACAAAAGTGGCCCAGGGAAGGGGGGCCATGCGTCCCCCCTCCCTTTTGTATTTAAAAATAAAAAGGCCGGGCCCCGGGGGATGGGGTCCCTGAGGCCAAAAGAGGCCCAGGGAAGGGGGGCCACGCGGCCCCCCTCCCATCATAAAATTAAAAAAAATGAGGCACAGCCACGGGGGATGGGGTCCCTGGGCCCACAAAATATTAAGAGAAGGGGGGCCACACAGCCCCCTTCTAACAAAATAAAATCTCGCCGGAGGCCCCACCCCCTCCCTGCACCACTATGCAAACACGCCTCCTGGCACGTTCTGGATTGAGGGATTAAGTCCCCTTGAATCCTAATGGTCCTTAGGGGCCAACTAGCCCTCCAGGTACCTCCAGTAAGCCCCACACAGTGGGATTGCTGAGAGGTGGTCCGAGGCCATGCCCCTTTTTACACCACTCTGCAAACGCGCCTCTTCGCTCACAGCTGGTGGGGCAATTAGGTCCTCTTGTGTCCTGAGGACCTCAGGACTGAAGTGGACTTCATCCCCTGAGCAGCAGTGCACCAGGCGGCGCGTTTGCAGAGTGGTGGACAAAGGGGGCATGGCCTGTGTAAACCTCTCAGCAATCCCACTGTGTGGGGCTTACTGGAGGTAACAGGTAGGCTAGTTGGCCCTTAACCACCCCTCAGCAGCAAAGGGAACTTTAATCCCCATCTAAGAGCGCGCCAGGGAGCGCATTTGCAGACTGGTGGGCAAAGGGGGCGTGGCCTGCAAAGAGAATTTACCAATGCTGCTGTGTGGGACTTACTGGAGGTAATAGGAGGGGTAGTTGGCCCTCAAGGTTGTCATTTGGGGCCAACTACCCCTCCTGTTACTCCAGTAAGTCCCACACAGTGGGATTTCTAAGAGTTCTTCGGAGGCCATGCCCTCCTTTCTCCACCACTCTGCAAACATGCCTCCTGGCACACTACGGGTTGGGGGATAAAGTCCTCTTTTCTCCTGAGGGACTTTGGGGGCCAAGAAGCCCTCCTGGTACCTCCTGTAAGTCCTACACAGTGGAATTCCTGAGCGGTGGTCAGAGGCCCAGCACCCTTTCTCCACCACTCTGCAAACGCAACTACTAGTTAAAGAAGTGTTTGCAATGTAATAGGTTTCACATTTGCGAGAGTTAGAGCTATTGGCATTGTAAATGTAAAAGTGTTTTAATAATGTTTCTTGGAGTGGAGTGAATGTAGGTTGTGTGTAGTGGAATTATGTGGTATGTTGTGCAGTGAAATTATGTGGATAGAAAGTATGTGGTATTTAGTGTATAGGAATTATGTAGAGTGGAATTATGTGTTATGGAGAGTAATTGTGTGGTATGATAGTCTGTGTTGTGGAGTGGTAACCTCAGGTTTAGTCTTCCTCGTTTCCATAGAAGCTAAACTATAAACTAAATGAGACAAAAAAAAGAAGGAACCACTGAGGAGCACTTCTGGACCTAGTCAGAGGTATGAGCAGGGCCACAGGAATTATGCGACTGTTTGGCTACACCGACTTTTGCACAGTTATACATTTTCCGCAATTTGCCACATAACCCATCATCTGCTGCATAATCTGCAGATTTGAACAAAAAAAACCTTGCTTCTAGCTCAAAAGGCTCAAACGTTACCAAAAATGCAGCGACAAGTGTTACAGCGTGGTGGAAGGCCCTTTGCAAACCTAGAATGGTCACCTGTTACTTATTGCTAAAAGTGGGTATTAAATTGGTACAAATGGTGTGCAAACTATTCTTGCTTCTTTCTGCGCCTCTCTTGCCTCTTTCTGCATTTCTGTTGCTTCTTTCTGCACCTTTCTTTCTTTTTCTGTACTTCTTTTGCCTCTTTCTGCTCATCTCTTCCACTTTCTGCACCTCTCGCCTCTTAATGCACCTCTGTTGCCTATTTCTGTACCTCACTTGCTTCTTTCTGTACCCCTCTTGCCTCTTTCTGCACCCTTCTTCCCTCTTTCTGCACCTCTTTTGCCTCTTTCTGTACCCCTGTTCCCTCTTTCTGCACCTCTCCAGCCAGTTTCTGCACCTCTCTTGCATCTTTCTGCACCTCTGTTGCTTCTATCTGCACCCCTTGTGCCTCTTTTTGCACCCCTCATGCCTCTTTTTGCACCCTTCATGCCTCTTTTTGCACCCTTCTTCCCTCTTTGTGCAACTCTCTTGCCTCTTTTTACACCTCTCTTCCCTCTTTCTGTACCCCTTTTGCCACTTACTGCACTTCTGTTGGTTCTTTTGCACTGCTCTTGCTTCTTTCTGCACCTCTCATGCCTCTTTATGTATGCCTCTTGCCTCTTTCTGCACCCCTCTTCCCACTTTCTGCACCTTTTTTGCCTCTGTCTGCACCCCTGTTCCCTCTTTCTGCACCTCTTTTGCCTGTTTCTGCAACTTTCTTGCCTCTTTCTGTAGTTTTATTGCCTCCTTATGTACCTCTGTTGCTTCTTTCTGCGCTTCTTTTGCCTCTTTCTGCTCCTCTCTTACTTATTTCTGCACCCCTGTTGTCTTTCTGCACGTGTCTTCTCTCTTTCTGCACCTCTCTTGCTTCTTTCTGCACTTTTCTTGCTTCTTTCTGCACCTCTCTCTTTCTTCTTTCTGCACCCTTCATCCCTTTTTTGCATCCCTTTTGCCTCTTTCTGCACCTCACTTGCCTCTTTCTGCACCTCACTTGCCTCTTTCTGCACCTCACTTGCTTCTTTCTATACCCCTGCTGCTTCTTTCAGCAATTCTCTTGCCTCTTTCTGCACTTCTCTTGATTATTTCTGCACCTCTCATGTGTCTTTCTGCACCTCTTTTGCCTCTTTCTGCACCTCACTTGCTTCTTTCTGCACCCCTCTTGCCTCTTTCTGCACCCCTCATCCCTCTTTCTGCACCTCTTACCTCTTTCTGCACAGCTGTTCCCTCTTTCTGCTCCTTTCCTGCCTGTTTCTGCACCTCTCTTGCCTCTTTCTGTACCTCTGTTGCTTCTTTCTGCACTTCTCTTGTCTCTTTCTGCACCCTTCACGCCTCTTTCAGCACCTCTGCTGCTTCTTTCTGCACTTCTCTTCCTTCTTTCTGCATCCCTCCTGCCTCTTTCTGTACCCCTCTTGCCTCTTTGTGCACCTCTCCTACCTCTTTCTGCACCCTTCTTGCTTCTTTTTGCACCTCTGTTGGTTTATTCTGCACTGCTCTTGCTTCTTTCTGCACCTCTTTTGCATATTTCTGCATCCCTCATGCCTCTTTCTGCACCCCTCTTCTGTATTTCTCCAACTCTCTTGCTTCTTTATGCACTTCTCTTGCTTCTTTCTGCACTGCTCTTGCTTCTTTCTGCACCTCTCTTGCAAATTTCTGTATCCCTCTTACCTCTTTCTGCACCCCTGTTACCTCCTTCTGTACCTTTCTTGCCTGTTTCTGCACTTATCTTGCCTTTTTCTGCACCTCTGTTGCTTCTTTCTGCACTTCTTTTGCCTCTTTCTGCACCTCTCTTACTTCTTTCTACACCCTTGTTGTCTCTTTCTGCACTTGTCTTCGCTCTTTCTGCACCTCTCTTGCTTCTTTCTGCACCCTTCTTCCCTTTTTTGCATCCCTCTTGCCTCTTTCTGCAGTTCTCTTGCCATTTTCTGTACCTCTCTTGCCTCTTTCTGCACTTCTCTTGCTTCTTTCTACACCTTTGTTGCTTCTTTCAGCAATTCTCTTGCCTCTTTCTGCACTTCTCTTGCTTGTTTCTGCACCTCTCTTGCATCTTTCTGCACCCCTGTTGCGTCTTTTTGCACCTCACTTGCTTCTTTCTGCACCCCTCTTGCCTCTTTCTGCACCCCTCTTCCCCCTTTCTGCACCTCTCTTACCTCTTTCTGCACCCCTGTTCCCTCTTTCTGCACCTTTCCTGCCTGTTTCTGCACCTCTCTTGCCTCTTTCTGTACCTCTGTTGCTTCTTTCTGCACTTCTCTTGCCTCTTTCTGCACCCTTTGTGCCTCTTTCAGCACCTCTGTTGCTTCTTTCTGCACGTCTCTTCCTTCTTTCTGCATCCCTCCTGCCTCTTTCTGTACCCCTCTTGCCTCTTTGTGCACCTCTCCTACCTCTTTCTGCACCCTTCTTTCCTCTTTTTGCACCTCTTTTGGTTCTTTCTGCACTGCTCTTGCTTCTTTCTGCACCTCTTTTGCAAATTTCTGCATCCCTCATGCCTCTTTCTGCACCCCTCTTCCCTATTTCTCCACCTCGCTTGCTTCTTTCTGAACTTCTCTTGCTTCTTTCTACACTGCTCTTGCTTCTTTCTGCACCTCTCTTGCAAATGTCTTTATCCCTCTTATCTCTTTCTGTACCCCTGTTACCTCTTTCTGTACATTTCTTGCCTGTTTCTGTACCTCTCTTGCCTCTTTTGGCACCACTGTTGCTTCTTTCTGCACTTTTATTGCTTCTTTCTGCACTCCTCTTGCCTCTTTCAGCACCTCTGTTGCTTCTTTCTGCACTTACCTTTTTTCTTTCTGCACCCCTCTTGCCTCTTCCTGTACCCCTTTTGCCTCTTTGTGCACCTCTCCTGCCTCTTCCTGCACCTCTCTTGCCTTTTTCTGCAGTTCTCTTGCCTCTTTCTGCACCTCTTTTGCTTCTTTCTGCACTTTTCTTGCCTCTTTCTGCACTTCTCTTGCCTCTTTCTGCACCTCTGTTGCTTCTATCAGCAATTCTCTTGCCTCTTTTTGCACTTCTCTTGCTTGTTTCTGCACCACTCTCTTGCATCTTTCTGCACCTTTGTTGCCTCTTTCTGCACCTCACTTGCTTCTTTCTGCACCCCTCTTTCCTCTTTCTGCACCCCTCTTTCCTCTTTCTGCACCCCTCTTCCCTCTTTCTGCACCTCTCTGGCCTCTTTCTGCACCCCTGTTCCCTCTTTATGCACCTTTCTTGCCTGTTTCTGCACCTCTGTTGCCTCTTTCTGTACCTCTGTTGCTTCTTTCTGCACCTCTCCTGCCTCTTTCTGCACCCCTCTTGCCACTTTTTGCACCTCTGTTGGTTCTTTCTGCACTGCTCTTGCTTCTTTCTGCACCTCACTTGCCTCTTTCTGCAGTCTTTCTGCACTTCTCTTGCTTGTTTCTGCACCTCTCTTGCATCTTTCTGCACCTCTCTTGCCTCTTTCTGCACCCCTGTTCCCTCTTTATGCACCTTTCTTGCCTGTTTCTGCACCTCTCTTGCCTCTTTCAGCACCTCTGTTGCTTCTTTCCGCACTTCTCTTGCCTCTTTCTGCACCCCTCTAGCCTCTTTCCACACCTGTTTTTTTCTGCACTTCTCTTGCTTCTTTCTGTACCCCTCTTGCCTCTTTCTGTATCCCTTTTGCCTCTTTGTGCACCTCTTCTGCATCTTTCTGCACACCTCTTGCCTTTTTCTGCAGTTCTCTTGCCTCTCTGTGTACCTCTGTTTCTTTCTGCACTTCTCTTGCTTCTTTCTACACCTCTCTTGCTTCTATCTGCACTCCACTTGCCTCTTTCTGCACTCTTCTTCTCTGTTTGTGCACCTCTCTTCCCTCTTTCTGTACCCCTCTAGCCTCTTTCCGCATCTCTTTTGCTTGTTTCTGCTCTTCTTTTGCCTCTTTCTGTACTCCTCTTGCCTCCTTCTGCACCTCTGTTTCTTACCGCACTGCTCTTGCTTCTTTCTGCACCTCTCTTCTCTCTTTCTGCACCCCGTTCCCTCTTTCTGCACCTCTTCTGCCTGTTTCTGTACCTCTGCTGCCTCTTTCTGAACTTCTCTTGCCTCTTTCTGCACCTCTGTTGCTTCTTTCTGCACTTCTCTTGCCTCTTTCTGTACCCCTCTTCCCTCTTTCTGCACCTCTGTTGCTTCTTTCTGTACTTCTTTCTGCACCTCTCTTGCTTCTTTCTGCACCTCTCTTGCCTCTTTCTGCACCTTCTTGCCTCTTTCTGCACCTCTCTTGCCTCTCACACAGGGGTACTTTTAAACTGACCTCAGGCTCAGCAGTGCACACATGCAAGTGCAGAAAAGGGCTTCTGGCCTCTAATCTGCCATGCCCTATTATATGCTAGGGACTTAGAGGTAGTTTTAATCCCCCTGCCCTATTATGTACTAGGGCCTTACAGGGGAATTCATGCCAATCACAGGGGTACCCTAACCCATAGTGTACCCTAGTGTATGTAGGTGTTTTCATTGTATTATAAGTGTTTTTCAGCGTAGCACTGGCTCCGGGCCTGGTTAGGCAGAGCCCAGGGTCAGTCAGAGTCAGTTACCACCAGTACCAGTCAGAAAACATTTTGGGGGTTGCCCAGGGCACAGGATGACTTTGCAACAAGGCCTCTTCCTGCACCTCTGTTGGTCATTTGAGATGTCATCAGTGATGTCATCAGTGATGTCACTGACCATGTCATGAGTGATGCAATATGTGACATCATCAGCAGTGCATTGCGGGGGCGCGAGTTATAGTTAGCTCAACTAACTATAACGGACGAATTTCTCTGGTTTTGTACGAGTGAAATGTCCAACTAACTATAACGTCCCTGAAACCTGTGGTTTTTTTCAGTGAATTTCTAAGGTTTTTTAAATGCTAATTTTTAACTTTAATGTCCCTGAAACCTATGGTTTTTTCAACGAAAATATATATATATATATCTCCTAACATGCATATATCTACACATCTCTCTCCCTCTCTCTGTCTCTTTCTCTGTGTGTATGTATATATATATATAAATATATGTATGTATATATTTTATAAAAAAAAAAAAAAGGTTACAGGGATGTTATAATTAGGAAATAGAATTAAGAAATCCTTAGGAATTCACGGAAAAAAACAAAGGTTACGGGGATGTTATAATTAGACTAATTTTTCACTCCTACAAAACCAGGGAAATTCAGCAGTTATAGTTTGAGCTAACTAACAATGCTCTGCTTATGACATCACATTTTTTTTTTAACGATTTTAATGAATTTTTACAACATTTTGCTTGATTACAGTCACAACAATTGGCACAACTATTGCAATTGCATATTAAATTTCTACCGGGCCACCGAGGGTGTGGTGACTTGTGCGGGTAGCTGGCCTGCCTGTTGATCACCCTGCTGTAGCTGTGCAGTGCTGTGTTGTGTCTTATTGAATCTCCAATAGGGGGCTATCCTTGTTGAAAAGTATCCGGTACCTGGAACTACCGGCGTGTGCAACTAACTGGGGGTTGGAACCTGGGATAGGTAGGTCAGGGCAGACTAGAGCTTCTCCTAGCTGGCGTCTGAGAAATTGTGTTTTTGTGTGTATTTGATAGGGGGGGTCTCGTGGACCGCAGCTCTGGTGTCCCTGGGTTCTTTGTATGGGTCTATATCCTTGTGGGGGTGCTGCGTAATCACATACCATTGTGGTGCCTAGTGGTGTCTGTGTCATCACGGGTGTCTTGAGGGGTTTTGGATTGTGTGTCTCGCCTCGGGACCTCAGTTGCAGTTGACAGTTGCAGTGGTTGCTGGGTGCTTATTGTGTGTTGGCAGAATTGGTGTGTAATGTAGCTAACTCTATGGCTATGCATTGCCTACGTACTCCTTGTACCTCCTCCTGCCTGATTATGTCCTCTTCTGCCGAGCCTCATTTGTCTACTGCCCCACCCAGGCTGCTAGTGGGGGTCCCTCTGGGGCTCGCCAGTGCATTGTGATCCCTCTCTTCTACAGTAGAAGGGCTAAGGAGGCAAATCACGTTTGAACCTCGAGGGTCTCCCGTCTGTGGAATATCCCTATCCCGCTGGCATCCCAAGTGTTAATGTTTGTGAGCCCTGTTATGTCCGGCAGTGCTTCACGTATTGCACTCCAATAGGGCTGTATCATGGGGCAAAGGCAAAACATGTGTTTGAATGTTGCATCTGGGGATTGACACCTCAAGCACAGGAATCGTGTGGCAGGATAAAACTGTTGGAGCTGTGCTGGGGCAAGGTAGGCCCGATGTAATATGGAAAACTGTATGTTTTTAAACCGGGCATTCCTGGACACTTTCTTTGGGCATTCTAAAGCTTGTTCCCATTCCTTGTCGTGCAGTGGGTGTCCCACCTCCTCCTCCCACCTCTGCCACAATGGGGTAAGCGTAGTGGCAGTGAGGTCTTGGATTGTTTCATAGAGCCATGTGACTAGGTGTCATCCTGCGCCCATGTGGAGTACTGTGTGGAGTGCAGGGTGTGTTGCAGGTTCTCCCTCAGAGAGGTTCCAAAGATGGTGGCTGCTGAGGACTATTTGTCTGTGTAGCAGGAATTGCCCCGTGGGAGACCTGTCTCCTCTGCTAACTGAGTGAACTGGAGTAGCTGGCCTTCCATGAACAGGGACCCCACCTCCAGGATCGAGTGGTTTGTCCAGACTTGCAATGCCCAAGCTGAGTAATATCCTCCATTTCTGGGCAGACCGGCTAGTGGTAATAGAGGGGTATATGGAGGGGTTCCACTGAACATGCTTTGAAGGCGCAAAATGCATGCACGCGCTACCGCCAAATGTATAGGATATGTCGATACGGGACGGGCGCCTGGAAGGAGCGGGCGACAAAGAGTCTGCACTGACATAGATCCTCCCTCCAAGGTGGTCTCCTGCAGTTTAGAGAGGGCTACTCTCCGACGCCCATTTCCACATATGAAGGAACTTAACAATGTGTCCAGTTCTTGAAAGAAGGAACAGGAGGATGACGGGTGTATTGGCAAAGTGGTAGAGGATCTGCGGCACCAGGATCATCTTTGCTAAGGCCAATCTGCCTATGGGGGCTAGGGGTAAGGTCTTCCAGAAACTTACACGGGTTCTGGCTCCCGCCAGAACTCTGCGATGGTTGCCCTCAAATAGGTCTGCAGTGGAATGAAAGAGTTTGATACCAAGGTAGCATGGGGCGTGAGCCCTCCAGGCAATTCTCGAGTTTCCTACTCTTATCTCTTGTGGGGGAAGGTCCGGACTTAATGGGTATATAGTGGATTTTGCCCAGTTGACTTTCAGTCCTGTCGCAGCCGCAAAGTCCGAGAGTGTGGTCCATATGGGACTGAGATCTGCTGTGAAATCTTGCACATATCGCAACAAGTCATCCGCGTATAGGGATACAATATGCGTACCTCCTGCTATTGGGATGCCCCAGGCTTCTCCCTCCCAGCGCAATTGAATCATGTGCAGCTCCATCGCCATGGCAAACTATAGGGGGGAGAGAAGGCATCCCTGTTTAGTGTCCCTCTCTCTATCTGAAGAGGTGGTAAGAAGTATTTACCCAGTCTCACCCTGTATGTGAGCTTTGTATATAATAGTTTTGTGTACGCCCTAAAGACGGGACCCAGCCCCATCCGTTCCAGCATCCCAAAGAGGTACGGCCAGGTTAGAGTGTCAAATGCTTTTTCCAAATCCAGGACCAGGCAAGCCGCCCTTGAGTAGCGGCCCACGCCTGATCCTGGACATGAAACAGCCTGCGTATGTTTTGAGAAGTATTTCTACCCGGTACAAACCCATTCTGGTCCTGGTGTATTAATGGCGGAAGCACTGGGGCTAATCGATCTGCTAGGATCTTACCCAGGATCTTACAATCAGCAGACAATAGCGTTCTTGGCTGATATGAGGTCAGCTGCGCTGGATCCAGTTCAGGTTTTAGGAATTACACTATGAGAGATTCCCTTAGAGAGCCAGGAAGTTCCCCCTCCTCCAGCACGGCTTATACATGTCTGCCAGTTTTGCGACCAACAATGTGGCGAAGGTACTGTAATACTTCAGGGGCAAGCCATCTTGCCCGGGGGCCTTGTTCCAGGCCAGGGTCTGGATTGCTTGTTTCACAACCGAGGGTGTGACTTCTACTTCAAGGGGGTTTCTGTCCTCTCTCTGGATCTGAGGTATGCTGAGAGGTGTTAGGAAGTGGTCGACTAGTCCCTGGCAGTCCTGCTCAAGGTTCTTGTATATCTTTGCATAGTTGTTCTGGAAGAGCCATAGGATACCTGTCTGGGAATTGGCTATGCTACCCGAGGGGTCGGTGATTTCGGTAATTGGTAGTGCGTCCTGGTTCTGGTGGGCGAGCCAGGCGAGGAGTGCTCCAGACCTTTTTACCTTCCCTATGCATCCTAGCTGCGTATAACTTGAAATTATACCTCTGCAGGTCTGCTAGTGCGTCCGCGTATGCCGTCTTGGCTTCTGTGACTTGAGTTGGGGATACCAAGCCCAAGTCTGCTGCCTTGGTCATGGCCAACAGCGTGAATTCAGTTTTTTGTAGGCTTCGGTTGAGTGTCCTGTGGACTCCTGCTATACCTAATACAGGCCTCCCTGATGACCACCTTAAAGGCATCCCATTCCAACGTCCTGGTGGACGCTGTATTGATATTCTTCGCGAAGTATTCCTTGATACTGTCTCCCTGGTCATGGCCGAAAACTGGATCTTCCAGGCATTCCCGCGGCAATTTTCAGGTGGGGACTGGTGGGTGGGGTGGCCGCCATTTGAGGGTTAGGCGATGTGTGTTATGGTCAGAAACGACTCGTCCTAAGTAATCTATCTTCTGGGCCATAGGGATTATTGCCGGCAAACACATAAACCGGTCGAGGCGCATCCATAGGTTGTGAGGTATCGAGTGGAAGGAGTATAGCCTAGAGGTTGGGTTATGACTTCTCCACACGTCTGCCAAGGACCAGTGTTGCGCCCAGAGCGGAAACATTCCATTTATGTATGGGCAGAGGAACGGGGTCCCGGGGGGTGTGAGCAGTCCAGGAATAGGTCCAACACACAATTATAGTCACCCCCCAGAACCCAGTGCGACGTTGTGAACTGTGCGAGGATTGCTGACAGAGTCCCAGAACTTTCTCTGGTCAGTGTTTGGGGCGTAAATGCTACCAAGGAGTAGGAGCTGACCATCCAGGAGCCAGTCTATGAGTGCATACTGTACCTCTGCATCCACTGCCCTATGGGTTTCCTTGAACGGGGTCCCCGGCCTAAACCAGATCAGCGTCCCGCGTGCAAATGCAGAGTATGTGGTAGCACAAAACGTGCCATGCCAGAGTCTTCGCACACGCTCCAATTGTTTGTGAGGTGTGTTTCCTTTAACAGGACTATCTGCGCTTTCTGGCACTTGGCATAGGAGTAAACCACATAATGTTTGCGCGCTGTGTGCATTCCCCGGACATTCAGGGAAAGGAGACAAATGTCTGTGGTCATTGCCATGATGTGGTGTATACTGCGTCGGGGAGGTAACGGGAGGCACCCTGCACTGATCCTGATCCCGGCCCCCTTGGTGGTGATGTTGTCATGTGGAGACGTCCGCCCTGAGTGGGATTATGCTCGCAGGGATTGGGGTTCACTGGGGGAAAGCGTGAGAATTGTTTAGGGACCGGGTCCCAACATTGCAGATCTATCACAACTGGTGATATGTCCAAACTATGCATAGAGCTAAATTTCTAGTGTATTGCGGGGGCTGTGCACCTGGGGGTCCTGATTCATTTACCCCATGTGGCCTGTGTTTTCAAGTGTGTGGTCGGTGGGGTCTGTTGTGTCCGACAGGGAGGCTGTGAGGAGACCAGTGACAGTGCGCCCTCAACATGGTTTCCTGGGCATAAGTGAGGCAGGGGCTCCACCAGGAGAGGGTTGGATGGAAGGAAGGGAGTGTGGTCCTGAGTGCCAGCTTCCCTCAAATTAATGTGTCTGCCATCTCGGGGGTCACCAGGTATGCAGTCATCATGTCTGCTCAGGATGTACTAGTGTCCCTGGAGTCTTCCTCAGACGAGAAGATGTGTGGGCCATCCTCTCGGTCTGAGTTTGCTGTGGTTGGATCCAGTTCTGCCACTGCTTGAATGGCTCTTTTGCGTTTGGCTATTATTTCCTTGAGATCGTGGGCACCGGTGATAGGGCCCTGGCGCTTCAATTCCTTTTGCTGAGAGGTTCTTTTCCCACGTCGGTGCCTGCTTTGTGATTCACATGTGTTTCGGACTGCTTCCTGGTGGGTACTGTCCTGTACATGGAGTTCCATCCAATCGAACACTGCCTTTGGGTCTGTGAAGAACTTTGTGCCTCCCTCATGTATGACACTAAGGTGGGCTGGGAAGAGCAGTGAGTATTGGACCCCCTTTTGGTGGAGCGTTCGATTTGCTTCCAGGATGGAGGCATGTTGCCGTTGGACTGTCCTGGAATAGTCTGGGAAGATCATCACTTTCTTAGCTTCCACCTGAAGTGGCCCATGCTGTCTGGCTGCTCTCAGCACTATGTCTGTCTCAAAAGTGGAGAAGCTTTAGGAGCAGCAGTTGTGGGGGTATCCCTGGTGGAGGTCATCCAGCAGGGACCCTATGGCTTCTCTCCACTGAGAAAAAGGGTGTGAGTTCAGAGTCCGGGATGAACGATTTGAGCCACATCTGCATGTACCTCACCGGGTTGGGCCCTTCTGCCCCTTCCGGCAGGTCGTTACTCGGATATTGATGCACCAGGACCACCCTTCTAAGTCGTCCGCTCTCTCCTCCAGCCTGGAGATTCGGGTTTGGAGGTTTCTTAACTTTCTTGCTGTGACTTAGCTAACGGTTGAAGGGTGGCGAGGGTTTTATCTCCGTCTGCTACTTTGTCGGCTAGCTTGTGGTGGTCATCCTGCAACATATTAAGATCTGAGGACAGGGCCTGTCCTCCAATATGGCTCTTGAGTGTTCAATTGCGGCCAGCACCCTGTCTAGCTTGTCAGACATGGACTGCGAAGTGGCCGCCTTGGCCACTGGGGGTTGAACAGAGGCCATTGGGAGAGGATGCCACGCCGGGGCTGGCGTCTGTGGTCCCATGTTAGAGCATAGGCACCCAATGAAGTGTCTTGTTGCGTGATGGCGTCACCTCCTTGTGTAGTACCTTGAAGAGCCTGGTGGTTTCACTCACCTGTGATAGAAAATGGGCCTCTGACTTTGTCTCCTGGTGAGTCTCCGAGACTTTGATGCCCACAGGTGTGGCTTGCGTGGCTCCCGCTGGGGTGTTAGCTTCTGGAGAATAGAAGTGGCTGGGGGCGTCCATTTATATTGTCTCTTAGGTGCTTCAGTGGGCTTCCATACCTGGCCTTCCACGGCACGCGTCTTGCATCAGCCATGCCTAATTGGCTCCCTTCACACCTTCACAGCTCCTTTAGGTTTCTGGGGCCATATATTCCCTACTGTTCGGATATTTGGCTCTTCTACTGTCCGCTGATGTGGTTCCTCTGGTTTTATTTCTCCAAGCCTGACCTGCGTGGTGTCAATAATGCCCAGTCTCATGCGCCGCTTCTCTATCCTCCCGTTCTTTTGGCCTGGTTTTCAGTAGTCTGGCTCAGTGGTGCTGGCTGAGTGAACCTCTGTATTGCGACCCGTTTGTGGTCTCATCGATTGGGGCGATCCCCTGGGCTTAGCGCTGCATTGACTGGGGACTCCCACACCGTCGACTACTCCTGGGAGGGTCTGGTGGCTTCCCGCGCTCTGGCCAATACCTCTCTGGGTACTTGCTTCCTCACTTGCGCCTTGAGGCCTGGCGCCGAGTAGTGAAGTATGTGCAGCATGCTGATTTACCCCTGATTGGATTCAGGGCGCTGCTCCTCCGCCATGCCCAGGATCCTTAAGAGTGCTTGGGTTTCAGAGGATGCTCCGTTCACCCTGCCTCTTGGGTACGCCTCCAGGGGGGCGGCGAGTGAGTTGAAGCTCCTGGCAGGGGGCCACACTGTCACCACGGTGACCCTGGTTGCATTGCCAGATCTCGACTGGTGGGCACACCCTGTGAGGGTTCCTCCAGGCGGGGGGTTCTCACTTCTGTGGAGTGTCTGGTGCACCAAGGGTGCCCGATCACCTCCTCTTCCTTGTGGAGCCTTCTGCTGTTTTTGGACCCCGCTGCGCCTGCGGGCCAGGTGCCGGGCACCAGATGGTAGGGCGTTCTCTGTTGGACAGTCCTCGGCTGATGGGGGTCGGGCCTGGCTTCCCCCTCCCTCTACTGTTGGGTCTTTTTGGGTTGAGCACTGTGGTGTCTGGGTTCTTCAGGCTGCGCGCCGATGCCTCCGACCCCGGCTTCGTGGGGCTCACGTTGCCCCGGTTAGTTCCTCACCCTGCTTTCCTCTGGTGTCGGCCCGCTCCCGGGCCCCGGCCTTGGGTCAGATCTCTGCTCAGCGCTTTTCCACTGCTTTGCTCTCATTTTCAGCCTGCGGGCGGTGTGTAGCTCGTTGCCCTGGGCATCCGGCACTCTGCTACATGCCCAAGGGGGCGCCATTTTGGGGAGCGGCCGCAAGGCTGAAATGCTCTGTGTCATTCCCTATGACACCTCACAGCTCCTGGCGGCAGTCACCGGGCACTCGCTGGGGCATCCGTCAGCAGGTATTTGTCACCTCACTTCTTTGCGAGGCCCCGCTGGCCAGGATGGATATTGATTGTTAGGCCAGCGTTCGGAGCTCTATACGAGCACGTCCCCCATCTTGGCTAGCTCAGCCACGCCCCGCTTATGACCTCACATATTACACCACTTATGACATGGTCAGTGACATCACTCATGGCATCACTGATGATTAAATCTGTTTATTGCTTTTTCTGTTTGTTCTTTGTTCACTTGTAAGTACAAAAATGCAAAAGAAATATACTATACAGTGAGAATAACAACTGACAGCGATACAATGTGTGATGGTAAGAACAATATTATCAGGACAACTGCGGTAGTAGCCACCTGTTGCACAGGTCTAATGCATCTCCCATATTGCCTGTACAATCAGTTGAGGAGAAGCAAATAGAAGGCATTCGAACAATCTATTAAGATGGGCTCCTCAGTACAAATAGAGGAGCCCATCTTTGCAAGATTTACAAGATTTACAATGCAGCGTGGTGCCGCAAGCAATTTGGCTGCACCGCGCTGCGTTATTTCTGAAGTACAGGGATGCGTCATATCTACAATGATATGACGGATCACTTCGCTCTCTCCTGCGCTGGTGCACAATTTGCTGCCATGCGCCGATGCAGGCACCCTTGCACCATAGTGCAAGGGGGCCTGTGCTGAGGGGAATGATTGTTTATGTGCAGGAAGGTAAACTTTCCTCCACATAAACAATCTGAAGTGGCGCTTTGAAACTTCTATGTGTGCTGCTTATTGCAGCACACATAGCAGTTGAAAAACTTCATTTTTTTCAAAGATTGTTTATGTGCAGGAAGATACACCTTCCTGCAAATAAACAATCACAAGAGGTGATTTCCTAGTTCTGTGTTTACTGCAGAATGCAGCACGCATAGTAAGAGGAGAAAAACAAGGAGAAATGAAAACATTTCTCCTTGTGGCGCCTCCCTACGTCTCACTTGGGGAGGCATAGCATTCTGAAGCATTTCCAGGTTTACCCACAGCAACACTCATGGCACGCCCCTTTCATGCAAAGTGTTGCGTGTAAAGGGGCCATATTTAGAAGGACGCAAAAAGTGTCCTTGTAAATATGGGGCAGCACGTTGCGTCGCCGGTGCATCACAAAAATTGACGCACCAGTGGTGCAAGGGGCTTGTAAATAAGCCACAAAGTGTCCAGCAAGTGAGGGTATGCATCTTTCACAGTAAACAAAATTTTTCAAAATCAGAGTCAAACAGTTGAGTAATTCAATCAAGTACAATTGGAACAATAGAAAAAAGAAATAGTAATATTAACTAATATGAGCCCTCAACTCCCATCTCATCTCTCCATCAAGCGATACCATGCATGTAGTTATTGAGTCAAGTCTTTGTGTCTGTCTCTACCGGTCCCACCTCTGGAAGCGACGTTACATGGGGACGTGCAACTTCTGCAACGGGCATGTCAGTTAAGGTCATGGGAGCAAATATCATGGCACGTCACCCATCTCTACTTCACAGGGCAGATAGGCGTCTGGTGATATGGAAGCATCCGGTAGATAAGTGTGTAAATCAGACATAATGGCATCACAGCTACTGGATATGGGCTGTTTGAGAAGTCCTAAGGCATCTTCCCTGTGTAGGGCAATGCTCTCTGCCTGCGCCCAGTTTGTGAACAACTGTATCCAGGCTGTAAGGTGTGGAGGGTCAGAAGATTTCCACCTATGAGTGATCAGTCTTTTAACCAACAATAAGCCCAAGTCAATAAATTGGGATGTGACTTTATGGTTCTTACTCCTCCGACATAATCCTAGCACACACACCTCCCATGTGTTAGAAAGAACTTCATCAGTACAATGTAGTAGGTGGCTCATCACTCCCCTCCAGTAGCAGTAGTAGGATAAATTGTCCAGGGGGAAGGCCATCTTCTTCCACCAGTGACTCATAAGACAGGAGTGTGCCTCCTCCATAGAGATCGCCCACTAAAGCTGGCTCATATGGGACAGTTAGTCTCATGAGATAGAGACTGCGCCTAAAGCAACGATGTACAACTAACAGAAGTCTGGGCTAGGCACAAGGGTGGAATAGCTGGCATATACTGGTTAGGCTCCAGGACAGCAGCAGTGTGGTGGTGTCAGTTAAGTGCAAAGCGACAAGTGACCACGCTACCTACTGCAGTTGGGATGTCAAATAATACTGCTCAAAGTTGGGCACCGCTATTACCCCATGGTCTGTAGGTTGAAAAAGCTTAGTGAGTGCCACTCGGCATCTGGAAGTGTTCCATATGAATTTCCTGATCACACCTTCGAATGAACCGAAAATGGAGGCGTGGATGTACAGAGGCAGATTAACAAAATAATACAGGAGGCAAGGGAGCACAGCCATCCTGAAGCCATTTGAGTACACAGTGAGGTGACGGCACATGTTAGGTCTCCATCAAATACATCTTTAGGTGAATGATAGATTTGGATTCCTAGATATGTAAACATATTGGGCTACAGGTAAGGGGGATTGCAAATAGGTTGATGCCCAGGTTAGGCATAGTCTGGGATAATTGGAAGAGGTAGGATTTAGCCCAATTTACTCTCAGGCCAGAGAGATCAGCAAATTGTAGGAGTGTGTAGGGGATCCCATTGGGAATAAAAGAAATGTCCCTCAGGTAGATAAGTAGGTCATCCACATAAAGGGAGACCGAGTGGACCCCATCAATGAAAGGCAGAAGTTCCACCAACAGAGAAAAGAGCAGTGGAGGGAGTGGTCACCCTCGGCGCATGCCGTTTCCTATAGGGATGGGGCCAGAGATAAGGGAGCCTGTCTTTACTCTGGCTGATGGCAACGTGTACAATAAATGGATGAGTCTTAGGAATCTGTCTCCAAAGCCATAATGGGGTAGCACTGAGAACAGGAAGGGCCATTCCAAAGAACCAAAGGCCCTTTCCAAATCAAAGACTAGGCAGCCTGCACAAGGACATGTGGGGCATATTCCAGAAAACGGAAAAATTGCCAATGGTCAAGCAAAGTTGTGCAGGTCGGAGCAAACCTGTTTTGATCCGGGTGCACTAACCTCAGAACCAATGGTGCCAGGTTGTCCACCAGGATTTGCGACAGAATTTTCTAGTCCGTGTTCAGCAATGCTAATGGCCTGCACAAACCTAAGACATCTGGGACTTTGCCTGGCTTTGGCAGGCAGATGAGGAGTGCTTCTCAAAGACAGACTGGAATGCAGGAGAGTTCTAGAGTCTCCCCATACAGTGATTGCAAGTGGGGTGCCAACTGTGAGATATAGGCCTTGTAAATTTCCATGGGCAAGCCATCAGGACCTGAGGTCCTGCCTGTCACCAATGAACGTATCGCCTCTCAAACTTCAAAAGGCCTGATGGGGTCTTCTAATTCCACCATCTGGTTGCATGCAATGCAGTGGAGGGACAGAGTAGTCAGAAAAGAGATAATATGATCTGGGGCAGCCGTGTTCACGATTGGTAGAGGGAGGTATAGTGGCGTGTTATTTCTGTATGGATTTTGTGCTGGGTGAATAGTAATCGACCAGCAATTGAGCGCAATGTTCCAATAGGGCATCTGAGTTGATCTTGCTAGGAGCGAGCCAACTCTGTCAGCTGTGGCATGTGTTTTAGCTGAATGGGTGGCATAGTTGTGACATCTCAAACATTCTAAGAGAGCTGCACGCTAAAGCTGTACTTCTGCAAGTTGGGAACTGCCGGTCGAGTCAGCCACCAGTAACCCCACACAGCTGGATTGCTGAGAGGTGGTAGGAGGCCATGCCCCCTTTCTCCACCACTCTGCAAACATGCCTCCTGGTGCACTGCTGCTTGGGGGATGAAGTCCACTTTAGTCCTGAGGCCCTCAGGACACAAGGGGACCTCATCGCCCCACCAGCAGTGCATGGAGCGGCCCGTTTTCAGAGTGGTGGAAAAGGGGCATGGTCTCCAACCACCTTTCAGCAATCCCATTTAAAAGAAAATAATAATAAAAGAGGAGGGCTGCGCAGCCCCCTCCTGAGGCTAATTTCAGTCCCTGGGACCCCATCCGCCATGGCCAGGCCTTAACCTTTTTTTAAAAAAATGTAGGAGCCCATATTGCGTTTGGGCAGAGGGAGCTTCAAACATGCAGCTCCCTCTGCCCAATAGCAATTCTGCTCCACTTCATGGAAGCGAGAGCATTTTTCATACTCTTGCTTCCATGAAGTGAAGCAGTGTTTGCTATTGTATGGCAGGAGGCCCACCAGACCATAGCAAACTGCAATGTCCCGGGAGTGGGCTCCCCAGCACTTTTCCGGAGCCAGCCCTGGAGGGGTGGCAGTCCCCAGGGTCATGGAGGGTTCATGGAAGGGGGTCATGCGGCCCCCCTCCCATCCACTTTGTAGCCTTGGTGAGGTGGTGGTCCCTGGTGCTGGGGGTCAGCAACAGACCCCTGTCTTTACTTAATTTGTGCCCCAGTAAGGTGGTGGTCCCTGGGGCAGCGTGGCTCCCTGCATTCCCATACATTAGCCCTGAGGAGGTAGTGGTCCCCGGGGCTGCGGGAGGCCACGTGGCCCACTGCATTTCAGTACATTAGCCCCCGGGGATGGCGGTCCCCAGGCCTGCATGGGGGGGCAGGAGTTCCCCATGCATGCTGTAATGTAGCCCTAGGGAGGTGGTGGTCCCCAGGGCAGCAGGGGATGTATGGCCCCCCGCATTTTAATATACTAGCCCCGGGGAGGTGGCAGTCCAAGGGGCTGTGTGGGGGGCAGGATTCCCCTCACGCTTTTAATTATATATTGAGCCCCAGGGAGGTGGTGGTCCCCGGGGCTGCAGGGACCCACGCTGCCCCCGCATTATTACTTCAGACTGCCCCCGGGGACCTGGCCCACCCGGGGGCCTAATTAAACAAAACACAGGAGACAATTTTCATTTTCTGCTGGATTCGCAGATCCTTCGCATCTCCGACTGAAATTTCTTTAAAAATTCTTTTTTTTGGCCCTGGGGGGCCCTGTGGGACCCCCTGAACAGGCCTAGGGGGTCCTGGTGTTTCTACCCTGCCCACTTTTCTAATTTTTTCATGTTTTTTCTTGTGACTCGGTTCAACTGACTCACAAGATGGCTGCCAACACTTCCTGGTTTGACGTGTTGGCAGCCAATCAGATCTCAGGCACTAGATCGGGAGAGTTTGCAGATCCACTGTGGCCACAATTGTTTATCTTTGAAATCTTTAAATTTCTCAGAAACTACTGAACGGATTCACACCATTTAGCAAAAAGAGTGTTTTTTGCACAAAGAGCTACCTTTTTGCCGAATTTGGTGTAATTCGGTTCAGCAGTTCGGGCTGTACCTGTGTCTAAAGATTCCTATGGAAATTAACATGGAAAAAAAGCATTTTGGGACCCCCTCTTTTTTTTAGCCCCCACTTGATGGACCACCCAAAAACTTTCAACACAGCAGCCGAAGTGAATGGCCCATTAGTTTTGAGAAGATTCGTTAAACGGTCCCAAAGTTATTGGCAAATCAAAAACGCTTTTCCTATGTAAACTAGGTCCTAACTATAACTAACTACTGGTGACCGATAGATAGATAGATAGATAGATAGATAGATAGATAGATAGATAGATAGAAAGATAGATAGATAGATAGATAGATAGATAGATAGATAGATAGATAGATTACCTACTGGCAGTCACCAGTAGGTAGTTATAGTTAGGACCTAGGGACAGATGTAGGTACAATCAAATTTGCGAGTCCTTAATAGCGAATGTTACCGATTCGCTATTAAGGACTCGCAAAATTGAATGTAGGTAGGAATCGCTTAAATATTAGCGATTCCTTAATATTCCTCAATAACGAATCGCAAATTAAGATTCGTTAATAAGGAATACCTACCCATTCATTCCTATGGGCTAGGAGGCCCATAGGAATGAATGGGAAGATATTCACTATTTGCTATTAAAGAATCGCAAATAGTGGGAGCTATTTCAAGGGTGCCAGGGAGTCAAAAGGACACCCTGTTGCACCCCTGAAATGTGCATGTGTGCACATGTGGCGCACATACATGCCCTAAGGGCATGAATGTGTGCCACATGGCACTTTAAAAGAAGCAAAAAAGTGCTTTTTTTTAAAGGAAATCGCTAATTACCACCAACTTGAAGTTGGTGGTAATTAGCGATTCCTTAAGGCTAAAGTGCACTTTCTTTTGTGCTACTTACATTGCATTTAAGGAATCGCAATTTGCGATTCCTTAAATGCAAGAGCAAAATAAGGAATCGCAATTTTGCGATTCCTTATTTTGCTAGTAGGTTTAAACTCACTTACATTGCTCGCAGCCAAATAGCGATCGCAAACGCTGAAATTCTGCGAATTTCAGCGTTAGCGCTTGGTATTTGGCCACCTACATATGGCCCCTAGTTTCCATAGGAAAAGCGTTTTTTCTTTTGCCAATATCTTTGGCGCCGTTTGACGAATCTGGGGTGATTCGTCAAGCGGGGGCCGAGAAAAAAGGGAGGTCCCAAAACGCGTTTTCCCCATGTTATTTTCCATAGGAAAAATTGGAACAGGCTACAGCCCGAACTGCTGAACGGACTTACACCAAATTTGGCAAAAAGGTAGCTCTTGGTTCAAAAAGCGACCTTTTTTTTAAATGGTTTAAATCCGTTCAGTAGTTCCTGAGAAATTAAAAAAAGAAAAATATCGATATCTGAGCACCGAAGAGGAGTGGCGACTCCTCCGGAGCACAAGCTGACTTCTGATTGGCTGCCAACACTCCAAACCAGAATGTGTTGGCAGCCATCTTGTGACTCGGTAACCGAGTCACAAGAAATCAGAAAAAAGAAGATAAAAAAATAAGAAGGGGGCAGGGTACAAACACCCTGACCCCCTAGGCCTGCTTAGGGGGTCCCACAGGGGCTCCCGCGCTTCGTTTTGTATAAGCCCCCAGGTGGGCCAGGTCCCTGGGGTGATGTCCAAACAATTAGCAGGGGCCCGTGGGGAACCTCCACCTCCCAGTGGCTTTATTCATTATATGCGGGGGGCACGCAGCCCCCCGGCAGACCCAGGGACTGCCACCTCCCCAGGGCTGGGGTCGCTGCCCCAGGGACCCCCACCTCCCCGGGGCATTCATTAATGTGGGTGGGGGGGTCTCTTGGGCACCCCTGAGCCCCAGGGACCGCCACCTCCCCGGGGCTTAAATTGAATTAAAAAAGTGTGTGGGGGGCTCTTGCCCCCCCACACTGTCCCGGGGACCAACACCTCCCCGGGGTGCTAAATATTCAAATACGGGGGTCTGTTGCGGACCCCCGGGCCCTGGGGACCACCACCTCCCTGGGGCTTGAAACACTTGGGAGGGGGGCTCCCCTCCAGGAGCCCTTGATGGCCCTGGCGACCCCCACTCCCCAGGGCCGGCTCCTGCAATGTCCCAGGATGCCCACCCCCGGGACATTGCCGTTTGCTATAGCAGGGCGGGAGCACGGCCCCCGCCTTGCCATAGCAAACACTGCTTTGGTTTTTGGAAGCGAGAGCAGGAAACCTGCTCTTGCTTCCAAAAACCAAAGCAGGATTGCTTTTGCACAAGGGGAGCTGCATGTCAGCAGCTCCCCTTGTGCAAAAGGAATGCTGGCTCCCGCAGGAGGCGGGGAGCTGGCGGGACTGTGGGGGCATTGGGGCTCCCCCCACGGTCCCCAATGGTGAGGTTAGGCCCTGGGGGATGGGGTCCCAGAGGCCAGAAGTGGCCTGGGAGGGGGGCCACGCGGCCCCCCTCCCCTGCAATAAAAAAAAGAATGGCCGGGTCCTAGGGGATGGGGTCCCCGGGGCCAGAAGTGGCCTAGGAGGGAGGCCACGCGGCCCCCCCTCCCCTGCAATTAAAAAAAAACAGAATGGCCGGGCCCCGGGTGATTGGGTCCCTGGGGCCAGAAGTGGGCCTGGAGGGGGGCTACGCGGCCCCCCTCCCCTGTAATATTTTTTTTTTTTTTTTAAATGGCAGGCCGGCCCTGGGGGATGGGGTCCCCGGTTCCAATAGTGGCCATGGGAAGGGGGGCCACCTTCCCGTTTTTTTTTTTTTTTTAAAAAGGGGTCAGGCCCAGGGCCCCAAAAATATTAAAAGAAGGGAGGCCACACAGCCCCCTTCTAAAAAAAATATTTTTTAAAAAAGCTGGCATCTCACCGGAGGCCCTGCCCCCTCCCTGCAGCACTCTGCAAACGCGCCCCCTGGCGCGTTTTAAGTTGGGAAATTAAGTCCCCTTGATTACTGAAGGTCCCTGGGGGCCAAATAGCCCTCCAGGTACCTCCAGTAAGCACCACACTGCTGGATTGCGGAGAGGTGGTCCGAGGTCACGCCCCTTTTTACACCACTCTGCAAACACGCCTCTTGGCACACTGCTGGTGGGGCGATGAGGTCCACTTGTGTCCTGAGGATCACAGGACACAAGTGGACTTCATCCCTTGAGAAGCAGTGCACTGGGAGCCGCGTTTGCAGAGTGGTGTAAAAAGGGGGTGTGGTCTCAGACCACTCTCAGCAATCCAGGTGTGTGGCACTTACTGGAGTTACCTGGTGGGCTAGTTGGCCCCCAGGGCCCCTCAGGAATTAAGGGGACTTAATACCCCAACTTAGAACGCACCAGGAGGCGAGTTTGCAGAGTGGTGGGGAAAGGGGGCGTGGCCTTTGCCCACCTCTCAGTAAGCCCCCTCTCAGCAATCCCACTGTGTGGGGCTTACTGGAGGTAAGAGGTAGGCTAGTTGGCCCCTAAAGGACCGCCATCAGCGAAGGGGACTTCAATCCCCATCTAAGAGCACGCCAGGGAGTGGCGTTTGCAGAGTGGTGGGCGAAGGGGGCGTGGCCTGCTAAGAGAACTTAGCAATCCTGCTGTGTTTGGGACTTTCTGGAGGTAATAGGAGGGGTAGTGCAGAAAGAAGCAAGAGAGGCGCTGAAAGAAGCAAGAGTAGTGCAGAAAGTAGCAACAGAGATGTAGAAAGAGGCAACAGGGGAGAAGAAAGAGGGAAGAGGGGTGGAGAAAGAGGCAAGGGGTGCTGAAAGAAGCAAGAGAGCTGCAGAAAGAAACAAAGGTAGTGCAGAAAGAAGGAACAGAGGTGCAGAAAGAGGCAAGAGGGGTGCAGAAAGAGGCATAAGGGGTGCAGAACGAAGTGAGAGGGTCAGAAAGAAACAAAAGAAGTACAGAAAGAGGGAAGAGGGGTGCAGAAAGAGCCAAAAGGGGTGCAGAAAGAAGCAAGAGAGGTACAGAAAGAAGCAAGAGAAGTGCATAAAGAAGCAACAGATGCAGAAAGGGGGAAGTGGGGTGGAGAAAGAGGCAAGAGGGATACAGAAAGAAAGAAGAGAGGTGTAGAAAGAAACAAAAGAAGTGCAGGAACACAGGTGCAAAAAGAGGCAAGAGGGGTACAGAAAGAGGGGTGTGAAAGAGGCACGAGGGGTGTAGAAAGAAGCAAGAGGGGTGCAGAATGAAGCAAGAGGGGTGCAGAATGAAGCAAGAGAGTTGCAGAAAGAAACAAAAGAAGTGCAGAAAGATGGAACAGAGATGTTGAAAGAGGCAAGAGGGGCGCAGAAAGAGGGAAGAGGGGTGCAGAAAGAGGCACAAGGATTGCATACAGAAGGGACAGAGGTGCAGAAAGAAGCAGCAAAGTACAGAAAGAAGCAACAGAGGTGCAGAAAGAGGGATGAGGGGTGCAGAAAGTAACAAAAGAAGTACAGAAAGAAGCAACAGAGGTGCAGAAAGAGGCAAGAGGAGTGCAGAAAGAGGGAAGAGGGGTGCAGAAAGAGGCACAAGGGATGCAGAAAGAAGCAAGATAGGTACAGAAAGAAGCAAGAGAAGTGCATAAAGAAGCAACAGATGCAGAAAGGGGGAAGTGGGGTGGAGAAAGAGGCAAGAGGGATACAGAAAGAAACAAGAGAGGTGCAGAAAGAAACAAAAGAGGTGCAGAAAGAAGGACCAGAGATGCAAAAAGGGGGGACATGGGTGGAGAAAGTGGCAACAGTGGTATAGAAAGTAGCAAGAGAGGTACAGAATGAAACAAAAGAGCAGAAAGAAGGAACAGAGGTGCAGAAAGAGGCAAGAGGGGTGCAAAAAGAGAAGAGGGGTGCAAAAAGAGGCATGAGGGGTGCAGAAAGAAGCAAGAGATGTGCAGAAAGAAACAAAAGGAGTACAGAAAGAAGGAACAGAGGTGCAGAAAGAGGCCACAGGGGTGAAGAAAGAGGCAAGGGGGTACAGAAAGAAGCTAGAGAGCTGCCGAAAGATACAAAAGAAGTGCAGAAAGAAGGAACAGAGGTGCAGAAAGAGGCAAGAGGGGTGCAGAAAGAGGCAAAAGGGGTACAGAAAGAAGCGAGAGGTGCAGAAAGAAACAAAAGAAGTTCAGAAAGAAGGAACAGAGGTGCAGAAAGAGGCAAGAGGGGTGCAGAAAGTAACAAAAGAAGTGCAGAAAGAAGCAACAGAGGTGCAGAAAGAGGCAAGAGGAGTGCGGAAAGAGGGAAGAGGGGTGCAGAAAGATGGAAGAGGGGTGCAGAAAGAGGCACAAGGGATGCAGAAAAAAGCAAGAGAGGTACAGAAAGAAGCAAGAGAAGTGCAGAAAGAAGCAACAGATGCAGAAAGGGGGAAGTGGGGTGGAGAAAGAGGCAAGAGGGATACAGAAAAACAAGAGAGGTGCAGAAAGAAACAAAAGAAGTGAAGAAAGAAGGAACAGAGGTGCAGAAAGAGGCAAGAGGAGTGCAGAAAGAGGGAAGAGGGGTGTGAAAGAGGCACAAGGATTGCAGAAAGAAGCAAGAAGGGTGCAGAAAGAGGGAAGAGGGGTGCAGAAAGAGGCACAAGGATTGCAGAAAGAAGGGACAGAGGTGCAGAAAGAAGCAGCGAAGTACAGAAAGAAGCAACAGAGGTACAGACAGAAGGATGAGGGGTAGAGAAAGAGGCAAGAGAAGTACAGAAAGAAGCAACAGAGATGCAAAAAGGGGGAACAGGGATGGAGAAAGTGTCAAGAGGGGTGCAGAAAGAAGCAAGAGAGGTGCAGAAAGAAACAAAAGAAGAGCAGAAAGAAGAAACAGAGGTGCAGAAAGAGGCAAGAGGGGTACAGAAAGAAGCACAAGTGGTGCAGTAAGAAGCAAAGAGGTGCAGAAAGAAGCAAGAGTAGTGCAGAAAGAAGCAACAGAGGTGCAGAATGAGGCAAGAGGGGTGCAAAAAGAGGGAAGAGGGGTGCAGAAAGAAGCACGAGGGGTGCAGAAAGAGGCACGAGGGGTGCAGAAAGAGGCATGAGGGATGCAGAAAAAAGCAAGAGAAGTGCAGAAAGAAACAAAAAAAGTGCAGAAAGAAGGAACAGAGGTGCAGAAAGAAGCAACAGGGGTGAAGGAAGAGGGAAGAGGGGTGGAGAAAGAGGCAAGGGGGTGCAGAAAGAAGCAAGAGAGCTGCAGAAAGAAACAAAAGAAGTGCAGAAAGAAGGAACAGAGGTGCAGAAAGAGGCAAGAGGGGTGCAGAAAGAGGCAAAAGGGGTACAGAAAGAAGCAAGAGGTGCAGAAAGAAACAAAAGAAGTTCAGAAAGAAGGAACAGAGGTGCAGAAAGAGGCAAGAGGGGTACAGAAAGTAACAAAAGAAGTGCAGAAAGAAGCAACAGAGGTGCAGAAAGAGGCAAGAGGAGTGCAGAAAGAGGGAAGAGGGGTGCAGGAAGAGGCACAAGGGATGCAGAAAGAAGCAAGAGAGGTACAGAAAGAAGCAAGAGAAGTGCATAAAGAAGCAACAGATACAGAAAGGGGGAAGTTGCGTGGAGAAAGAGGCAAGAGGGATACAGAAAAACAAGAGAGGTGCAGAAAGAAACAAAAGAAGTGCAGAAAGAAGGAACAGAGGTGCAGAAAGAGGCAAGAGGAGTGCAGAAAGAGGGAAGAGGGGTGTGAAAGAGGCAAAGGGTTGCAGAAAGAAGCAAGAAGGGTGCAGAAAGAGGGAAGAGGGGTGCAGAAAGAGGCACAAGGATTGCAGAAAGAAGGGACAGAGGTGCAGAAAGAAGCAGCGAAGTACAGAAAGAAGCAACAGAGGTTCAGACAGAGGGATGGGGGGTGGAGAAAGAGGCAAAAGAAGTACAGAAAGAAGCAACAGAGATGCAAAAAGGGGGAACAGGGGTGGAGAAAGTGGCAAGAGGGGTGCAGAAAGAAGCAAGAGAGGTGCAGAAAGAAACAGAAGAGCAGAAAGAAGAAACAGAGGTGCAGAAAGAAGCAACAGAGGTACAGAATGAGGCAAGAGGGGTGCAAAAATAGGGAAGAGGGGTGCAGAAAGAGGCACGAGGGGTGCAGAAAGAGGCACGAGGGATGCAGAAAGAAGCAAGAGATGTGCAGAAAGAAACAAAAAAGTGCAGAAAGAAGGAACAGAGGTGCAGAAAGAAGCAACAGGGGTGAAGAAAGAGGGAAGAGGGGAAGAGAAAGAGGCAAGGGGGTGTAGGAAGGAGCAAGAGAGCTGCAGAAAGAAACAAAAGAAGTGCAGAAAGAAGAAACAGAGGCGCAGAAAGAGGCAACAGGGGAGAAGTAAGAGGGAAGAGGGGTGGAGAAAGAGGCAAAAGGGGTGCAGAAAGAAACAAAAGAAGTGCAGAAAGAAGCAAGAGTCGTGCAGAAAGAAGCAACAGAGGTGCAGAAAGAGGGAAGAGGGGTGCAGAAAGAGGCACAAGGATTGCAGAAAGAAGAGACAGAGGTGCAGAAAGAAGCAAGAGAAGTGCAGAAAGAAGGAACAGAGGTGCAGAAAGAGGCAAGAGGGGTGGAGCAAGAGGGGAAAAGGGGTGCAGGAAGAAGCATGAGTGGTGCAGGAAGAAGCAAAGAGGTGCAGAAAGAAGCAAGAGTATGCAGAAAGAAGAAATAGAGGTGCAGAAAGAGGCACAAGGGGTGCAGAAAGAAGCAAGAGTTGTGTAGAAAGAAACAAAAGAAGTGCAGAAAGAAGAAACAGAGGCGCAGAAAGGCAACAGGGGAGAAGAAAGAGGGAAGAAGGATGGAGAAAGAGGCAAAAGGGGTGCAGAAAGAAACAAAAGAAGTGCAGAAAGAAGGAACAGAGGTGCAGAAAGAGGCAAGAGGGGTGCGGGAACAGGGGTGTGAAAGAGGCATGAGGGGTGCAGAAAGAAGCAAGAGAGGTGCAGAAAGAAGCAACAGAGGTACAGAAAGAGGGAAGAGGGGTGAAGAAAGAGACAAGAAAAGTGCAGAAAGAAGCAACAGAGATGCAGAAATGGGGAAGAGGGATGGAGAAAAAGCCAAGAGGGGTGCAGAAAGAAACAAAAGAAGTGCAGAAAGTAGAAACAGAGGTGTAGAAAGAGGCAGGAGCGCTGCAGAAAGAGGGAAGAGGGGTGCAGAAAGAGGCAAGAGAGGTGCAGAAAGAGGGGTGCACAAAGAAGCAAGTGAGGTGCAGAAAGTGGCACTAGAGGTGCAGAAAGAGGCAAGAGAAGTACAGAAAAAGAAAGAAAGGTGCAGAAAGAAGCAACAGAAATGCAGAAAGAGGCAAGAGAGGCACAGAAAAAAGCAAGAGTGGCTTGCACACCACTAGTACCAATTTAACACCCACATTTGGCAATAAGTAACATGTGACCATTCTTGGTTTGCAAAGGACCTTCCACCACGCTGTAACACTTGTTGCTGCATTTTTGGTAACGTTTGAGCCGTTTGAGCTAGAAACAAGGCTTTTTGTAACAATCTGCAGATTAGGCAGCAGATGATGGATTATGTGGCTAATGTGGGAAATGTATAATTGTGCGAAAGTTGGTGTAGCCAAACAGTCGCATAATTCCAGTGGCCCTGCTCATACCTCTGACTAGCTCCAGAATGCTCCTCAGTGATTCCTTCTTTTTTTGTCTCATTGAGTTCATAGTTTAGCTTCTACGGAAACGAGGAAGTCTAAACCTGAGGTTACCACTCCACAACACAGACTACCATACCACATAATTTCTCTCCATAACACATAATCCCACTCTACGTAATTCCTATACACTAAATACCACATACTTTCTAGCCACATAATTTCACTGCACAACATACCAAATAATTCCACTACACACAATGTACATCCACTCCACTCCAAAAACCATTAGCAAAAAACTTTTACATTTACAACGCCAATAGCTCTAACTCTTGTAAATGAGCGACCTATTACATTACAAATGCTTCTTTAACTGGTAGTTGCGTTTGCAGAGTCGTGGAGAAAGGAAGCTAGGCTTCCAACCAGCGCTCAGTAATTCCGCTGTGTAGGATTTACAGGAGGTACCAGGGGGGCTTCTTGGCCCCCAAAGTCCCTCAGGAGTAAAGTGGACTTCATCCCCCAACCCGGAGTGTGCCAGGAAGCGTGCCTGCAGAGTGGTAGAGAAAGGGGGGGTGGCCTCCGAAGACCTCTTAGGAATCCCACTGTGTGGGACTTATTGGAGGTAACAGGTTAGGGGATGAAGTCCCCTTGCCTCCTGAGGGTCCCTGGGGGCCAACTGGCCCTCCTGTTATCTCTAGTAAGCCCCACACAGCTGGATTGCTGAGAGTGGTCCGAGGCCATGCCCCCTTTTTACACCACTCTGCAAACGCGCCTCCTGGCGCACTGCTGCTCGGGGGATGAAGTCCATTTTAGTCCTGAGGTCCTCAGGACACAAGAGAACCTCATCGCCCCACCAGCAGGCGCTTTTGCAGAGAGTTATAAAAAGGGGCATGACCTCGGACAACCTCTCAGCAATCCTACTGTGTGGGGCTTACTGGAAATACCTGGTGGGCTAGTTGGCAACCAGGGACCCTCAGGATTCAAGGGGACTTAATCCCCCAACTTAGAAAGCACCAGGAGGTGTGTTTGCAGAGTGGTGCAGGGAGGGGCGGGGCCTCCAGCGAGATGCCGGCTTTTCTTTTTTTTTGTTAGAAGGGGGCTGTGTGGCCCCCTTCTCTTAATATTTTTGGGGCCCTGGGGACCGCATCCCCCAGGGCCTGAGCCATTTTTATTTTTTTTTTAAACAGGAAGGGGGCACGTGCGGCCCCCTCCCGAGGCCGATTTGGCCCCGGGGACCCCATCTCCGGGGCATGGCCTTCTATTTTTTTTATTTTTTTTAAATTAATTTTACAGGATGGGGGCCGCGTGGCCCTCCTCCTGAGGCCTTTTTCAGCCTTGGGGACCCCATCCCCCAGGCTTTGCCTCTTTTTAAAAAACATTTATAATAACTTTACGGGAGGGGAGCCGCATGGCCCCTTTTCCCTTGGCCACTTTTGGCCCCGGGGAACCCATCCCCCGGGGCCTGGCCTCTTTTTATTTATTTTTATTTTACGGGAGGGGGACCAAGTGGCCCTCCTTTCCTGGGCCACTTTTGTCCCCGGGGACCCCATCCCCCAGGGCCTGGCCTCTTTGTTGGGGACTGTGGGGGGAGCCACAATGCCCCTGTGGTCCCGGCCAGCTCCCCGCCTCCTGCGGGACCCGGCATTGCTTTTGGACAAGGGGAGCTGCAAACATGCAGCTCCCCTTGTACAAAAGCAATTCTGCCTCGCTTCATGGAAGCAAGAGCAGGTTTCCTGCTCTCGCTTCCATGAAGCGAAGCAGAGTTTTCAATGACAGGGCGGGAGCAGTGCTCCTGCCCTGTCATTGCAAACTGCAATGTCCCGGGGGTGGACACCCCGGGATATTGCCATAGCCAGCTCTGGGGGGTGGCTGACCCCAGGGCCATGGAGGGCTCCAGGAGGGGGCTGCGTGGCCCCCCTCCCAACATGTATGTAGCCCTGGGGAGGTGGTGCTCCCCGGGGCTGGGGGTCCGCAACGGACCCCGCATTAACATAATTAGTGCCCCGGGGAGGTGGTTGTCCCCGGGGCAGTGTGGGGGGGGCTCAAGCCCCACCACACTTACTTTTAATAATAGCCCCGGGGAGGTGGCGGTCCCCGGGGCTTGGGGTGGCCAGTGAGGCCCCCCACCAATAGTTAAATTAAGCCCCAGGGAGGTGGCAGTCCCTGGGGCTTGGGGGGGCCACGAGGCCCCCCGCTCATAATTTATAAAAGCCCCGGGGAGGTGGCGGTCCCCGGGGCTGCAGGCGGCCCCCGCATATATTTGCATATTGCCCCCAGGACCTGGCCCACCCGGGGGCTTATTAAAGAGAAGCGCGGTAAACCGTGCTTCTTTTTTTTTTCGGCAGGATTCGTGAATCCCGACAATTTCTTTTTTTCACAAAAATGCTTTTTTGGCCCTGGGGGTCGGACCCCCTGACGAGGCCTAGGGGGTCAGGGTGTTTCTATCCTGCCCCCTTTTTGTGGTTTTTAATGTTTTTTTAACCTTTTTTCTTGTGACTACTTCTACCGAGTCACAAGATGGCTGCCAACACTTTTTAGTTTAGTGTGTTGGCAGACAATCAGAAGTCAGCTCTTGCTCCGGAGGGTTCGCAAATCCTCCTCGGTCACCAGATATCGATATGTTTTATTTTTGAATTTCTCAGGATCTACTGAACAAATTTACACCATTTAAAAAAAGAATGCTTTCTTAACCAAGAGCTACCTTATTGCCAAATTTGGTGTAATTCCGTTCAGCAGTCCGGGCTGTAGCTTTGTCTAAAGTTTCCTATGGAAATTAACATGGAGAAAACACATTTTTCTCGGGCCCCGCTCAACGAATCACCCCGAAGCTTTCAAGACAGGAGCTGACCTGAGTGAACCACTAGTTTTGAAAATGTTGTGAAGATTTGTCAAATGACGCCAAAGTTATTGGCAAAAGAACAAACGCTTTTTGAATAGAAATTACCTACAGCGACCGCCAATAGGTAATCTATATATATATATATATAATTAGTGACAATGTCACCAATGATGTAATATGTTAGGTAATAAGCAATGAAATGTGGGGGCGTTAGTTATAGTTAGTTCAGGTAACTATAACGGCTGAATTTCTTGGGTTTTGCACAAGTGAAATCTGAGCCTAACTATAACGTCCCTGTAACATTTGGTTTTTGCTGTGAATTTCTAAGGTTTCTGGAATTCTATTTCCTTACTATAATATCCAAGTAGCCTTTGTCAGTGAATTTCTACAGTCTTTTAATGTAATTTCCTAACTAAGCGTCTATGTAACCTTTATTTTTTGGGTGATTTTCTCAGTTTTTTAAATTTTATATTCTAACTGTAACCTGTAACTTTTGAGAGTGGGTGTATGTAGTGGCTGCATAGGTCAGTGAGTGGGTGTATGAGTGGCTGTATGGGTCTGTGAGTGGGTGTGGCTGCATGAGTATGTGAGTGGGTGTGTGAGTGGTGTTGTGGGTGTGTGAGTAGCTGTATGGGTCAATGAGTGGCTATGTGAGTAGCTTTATGGGTCAGTAAATGGGTGTGTGAGTGGCTGTAGGGGTCCGAGTGGGTGTGTGAATGGTTGAGTGGGTCTATAGGTAGGTCTTTTAGTGGCTCTATGGGCCAGTGAGTGGTTGGATGTGTGAGTGGCTGTTTTGGTCTGTGAGTGGGTGTGTGAGGGGCTGTATGGGTTTGTGAATGGGTGTGTGAATGGCTGTATGGTTCTGCAAGTAGGTGTGTGACTGGCTATGTGGGTCTGTGAGTGGGTCTCTGAGTAGCAGCATGGGTCAGTGAGTGGGTTTGTGAGTGGCTGTGTGGGTGTGTGGATGGATGTTTGAGTGGTTGTATGGCTCTGTGAGTGGTTGTGTGGGTCAGTGATAGGGTGTGTGAGTGACTGTGTAGGACTATGAGAGGGTATGTGAGTGGCTGTGTGGGTGTGCGAGTGACTATATGAGTGTGCAGGTGTGTGAGTGTCTGTGTTGGTCTGTGGGTAGGTGTGTGAGTGGCTGTATGGATCTGTGAGTGGGTGTGTGATTGGCTGTGTCAGTATATGAGTGATTGTGTGGGTCTGTGAGTGGGTGTGTGAGTGGTTGTGTGGGTCTCTGACTGTTTGTGAATAGTTTATGATTGGGTATGAGTGGTTGTATCAGTGTGTAAGTGGGTCAATGAGTGTCTGCATGGGTCTGTGACTGACTGTTTGGTTGTGTGAGTGGGTAACTTAGTAGATGTGTGGGTCAGTGAATGGGAGTGAGAGTCACTGTACAGGTCAGTGGGTGGTTGTGTGAGTGTCTTTGTCGGTCTGTGGGTGGGTGAGTGAGTGAGTGGCTGTAAGGGTCTGTGAGTGGGTATGTGAAAGGTTGTGTGGGTCTATGTGTAGGTGTGTAACTGGCTATATGGGTCAGTGAGTGGGTGTGTGAGTTGCTGTTTTGGTCTGTGAGTGGGTATATGAGTGGCTGTATGGGTCTGTGAATGGACGTGTGACTGGCTGTATGGGTTTGCAAGTAGGTGTGTGACTGGCTGTATGGGTCTGTGAGTGGGTGTCTGAGTAGCTGTATGGGTTGGTGACTGGGTCTGTGAGTGACTGTATCAGTCTATAAGTGGGTATGTTAATGTTTGCATGGGTCTGTGTGTGGGTGTGTGAGTGGATATATGGATCAGTGAGTAGGATTGTGAGTATCTGTATGGGTATGTGAGTGGGTGTTGGAGTGGCTGTATGGCTTTGTGAGTGGCTGTGTGGGTCAGTGAAAGGGTGTGTGAGTTGAAGTGTGGGTCTTTTAATAGGTGTCTGAGTGGCTGTGTGAGTGGGTGTGTGAGTGGCTGTATGAGTGTGGGGGTGTGTGTGTCTGAGTGGGTCTGTGGGTGGGTGTGTGAGTGGCTGTATAGGTGTGTGAGTGGTTGTATGTGTCTGTGAGTGGGCATGTGAGTAGCTGTTTTGGTCTATGAGTGGGTGTATGTGTGGCAGTATGGGTCTGTGAATAGATATTTGACTGGCTGTATGGGTCTGCAAGTAGGTGTGTGACTGGCTATATGGGTCCGTGACTGGGCATCTGAGTATCTGTATGGTCTGGAGACTGGGTGTATGAGTGATTGTGTTGGTCTGTGAGTGGGTGTGTGAGTGGTTGTATGGGTCTTTGCATGGGTGTGTGAATGGTTGTGTGGGTGGGTGAGTGGTTATATGGGTGTGCATGTGGGTCTGTGAGTATCTGTGTGGGTCTGTGAGTGACTGTATGAGTATGTGAGTGGGTGTCTCATTGGCTATGTGGGTCAGTGAATAGGTGTGTGAGTCACTGTATGGATCAGTGGGTAGGTGTAGAAGTATCTTTGGGGGTCTGTGTGTAGGTGAGTGGGTGGCTGAAAGAGTCCATGAGTGGATGTGTGAATGGGTGTGGGTCTATGGGTAAGTGTGTGACTGGCTATATGGGCCAGCGAGTGGGTGTGTGAGTGGCTGTTTTGGTCTGTGAGTGGGTGTGTGAGTGGCTGTATGGGTCTGTGAATGGATGTGACTGGATGTATGGGTCTACATGTAAGTGTGTGACTGGCTGTATGGGTCTGTGAGTGGGTATCGGAGTAGCTGTATATGTTGGTGATTGGGTGTGTGAGTGGCTGTATGGGTCTATGAGTGGGTATGTGAATGGTTGTGTGAGTCTGTGGGTAGGTGTATGAGTGGATATATCGGTCAGTGACTGGTGTTGTGAGTGGCTGTATGGGTATGTGAGTAGGTGTTGGAGTAGCTGTATGGCTTTGTGAGTGGCTGTGTAGGTCAGTGAAAGGGTGTTTGAGTGGATGTGTAGGTCTATGAATTGGTATCTGAGTGGCTTTGTGGATGTGTAAGTGGGTGTGTGTGAGTAGCTGTATGAGTTTGTTGGTGTGTGAGTGTCTGGGTCTACAGGTGGGTGTGTGAGTAGCTGTATAGGTGTGTGAATGGTTATGTGGGTATGTGAGTGGTTGTCTGGGCTTGTGAGTAGGTGTATGAATGGTTGTGTGGGTCTGCGAGTGGTTGTATGGGTGTGTAAGTGTATCTATACATATCAATAGGGGTCTGTGAGTGGGTGTGTGAGTGGCTGTATAGGTGTGTGAGTGGTTGTGTGGGTATGTGAGTGGTTGTCTGGGTCTGTGAGTAGGTGTGTGAATAGTTGTGTGGGTCTGTGAATGGGGGTGTCTGTGTGGTTGCATGGGTGTGTAAGTGGGTCTATACGTATCCATAGGGGTCTGTGAGTGACTGTATGAATGTGTGAGTGGACGTCTCAGTTGCTGTGTGGGTCAGTGAATGGGTGCATGAGTTGCTGTATAGGTCTGTGAGTGGGTTTGTGAGTGTCTGTGTGGGTCTGTGGGTGGGTGAGTGAGTAGCTGCATAGGTGTGGTAGTGGGTGTTTGAGTGGCTGTTTGGGTGTGTGAATATGTGGGTGAGTTAGTGTAATGGGTATGTGAGTGGTTGTGTGAGTGATTGTATGGGTATCTGAGTGGGTGCTTGAGTAGTTGCAGGGGTGTGTGAGAGTGGTTGTCCTTGGTTTGTGAGTGGTTGTGTGAGTGGTTGTGTGGGTGTGTGATAGGTATGTGATTGGTTCTAGGGGTCTGTGAGTGGGTGTGTAGATGGTTGTATGGGTGTGTGAGTCGCTATATAGGTCAGTGAGTGGGTATGTGAGTGGCTATATGGATCTGTGAATGGGTGTGCGAGTGGCTATATGGGTGTATAAGTAGGTTTGTGAGTGGTTATATGGGTATGTGAGTTTGTGTGTGTGTAGCTGTGTGGGTATGTGAGTATGAGTGTGAATGGTTGTATGGGTTTGTGAGTGGTTGAATGGGTGTGCGAGTGGGTGTCCTCTGTGACTACTTTATTGCAGTAGTTACCTCAAACAGGGGCAGCCCTAAGACCTGAACCCAGGGCCAAATGAAGACTAGAATCCTAACAAGGGTTCAAGTTAGATCTCATCCATGGTGTGAGATATAGACATGAAAGATCCCAAGAAATTAGGACAAGAAAGTAATAGAAAACGAAAAGAAGGAGAGAAGAAGAAAAAGAGATAGAACAATATTTTAAACAAGGGATATCCCCACAAACTTAAATAATATGTATGTAGAAAATGTATTAATAAGACAATAATAATAGAAACAATAAAATGGCGCTCAACAAGTTACACAAACAACCATAAGGACAATATTTTGGGTTGAGTGGCTGAGGAAAAATACATATATGTGGTTTAGACAAAACAAAAAATAAAACATAACAAAAATGCGTCCTCTTTAGTTAGGGCCACATATGGGCGTCAACTGTGTTTCGACCATATTTAAATTCGATGGTCATCATCAGGACAAACACTAATGAATACTGGAGCATCCAATGCGGAATGTGATAAAAATCTATGGAAAACGAATCCACAGCATGGGACTAACTTTCCGTTGGAAATATATAATTCATGGAACTTCGGAGCAAATAATTGAGGCATACTTGTCATCAATCTTATCACACCCATATAGATATGAGTGTCACCAAGAATCGCAACAGGATGACACCGAATGGGATATATTCTAAACTCTTCCACGAAGACAATAAAGGCTGCTCAATCAATGAGCCAGTCAAAAAACGGACAATGCCCATTTACTTTCTGTACCCAGACTAGAAGCCGCAGATGGGCAATACATTCTATACAGAGATCCAACTGGTCATATCAAGGGAGGCTCTTCTTCTTATATGCTTTGAGGGACTGTAAATTGAGTTTATGGCCTGATTCAATTTCTTGCATATAAGTGTTTTGTCTAAACCACATATATGTATTTTTCCTCAGCCACTTTTTTTGTACACACAGTATATTGTCATTATGGTTGTTTGTGAACTTGTTGAGCGCCATTTTATTGTTTCTATTATTATTGTCTTATTAATAAATGTTCTACATACATATTATTTAGGTTTGTGGGGATATCACTTGTTTAAAATATTGTTCTATCTCTTTTTTTCTTCTTCTCTCCTTTTCGTTTTCTATTACTTTATTGCCCTAATTTCTTGGGATATTTCATGTCTATATCTCACACCATGGATGAGATTTAACTTGAACCCTTGTTAGGATTCTACTTTATTGCAGTGGCCCTTCATGTAAGCAGGTTTGAATATTAATTAAAAAATGGTTTATAGACCACAATAAGCAATCAAACAAATTCTGTAAAACTGGCTTTAGAGGATTTTCAAACACCCATGTGTTGCAGCTGGATCCAGTAGAAACCATTTGCAGCTGGTCAGTTGGAATATATATCGCCGAATCTTATTCAGCAGTTTGTACAAGAGGCGCACATGCCTCGTTTACTGTGGTGCAGTGGCTCGGTAGTTCTTTGCTCACATTATGATGCGAAATGTAATTATTCAAATATGGACTTTTTTACATTCTGCCTGTTTATTTTTGCGATGGCAGTTTTTGCAATCTGCATGGTTTATATTCAGGTTGGGCTGGGCCTGCCTGCGGTTCGTAGCAGAACTGTGGCACATCTGCTTCATGGTGATTTTGCCTGTTTCATCAACTTGTAAATCCGTTTCACATGGTGCCTGCAATGAGCTGGTTTAAAGGCCTGCAGAACACCAACATCCTGGCAGAACACACACACTTTTATGGAAACGCAGCACTCTTCAAGAGGCACATCATTGTTTTATTTGAAGAGCTTAAGGCTAACATGAAAGATCACTTAGGTTTGCTCTACAAACTGTTGGCCTGTGAACTCTTTTATGTAAAAAGTACAAATTAATCCATATATCGTACAACAAATGACAGGATCGCCAATGATGTGTAAGCAGCTTCAGAGTGATTGAGTGAAGCTTTTGCACTTTTTCAGATCGAGGCTGTTGTTTTCACAGCTATTGTTGTGCTCAGTAACTTTATGGGTTCTGCTTGAGCATTCACACATACACACAGGGCTTTAAGTGGGAAAAAAAACTGGGGGTGCTCTAAAAGGGGCGTGGCACATCTCATCAAGGGGTGTGGCCTATCCGAGTAGGGGCGTGGTCTAAATCAAGATAACTAGCATTGTGTGCTTAAGAAAATCATGAAGTTGCTTCCTTTCCATGAGTCAAAACGTCCACTAGACAAAACACCATCTCTCTCTACTAAGAACATTAATCCCTGGAGTTATCATGACATTTTTATTGTTGCCGAAAACTGTTCGAGGCCAGGAAGGAGACAGCAAGTGCTTTTAAAACCATATTATACTTGCAAACACGACTGCCCCACCCTGAAGTCAGTGCCACCCGCGGTCCACGCAGGTAACAGCGGTGGGGCCGGGGAAGGGGGGTTTCGAGAGATGATGCTGAAAGAAAATTAATTATTTAATTTTCCCTCGCCATCGTCCCTTGAAATCTCCCCTTACCCGGCCCCTCTGCCCCACTGCTGTTAGCTGCATGGATCGCGAGTGGTCAGCGCCTGGTGCGTTCGCACTGCCCTAGAGCCACCCTGCTCAAGGGTCCTTTGACCTCAGTGACAGAGTCACTGTCACTCTATGGTGTGCTGCTTCATAGGCCTGCCTGCAAGACTGGAGGTGAACTTCAGAATAAATTGTGGCGGACAGGCCTTCAAGGTTAACCCACACATGCCACTGCTAGGGACCACCTGCTGGTGCTAAGACACCAGGGCTTTTAAGATCTTGCGGGGCCTTCTAAGGTCTAGCATGGGAATGTGCTCCCTCAGCGGGAGTGGTCTGGTGGACTGGTCATGAAGGCTGAACCTGGTTCCCCAGTTCCGAATTCAGCAGCTCTGACCATAGTGCCACATCCTCTCCCCCACTGAACACCATACTGCCCCACTGAGAGAAACTTGCACTGCACTGACCCGCTATAAACACCTGGATGTGACTCAATTCAAATTACGCACTAGACAAGAGCAATACGCTGCCTAAAAAAAATTAACATCATCCTAGAAAAAGCAAACACTCATAGAGAATGCAAGATTAAGTAAACCACACGAAATGTAAGCAGGAACAACATGGTTACCTTTTTCTTTTTACACTCATTATTCAGAAATTAGTGAGTGCTTTTGCCTGAAAAGTTAAGGCCATGACTACAGGGCCCAGAAGGGACCCGTTTCAATGCCCATTGCTTATATCCTTACAAAACGTAAGCAGTATGGTTTAAAAAGACCACATTCGTGAACACACAGCAGCTGTACACATTTTGTTTTCCAATTCACCCATCAAGCAGGTATTTCAGTACCTCCAGGAATGGTGAACTTTCCCACCCAGGGAAAACAATGTTGTTCAAAGAGAGACGAGAAAACAAAAGTAGCGCTTCACTGGCAAACACTGTAAAGTGGCGCTAATGTGTTTAGGTGTGAATAAATCAATCTGGCCACCTTGCAACCACTCTGTCTTGCTTTAGCTAGTTACTTTTCATATTTTGAATGTTTTAGTTCTCTCCACCCCGAGGCTGCACTTAGAAATTGAAAAAAGTCAGAAAAAGAGGACGTTTCCAGCAAAAGTGTTTTTCTTTTTTGGATCCATTTCACAGGGGAGCAAATAAACGAAAGGAGGAAAGAGAAGGTAATACCTGTTTCTAAAAGTCTCGGTTTTCATCATCCCACGCTGGCACCACATCGACGTTGCTCCTGCGCTGGAAAAAGAGAAGGTGACGAAGGTCCCACGCTGGCACCACCACGACGTTGCTCCTGCGCTGAAAGAAGAGAAGGGAAATCCTGAGAGAAAATGGCTCTCTTAAAGAGTTTCCCTTCCTCCAACAACACTCACCTGGCATGATGTCATGCCGTCGTGCCCTGGACGTCATGCCGTGACCTCCACTACTCAGTGAGGAAACTGAGCTCTCACTGCAGTCCAGAAAAAAAAAAAAAGAAAAGAAAGGACTAACTTTGCCAGCCGCGAAAATAGAGCCCGATAGAGACCCGTTTCGAGGGCCCCCAAAAATAACTGCCGGTGCTCAGACCCGGACAGACCCGGCCCACTTAAAGCCCTGCATACACACATGCAAGCACAGATACGCGCCAAAACATGGCCGCGCGCTTCTCGTTAAAAATTGCTGTTTTCTTGTTTGAAGTGTCTACCCCTGGAATTCAGATAGGAGTAATGTGGGTCAATCTTGGCAAACATCATGCAGTCAGGCATGAGAGAAGCCCCTAAATATATCAGCTGTATTAGTGTAAATTGTTAACAAAGACAATCAGAGGAACATAAATTTGTGTAAACAATACAGGGGCATATTATCAAGAACGGCGTTAAAATTATCGCCGGTTTAGCGGCAGAAAACTGCCGCAAAGCAGCGATAATGGGCTTGATAATATGCCCTTGAGAATTCCAATAGAAGCCCTTGTTGACACCAGAACATGGGCTTCTATTGGAATTCTCAAGGGCATATTATCAAGCCCATTATCGCTGCTTTTGCGGCAGTTTTCTGCCGCTAAACCGGCGATAATTTTAACGCCGTTTCTTGATAATATGCCCCGTAAGCATGATAAAAACAGACTCTGCACCTCTCACTCCCTCACACCGTGCCCACCTCACATGCACACAGGCATAGTTGTCCTCAACCCTCGCTCACTTTACCTCATCTGTTTCCTATACACCATCTTACTATACTCACTATGGTGTCTCTTTTACTCCCTCATTCTCCACGCCTCTCTTTCTGTGTCTTTTACTCTTCCCCTCTTGCAGATGGCACCGTCTCTGTGTGTTTATTAGTACATGTACCCAGGTATGTGTGCTCTCTCAAAATTATTATTACTGCCCAAACACTAGTGAATTTACGACCTACAACTCACAGAAATGGTAACATCCCAGAGAAATATTTTCCATAATCCATAGAATTCACTGAAATTACACCATTACAGTATATTACTGATTTCAACCAATGAGAAGCTCAAGTGTGTTCAAATGTTTTTGTTTAAAAAGTGGTAACTGGTAACAAGTAATATTATCCCATGGTGCACTCTCATGGTTCTGATAATGTTGACAAACTAGTCATCGAGGGTACTTTTAGGTAATTATTATGTCACAGAACCAAACCCTCCATTGACATTATTGGATCATAAGAGATTATTACCCGTTATTTCCCGCGTACATCTGTGTGTGTGTATTAACCATATTAAGTTGCTCTCCTACATTGCCTGGGTTTATTTATTTCCTTTCTGGCAAATGCAGCTGGAATATTTCCTGAAACTAATATTTTCAAGCTGTGTAGGTGAGGTACTTGCATGTAGAGTAGTGCCAGTTTGTTTGCTTGACAATGCGCTTGCTTGTTTGGTGAATTAAATAGCATAGTCAATAACGCTCAATAATTCACACTCGGCGTCTCACACAACACAAATGTTTACCATTTACATGAAAAATATGACATTGAGATGCGTGCTTTTGATTTGGCGCATAGTTGTTGAATATTCAAATTCAAATCACATATTTATGGCTCAAAACTACACCATATTTTACCCAAATCAGAAAGGAGGTCAGCGCTAAATTTCAGAATTTAAATTGTAACTTTTCTCCTTACGTGAACCATGGGAGAAAAAAAATCTATTTAACTGTCAACTGTTTTCCAAACCTGGATTATTGCTGCCCAAAGCTGCGCAGTAATGTGACCTTTTCTGTTTCTCGACGAGTAATAGTTTGTTATGACTGCACGGGCTGGCAGGTAAGCCTTTTCATCATCTTATTACATTATGTAAACAAGCATTTGCAATGCAATCGGCCTCGTCTTTGGGACCTTATATGTATTTAGCTATGCAGCACATTAGCTTGGGTGCTGAAACATCTACTGTTGTTTAACATGGAGGCCTGTGGTACGTATGCAGTTAGAATATGCAGGTATGCAGTCCTATAAGCACCCACACAAACATGCTGACACAGAGACACAAACAGGCACACACACAGACCCAGCCACACGCAAATATGGACACAGACACACACGCGCATTGGTACACACACAGACACACAGACTCAGAGGCATACACAGAGGCACGCACATACAAAAACACACACACAGACATACTGACTCAGTCACACACACAAACACACCCGCACACATACACCGACTCCGAGGCATACACATAGCCAAACACATGCAAAAACACACACACGAATACATATTGACTCAGACACACACACACACAAACACCCACACACACACCGACTCAGAGGCACACACACATACAAAACACACACAGACACATCCTGACTCAGACAAACACACTCGCACACACACACACACCCTCCGATCCCAGCGCAGCACACTTCTCTCGCTATAGTGAGGTATGGGGTACCCTTCTTCCTCGGCAGCCCCTCGCGCTCGCCCGTGCCCACCCGCGCCCCTGGCCCAGCACCATGCCCGTGCCGCTACTGTTCCCAATTCATGCTCCGTTTGCAGCCCAGGAGCGCTGTTGCTTTTTTACGGCCTGGACACTCGTCCGGATCACCAGCTTAATAGCTCAGTGCTGCGTTATCCATGCCTCTTTATTCTACATATTCTCAGTCTAGAATATGCTCCTTTTAGAGGACTGTGTCAAAGTACTTACTCCTATGAATATGCTGATTGTGCAGTGTGCCTGCAATCTGGAGGCGGATTGTCTGGTTAAGGTGAAAAGAAAGAAAGCAAATAGAGCGGATCGTAAGGAGTATGGGTGGATGGGGGAGGTTGAGAAGGTGGGTGGAGGCGCCTACTAAGGAACAGGAGACGATGGGATGAAGAGCCGGAGAAAAGGGAAGAAATGAAAAAATAATGGAGGGAAATGAAGGGACTAAAGATGGGTGAGAGGAGGGAGAGAAAAGGGTAAAGTGGAGATGAAAGGTAGGAAAAAGGACAGAAGTGCGTTATGGGAAGGAAGGAAGGAAGGAAGGAAGGAAGGAAATAAATGCAAGCTTTGGAGGCTGGGAGGGGAAAGTCAAGGGAGGAAGTTCTGGGGAGTTAAAAAACTGAGGGGTGAAAGAACGAAAGAAGAGAGAAAGGAAAGATGAAAGAAAGAGCGCAGAAAAGGGAGAAGAGGAGAACGGAAGGGGAGGAAGATAACAATAATGGAACGAAGAAAGAACTAAAGAAGAAATGAAAGTTTGGGCTCAGCACCAATACTCTCAAAAATCTGTTGGAATGCTTACATCGTGAAACCTGACTCAGGGGTACTTACAATAGCTACCAGAAAGGTAACCGTACAAGCCGTTGAGTTTACATGTATTCACAGTACTGTAAGTGAAACATTTGCGTTCTTTTTTTTTTGTTATTGTGAAATCAAGCACCATTACTGTAGATAGTGTATCAGCATCTGCCTGAGGCGAGAGTGCTCGTGATTTGTGGCTCAGGAAGCTCCAGGTGTTAACTCGCAGCAGAGTTTAGGGTGTCAGGGCGGGATGAGCTGCTTTGAATTGCCTCTTTCTGGGTGTGCTCAAGGAACAGCCGTCAACTTAGCTTCTTGGCGAACAGAAAGGAGGGATGCTGTGAACACACCCCAGACAAAGCGCTGCTTGTTATCTCTGCCGCCCGTAATACCTTTTCTAATCCGAGCCTCTCTGCCCCGGGGGCTCTGGTTTCGCTGGGATGGGAGGCTGCGGCAGTCCTGTGGGTGGAGAGTGCGCCCAGTCAATCAGGCGCGGCCAGTCCCTGGCAGACCACTGCAGCCTTTAATATAATAGAGGCTACCATTTGAGGGACTCAGAGGAGAGGCAAGAGGGAATTTTGATTTAGGAGACTTACAATGAGTCTGAAAACTCATTTCGGCGCGCATCAGCAAAAGCGCCGACACTGTGCTCCCGGCAGCACGCCAGACTCACTGTTTACTCTCAGATCCAGTTCTCTTTTAGGACAGGGGTCGGGGGCCCCCAAGAATGAGGAGAGGGCTGGGGGCTGGCATGGCCATCAGCTAGCTCACCAATAACTGCCGATCTCTCTCCTCTTTCCCAGGAAAAAAGGGAGAGGAATGCTAGGGGCAAGGAAATGAAATGGCCCTCTCTGCTGGCCATCCTCCTGCTGCTTACCCCAGCGCAGGGCACCCTGAGCAGAGAAGACGAGCTGCAGGACAAGAAGAGGGGTCTGCTGGAGCTCATAAAGCGCGGCACGCGAAGAAAGTGCACGAACGGGAGTGCGGGTGGGAGGAGCTGAGAAGCACAGACTGCGGGAGGGGGGAGGGAGGTAGGGGAACAAAATAATTCTGCCTCCCCAGAGATATTGACTCTAGCGCTTGAATGCCAGCCCCGGATAAACTGACAGCGCTTGGCAGGGGGGGGGCTATGCACACGCAAAGAAAGTGCACGAACAAGAGTGCGGGTGGGAGGGGCCGAGAAGGACAGACTGCGGGGGGGGAGGTAGGGAACAAAATAGTGCCTGAAGTAAAGGGGCCAGTAGCCGTGGCAGGATACAAATGACGACATGGTCGTCCTGAGGCGGGACTAAGAAACATAAAACCTATCAGAAGGCTGCATTGAGGAAATAAGCCAATAAGAAATATGGGCGGAGAGTGGGCGGAGCTTCCACGAAGCTTCCCCACTATAGTGTATACTGCATGCCTTGCAAAGCGACAGCGCATGCGCGCTGCAACGCTAGCCGAGGCCTAAAAAAGGTACATATTTCGTGGTACTGTTTCAGAACATCTGGGAATAAAAGGGGGTCGCCCCTTTTCTATTTTCTGCTGGGCCAGAGGTGCGGAAAAATGCCTCTATGCCTTCGAGCAGCCTCCAGTAAGAATGTGCTCCCTGCCTAAATGTTAAGAATATGCAACATTTTAATTAATAATAAAAGGAAGAGTGTTTGGTCCCAATTTACAGCTGGAAGTCAGGTTGGAATGCATGCAGGTTATCAGGTATGCTATGTGAAAAAAATACATGTTCACAAACAGACACAAGCAGGCAACAACCAGTGAAGGGATGCGTCGAGACAGCAGTAGGTGCCATTGTGGGTGCCTAGAAACCGCTGTCGTACCAACCTTGCAGCTGTGCAGAAAGGGACTGCTGGTGCTGCTGGCACTTGGTAGTCACTGACTGCACCTTTTTCAGCTTGTTTCGGAAGTCGTCGTCAAGCATAGCCCCATAGATGAAGTCCATCACCATGGTGAGCAGCAGCAGGACCTGGAAGACCCTTTGCTGCCTGTGGGAGCAGAACCCATTCCTCATTGTCTCTCTCATCGGGCTGGCTGCGGGTGGGCAGCTGCACAGGTCAGACGCGCTCTGCCCCTGAGTTGCCCTGGGGTCATAGCTCTGGCAGCGAGAGTTGCACCAACCTCTATCCTGAGGCGGACAGTCGGTGTTCTGGAAGTTCAGCACAGAGCATCCCATTAATTTTAAACCCCAGGGAGGTGGTGGTCCCCGGGGCTCAAACTGCACTCGGATACTGAAAGGCCTGTCACACAAAGCACATAATGGAACACGTGAGCGCGTGGACCCAATGCACAATAGAACCTGCACGCCCTGGGTGCGCAGACAAGTTAGCAGTACACTTGAGTGAACAGACCAAAAATGAACCCTTAGCTCAAGAGTACAGCAAAGGGTGGGTTTGGGCCGTGAACGTCGGATGTTCGGAATGTAACACCCATGGGTTAAGTTGGACTGTCTCAGAGTTACCAGTGATGTGATGTTAATACCTCAGCCCGCCACCCATAGACGTCCCTGGTGCTGGTGAAAGCCAATGTCAAGCCCAGCAGCTGCATTATCAGACTTTCAACGACACAAGGGAAAACTGGAAACGGTGTCTGAGTCCAGGAGGGAGTAATTGAAGTCCCGAACGCATTGCACAGAGCCCTCACCGCAAGCGACACGAAGCAGAGAGAGGTGCGGAAACTGGGGGACCTCTACCCATCCATTCCCCACCCTTTCTGGCGATTCGTGGACAGAACAAGGAGGATCCCAAAACACAAGATTAACAGACCCATCAGCACCTGGGTGAGCTAGAGCACAGATATGAATGGCACGCCAACAAGGAAGGCCGTATGCCCTCAGCTCAGAAGCTAGCCATGGGTCAGCTGCGGACACATGCCTCAGATACGGCAACACGGCCCAAGACGACTGAAGCTTCGTCTGCAGAAGGCCACCTCATTCTGGAAGCGGCACAACTGACTCTCGCAGCTAAACCGTACACAGTACTGGAGGGTCGAGAAGATAGGAGCAACGCTCGACCACACACACATATCGCTGGAATCTAAAATCAACAGAGTGACATCGGACTTCACATTCCTACGAGCAGAACACCACAAGTTGGCAGACAAAGTCTGCACCAATGAGCACACTTCAACAAAGCTGCAGCCAACAACACAAGCAAATACAAATGCACTGCAAACCCTGCTAGACAAGGTAAATACCCTGGAAGACAGGTTAGAAGACGCAGAAGGGCATCCCAGTCGGAATAACGTAAGAGTGGTGGGCCTTCCAGAAGGAGAGGAGGGCCAAGATGCAGTGGCTTATGTCAAACATTGGATAAGAGACCTGTTGCCTGAAAAAGTGCTGTCACCCCAATTAGTGGTGAACGCACGCACGGAGTGCCAGCTAGCAAGCCGCCTCCGGGCGCAAACCCCAGCCCATTACTGTTCCAGTTGTTGAACTATATGGACAGGGACACTATACTGAGAGAAGCTCACAAGCTGAATGAAATAAAGGTCCAAAATGCTCACATTATGCTCTTTCCTGACTATACGGCGCAAGTGCAGAGATGGCAAAGCTCCTTCCAAGCTGTGAAGTTCCATTCTTGGGAACTAGACCTGCGCTATTCACAGCTGTTCTCAGCCTGGCTACGGGTAGTGGCAAAAGGCGCCACCCATTTCTTCAACTCACCATCGGAAGCGTGGGACTTTGCTGGAAAGTGCAGAGATAAGTAAAACAGATGCTGGGGCAGAAATAGGGGAGCGGGCCACTTCAGATAACCATCTGCTGTTCCCAAACCTAGAGAAAATTATCATGGAAAGGAGAGAAGCTCTCAGTGCAGCAGCAGCAATCCAGCTATCCTAAATCAGGCTTCTGACCAAGACGTGGAATCTACCCAGTCTCGGAATGAAGAGGACTATAATCCTGCATGGACTCCTGCATTCGTTGGATCTGCCCGTAGTCACGCCGCAGACCTGAGATTTGATTGAAAGAAGAGAGAAACGAGACTAGCCTGCAGTTTTACACAACCACTTAGAAAGATGAGAGTTGATCTCACAATAACTGAGTCTAGCGCCTCTATTACAGAGATCATAGCAGAAGCATTGTGTGGACTAAACGGTGAAGCCTACGTGGGGCCGCATAGTTAGGTCATCACAGCCCACAAAGCAACATTAGATGCAATGAGACACAGCTAGCAAAATGCATGAGACACCATAGGGGTGACTAGGAGCTGAGACCACATCACACACAACCCCACACTTGACACCAGTACACCTGGTAGTTGTTACATTTAGGTGATATAGTATGGACAGACCCAAGTTAAGGATCTGCTCTTATGACTTTACACCTGTTCCAATTCAGATCCACAGTTCTTTTTTTCTTTTTAAACCTATAGAGCGATGGGAGAGCAGTCGATCCCTTAGTACACACCCACACCGATGCATTAAAGCACGCTCTGGAAGTGCGTACCATGGGAACACCATACGCAGTGAAAAACTTTCAACATGGCACAGGTAAATATTATAAAATCGAATGTGAGACACATACACACACCAACGTGTCGCTATTCCATATACTCATATCTGCAGCGCAGATCCACCAATATTGTGCTCCTACAAGAAACTCATCTAACACAGGCGGAGGCTGAACGCCTCCACAGGCACTGGTGAGGACAAGTGTTTAGCACTAACTATTCGACCCTGGCGTGAAGAGTGCTGATATGGGTGAAGGCAGCGACCCCTTACGTGGTGGAGGAGGTGCAGATAGATGAGGGGGGCTGAAATGTGTTCACAAGGGGCAGATTAAATGGTCACAACATCGTGGTGGGCTCAGTGTATGACCCTAACACAAATCAAGCCTCATTTCTGCACATGCTGACCAATGTTCTATCCAAATGGAGCGGGATTCCTTGGTTAATAGGAGGTGACTTCAACTCGGTACTCGACATTACTCTGGACAGATCATTCCTACCTCTGACGTGCACTACAGCGTTGTTGAACGCGCAGATGCTGATTGCCTGGTTAGCCCACTGGTCATTGACAGACATATCGCGTGCCCACAACCCTGAAACACGCATATACCCATTTCACTCCCCGGGACAAAGGCTACACCTCAGACTGGACCGTATGGTGGGGTTGGCATTGATACTTCCCTTGATTGGGTTGATCGACTACCTAGGGCGCAAACACGTGGACCACAACCCGCAACATATGCAGCTTACATGGGATGCCCACCCGCCACCTATTCCCACTTGGCGTCTCCAGCTGGCAACGCTGGAGGACTCAGCTTTTCATTCATCATTGGGGGTTGCAACAGTGGAGTATTTTGATACTAATGAAGTTTCCACTAGCAGCAGATTAACAGAGTAGTACACCTTTAAATAGTCATCATCGGACATTACTAGAGTGACTTCGATGTCTGAACAATGCAGCACACTCTGCGCGCACACATGCAATGTCAGACAGAACGAGTCGGCTATTGGCATGGCTGCGACGTCAAGAGCAGCCCAACACCCAACACATGCTCTGCGTACGAATGCGGGGCACATGGTATACATCCAGCATGAAATTCATGCAGAGATAATGCAACACTATGAAGCACTGAATGAGCTCACAGTCTGAAAAAGACCCACAGCAACTAGATGCCTTCCTCAACACAATTAGACTGCCTATTGGTCACCTCTGAACAGTGACAAAAGCTCAGTGCACTGATTGCCCTTAAGGAGGTCCGTGCAGCTATCGCACCACTAGCGACGGGCAAAATCCCCCTGGCCGATGGGCTGCCTGCTGAATATTATATGGCCTATGCCGCAACTTTGGCCCCAAGTTGCATACTTTATACAATGCAGCCCTGGAAGAATCAACACTCCCCCGTCACTCCGCGAAGCATACCTGGTCTCGTTGCCAAAGCCAGATAGAGAACCCATTGCACTAGCATCATATCGACCTCTGGCGCTGCTAAATGTTAATCACAGACATTTTTGCGAAAACCCTTGCTGACTGACTGCCACCCCAGGTACCAGCCCTGCTCCATCCCAATCAAAATGGATTTCTGCCTGTGCACAACACCTCACTAAAATTGAGACACTTTTTGAGAGTAGCCAGGTACTCGCCAGATCACTGGCCTTACTCGGGATGTCTGATACTGGATCTCGAGAAGGCTTTCGACTATCTGGACTGGGAATATATATTTGCCACACTATCTCAATATGGGCTCGGAGGGACCTTCACACACATGATTAAACTATTATACAGGGAACCAACAGTGCAAGTGCAAACAGGACCCTACATCTCCGATCCGATTAAAGTGGGGTGAGGAGGAATGCCCATTATCCCCATTGCTATTTTCATTGGCTATGGAAACGCTGGAGCAGGCTATTAGAAAGAGTGGAACGGAATGGGGAAGGTTCGGTGTCTGCCGGTTGCAGAGGAGTAGATCCTCTACTTCAAGGGAGGTTCTCTGCAATTTGTCCAAGACTGGAGGTGCTTCGGAGTTCTTGGAGGTCTCACAGTTGCAGGAAGAGACAGCAGGCCACAAATGTTGAGTCCTGGCAGCATCCAGCAGGTTTTGGTGCCACTTTTCTGCAGAAAGTCTTCGGTTCTCAGGTCAGCAGCTCTTCTTTGTCCATTGCTCTTCTTACGTTCATTGAATCTAAGTTGTACGGTCCAGGGATGCTACCTAAATATTACATTTAGGGGCGTTAAAGGAGTAGACAGGTAGTAGCCAATGGGCTACCAATATTTAGGGTGTCTACACCCTCTAAGTGACCCCTTCTTGTGGGAAGGGGCACTATCTTATCCCTGATAGGTTGTTTTCCTACCATCTCAAGATGAAGGATTTTCAAAAGTAGTTTCCACATCCCCTTCCATTCCTTAGGGATTGTGCTGGCTGAATGTGGGCACACCGCCTCATCTAACTAATTGTCCTGCCTTCCTTCCTGCCAAAAGTGGAGCAGGAAAGGGGGATTGGCATCCTTAACTATCTGGAGATGTCTGGGTTGCATTTCAAAGGCTGCTTTGCCTTTGAAGCTTCCCACTTCAGAAGCCCATCCTGTCCTGGGGGAGGTGTGAATCTCCTCCGCCCAGAGCAGGCTTTGTTCCATGTCCCTGAGAGTGCTGGACCTCACCCCATGAGGTCAGAAACATGTCTGGTATTGGCAGGCTGGCTAAGACTAATCAGAGACCACACCAGTGCTTGGTAGGTTTTTAGGGGACTCTGTAAAGGGTCTCCTGTGTGCATTTATTAAATTCAACACTGGCATTAGTGAGGATTTATTAAGACAGGAAGTTTGGTACCACACATCTTCAGATACAGTGAAGCCATCATGGAGCTAGGAAATTCATAATGACAAGTATCCAGCCCATGTACTCACTATGGTTTCCCTGTGTACTTCCAATATCCAAGAATGGGCTTGATATTGTAGGGTCATATTTGCTCATGCAGATATGTCCACACATGGAATATATTGTGCACCCTGAGTTAGGGCTGTAAGGTCTGCAGTGGGGGTGGCTTACCTGAACCTCATGCAATGTGTGGCGGCATGGCACACAGGGTTGAGTGCCATGCCAACACTTCACCTTTCTCTGCAACAAGATATGCAGCCTGCAATGGCAGTTTTCATGGTCTTGGAGAGGGGTCTCAGGTGTGGCACAACTGGTGTTGCAGCCCCAGTAGACCCTCTTTAATCCCAAAGCCCTAGGTACCAGGGGTACCATTTTGAAGCAACTTATAGGGGTTGCTGAAGTGGTGTCAATTGTGGTACATTTTTAGGGAAATAACACTGGTTCTGGGAGCCTGGTTGGCAGGGACCCTGTATGCCTCAGTCATAGTTGCATCAAAGACCAGGCAAAAAGTGGGCGGGGGGTACTGCAACAGACACCCATTTTCTCACAAGAAATGAGCAACAAGAGGCAGAATAAACATCAGGAGCTAGCAGAAAGAGGCAAAGTAATGGGCAGAACAAGCAGAAAGAAGCAAAATAGAGGGCAGGAGCAAGGGGAGAAGTGGCAGAAAAATGAGCAGAAAATGAGCGGAGTAGGCACAAAACCGAAGGAGGGTAGTGGACTGCAGGTAAGCTAGACAGGAGGACCGTCACAGAGGGAGCTGGCATGAGGACCTGCTCCCATGTGCCCCTACACTTTTGCTGCCCCTCTACTGATAGACACACTCATTCACTCATGCACCTACTCACAGACCGACTCACACACTCACTTAGAGAATCACTCACCCATTGACAGACACACTCAGACACTCATGTTCCCATTCACAGACCCACTCATAGACTCACACACAAACTCAAACCCACTCAGAGACTTGCTCACACACTCATGCATCCACTCACAGACCCCCTCAGAGACTAATGTACCCACTCACAGACCCACTTAGACACTCATGTACCCAGTCACAGACCTACTCATATATTCACACACCCACTGACAGACCCACTCAGACACTCTAACACCCTGTCACAGACTTTACTGAGACACTAATGCACTCACACACACACTCACTGTCAAAGGTTAGTAGTTACATTTAGGAAATACAATTTAAAAACCTTAGAAATTCACTCAAAAAACCAAAGGTTACAGGAACGTTATAGTTAGGAAACAACATAAAAAAATCCTTCGAAATTCACTGGATAAAAACAAAGGTTTCAGGGATGTTAGAGTTAGGAAATAGAATTTTAAAAACAAAACCTATTACATTCACTGAAAAAACCAAAGATTACAGGGACGTTATAGATAGGCTGATATTACACTAATACAAAACCAGTGAAATTCATCAGTTATGGTTAGCTGAGCTACTATAACTTATGCCCCTATTGACTGCTTATGATCTCACATATTATATCACTCATGACATGGTCAGTGACTCACTGATGACATCTCAAATGACATCACTGATGATACCATCCACAGAAGCACTCACACACCCACTCGCACCCCAATAAACCTCTCATATACCCACTCACCCACTCACATGCCACACAACCACTCACCCATTCCCAGACCCATACAAGTACTCACACAGCTACTCGCTCATCCATAGAGCACTCACACAGCCACTTACTCACCCAAACAATGACTCACACAACCACTCACCCATACAGCTACTCATATAATCAGTCACTCACCCATACAGCCATTTACACAGCCACTTATTAACCCATACAGCTACTCACACACCCACTTACTCACCCATACAGACTCTCAAAACAGCCACTCACTAACCCATACAAGCACTCACACACTCACTAGCACTCCTGCACATTCACTTACAAACACATTCACATATCCATACAAGCACTCCCACATCCACTCACTCACCCATTCAGCCATTCACACAGGCACTCACCCTCCAATACAGCCTTTCAGACACCAACTCACCTAACCAAACACCCACTAAAATAGCCACTCACTCATCTACCCATACAGCCACTTACACACTCAGTCACACACTCATAAAGCCATTCCGACACCCATACAGTCACTCACACATACACTCACCCACCCACCCATACAGCCACTTACACAGACAGTCACTTACCCATACTGACACTGACACACCCACTCACTCACCAATACAGCCAGTCACTAACCCACAAAGCTACTCACATACCACTTATTCACCCTCACAGCCACTCACACACCCACACACACACCCAAGCAGTCACTCACCCACATGCCCACTCACACAGGAATAAACAGTCACACAGCCACTCACATAGTATTTATTAGAAGTAATATTACTTTTAGTAGTACACGTAGCATACTAATCTAACTTTTGTAGTACCTTAGTATATATGTTTATCAATCAAACTCTTACATTGACTGAATGATGTCATCAGTGATGCAATTTAAGATGTCATGAGTGATGTCACTCAGCATGTCATGAGTGATGTAATTTGTGAGGTCATAAGCAGTGCATTGCGGGGTGTAAGCTATAGTTAGCTCAGGTAGCTCTAACTAATGAATTTCTATGGTTTTGTACAAATAAAATCTGAGCCTAACTATAAAGTTCCTGTAACCTCTGTATTATACATTGAATATATGAAAGTCAGGTTTGTGATATATATATATAATTATATTAAAGTCCATAGATCCTCACTTTTTCTCCTGGCCTCTTAACACAGCAGCATGTCCTCAGGTGTGAGACTCGAATAAATCTTATGAAATTCTCAGCATGCGCATTTTAATGGTGAAGAACGTGTTTTAGTTCAACAGCAACAAATCACACAACATGTTTTAGTGACAACCGACCTTGGTCATAGGTCAGATGGTGGCAAACAACCAATTGTTTTTAAAGTGAATTAGTGAACAAGAGTGAAGAAGGACATAACAGTACACAGTTAGACAAACATATATGCCTGTGGGCACCATCTTGGAAAACATTCCGTACCACATGAAATCATTGATTACCATTAGTTCTTACTGCAAAAGGAACAAATGATGGACGGAATGCTGAACAATGCGAACATTCACCCCCAGTACAAAAATTTGGGTTTAATCCATCGTTCTTTTGCCCACCACTCCACCCCAGTTTGGACCCAGCCATACGCAAATCAGTCTTGACCCTGTTCCTTATGGGAACAGTGCAGCCCGAACTGCCAAGCCAGGTTCTCCCTGGACCTAAAACAAGCATCCTGGGACCGGTTTCAGGGCATCACCCCTCAAATGCCAGGCTAGCTTGAATCCAGTGGTGCAGTGAGCACAGGACCCACGTCTGGGCATACCCTTCCCACTTAGGGCAACAAAAGTGAAAGGAACAAATGATGGACGGAATGCTAAACAATGCAAACATTCGCCCCCAGTCACAAAAATCTGGGTTTAATCCATCGTTCTTTTGCTCACCATGCCACCCCAGCTTGGAGCCAGCCATATGCTAATCAGTCTTGACCCTGTTCCTTATGGGAACAGTCCAGCCTGAACTGCAGGTCCTCCCTGGACTGGAAACAAGCATCCTGAGACTGGTTTCGGGGCATCACCACTCATCAGCCAGGCTAGCTTGAATCTAGTGGCACAGTGAGCAGGGGACCAATGTCTGGGCATACCCTTCCCACTTAGGGCGACAAATGCAAAAGGAACAAATGATGGATGGAATGCTGGACTGTTCCCATAAGGCACAGAGTAAAGAATGATTTGCATATGGCCAGGTTTAAACTGGGGTGGCATGGTGAGCAACATAATGATGAATTTAACCCATAGCTCTTGACTGAGGGTGAATGTTTTGAGTTGTTCTGAATTACATCCATCAACTGTGTGTCTTTTGCTTTCTCACCCTAAGTGCGCCGGGTATGCCCAGATGTGGGTCCCGGGCTCACTGTGCCACTGGATTCAAGCTATCCTGGCTGATGAGGAGTGAAACCCCGAAATCAGTCCTAGGATGCTTGTTTCTGGTCCAGGGAGGACCTGGCTTGGCAGTTCGGTCTTGACTGTTCCCATAACAAATGCAAAAAGAACAATTGATGGACAGAATGCAGAACAATGTCATACATTCACCCCAGTACAGAGATCTGGGCCTAAATCAATCGTTTTTTTGCTCACCATGCCATTCCAGTTTGGACCTAGCCATATGCAAATCAGTCATGACACTGCACCCAATGGGAACAGTCCAGCCCGAACTGCCAGGCCAGGTCCTCCCTGGACTGAAATCAAACATCCTAGGACCGGTTTCGGGCTTTCACCCCTCATCAGCCAGGATAGCTTGACTCCAGTGGCATGGAGAGCACGGGACCCACGTCTGGACATACCCATCCCACTCGGGGTGACAAATGCAAAAAGAACAATTGATGGACAGAATGCAGAACAATGTCATAAATTCTAGGCCTGGGCGTCAAATTCCGCTCCACTCGCGGAATTTAGGCAATTTCGCGTTCCGCAGAGAACGCGAAATTGCCAACAATTCCGCGATCCGCAGCGTAGCGGAATTATTTTCTTGTTCGTGCTTTAAAAATGCGTTCTAGCACGCGCGATAGCGACTTACCGGGATTCCTGCGTTTGCCGACGAGTTTTCCTATCCGTTCACGTGCGCCACGAGATTTCGGTAGCCGGCCGCGTGATCCCGCGAGAGTTTGCGATCGCGAAAACGTCATTCGCCGCGCCATCGGACACAGTGAGATTGTGCGATCACGAACACATCATTCGCCGCGCCATCGGCACCGAGAGATTGCGATCGCGAACACGTCATTCGGGCGCGCCATCGGACATCTGGCGGAATGTTGGTGAAGCTCGCGATCCCGAACACGCAAAATTTTCAATCTGGAGAAGAATAATATCTCGAGCAGCATAAAACCTTCTATAAAATGATGATTTGGATGAAAAAAACTCCTCAAATTGATATTTGGCTGTCTTTTTTTGTCAAAATCTTTTGGGGGGAGAGGGAGGAAGTGCCACAGAGTCTCCTACTTCCTGTTCCTGTCCAGCACGCTCCTCCCAGTGCTTTGTCCATCTCCTGTTCATTTTTCATTTGGATTTGAGCTGGAAGGATCACTCTTTGTGTCTGCTGCATCATTATAATTGGATTTGAGGACTTTTGGATTTGAGATTTTACCAGTAAGTTGGTGTTGTTTGATTGGGGCATTGCAGTTGCTGCAACTACAATTTTGGTACTTTTCATCATTTTAAAAAATAAATAGTTGTGGGTAGCCAGTAAGCCCAGAGCTAGTCATGGGTGGGTGCATGATGAAACATGATAAAACAACTGTTCCTTTGCTGTGTGATGTATTTATTTATTTCAAACATCATTTAGGGCATGGATGCCATTGGATTGAATTGCAAAATGTGTATTTTTGGGTGTATTTCAGTGTTTGGGTGTGTGTTAAATAAATGCCTTTGTTGTGTGTGCGGTGTGTTGTGTACCTTGCAGGCCTTGTTTAGCCCTGTGGATTTTCGTTTTTGCATTTTATTGCATTACAGGCAAAGCAATGTGGTTTAGCATGCAGCCTTTGCCTGGCTATTATAGGCCGGTTTTCAGTACATTGTTTTCCAGGCCTCCTGCTTGTTGCTTGTGATTTGTGAGTGTCCATGTGGCTGGTAGCCATTTCTGGTGAGAGTTATAAGTGTGCTGCTTTTGCCATATAGGCCTGCATGTGTTTCCTTTGTGGCCTAGGCTTCTTGTTGTTGTGGGCCTGGCCATGAGGCTGGCGGCCATTTTGAAGCCAGGCAGTGTGCTTTTTGCCATAGGCCTGCATTGTCTGTCTTCAGTTTCTTGTTGTGGTGGGCCTGGCCATGAGGCTGGAGGCCATTTTGAAGCCAGGCAGTGTGCTTTTTGCCATAGGCCTGCATTGTCTGTCTTAAGTTTCTTGTTGTGGTGGGCCTGGCCATGAGGCTGGAGGCTATTTTAAAGCCCGGTAGTGTGCTTTTATCCATAGGCCTGCAAGCTTGTGGCCTAGTCTGCCAACAGGCCTTTCATCCAGTAGGCTCAGAGGTAGTAAGGGGTGCATGAAACAACTGTTTCTGTGTGTTTTGTTGAATTTAAACATCATTTAGGGCATGGATGGCATTGGCTTGAATTGCAAAATGTGTATTTTTGGGTGTATTTCAGTGTTTGGGTGTGTGTTAAATAAATGCCTTTGTTGTGTGTGCGGTGTGTTGTGTACCTTGCAGGCTTGTTTAGCCCTGTGGATTTTCGTTTTTGCATTTTATTGCATTACAGGCAAAGCAGTGTGGTTTAGCATGCAGCCTTTGCCTGGCTATTATAGGCCTGTTTTCAGTACATTGTTTTCCAGGCCTCCTGCTTGTTGCTTGTGATTTGTGAGTGTCCATGTGGCTGGTAGCCATTTCTGGTGAGAGTTATAAGTGTGCTGCTTTTGCCATATAGGCCTGCATGTGTTTCCTTTGTGGCCTAGGTTTCTTGTTGTTGTGGGCCTGGCCATGAGGCTGGCGGCCATTTTGAAGCCAGGCAGTGTGCTTTTGCCATAGGCCTGCATTGTCTGTCTTCAGTTTCTTGTTGTTGTGGGCCTGGCCTTGAGGCTGGAGGCCATTTTGAAGCCAGGCAGTGTGCTTTTGCAACAGGGCCTGCATTGTCTGTCTTCAGTTTCTTGTTGTTGTGGGCCTGGCCATGTGGCTGGTGGCCATTTTGAAGCCCGGTAGTGTGCTTTTATCCATAGACTTGCAAGCTTGTGGCCTAGTCTGCCAACAGGCCTTTCATCCAGTAGGCTCAGAGGTAGTCAGGGGTGCATGAAACAACTGTTTCTGTGTGTTCTGTTGAATTTAAACATCATTTAGGTCATGGATGGCATTGGATTGAATTGCAAAATGTGTATTTTTGGGTGTATTTCAGTATTTGGGTGTGTGTTAAATAAATGCCTTTGTTGTGTGTGCGGTGTGTTGTGTACCTTGCAGGCCTTGTTTAGCCCTGTGGATTTTCGTTTTTGCATTTTATTGCATTACAGGCAAAGCAGTGTGGTTTAGCATGCAGCCTTTGCTTGGTTATGATAGGCCTGTTTTCAGTACAATGTTTTCCAGGCCTCCTGCTTGTTGCTTGTGATTTGTGAGTGTCCATGTGGCTGGTGGCCATTTCTGGTGGGAGTTATAAGTGTGCTGCTTTTGCCATTTAGGCCTGCATGGTTTTCCTCTTGGCTTACTGCTTCCATCCATCCCCTTTGCCAGCTACAGCTCCCTGAATGATGTGATGAGCAAATAATTTAATGCCAAACAGGGTCCACTTCCATTACATTTGTATTTTTGTTGTTGTTCCTCTTCTTTCCTATCCTTCCTGAGAGTGTACACAGTATACCATGAAAGCCCTTGTTGACAAAGTCGCACAAATGGCTACACTAAGTTATATATTTTATTTGTTTGTACTAGTAGTAATTGAACCACAACAACAAATGCAACATTTCACTGAAGTTCTCCTCCTGGCTTCTTTGCTTTTAGGTGCACAAAAAGACAGAGGAGGAGTTGTCATCATCATCACCCGTTGTACTGCCAGACAGAAGTCCTGCTGCGCACCACGTCACGTCCACGTGTGACCACAGACATCTCTGCAACTTGTGCACCTGCGTCCTGCTGACATCTGAAGAAGATGGCCCCAAAGAAAGGTACCAGGTCCTCCAGTACCAAGAAAGTTGCCAGTGAGAAGAAGAAGGAACAGAAGAAGGAAGTGGCACTTGCCAAGACTGGTGTGCCGGCTTATGTGTTTTTTGGTAAAAAAAAAACTTACGCCTGCAGCAGCGGTGTCCGGCGGGGACCAAGCTGGGAGCAGCACCTCCGCATCAGCGGGCCCACCCCACCAACCCAGGCCCAAGCCCATGAGTGTGGCAGAGGTAGCCAGTCTACTAACGACCAGTGATGTTGAAATGTCATTATCGCAAAGTAGTACCCAATCCACGCACTCGCAGGCGGAAACTCAGCAGATAAGTGGGCAACCACAGCCGCAACCACAGCCGCAACCACAGCCACAAACACAGCCGCAACCACAGCCGCAACCCCAGCCGCAACCCCAGCCGCAGCTGCAACCCCAGCCGCAGCCACAACCCCAGCCGCAGCCACAACCCCAGCCCCAGCCGCAACACCAACCACAGCCCCAACCGCAGCCGCAACCACAGCCCCAACCGCAGCCCCAACCGCAGCCGCAACCTCAGCCGCAACCACAGCCGGAACCACAGCCCACAATAGTAGTTGTTCCACCTGAAGTAGGGGCAGTTCAGGAAATCGAGCTTTTTGCAGACGAAGAGGAGCAAGCCACTGTTTCAGAAGATCCATTGTCTTCCAGACCCCCAGCAAGGAAAAGGAGGGTTAGTCCATCAACTTCTTCTTCAAGCCCCGCTTCTGATGATCTAGATGCCACTTGGAAGCCACCAGCTCAGTCTGAGAGTGATGCACGCCACAAGACAAGGCTAGTGAAAAGGAAGGTTCCAGAAAGCCTTAGAGTTATGGAGGTAGATGTAGACGAGGGGGTGATGATGATGAAGAGCCAGTCATCATGAACATCACTCCTGGGCCTGCGGAGATGGAGACCAACATTATTAGACTAACCAAAATCGCTGCGAGGGATGTAGCACGGATACCACCAACACAGGTAACACCAACACGACCTCCAGCTTCCATATTTGCCTTTGCAAAGGCCCGGCAGGGACCTACATCCAGCTCAACCACCACCTCAGTAGGTGGTGGTAATGTAAGTGCACAGAGTCAAATTCCAGGTACACCCTCCAGTTAATCTGGTATTGAAAGTGGCACCTCCAGCAGCGCCAGAAAGTTCTCCTCCCCAGTTTGGGACTTCTTTTCGGTTAGCAGTAAGGAGGAGAACATTGCTATATGCTCAATTTGTCGGCAGGCTGTTATGCAGGGTAAGCTTGGTACAAACTATGGTACCGGAGGACAAACAAGTCATCTCAAAAAACACCACAGGATCATGTGGGAGGCTCACCTACTTCACTTAGAAAAAAGTAAAACTGGACCCATTGCTGTTGTTGGGGATGAAGAAGTAGGGGAAGATATGATCACGGTGGAAGGTCAACAAGAGGGAGACATTTCTAGCCCTATCCCCAGCAGTGTAGTGGTACCACCCACATCCTCAGCAACATCTCAGTGGCACCGTAGTAAGAGTCAGCCTGAGACACCAAGGCAACCGGGCACTGCAATGAGCAAAAGTGCGAGGCCGTTGAGCCTAACTGGGTTCAAGAAGAAAGGTGCACCACAAAGGAAAATATTCCAGCCTACCATTGACAGCATGCTTAGGTCGGAGGGGCAGTACCAACGCAACCACCCAACGGCACGGTGGTACAATGCGAAGCTGGCTAAAATGTTAGCGCTGGACCTTCTCCCTTTTTCATTTGTGGAAGGGGTGGTGTGAGAAGTTGGCCTGGTATATGCTGTTCACTAATTAAAGTGGACACCTTGCACCAGAACAATTCGACTCTTATGGTAGATAGGTTTAAGACAACCTTTATAGAAAGCTATCCTAGTGATAGCTGTGGAGAGCAGCCTTCAGGCTAAGTCTTGAAGGAATGTAAAGCAGCTTGTTTTACCACACAATCTCTTGAATCACCAAATAAAAAGACACCACACAGGTATATATATCAAATATATATGTATTTATTAATAAACACTCTCTACTAATCTCTTTATGAGATTAGAAGTCAGGAACATATGTACAAGTCATATGTTATCAAAATAAGTTTAGCACAATCGAATATCACAATCTTAGTTTGGCTAGACCTAGGTCTAGGGCATCTAGAATCGAGGGACCCCCAAGAACCACCCCAGGTAGTTGTAGGAGACCCACAGGGGACGGACGCAGTGTCCTGGCACTGGTGCGAGTCCTGTACGAGTCTATGCGTACAGACGCGATTGAGATTTCAATGTTAGAGGTCCCTTGCGTGTTCGAGGCGAACACACCGATCGGTCCTTGTACGAGTCGAAGGATGCGGTTACAGATAGAGTTGCAAGGGAGATGGACGCGCTGTGTCTAACACAGACGCGAACCTTGTGCGAGTCAGCGCAATGGAGATTTCAATGTTACAGGCCCCTTGTGTGTTCGAGGCGAACACCGATCGGACTCAGTACGAGTCAAAGGACACGGTTATAGATAGTGTTACAAGGAGATGGACGCGATGTGTCTAACACAGACGCGAACCCTGTACGAGTCAGCGCAATTGTCGCACTTAGAAAATAAGAGTTTTAGGGCACTTCTAGGGTAGCTACAAGCAAGTCACTTACAGGGTAAGTAGTTCTAGGGCCCACACCCACAGGAGCACCGTACTGCTAGAGTTACCTCACCCAGGGAGCCGGGTGCATAGGTGTCCTTTGGTGTCGGGTCGCGGCGTCGTTTTCAATGGGAGCCGGTGAAGACTTGCTGCTTGCGGCGACAGAAGAAGTGTCCGGTGGAATCCAAGCCTGGATTCGGAAGATGGAAGACCTGAAAGCAGAGGGGACAGTGTTCAAAGTCACTTGACAGTGACTCGGGGCAAGGAAGATGGATGCCCACCGTCGTCGCAAGATTCAGGTCATTCGCAGGTGTCTTGACTCTTCAGCCACGAGGTCCAGGAGGCGTCGATGATGACCAGGAGCTGGATTCGGCATGTCCCACAATGTCTGCAGCTAACTGCGGTGTCGGCGACACGATTGGAGCCAACAAGCCTTGGTAACAGCAAGTCTTGGGGAAAGTGTAAAAAGTCAATGGTGCAGACCAGCAAGGTCTGAGGGACTCACCCAGCAAAGGTAAGTCAGGGCAGGCATGGAGCAATCAGAGGAGCCCTTTGGTTTCTTTAGAAAGTCTTCTGGGGATCCACAAGCCGGCTAGCAAGGGATCGCGAAGACGCCTCAGGAGGATTTGCTCAACAGGGGCCCACCGTCACTCGGGACGTGGTAGGCCTCTGATCTTCAGAGAGATTCCTGCTGGAGGCTAGGACCACACGTGGTCTAAAGCACAAGTTCGTAGAACGTTGTGAAGGGGTTGCACTCGACAATAGTGCACGGTACCCAGGGGTCGCGGTTCCTTGTCACTCTTGGGGTCCACTGGCCTCAGCTTCACTGGGGACTCACGATGGCCTTTGAGAAGTCAGTAAATCTACTTCTTGGGCTGCAGGGACTTCGGACTCCGGCAGGAGCGGCATAGTTTGCGACTGTCGTTTGTAGTTTTAGGTGCCTGCCAAGCAGGGGAGTCACTCCTTGACTCCAAGGGAGAATCTTCAGTCTTCCAAAGGTAGTGGAATGTCGTAGGTCTGGGATTCTTCTTCAGAGCGTCGTCCAGGGACATCTGGGGTGCAATGCACAGGTTCCCCCTCTTATACTAAAAGAAGGGGAGGGACTAGCTCTATGACCCCACCTATGGGAGGGTCAGGGGAGTGGGTGGTTACACCTACTTCCCTTTGTCCAGTTTAGCGCCAGAGCAGGGGCAGGTAGCCCCTGAGCCAGTTTGAACTGGGGTATGCACAGAGGAGCCTTCTGCTCCCCCAGTGCAGGACTTCAAAGCACTTTAAGAGTGCACCCACCCAGCCCCAATACACTAAACCCTGTCTGGGAGGTGGTCACACCCCCTTGGGACAGGATATCTATTGTTGGGCTTCCTCCACTGCGAGTGTTGGTCATCAGCAGGAGGGCAGCCCAGTGTCTGTGACTGGTGGCATCCATTTTGTGATGCCAGGGCTCTGCAGGATTCTACCGCGTTTCCACAGTAGGTACATGTCTATCCCTCTAGAAGGGTGGAATGCTACCCCCGCCGCCAGGACTGGCGGGGGGGTAGTATTCCAAGATGTTTGACACCAAACACGACATGTTTCGATGCAGCCATTCCAAAGTTAGCATTCTACCGCGAGGATATAATGCACTTAAAGTATATGGTTTAACCGCATCCACAAACAGCACCAGAGAAGGGACTCTGAGAGCTGCAGAGGGGCCCTGCTCAGGCAGAGGCACCCCCTCACATGGAAACTAAGCACCCTGCCCTCAGGATTGATAGGGCCTGCTTTAGGGGTGACTGATAAGTCTCAATGTGTGTGCAGGAGAGATATAGGGGACCTACATCTCAGTGAGGGGTGCTAGCACTTCCTCACCCAGGCTGCAGTAGCAGGCCTGTGGTGTCAGATTTAGTCTGCTTCCCAGGGGTGGCATAATACATGCTTCAGCCCCTGGTAGGCCTGTGAAGTACCTATGCCCTTGGTACCTAAGGTACCATATACTAGGGACTCATAAGGTACCACAGTATCCAATCACTAGTGCACCTAGAGTGCACTCCAAATCGTTTAGAGAGAACAGAGAGGCTGGGGCCCTGATTGGCAGGGTCCCAGCCAGACTATAGCCAGAAACCAGTGTAAACATCAGAAAAAAAGTGGGGCAACATAAGAGGCAGATCCTACTCTCCTACAGGTGGGTTTCCTTGAATTTGTGTCAGCCATCTGCCCTAAATGGAAGGTTCCCAGCTGGTCCTATTTCGCCCGAGTTGCTGTTCCAGCACTACATCACGATGTGCTGGAATTGGTTGGACAAGCTTTGCAGCAGAGTGCTGTTCACAAAATCCACCTGACAACAGACATGTGGACCAGTTGCCAAGCCACTGATTACATGTGCATCACTGCACACTGGGTCTCTTTTGTGGGGGTTAGAGAAAAGCTATCTGAAGTAGGTGCTGTTGACACAGCTGAGATTTTGAATGCTTCTCGGAAACATGTAACTGTAGCCATGTTCGCCATGGAGAAATCTCATACTGCTGCAAACATTTTCGAAGAGTTTAACAGCAAAGTCTTTGAATGGCTGTGCCCAAGAGGGCTTAACATTGGTTTTGTTGCCACGGATAATGGCAGTGATGTAATTAAGGCCATGGAGGTTGGTGCCTATTTCAGGGTCCCGTGTTTGGCGCACTGCATTAACATTATAGTTCAAGAATTTCTGAAAAAGAACCCATAGTCAGCAACTTACTGACCACCTGCCGCAGAATATGCACTCATTTCAGCCATTCTTTTAAAGCCCGGAAGCAGCTGAGGATCATTCAACGTGACTATAGAATGCCAGTCAAAGCACTCATCCAGGAGGTGGCAACACGTTGGAACTCAACGTATTACATGCTTGACCGTCTGTTTGAGCAGTACAGACCAATCAATGAATATGTCATGCGAAGGGCGGATGCTACTGTGAAAGGCATGACCCTTCAGATGGACCATTGGTGCCTAGTTAAATCTCTTACAGAGATGCTTCTTCCTTTCGAGGTCTTCACACGTGAAGTCAGCAAGGAGGACTGTACTATGGGCCAAGCTATCCCATTATTGCACATGCAAGAGCAACAGCTGAAGGAGGTGTCTGAAGCGTACATAGGTGTGGAGGAAAAAAAAGAAGCATATGAGTTGGTGGAGAGCTTATCATGTCGCTTAACTGAAAATGCAAGGGTGCAAACTAAGATTTTGTCACAAGAACATTACATTTGTGCCACAATTCTGGATCCACGGTACAAATCGGCACTGAACAGTAAGACATTACTCCCTTTTTCAGAAGTGGATGTTGCCCGGTACAAAACTTGGATAGCTGAGGCAGCCAGTAAATTGGAAAAGGAACGGCCGGTAATTAAAGGCCTCAAACCCACAACAAGTACTGCAGCAGGGCATCCGGCGTCAAGTTCAACTTCAGAGCCTGAGGGCAGTGCATTTGGTTCACAGCTGTCACTAACACCAACACTATCGACAACAGCAAGAACCGGATCATCAGCCCCAGTAAAAATGGCACAGGATTGGTATTTACAGCAAGGACTTGCTAGGTCCAGTGCTGATGCAAAGACAAAAGAGGCCGAACAAAGTGTAGCACCCCTGAACATTGACCGGATGGTCCAGGCCTACCTGGATGACCCAATAGAGGTCTACATTGATCAAAACCCATTGCGGTATTGGTATGGCAAAAGGGGCCAATGGCCAGTGCTCAGCAGGCTGGCGATAAACTATCTGGCTTGACCTGTCGCAAGTGTCTCTTCTGAACGTGTTTTCAGTGCTGCTGGTTCCATTGTAACAGTGAAAAGGACCAGTCTCTCACCCAAAAACGTGGAGAGGTTAACCATGATCAAAATGAATCAGCAATTTATACCACCGAATTACACAATACATGAATCAATGCAGGAAGATGAGGACAGCGGCTCAGGTGACGGAAGTAGCATGTTAGATGCTGATTACCTACTTCTGGTTGAACCCCTAGAGTTTGAGGACGAGCTAAACTTCCCTGACAACTAGGCTTCCACTTCTTACTGTCGTCCTCCCTTATTTACTTTTATTTGTGTGTCTTTCTTTCTGGTTGGAATTTTCAAATCACAACAAATCCATCACCACCGTCTTCTAGTCTTTTTATTGCCATATATGAGTTTCAGCTGTCTGCATTTCAGTCCACTCATCCGAGTCCTGCTCCTCCATCCTCCTGAATCGCCCTAAATCTATTGCCCTCAAGCCAGATGATGATTGGATGTAGCATAATAGAAGAAAAAATAAAATCTTGCCTCGTTGAGTCTCTCCAAAAGAAGTGGAACATGATGATGACTACTATAGCTATCCTCCTTTCCGAGCCGAGAGAGACTGCCCATTAACTAAAGATGAGAAGGAACAGGTAATGAATGATGACATGCATTGGACGCTGACTGATTGATTTGTGTTGTTGTTGTTTGTAGTGCATGAAGTTAATTCATTGTGTACTATTATCTAATCTATACACTAAAAGTAACTCAATGCAATGTTTGTTTCCATTCTTGTTTTTTAATAACACATTTCTACTTCTACTGCAGGCCGATCCATTGCATTTTGAATATGGAAAGGGGACTCAATCTGTACACTGCACACTGAGTTGGACAACACACCATGATGATGACCACAGTGACATAATATCTTCGCAGTCACTCAGTAGGATCCGAGATGATTGATGGAATAACTCAGGGCGTTTCATGAGTGGCATAAAAGGTAAACAAGTCAACAACAACCACTGCAGACCTACATGTCTGTGTAGTGGTGGAATCGAGTGTGGTGGTATGACTGACAGCGGTGCATTGATTTAGTCACTTAATTTGTAAAATGCTATGTTGCTGTATATCTGCTTTGTCTGCCTCTGTCAAAAAATGTATGCTAAATGGAGGATGGGTCACGGGTGCCGTGGGCCTGCTCTGTCCTGTTGTTGTTGGAGGTTAATGCTGGAAACAGACTAGAGTAGACATGATGTATATCCATGCCGCCTCTGAAAGTGTTCTTGTTGCACTCCACTGTAATTTATGCATTTTTTTTCTACTTGATTTTTCAATATCCCTTTTGTTTTTCCATCTACAATTACAGGCCGGCCCTTACCCTTTGCTATACTGGGAAAAACAACTCACACTTACCTTACCAATGAATCTACATCTGCCAGGCAGGCAGTGGCGTCACCCAAAATTGATGGCTGGTGCGTCCATGGAAGGGAGGACCAAGAGGAATGCCGAGATGCAACTCCCCATTTTGACCAGGATAACATACAGTAACAGTATCAACTTTCATCGTCTTTTAAATAATTTGATTCATTTTTTGTCATCAATCATTACTACTGTGTGTTGTTGTTATTATTATGTTTGCTCTCTGCTTATAATTCAATTCATCCCTACAGCTATTTTTGAATTTTCTTTGCTATCTTTAATAGTAAGCCCGGGCCGGTACAACAGAACAGAAACTGTATGTAATTCGGGTCTCTCGGAGGGCAGACAGGCAAGGCAAATTGCATAATATACTGCTGCCCTGTACTGTCTAATTGTCTAGTAGTAGTTAGTAAGTACTACTTATCATTAACCATCAAGTTATCATCATCATGCATGCATTTCCTTTTTCTCCCTTAACAGATTTATGGATATGGCCGTCTGCCAAGATTGTGTTTTGTTGTTGTCCATGCGTACTGTTTTTCTTTGTCAAACCTTTCCCCAAACCCCCCTTTCCACAACATCTGACCCACCCCTCTCCCTAACCCCAACCAATGTCCATTGTTCGGAACGAAAAAGTCCAACAAATTAAATGTCCAATTGTCCAAAAGTGAAAACCCCAACGCCCAATTCCCACCCACCAAAATAAGCAATAAAAAAGGGGCAATAAAAAAGGGTCTGTTCATCGGCGGGCTCACCTCTCCAGGACACGAATACGTTCCTCTAGTCGGGCCACGCGGCGCTTCAATGCACGGCAATTGCATCCACAGGGGGGAGGCAGCAGTGCTATTAAATGAAGTGTGGCAGCAGGCGGCTGCCAGACGTTGGCGCCGTAACACTGGAGGGGGGTGGCTGGGGCCCGGGGCATTGGAGGAGGCTGCAGCTGCTGCCGCCTCCTCCTCCTCCGCCAGAACCACCAGCAGCCGGTATTCCGTTTGTATGGCCTCCAGCTTCCGGCGCCGGGCCTTGGCTGCCAACTCCTTCCTGTCTGCTTTCCCTTTGGAAGGAGTAGCTATATCAAGAAGAAAAAACAAGACTATTGTAAAATATACTCTTAGCAAAGCAGTAAGACAAATTAATTCTTCACATAGTGGCACAGTAGCACTAGCAAGCACAGTAAATAACATTTCTGGTATGTATCTATCCTCCCACTTCCTCGGCCTCTAACATTTGTGGGAGTTTCAGGCATTCCACCACCCATGCATCTGATTCCTATCAGCCACCTATGCATGCATGCATCCCACGTATCCTTCTCTGCCAGTCATAAATATTAAATCTCGCCCATCCTTCCTCCTTCCACCCTTCTTTCCCTTTTCGTTCAACCCATCCATCAAGGTCATCTGATCTGACTTTTAGTCTTCTCCATAAAACTTTCACAGCTGAGTTGAAGTCAGATAGAAGAGGCCATTGGTCACTCAGCAGTACACTCCCGCCGCTAATGCTTTTGCTAATGCTAAGTAAAGGGTGTCTTCTTCAACCGTTCACAACAACTTCTTACTTAATAAGTCTCAACAGTACAGTATACAGTACACCCTTGCAGCGAGTGTAATGTCAATAAGTAAGGATTAGGAATATATCTTACCACCGTCCGCCACTGCTGCTGGCGCACCCCCTGCAGCTCCTCCTGCAACTGCCACATCTCCTCCTGCACCCTCAGCGGCCGCGTCGCCTTCGCCGCTGGCCCCGGTACTGGTGGTCGGTAGTACGCCTAGAAAAAACATTATACATTTTTTAGATGCCATATACACCTCCCCTTATTTTTCACTAGCAAGACTGAAAAAAAAGTTAATACATACATAATACATATACAACATACATCACTAGTACAAATCAGGTAGTAGAGTAGACACTAGTAGTGTTATATGGTCCCTAGGGTCATTCTAGTCTTTGCTAAGTTAGCCCGAGCCATGCAACCATTTTAGCTTTGTGTCTTTTATTTTTGCGCACGTTACCTCGCAGCTTGTTATGTAAGACGCCTTTGAGCCAACATGAGCTCATACTGCTACTGTCTGAGCGCTGCGTACAAGGTTAAAAAACAAACCACTTTGTTATGGAGTTCTGGTGTTAGTCCATATTGCTTATCCATAAAAATGCTACACTTTTTGGCACGACTGAGAAATGCTTGCAATATACTAACACGCACCATTTTTCTCATAACAGACGGAAGATTCCCTTCTACGAACCAGAGCTTTGCAGAGCTTATGATGTAACCAGTACTAGGTTCTTCTAAGGTGAGGGGTCCCCAGAATTCGCTCAGAGATCTTCATTTATAATTTTATATAAACTACATTCCTACCAAGGGGAGGGTGGTTCTTCCACCACTGTTCAGTTATCATGATTTCACCTTTTGTCTTCTATGGACTTGTAGTTGTAAGTGTAACTAAGTGTAACAAAGTTTAGTGTTTTAATCTTATGCATTTTGCTGTTGCTGCTGCATTATAGAACAACGTACAGAGCTTGTCAGTTGAAAATAAACCTTTTGAACTTACATAGACTCGGTGGTATTTGTGTGGACTTACACGAGTGAGTGAGCTAAAGGGTGTACATTGCTTCTGCGACTGAGAGGTCGGGAGTGTTATGTTCTGGGTTGTCTACTCATTGGGTATCTTGGGGGGGTTCGGAGAGCTAATGAGACACTAAAACTAGTCGTTCAGGGGATTGTGGTGGATTCTGATTGAGGTGTGAGGAAGGTCCAAACTCCCATCACCAACGTCCTATTTTCTTGTGCAAAGTTCTGTATGTGCAGAATCCCTACAACAGTTGTAGTATGTCCTATCCTATCAAAAATAGTAAAATCTGGTTGGGCATTTTGTTGGTGGGAATTGTCGAAAAGCCTCAAGATTAAGAAGACTAGAAGTAGTAGAAGAGGACAACCCAAAGGACTGGACTCAATGGCTAGAGCTATTGGTGAATCTGAGTTTTATTTAAAACCTTTTAAATAAAGAGTGGCCAACTGGGCAAGCTTAGCTACAGACAGACTAATAGTAGAAGTACAGAGAGTCATAGCAGAGGCAGTTAGAGGCAGGGATAACAAGAGTTTAGAAACAGATAGTCTAGATCGAAGAAGAATTTGTAAAAATAGAATTAGGAAACACGAAATAATAGTTCGGAAAAAATAAGGTGCAGGAAAAGTTAGGGAAATATAATTATTAATATTAACCACTGGAGGACTTACTGGGGCCAGCAGCAGAGCCCTCGGTAGAGGAGTGGTCCTTACCCTGGGAGGCATGTTCTTGTTCCGCCGACTCAGACCCCGTCTTCTTGCCCCTGGGTGCTGATCATGTAAGATTTCATAAAGAAAGAGACAAAAATTAATGTTTGGTGTGAAGTCCAGTCCAGGGTCCTCCCTGGACTGGAATCAAACATCCTAGGACCGGTTTAGGGCTTTCAGCCCTCATCAGCCAGGATAGCTTGACTCCAGTGGCATGGAGAGCAGGGACTGATTTGCATATGGCTGGGTACGAACTGGGGTGGTGTGGTGAGCAAAAGAATGATGGATTTAACCCAGATCCTTGTGACTGGGGGTGAATGTTTGCATTGTCCAGCATTCTGTCCATTGATTGTTTCTTTTGCATATGTCACCCTAAGTGGGAAGGGTATGCCCAGACGTGGGTCCCGTGCTCACTACACCACTGGATTCAAGCTAGCCTGGCTGATGAAGGGTGATGCCCTGAAACCGGTCCCAGGATGCTTGTTTCCGGTCCAGGGAGGACCTGGCTTGGCAGTTCGGGCTGGACTGTTCCCACAAGCAACAGGGTCAAGACTGATTTGCATATGGCTGGGTCCAAACTGGGGTGGTGTGGTGAGCAAAAGAATGATGGATTTAACCCATATCCTTGGGACTGGGGGTGAATGTTTGCATTGTCCAGCATTCTGTCCATCAATTGTTTCTTTTGCATATGTTCCCATGAGGCACAGGGCCAAGATTGATTTGCATATAGCCAGGTCTAAACTTGGGTGGCAGGGTGAGCAAAAGAATGATGGATTTAACCCAGATCTCTTTAATGGGGGTGAATGTTTTAATTTGGTCTGCATTCCGTCCATCAACTGTGTGTCTTTTGCTTTCTCACCCTAAGTGCACCGGGTATGCCCAGATGTGGTTCCCGGGCTCACTGTGCCACTGGATTCAAGCTATCCTGGCTGATGAAAGGTGAAACCCCGAAACCGGTCCTAAGATGCTTGTTTACGGTCCATGAAGGACCTGGCTTGGCATTTCGGGCTGGACTGTTCCCATGAGGCACAGGGTCAAGACTGATTTGCATATGACCAAGTCTAAACTGGGGTGGCATGGTGAGCAAAAGAATGATGGATTTAATCCAGATCTCTTGACTGGGGGGGTGAATGTTTTGATTTGGTCTGCATTCCATCAATCAACTGTGTGTCTTTTGCTTTCTCGTCCTAAGTGCGCCGGGTATGTCCAGATGTGTGTCCCAGGCTCACTGCACCACTGGATTCAAGCTATCCTGGCTGATGAGGGGTGAAACCCCGAAACCGGTCCTAGGATGCTTGTTTCCGGTCCATGCAGGACCTGGCTTGGCAGTTCGGGCTGGACTGTTCCCATGAGGCACAGGGTCAAGACTGATTTGCATATGGCCAGGTATAAACTGGGGTGGCATGGTGAGCAAAAGAATGATGGATTAAACCCAGATCTCTTGACTGGGGGTGTTCTGCATTCCGTCCATCAACTGTGTGTCTTTTGCTTTCTCGCCATTCGTTCTTACTGGGCACAATTTGTTAATAATTTTCTACAAATATTACACAATATAAAAATGTATCTTTTATGGAATCAACACTCGAAAGGAACACATTTAGACTGTAATAACTCCCTACTGGGCAGAGTCCAAAGTTTCTGCGAGAGACCATCAAAAAATGCATATATGATCAAACAGAAACTAATACAATGTCAAATAATATTGATCTGTGTTTGTACAGAAAACAATTGATCTTCACAATATTCAACACTTTCCATAAAGTAACACTAATTTGAAGTAGCGTCCCAAGTTTTATGAACTACGTGGTTGTCATAGGTCAAATGATGGCAACCAATCAATTATGTTGAAGTGAAAACATGCTCAAAAGTAAGAAAGAAGACAACGATGCACAGGATATGTAGTTGTCAATAAGCGCCATCTTCCAGAGAATTTTGTAACACAGAAACCAATTGATCTCCATAAGTTGTTACTAAACATTATGTGCTAAATAGTGTTTTACAAATATTCTAAAATGTCAAAATTCTATTTTAATGTGATCACATTACTTTGAGGGTGCTCAGGTAAATATACTATCCCTCAAAGGACTGAACTGATTATTTACATATATTTCAGTAATCAAATAAGTGTGCATTTCACATTAATCAGGAATAAATCCACTATTAATAAAAAAGACAATAATCAGTCAATCTACTGATGCTTCAGTCATTTAAACTGGAGACCAACATTTTACATACCACATATACAGGTATTTTCATCCCATGTATGCATCCAAACAGAATGCAATCATTGGCACATCTATATGTAATGAAATGTTTGATATCTGAAACTTAAAGCCCCAGTGGGCAAATGTTAATGGCTCTATGTAAGATATCCTTGCAAGCTCAATCAATGGGTATATGTGCCAGCAGGACCTACTAGATTGGTATGATATACATCACATTGCTCCCAGCTGTATAGGGAATAACCCTTGCTAATTTCCTCTAAATAAATATGTTTGTAATGATTAATCTAAACATAACTCCATGTGTCCAAAATAGCAATCCAAACAGACTGAAACACTAAATGTCACAAATGAGTTGGGAGGGGAATCTCATATTTACATAAGTCCAAATAAACTGTCAGAAATAAACAAAAACTAACTTTCTTAGCTTTCTTCCAGCAAGCCCATGTTGGAACATCAAGTGCACCTGTATAAAAACATATACAATTAAATCAATGAAAGTTAAGGTGAGTGCCATTCCTTGCTTCCATAGGAAAAACAAACTCAACATAACTAAATAAATGTCATGGTATAAAAACATACAAACTTATAAGAAGTTATAGTCCGCCTAGCATAGCCAATCTATGATCTGGAGGAAATCACCACTATCTTTAACATAAGATGGTAATGCTTTCACTAAAAGCCTTAACAAGAAATCTACATAATGTGAGATGTTTTCCAGGAGACATTCTATTAACAAGACTAAGCCCTTCCCTGATGGATTAGTGTGATTTATATGTAGTTTGGGTAGAATATAAAAAACAGGAGTTTTAGGATGATCACATCTAAGTTATTGATATTCTTCAAATCCTACAAGGCCTTGTTCACCCAGAATAATAGTTTGTCAAAATGTGATTTATGTGCCTGATCATAACAGGATACATCATCTAGCTCTCTGTAACCCTTTGACAAGTATTTATCATTGGAGAAAATTACTGTATTGCCACCTTTGTCTAATTGTCTAATGACAATTGTATTGTTATGCTGTGCATCTTTCAGTGCTTGTTGTTTTTTATATGATAAATTATGTGAACCATATACTTTGGTTTGTCTTAGTTTTTTTAAATCTTTCATTATGTCCTTTTCAAAAACATCAACTGCATAAATAGGCATACTAGGCAGAAAAATTGACTTAGGTTTAAAACCACTAGGCAAATTATTATTAATGGAGATCAAGGTTAGCATTGTTCAAAATAGGGTCCTCATCAGGTATCACATTCTCATCCACGTCGATTGATGTGTATAATAGTTCGATGTCTCTTATAGCTAGGTTTGTAGGCGCTGGGTTCAAGCTCTGATATACAGTACGGTTTGTTTGCTTCTGTTCAAACCATTTCCTTAATTTTAATTTCCAGGTGAAATTTAAATGATCAATGTGACTGTCTGTATACTTTAGGCTTGAGGTAGGACAAAATGAGATGCCTAAGGATAGCACCTCTATCTGTGTTTTGCTTAAAGTAATGTCTGATTGATCTTCCACATTGTTGTGGTGCTCCATTAATTGGTTGAAGATTGGCCCCTTGTTTGCATTCCTGCTGAGCCTGTGACACTTCCTGTTTTCTCTGTATCTCCCTTTATTGAGCCTCTTCCTCATCCTCTGCATCTTGGGGAGCCTTGAATGGGTTGTGATTTTTACCAGCCAAAAATGAGGAATTGCAATTTCTTTAATAAATTGGTTTTTGCTTCAGTTTAGAATCAGATAACTGATGCATCACTACCATTATTGCCACTATGCTCATATAGTTCTTTGTCAGAAGAGGTTTTGTGTCCCTCCTGTTAATAACCTTGTGCTGATTTGACATCCTGTTTCTATCCTTTCCCTAGGTGATCACATTTCTTCCCAAATGTTAATACTTACATCATGCATTTTTTAAATTTTTTATTTTGATTTCTTCTTCAGGTTTCTCCATCTTGGTATTCAGTTTACCCTTTTCCTCATCAAAATCCTGTTTGCTCCTTACTTTAAGAAACTCCCTGGTCACTGATTCAATCTCCAGTAGTAACGTATCTCTGTGTTTCCATGCATATTTATTTAGAATGTAGAGCATGACCAATGAACATTCATGGGTATTTGCCACCCATTCTTTAAGCATAGCAGGATCCAGATCTTAATGTGTGGCTACTGTAAAGATCCTCAATCTCCTGGGTATTCTCCCAATTTCCAATAGACTTTGGAGTGAAAGAGTGTCCCACTACTTTGATTGTTTTTGTATATGCAATTTCTCTAATTTGTCCCATAAATGTTTTCTGCATGGGCCTGCCTTAGGTGCATTGGTTGCTCCTCCCTCAGTTTGTGAAAGATCACAATGTGATTGAGAAAATAATTTTTCTGCTGCTTCCCTGCATTTGTTTTCCCTTGCAACTGCCATAGTGAGTTTGTGTCCATGGCAATATGCCTCTCAATATCACAGGCCCTTCACCATTAAAGTCGACTGCCATGACTTTCTCACAAAAGAAGAAATGTTGCCTCTGATATGCTCTGCTAATTTCCCCAAATATTACATCACTCATTCTATGTTCCATGACATCATTGATAAAATCACTACAACATGTGAAATGACATTATTGATGACATGACTTTTAATGGTGGGGCGCAAGATATAGTTAACTGAGGGCATGAGTTATAGATACTAGAGATAACTATAACTGGGGAATTTGAAGGTGGCAAAGACTAAGATGACATGGAGATGATATAGTTAAGTGAAAATGTAATTTAAAATATAAAATGTTAAACTCCAAAAACACTGAAATTAACTAGTTCGAGTTAACCGAAGTAACTTTTCACACCCCTAACATGCACAGTGGTGTTCTTAATTATATTATCAATGGTGTCATAGAACATGTCATGAGTGAGTGATGTAATATGTGAGGGCCTAAGCACTGCATGATGAGGGCAGAAGTTATATTTACTTCAGTTAACTATAACAGGTGAATTTCAGTTCAAAATATTACTTTTTAACTGACATCTTCTCCTAACTAAAACTTTCATTTCAACCTTGGTTTTTCAAGTGAATTTCTAGTTTTTAAAAAAATGAAAAAATGTAAAGTAAGATATTAACCTTACCTAACTATAATGGCACTTTAAACTTTTTTTTTCCATAAAGTAATATTTTATTGCCATCCTAACTAGGCCCACCCTCTTCACTGTGCTCAGCATGCTGCAAACCCCCCACCGTGAACGGGCTTCAGCCATGCGCAGCAGGGGGCTGTGCACACAGGCTTTCACCGTATGCAGCAGAGGGTTTGCTGCAAGGCCAGAACTACAGCCAGGCCCTGCACCAAAGTCCCCATGGGCGGCCAAGACCATGTTCCTGGCCAACCCTTATTGTTTTGCAGCACCCCAAAGCTCTGCCCCTTTCATTAAAGTTCCTGTGGTACGGCAGTACAACAGTGAAATCACACAGATGCCTCGCTGAGCATCGCTGTAGTACAGTGGCGCTGCAAAAAAAAATTGTTTTTATTTGACCCCAGCGAGTGTCCATCTGAGACCCCACCACAAGGGCCAGGGATAATAGAGCACCTACACTGCACCCTTGTTTCTTATTTTTATGTTTTTTATGACACTAGGACCAAGTGTCTGAGTTATAAAATGGCAGCTGCAACTTTGTCTCCATGTTGTGGTAAGTCAATCAGATCACGTGTTTGGAGCTCACGGTACCATGGTAGTACAGAAGGAGTACCTTGCCAGCCAATCAAATCACATACTTGCAGCTCACAGTACCACAGTATTCCATGGTAGTATTGCATAGCTACTTATACATACATTTTGAACCCTATTTCCTCAAAACTGCCGAACAGATACACTAAATCACAAAAAGCACACTTTCTGGATCAAGATCTAGGTTACTCACAATTTGATGTAATTCTGTTCATCCATTTTTGGTGTATCACTGTTCAGTTTGCCTATGGAAAACTGCATGGGGAAAATGTGCTTTGGGGACCCACCTTTTTTTCAGCCCCCACTTCATAGATCACCACAAACTTTCCAGGAAGGAGCTGAATTGGTTTAACATTTTTTATGAAATGTTTTGTGAGGATTCTCCAATGGGTGACAAAGTTATTAGCAAACCAAAAAATATACTTCAAATTGAAACCCTGTCCTAAATATAAATAAACAGACCTTGTCATGTACTGCTTATGATGTCACATGCTACATCTCTCATGATATGTTGTATGACATCACAAATAACATTACTGAGGACCTCTGAAAGGAAGTCATTGATAAAAACACTGTGCATGGCGGAGGTGAACAATATAGCTTCTTCAGTTAACTATTAACTGGTAAACTTCTGTGGTTTTTCTAGTTTAAACATTTTGGGGGCGATTACGATGTTGGGCAGACGCGATATCGTAATAGGCCCCTTTGTTTTAACTGCTATTTTCACCAAACTAAAGTGTTAATTTAACCTCTGGTTATTTTATTGGATTTGTAAATTTTCTTTAATGTGAAGTAACATACTAATCCATACCTTACGATAACATAATTTTAACCTTTGTTTTTTCAGTGTATATATATATATATATATATATATATATATATATATATATTATCTACTGGCGGTCGCCAGTAGATAGTTATAGTTACAACCTATTATCCATAGGAAATCCGCGACATTCTATTTGAAATAACGTTGGCGCCGGTTGACGAATCTTCGTGAAAGTTTCCAACTTGTTGGGGCGCTCAGCTCCGCTCCTACCCTGAAAGTCTCGGGGTGATACGTGAAGCGGGGGCCGAGAAAAAAGGGGGGTCCCAAAACGCGTTTTCCCCATTCATTTTTCCATAGGAACCTTTAGTCGCAGCTACAGCCCGAACTGCTGAACGGAATTACCCCAAATTTGGCAAAGAGGTAGCCCTTGGTTCAGACTGGTGCCTTTTGCTAAAATGGTGTAAATCCGTTCAGTAGTTCCTGAGAAATTCACAATTAAAATCACATATATATCTATGGGCGCGTCGGATCCGCGTACCCTCCCGATCACGAGCTGCATGCTAATTGGTTGTCAACACTCCAAATCAAGAAGTGTTGGCAGTCATTTTGTCCTCGGTAGAACCGAGGGACAGAAACAAGTGCGCAAAGCACAAAAGGGGGCAGGGTAGAAACACCCTGACCCCTAGGTCTGCTCAGGGGGTCCCACAAGGACCCCTGGGCAGAAAGATTTTTTTTTAAACATCGGCGGGATGCGCTTAGGGTGCGTGTATCCCGCCGAGAAAAAAAGAAACAAGTGCGCAAAACGCACAAAGGGGGCAGGGTAGAAACACCCTAACCCCTAGGCCTGCTCAGGGGTCCCACAAGGACCCCCTGGGCAAAAGCATTTTTTTTTTAAATTGGCAGGATGCACTCAGGGTGCACGAATCCTGCCGAAAAAATCGAAGCGCGGTCTCCCGCGCTCGATGTTAATTGGCCCCCGGGTGGCCCAAGTCCCGGGGGCATGGTCGGGGGTGATATTTTAATGTGTGGGGGCCTCAAGGGCCCCCAAGCCCCGGGGACCGCCACCCCCGGGGCTTTTTTAAAAATGGTGCGGGAGGGCTCTGAGCCCTCCGCAGCCCCGGGGACCACCACCTCCCCGGGGCTTTTTTAAATTAATTTAACAACCTGTGTGGGGGCTCCAGCCCCCCACACGCCCGGGACCGCCACCTCCCGGGGCACTAACAAATTAAAATGGGGGTCCGTTTTGGACCCCCGAAGCCCCGGGGACCACCACCTCCCGGGGCTGTGCTGATGTAGGGAGGGGGCCGCGCGGCCCCCTCCTGGAGCCCTTGATGGCCCTGGGGACCACCACCCCCAGGGCCGGCTCCTGCAGTGTCCTGGGGTGCCTACCCCGGGACACTGTAGTTTGCTATGGCAGGACGGAGCCTCGCGGCTCCCGTCCTGCCATAGCAAACTGCTTTGGATATTGGAAGAGAGAGCAGGGAAACCTGCTCTCTCTTCCAATATCCAAAGCACATTGCTTTTCCACATGGGGAGCAGCATGTCAGCTGCTCCCCATGTGGAATAGCAATGCCGGCTCCCAAGGGACGTGGGGAGCCGGCGGGACTGTGGGGGATTGGGGACCCCCCACAGTCCCCAACGGAGAGGGGCCAGCCCCGGGGGATGGGGTCCCCGGGGAAAGTAGTGGCCCAGGAGCAGGGGCCACGTGGCCCCCTCCCCAAAAAAGAAAAAGAAAAAAAATGGAAAGGCCGGCCCCGGGGATGGGGTCCCCGGGCCTTAACTGGCCAGAGGAGGGGGCCACGCAGCCCCCTCCAAAGAATACAAATAAAAGGCCATGCCCCGGGGATGGGGTCCCCGGGGCCAATACAGGCCCAGGGAAGGGGGCCACGCGGCCCCTTCCCGTTTTTTTTTAAATTAAAAATTTTAAAAAGGGGTAAGGCCCTGGGGGATGGGGTCCCCAGGGCATAAAAACAGGAAAAAGGAAGGGGGCTACACAGCCCCCTTCAGGGGACAAATTATTATTTTTTTTTTTAAACGATCGGGCCCGCAGGCCCCGCCCCTTCCTTCACCACTCTGCAAACGCGCCCTGGCGCGTTTGCAGAGGGGGAACGAATTCCCTTGAATACTGGGGGTCCCTGGGGGCCAACTAGCCCACCAGGAACCTCCAATATGCGCCAGGGGCTGCGTTGCAGAGACGTGTAGAGAGGCCACACCCCTTTACACCTCTCTGCAACGCAGCTCTGTGGCGCTTTTGGAGGTATATGGTGGGCTAGTTGGACTCCGGGACCCTCATGATTCAAGGGGACTTAATCCCCCAACTTAAAACGCGCCACGGGGCGCGTTTGCTCAGTGGTGAAGGGAGGGGGCGGGGCTTCAGGTGACATGTGTGCAAACAGGCCCCGTGGCGCGTTTTAAGATGGGGAATTAAATCCCTTCAATCCTGAGGGTCCCTGGGGGCCAACTAGCCCAACAGGTACATCCAGAAAGCGCCACAGAGCTGCGTTGCAGAGAGGTGTAAAAAGGGGTGTGGCCTCTCTACACGTCTCTGCAACGCAGCCCCTGACGCATATTGGAGGTTCCTGGTGGGCTAGTTGGCCCCTAGGGACCCTCAGGATTCAAGGGGACTTAATCCCCCAACTTAAAACGTGCAACGGGGCGCGTTTGCACAGATGTCACCTCAGGCCCCGCCCCTCCCTTCACCATTGTGCAAATATTCCTCTAAAATCAGCCGAAATACGAATTCTGATTTACTCACCTGTTATCAGGAGAGACCTCAGTGCTGCATCTTTCAGCCCAGTACTGATCCTCAAAAGTAATTTTAACCGTACTTACCAGTAACTTGAATTTCCTTCCATAGGATATCATTGCCTGCTTTTTGCTGAAAAAGTTTCTAAGTGTTGATTTTTGAAACATACAAATATTCCTCTAAAATCAGCCGAAATCCGAATTCTGATTTACTCACCTGTTATCAGGAGAGACCTCAGTGCTGCATCTTTCAGCCCAGTACTGGTCCTGAAAAGTAATTTTAACCGTACTTACCAGTAACTTGAATTTCCTTCCATAGGCTAACATTGACTGGTTTCACTTGGAAATTCTTCTAAGTGTGGAGTTTTGGAACTTTAAAATATTCCTCTAAAATCAGCCGAAATACGAATTCCGATTTACTCACCTGTTATAAGGAGAGACCTCAGTGCTGCATCTTTCAGTCCAGTACTGATCCTCAAAAGTAATTTTAACCGTACTTACCGGTAACTTGAATTTCCTTCATAGGCTAAGATTGACTGGTTTTCAGCAAAAAGTTTCAAAGTGTTGATTTTCACAAACTACAAATATTCCTTAAAAATCGCCTGTATGACTTAAACACATTCTTTCAACTGTTTACAGGAGATGCACCAGTGCTGGATCCAGGATCCAACACTGAGTAAGAAAAAGTAACGATAACAGTTTTTACCTGCTAAGTGAATTTCCTTCCATAGGATAACATTGGTGATTCTATGAGAAAAAGTTTCTAAGTGTCAACTTTTAAAATACAATAATATTCCTTAAAAATCACGACTGTAACCAAAACGCTTTTACTCAACTGTTTACAGGAGATGTACCAGGACTGAATCTAGGATCCAGTCCTGTGGTTACAAAAGTAATCCATAAAGTAACTAATTGCATTTAACTAGAAATTCACATTGAGCTGAATGTTGCATTGTGTTTGAAAATGTGTTGCCCATTGCAACAACTGTAACTACTGTACTTAAAAGTCTATTGCCTATCTGCAAAGTATTTAAACTAAAGTAATTCATTCTGAGAAAGTATTTTTTGTAATGTAATGTATAATGTAATTACAATGTAATTTAAAAAATAAAATATGTAAAAAAAAATTGTTTCTAAAAATGTAGTAAATCAGTATGAAAAAAATTAATATAACAATTAATACATTTAAAAATTGTCATTTACAAAACCTTTGAAATTCACTGAAAAACCGTAGGTTTCAGGCACGTTATAGTTAGAAATTAGCATTTAAAAAACCTTTGAAATTCACTGAAAAAACCATAGGTTTCAGACACGTTATAGTTACAAATTAGCATTTAAAAACCTTTGAAATTCACTGAAAAAACCATAGGTTTCAAACACGTTATAGTTACAAATTAGCATTTAAAAAACCTTTGAAATTCACTGAAAAAACCATAGGTTTTAGGGACAGTTATAGTTACTTGGACATTGCACTCGTACAAAACCCGTGAAATTCCCCGTTATAGTTAGTTCAGCTAACTATAACTCGCGCCCCGCAATGCACTGCTGATGACGTCACATATTACATCACTCATGACATGGTCAGTGACATCACTGATGACATCACTGATGACATCTCAAATGACATCACTGATGACATCATCCACGTGATAATCTGATGCACCTCCTCACACCCTAATATAACCTTTGATACACCCACTCTAAATTACAGACTGCCATTCGCAAAACAATAGACACTCCAACACCAATAACTACATACCCACTCACTGATTCTTAGGTCTACACACACACATCCACTTACTCACCCGTACAGTCACTCATACTTACGGTCACTCAGTACAGGACTATCATATGCACTCTTACTCCTATATAGACACTCAAACAACGCCACTCATCCATAGAGATACTCACACACCTAGTCAGTCATGCAAATAATTAAACACACTGCCATTTACTCACCTATACAGTTATACACACACCAGCTCACTTACTCATACAAATAGTAGCACATTGTTACGCTCTTATACAATCACTGATACAAGCACACACTCATCCATACAGCCACTATCACAATCACTCACTCTTGCTTATAGCTATTTATATACTCCAACACACATATATACTGCCTTTCACATATGTAGTTACTCACACATGTACCACTGGGACATACATTCACTCACTAACACACTCTTACACACACTTACCCACCCATACAGTCTATCACAGATGCACTCTTGAAACCATCCACCCAGTGAATCACCCACTCACACATCTATGCACAGAGTTGCACACACCCCTCCCACACAAACACTCAGGCACCCATACAGATACTCAGACAAGCATTCAATAACTCATATAGACACTCATGTAGCTATTCACAAACACATGCAGCCACTTACACAGCAACAGACAGACGGATACAGACATTCATCCAGTTTAGTCACTAACCCATGCATTCAGTAAGATACGTTAAATCACTCACTTATAGAGTCAGTCATGCACCTACTAAATCATCCATACAGACACTTACACACCCACTCATTCTTCAATACGTCTTTTCCTATATATATTAAAAATATTTAAACTTTACAGAAACACACAGTCACTGGATGATGTCATCAGTGATGTCATCAGTGATGTCATCAGTGATGTCATTTGAGATGTCATCAGTGATGTCATCAGTGATGTCACTGACCATGTCATGAGTGATGTAATATGTGACATCATCAGCAGTGCATTGCGGGGCGCGAGTTATAGTTAGCTGAACTAACTATAACGGGGGAATTTCACGGGTTTTGTACGAGTGCAATGTTCAAGTAACTATAACTGTCCCTAAAACCTATGGTTTTTTCAGTGAATATATATATATATATATATTCACTGAAAAACCGTAGGTTTCAGGCACGTTATAGTTACAAATTAGCATTTAAAAACCTTTGAAATTCACTGAAAAAACCATAGGTTTCAGACACGTTATAGTTAGAAATTAGCATTTAAAAACCTTTGAAATTCACTGAAAAAACCATAGGTTTTAGGAACAGTTATAGTTACAAATTAGCATTTAAAAAACCTTTGAAATTCACTGAAAAAACCATAGGTTTCAGATATGTTATAGTTACAAATTAGAATTTAAAAAACCTTTGAAATTCACTGAAAAAACCATAGGTTTTAGGGACAGTTATAGTTAGTTGGACATTTCACTCGTACAAAACCCGTGAAATTCCCCCGTTATAGTTAGTTCAGCTAACTATAACTCGCGCCCCCTCAATGCACTGCTGATGATGTTACATATTACATCACTCATGACATGGTCAGTGACATCACTGATGACATCACTGATGACATCTCAAATGACATCACTGATGACATCATCCAGTGACTGTGTGTTTCTGTAAAGTTTAAATATTTTTAATATATATAGGAAAAGACGTATTGAAGAATGAGTGGGTGTGTAAGTGTCTGTATGGATGATTTAGTAGGTGCGTGACTGACTCTATAAGTGAGTGATTTAACGTATCTTACTGAATGCATGGGTTAGTGACTAAACTGGGTGAATGTCTGTATCCGTCTGTCTGTTGCTGTGTAAGTGGCTGCATGGGTTTGTGAATAGCTACATGAGTGTCTATATGAGTTATTGATTGGTTGTCTGAGTATCTGTATGGGTGCCTGAGTGTTTGTGTGGGTGGGGTGTGTGCGACTCTGTGCATAGATGTGTGAGTGGGTGATTCACTGGGTGGATGGTTTGAAGAGTGCATCTGTGATAGACTGTATGGGTGGGTAAGTGTGTGTAAGAGTGTGTTAGTGAGTGAATGTATGTCCCAGTGGTACATGTGTGAGTAACTACATATGTGAAAGCCAGTATATATGTGTGTTGGAGTATATAAATAGCTATAAGCGTAGAGTGAGTGATTGTGATAGTGGCTGTATGGATGAGTGTGTGCTTGTATCAGTGATTGTATAAGAGCGTAACAATGTGCTAGTATTTGTATGATTAAGTGAGCTGGTGTGTGTATAACTGTATAGGTGAGTAAATGGCAGTGTGTTTAATTATTTGCATGACTGACTAGGTGTGTGAGTACCTCTATGGATGAGTGGCGGTGTTTGAGTGTCTATATAGGAGTAAGAGTGCATATGATAGTCCTGTACTGAGTGACCATAAGTATGAGTGACTGTACGGGTGAGTGAGTGGATGTGTGTGTGTAGACCTAAGAATCAGTGAGTGGGTATGTAGTTATTGGTGTTGGAGTGTCTATAGTTTTGCGAATGGCAGTCTGTAATTTAGATTGGGTGTATCAAAGGTTATATTAGGGTGTGAGGAGCTGCATCAGATTATCACGTGGATGATGTCATCAGTGATGTCATTTGAGATGTCATCAGTGATGTCATCAGTGATGTCACTGACCATGTCATGAGTGATGTAATATGTGACGTCATCAGCAGTGGATTGAGGGGGCGCGAGTTATAGTTAGCTGAACTAACTATAACGGGGGAATTTCACGGGTTTTGTACGAGTGAAATGTCCAACTAACTATAACTGTCCCTAAAACCTATGGTGTTTTTAGTGAATTTCAAAGGTTTTTTAAATGCTAATTTGTAACTATAACATATCTGAAACCTATGGTTTTTTCAGTGAATATATATATATATATATATGTCGTGCAGCCGCGAGAGACAGATGATTGTGGATGTGGTACCAATGTGTTTGGGGGTGCGGTGGCTATCATTTTACAAAGGATTGCATGGACACAGCCTGCATGCAAGTTACATCAAGAAAAAAAGTTTAGTTTTACCTCTATGCAAGACTAAATGTTGCAATGTCTATCAGAGACTATGAGAACTTTACAATTAAAGTAAAACAAAATGATTGCCACTTAGTTTGAAGTAGTGGATATACATGCTGACATGGCGGCCCAAACATCGGTTTTTGTACCAAAAACTTGTCAGTCCTTTGTTGCTGGCCATTATCTGCGTTCCTCCAATGAAATTACCCCTGAATCAATTTCAAACATGTGTTACTCTGATGACATCTTAATGGGCACTGAAGAAGGCAGAGTTCCGTGAGTGCTCCGTGCCTGTTTTTGAGCTAGAATATACATATATATATATATATATATATACATATATATCCGTGCTAAAGACTCCGTGAGAGTTGAAGCACTTCAGATCTATCCTCTGTATTGTTATAATATATATATATATATATCTCAGACAAAAGGCTCCCCAGTGCTTTCACGCACAAGCAGGGACACGAACTCGATATATAGCTGGTGCCAAATTCTTCTTTATTTAATTCGAACGGTGCTGTCTCTGACGGTGATATATATATCAAGATGTATTAAGAGATTTGTCTTTTTTATGTTTATATTTCAGGAATTAATTCGCAGTACACTGTCAAAGAATAAAGAGTTGGTTGGATAGAGATTTACTGAGGTGATCATTTCACAATTAGAGTTACGTTCAGTGTTCCAATAACAAATCAGCAAAGGATTCTCTTTGTCTTGTAGAGGTCTATTACACCCTTGACCCCTGAATTGATGAGGGATAGTGTGGAGTCCTGTGTCTTTGTTTTCTCCCTGATACCACTCCTCTTTCCCCTATGTTATGTTATGTGTGTTTTTATAGCAAATTAAAAACCCATGAGTGTATCCAGGTGGTCTGTATGGTGTGTAAGGTCAGTCCTGGGGACTTACATGAAAAGCCGGGCCTTCAGCTTCTTGCTAAGGTCAAGACGAGTAGAGGAGTCTCTCATGTTCTAATGTATGTTGTCACTGTTGGGGACAGTGAGAGAAACAAAAAAACATCACTTCCATTGGATCTTTCCCACAAGGCTGGTACAAAATCTGACTTTGTCCTCACGTTGCTAGCTCTGTACTGTGACACCACTTGGCATCAGCCTTGAATGGAGGAGCAACAGAATTAGCCCAGGGCACACCTTCCCCCTCCAATGTAGTCCTCCTCAGCTACTTTCTCATGAGTGAGGGCCAGCAGTGATCCTGCCAAGTTTTTCACAGCAAAAAACCTTTTAGGTTACACCTGGGCTGAAGCTAGCACCATTTCCAAATCTGGCCTCTAGGATACTCATTCTTTGCAATCTATATATGTTTTGGAGGGTGGTATAGTGGGCCGAGGATCCTCTGAAGGCAAGGGTTGAGGAACTCAGTAGCTTCTTTAGGGGGGGCATGTCTTTGCATTAAATCAGACATTAATGTTTTTTAATCACAACGAATAAAATCATTGTGGCATCATCAACTCCGCTTAAGAAGGAACAATTTCAATTGTAGAGCAAATATTAGTTCTTGTTTGCGGTCAGCTGCTGGTTCATTGTGAACACAAATAAGAACCGAATATTACCAGGGAGGGTCACACTTTACATTAACTCTCCCTAAATGTTTCTAGTTAACATCCCAAGGAAAATATTTGATTTGTAGTATATTGTGTGTACAAGATAACTACAATGCAATTACATTGAAATTGTTAGGCTGATGGTATTGTTGTGCAGCGAGTTGCACCCATGTCAGTACACATGTTGAAGTCCATTTACCTTGAGAGTGCAAGCAGAATTTTGCAGTTCATTTCGGGTTGCAGTGATACACACTGGGCAGCTTTGCCTACTAAAGGACAAACAATAGGAGACATGCGTTGGTTATTCCATGACAGTGCTAGAACGACCTTTTCTGCTAGATTCACAGCTGGGCTGTCTGAGCACTGCTGTTAAAAAAATAAAGAATAACATTAAAGTGTATATTACTAAGAACATAAAACACACTCCAGCGAGTATTTGCTCCACGTGCAGTGTTTGGCAGTCTTTGTCCACTTAGAGGATTACTATTCACAGTTTATAGTTGTTACACTGTAAATGTAATTTTATTTTATCGTCTAATATGTGCTTCTTCTGCAGAACTAGTATAGGGCGTATTGGTTCAACAGTCTGATTAGTTAAGTCAGCTTCACTAGACATCCCAAAAAGGCGAATCTGTGTCACAAGCTCTGTGAAAAGTCACATAATGAGAACTGGTTAAAAAGCACAGACCATTTTACAACAGCATGCACATCTATTGTGTTTATCTTAACCAGATGCTTTAAGACATGTCGTAGATTAAACGCAGCAGGGGTTACTTTTGGTTTCGAGTCCACCACTCCAATAAAAGCGTTTTAAAATGGAATATTTTGAGAACAAAACAAACCTGTGGATCGAAGTACATCGAATATCAGAAACTAAAACATTTCACGGTTTTTATTGCTGCTCTCTGCTGTAGTTTAGCTGCTCGAAATACCATTACCCCAAAATAATGAGACTGGTATTTTCTCTGCGAGACACCAGCTCTTAGTGAGTACGGAAGATTGAAGACAATATTTTTTATAAATGAAAGAACCTGTTTTACCTGAATACTAAACGCTGAGAAATAACAACGAAGCTCTAATTCGTCGCAAGCTTTATCCTGGGAACGTGTAGAGAGCACCGCCTCAGACAAGCATTGGTAAATGCTATAGGTTTCACCTATGTGATTAATAATATATATAGTTTTGATGTAAGTTTCAGCTTGGTGAGCAGTTGTGCAATGTAAGTTACTGAAACTCCGTAGAAGTGTTATGACGTGTTTATTGCAAAAGGTAATATATTGTGCAGTAACTGGTGGTAATATGAAGTGGGGAAATTAGGTACAGGGCGGAGAACAAAGAAAAACAAAAACATGCAGCAGATAAGCACACTTGAAATGGGTGCAACCACTGGGAGATTAGGTAAAGGGCAGAGGACAAACCAAACAGCACAGTGCACGTGCTTGTTATGTTTCATAGGGTACCCCAATATAGGCTTGAGTAGTCCCCTAACCCTTCACCTACATTTACCGTACCATTACACTACATAACAGGTTTTGGTATGACCTCTTACCTAGTTAAGCGCTGCATTAATGTCATGAGGTTTTCCCCGAAAAATAGCCACATTAATTATGCATGAGGATTCTCAGAATCACAGCAGGATTACCATCTTCTGCATAATAACTATGAATAAGGGTTATTCCTTCCGTCATCCTCGGCCGACATGACACAGCAAGGTAGATCCCCTGAGGGTACCTGTTTGGTATATTTACACCACATCTTTGCCAGGACAGTCAGAGGAGAAAGACTTCCATGCTGACACACTGATGTGAGACGCTTAGGTTCCTGCACGCAGACACTCGAGCTTGCAGTGGTCTGACATCCTTTGCGGGGTGTCCATCTCAAGACCAGGACGGGGTCCCACAGTCTCTCACTTCAGGTAATGGGGTTGGCTTCAGCCAAGAGGGATTCTTGGCTCTACACCTACATACATGCTAGGTACACTTAGGTACATCTAGTTAGGGTTGCATAGTAGGATTACGCATTATTACTGTCATGTATTTATATGCTTGCAAATATTCATTGTTTTAGCACTATGGTAGAAATCTATCATCCATTTACTCTATTGGTGCTCAATATCGTTTATATCTGTATCTGTCTTATGATTTTTACAGCACACCTATTTTACACTAGAATGACGCTGGTTCAATAAATGCTTATTGAAAACGTCCCCACCGTTTGTTCTGTGTATCTCTCTGAGACAAAGTGAGCATGAGTGACTGAGCAAACAGTACTGTACTGTTTCCACGATCCCTGATGGGACAGGGTTGTCATGTTCGATAGTTGCCAGGAACTATTCTCTCCTCGGTAAGAGGAGTTTACAGTGGCACTGTGAGCTAGCTGGTATACAAGTGAACATATCCGTTGGGGGTGTCTGGAGTCAGTCTGGATACCAATCCTACAGTTTATGTTGTCTAAACGTGCAGATCCTATATAGGTTTATAGGAACTACAGGACACTCTGTGCAGGCAAAACCTAAACAAGCAAGGTTCAAGGTAAATTGATTCAAAGATATCACCCACCTGATAAATAGTACAAGTGACAGGGAGCAGCCTGTACAGAGTAACACAATCAGAGGCAGTGCCAAAATGCACTGTTGAACTAATTTAGAAGTGACAGTTAACAGCAGGGAGCAGCGTAAAGAGATGCTGTATAAAGAGTTCACATGTGGTAGCATCCGGATGCAAAAATGAAGCATTTCACAGATCACATATAAAGAACTATTGGCTTTGTTAATGTTTTTTACATGTTGCATAGCAGCGTGAGTTGCTGTGCAACAAGGCTTAAAGAAAACAAAAGCACCGACACAACCAACACTGACCCATCATAGATCTTTTCAATGTTGCACAGCAGCCCGCGCTGCAGTGCAACATGTAAAAAAACAGAGAGGGGGTTTTGGGACATGAGAGAGGATGGTGGGAAACACAATAGAGAGCAGGAGAGGGGGTGGGAGAAACGGAGGTGGGTTAGAAACCAGACGAAAGTGGGAGAGGCAGGGGTTTAGAAGCAAAAAAAGTAAGATGGTGTTTGGGCCGTGTTCAATATATGTAAATGGAAACATACGAGTAATTTTGCGGGAGCATTGCAACACTGTTGTCCTGCCTCAGGGGACTCCATTCCCCAGCAGAACCAGCCTACAGGAGAGGGCTGAAATGCTTGTAAGGTGCTGGAATGCTATAAAATACCAGGAGGCATCCCGCAGCACGGGAGCCTCGCAACGCTGTTGTTCTGCCTTAGGGGACTTCATTTGCCAGCTGCCTTGTCCCACAGGAGGAGGGCTGCAACGTGTGTAAGGTGCCAGAGCATCATAAAATACCAGGAGGTGTCCCGCAGCTTGGATCATGCAAGGGTCACGCCCTGGCGAAGACTGGGCCTAGAGCGGGACTGCCTGCGCCCATCAGTGCCTGGAGGAGCCGGGGCGGGCCAGCTCCCTTAAATTTGCCATCTAAAGGTACTGAATTTTATGTTTTATGTTGTTGCCCCTAGGTTATTGAACTTTTGACTCCCTGAGTCACATTACCTTGATTTGCATATTGAGCTTTCCTCAATGTCATACTATTGTACACTCTTGAGCATTAATGGAGAAACCGAGAGCTGCTCCTGCACTTGCAAAACCTACCCCAGGTTCCACCCTAGATGGCTTTCCCCAACGTGCTGTGGGGGTCATCATCAGGGAAATTTACCTGGCAGAACGGCATCTGTCTTTGTCATCTCCGCCCGAGCCATTTTCTGAGCTATCACAGGCACTCCCTGAGCCACTTGTGTACACCAGCATGCCCCCCAGCACAGATCCTCTTCTGCCAGCCTTGGGCCTTGATAAACTGGCCATTCCCACCGGCACTCAAACTTTGACTGCTGCTACTACTGCTGTTATTACTGAAGAGCGTCATGACAACATGGGGCGAGACCAGACATCTATGTGCCCATCTAAGTGCCTGAATAAATTGACTAATTCTGAGGCGACTAATAGTAGAGGGGCAAGAGAAAGAGATTGGACAGGAATACGAAATCAAAAAGACTACAGCCGGACCCACCTACTGTGTCACCTACCTTAGCTCCAACTCCAAACTGTGAAATCAGCCCTCTATTATTGAGCTGTATACAGTATTCTTTGTCGGTTCTAGCAGGGAAATGTGTAAAAGTACAATATCTTCTTTTACTGCATATCTGGGCCCGATTATAGACAGATGAGGTAAGTTTTAGGATGCTTTGGCTAAGTTGAGGGACACTCTGCTGGCGCAACATCCTACAAGATTCTTCCTATCTGGCCCATTAGGATGTACTACCGACTGGCCCACTTATCACACCCCCAATAACACTCCTCAGTTTTAGGTGATATGACTGATTCCTCCCGGGGTATTAAGGGTACCACCTGCAGTTCTAGTCGTGCCAGGCCTATTCATGTAGCATGGGCATGCCTGCAAAATTCTTCTGGAGGCACTAGTGAGGCCCGGGCCCAGCAAGCTAGATTGTGTGGCTCTGTAAGCATGAGCCTTGGCTCTACCCAGCACACTGATCTCTCTAGGGGCCACACGTTGCATCTGCCCCCTCAGGCTACAACTTTTGTTGTGATTGTAAGAAATGTACCCACATTAAGTAGGAGCTTACGTGAGGATCACGAGCAATTGCCCAACATGGTCATCCACTGGGCTAACACCCAACTAGGTGGTTTTGCGCTATGTCATAACCAGATTAATCTTGTGAGCAGAGTTCCTTGGTTGGGTAATACTCCAAAACCAGACAACACCAGCTGTATTCTTATTAATTTTAAAGATAGAAGAGTGGCTAGTGACATCTTGTCCAAGTTAAGTTTTGTTCGCCTTGTGCCTACTGCTATCGAGGCACTACCGATCGCCTATTTTTATAAACCTCAGGGTCGTCTGCCCACTTCTGTAGCATCTGGGCCCATTTTTCCAACTTTTAACAAGTTTACTCCTCTTTTGCGACGGGATCAACAGGACTGACTCCCTGGCACAGTGACTCCCTTGTGTCTAAGTGATGTACCAGTTGAGTGTGTGCAATTAGGGATTGATACTGAATCTAGGACCCCTGTGCCCTCCAGCTGTAGGTCTATACCCACTTAGGACACTAAAAGTCAAATAAAGCAATCATTATCTATAGCCTCTTGGAATACTGCTGGTTTAGCTAGTAAATGGAATAGGCATAATTGCTTTAGGTTCATTGAACGCCATGCTGTTGTATATGACTTGGCTTATTGACCCTATTTATGTGGATGGGTATGCTATTTATCACACTCCAGTTTAGTATTAGAACAGTGGTCCTTAAACAGAACAGTGTGGTCATCAGGATAAATATAGACTTCAATCAGTGCTATATTACGAGTGTCCAGCCAGATATTCAATTTAATAATTCAAAATGTCAAAAACCAAAAATAAACACATCAATACAGTGGGACACAATCCTGCATCCTACATAGAAACATGACAAGTACACTTAGGACAGGAACATATCAGGCAAGACAGGGTAGCTTGTGGAATATTGAACACAATTTCTAACAAGCTTGAGGAAACAGTAAATACACTTTTTTATCAGATTTGATTAATGTGCAAACTGTTTACATTGGTCGACGACGTTTCGATCCAAGGCTTGATGGCATTTCCCTGCCATCAAGCCTTGGATCACACAGCAAAACGTGCATCGCCACTTGCTGCCTTGGAACTGATAATTTACAGTTTAATCACCAGGTTTTTCATTCTGAGAACATCCTATTTAATCGGCCTCCACCACTGAGTGTAATTGTGGCTTAACCTTCCACAGGCCCCTTGAGGCAATCTCTAATTATTCAGGCTTGTATTTTTAACTGTCCTGATGATGATCCTACTATTTCTTAAAGAGGATCGAAACGTCGTCGACCAATGTAAACAGTTTGCACATTAATCAAATCTGATAAAAAAAGTGTATTTACTGTTTCCTCAAGCTTGTTAGAAATTGTGTTCAATATTCCACAAGCTACCCTGTCTTGCCTGATATGTTCCTGTCCTAAGTGTACTTGTCATGTTTCTATGTAGGATGCAGGATTGTGTCCCACTGTATTGATGTGTTTATTTTTGGTTTTTGACATTTTTGAATTATTAAATTGAATGTCCGGCTGGACACTCGTAATATAGCACTGATTGGAGTCTATATTTATCCTGATGACCACACTGTTCTGTTTAAGGACCACTGTTCTAATACTAAACTGTTACCCAAGGTCCTTATCTACCTTTTGGGTTCCCTTGTGTTTGTGAAAATATTTATCACACTCCAGCAGTGGCTAGTAACATGGGCAGGGCCAAGGGTGTTCTTGCCACGTTTACTTCACTTACATTCCCAGCGACGGTGTTATTGTCAAATCGTGATTCAGTATATTACCAGATGATCTTGTTTCAGTGTTCTGCAACAAGATTGTTGCTGATAAATTTATATGATAATGTATTTGACCTAACTAAGTTTGATCTAGAGTGCTCTCTGCTTAAGGATATTGAGAAATGCATTAGCAACATTCAAGGTGGCTGGGTTGTGGTATTGCTGGGGGATTTTATTTAAATGCCTGCCAGTTCTCTCAGGAAAATATATTCGGGCTGGAGGAAGAAGCAGGGGTTCCTCTTACCCACTGTGTACATTGTCCTCTTGGCAATGAATTTAATTTACTGCTGGATAAAATTAATCTCATCTTTTCCTTTAATGCTCCTAGCCTGAAACCAAATACTATACCCACTTTTGTGGGGCGAGGTACTTCGAGCCAAATTGATTTTATTCTTTTTTCAAAATCATTAAGAGATTGGGTTCTGGATTACAATCTTGCTGATTCCCTCCTCAGCGACATCTGTCTCTCTATTTACATGGCTCACTATTTTCCAGAATGTCTGTAGTGATCGATCCTCCTCGCCTATTATTCTCTAGGAATCATGGTGTGATCAAGGCCTGGTCCAAGGCTGATGAACCTTCCTTCTTTGGCGCACTTAGTGGCCTCTACATACCCCAACTTTGTGGTCTGTTTATCAGAAAACCACATTCAGGATTTGGGACCTGGCTTCTCAATAGTTTTGATAAAATCTGTAGAGCAGCATATGATCTCCTTCTGGTTCCACTTAATATGATCCGTAAGCAATCAGCAAAGTGGTTTGATGCTAACTGCACTTATGCACATAACCCCAGAAAACAGGATGCTGTGTAGAGATGTAGAGCTCTGTATTGAGATGCCTTAGAACCAGGAAGGACACTATTAGAGAGATAGCTTTTTCTTCACTGGTGCAGGCCAGTGAACAAAGGGATTGCAAGGCTTTATGGGCAACAGTAAATCGCAGTTATTTTGAGGCAAAAAAAGATCTGGGTATTGATGCTGTTATTCCTCCTGACATTTGGGTTGCCCATTTTACTAAGCTTTATGCTGTCCCTTGCTCAGGGCACTCAGATACCCCGATTATACCCCTCTAGTTTCACCTCAGCTGCCGACTAGCCCTTCTACTGTGTCCCAGCCTTCTGCAAAAAACACTGCTGGCCCAGCTTTTGAATTGGGTGAGGTTTTGTGGTCAGTAGCTAACTGTCCAGTTGGGTGAGCCCCTGGTCCAGATGGGCTTCCCTCAGACATGTTTAAAGCTAACACTCCATTGTGGTCCCCATTGCTGATAAATGTCCTTAATGCCACACAATCTACTGCCCCCCCCCAAGAACTGGTCTCATGTGACTATTGTTCCTATTTTTAAAAACGGCTTAAACAATTACCTGCACTGCTATCACCCCATCTCATTGATCAATTCTACTGCAAAGATCATAGGACGAATTTTGTTGGACCATCTGCAGCTATGGGCTGAGGAACATAATATACTCACGGATCTCCAATTTGGTTTCCGCTCTCACCTAGGCATAGTCGAGCAGTCCCTAAATCTATATTTGCTAATTGGCAAGTATACTGTGGCTACGCGTGCCATGTTGTATTTGGCTTTTATGGATTTGAGTTCTGCGTTCGACTCTGTCAATAGGTCCAAATTGTGGGGAATCATGACTGATATGGGGGTTGATTTGTATATTGCTTATTTTCTTAGAGAAATGCACAATGATGTCACTACCAGTGTAAGATATGGCTTGGGGGGGACTATGCCAGCGTTTAGCCTTGCAAGAGGCATACACCAGGTCTGTGTTTTAGCTCCCTTCCTCTTTTCTATTTATATAAACAGCCTGGAGGATAAATTGGTGGAACTTAGGGCAGACTGTCCTCATGTAGGTGATCGAAGTATCCCCACACTAATTAATGCAGACAACACTGTCCTAATTGCGAGGACTGTGAATGGCTTGCAACACCTGCTGAACTGTTTTTGTGAGTTCATGGCCAGTCTAGATCTCATGGTCAACCAAACTAAGACTCATATAATGATCTTTGGAGAAGAAAGAAGGATAGTGCATCCTTCTCAGTAAACAGCAATAAAACTAGCTCTGTTCCCACTTTTTCTTATCTAGGCATCCCCTCTGATACATCCTGTTTCATGGGCACCTCTAAAGACCAGCAGAACCACTGTCATCTCTAAATCAGTGGAGGCTGTTCTCAATTTTGCCTGCAGACTTGGCTTGAAGCCCATAAAGGAACTTTTGACTGTCTACAAAGCCAAGTGCTGTGCTATTGCTTCATATGGGTGTGGGGCATTGAAGATCAGATGGGCCTTGAAAAAATGTATAATTGCCTCATTAAGAGGCTCCTAGCTGCCCCTCAAAGAACTAGCTCCTTTATTTGCCACACAGAGGCAGGGATTGGATATATTGGCGATCTCATTAAAATTCAACCACTCCTACTGTGCTTAGAATTTGGTCCAAAAGCCAGACTTCCTTTAATAGGGTTGTGCTCACGGACTGACTGAAACTAGACCACTGTCTGAGTATTCCCTGGATGAAGAATATTCAGACCATTTGTCAGAGTATGGGGTGGGAGGATTTGCTCACCTCTCCCAGCAGTGCGCTAGCCAGCTCTATAGTGACTTTGAAGAATGCATTTTTAGAGGGATGTCTGTAGGGCAGAATGCGGAGGGTTGTAGATAAGCCAATGGTCCAGGATTTTATGGGGATTTGTTCGAGCATCAGTCGTGTGCCATATTTAATATGGGTGGGCAACAAGCATCACAAATTTTTATTAGTTAGACTCAGGTTATGGACTATGCTCTTTTTGGCTGCTTTTCCGTCACACTGCGCCTATTTTTCCAAACTACCCGTGTGTCCTTGTGACGTTCAATCACCTCAAACTACCTTACATTTTATGTTATTTTGTAAATTGTACTCGCTGTTGAAGAAACTCTACCTATTGCCCATTTTTAGGGCGGCAAATATTCGCTATTGCAGACATGCAAACTTTGCCTACCATTAAGATCTGTATTTTTGCTGCTGTATACATTGAATGCGCCATTCAGCAGAGGGCCACTGTTTTTATGTGATGTTTTATTAATTTTATATGGATATTTAATGGATTACTGTAAATTGATTTTTTTTATATATGGTTTGATTGTTTTTGCACTTTTAAGCTCTAATTAGACCGAATAAAGATATTTGAACTGAACTGAGTAATTTTGTGCCTGACATTTTCTTTCCAGAACTGCAACAAGGAGAAAACACAGTTACAATCCCAAATTATTGTGAAGCGTAACAAAGACCAGAGATTGTACACATTTTGCTAAATTGCCCCCTTAACAGATATTTTCTCATACTGGATGGGCAGAACCAGTTGCACCTAGAGACATTTATGTGAAAATCTAAAGTTCTCTCCTGGTTGTTGTGTCCTGGGCCCTAGGCCCACATGCTGGGACAAAGACCACACGGACACGATAGTGGGTTACTGGAACTGGCCACGAGCACGTGCACCCGGGCCCTTTTATTAACAGGCTCACGTCACTCGTGACGCCTGTGGTGGATGGGTGTGGGGTGCATGTGTGCCCACTCCCCCAAGGGAGTGGTTAACAAACTCTGTGTCTGCTGAGACACTAGAACGTGTCCAGCAGGACACAACATTCCTCCCAAATTTTAATGAAAACAAAACAATCACTAGTCCAACCTGTAGGGGTAAACGACAATTAACTATGCACCACAGGGTCCATCAGCTTCTCGTGTCAGGCAGCAGGAAGACCGCAGATAGGGGCTGGTGACTGACTGCAGCAGGACGATCTCGGCGGGCACTCATAATTTAACCTGAGTGGTTCAGGACACGAACGCTGGCTTGGAGACCTCAGCTGCACTCTCGTACCTTGCTAGTGAAACCATGTCTTTTGTCTGAGGTGGCTCCCCTTCGCTGACGTTGAGGATGGTATGTGGTGGGTAATAACAGTTCCTTAACAGGGTGCGCCAAGAGCATGGTGGGAGTCCAAGGTGAAGATTCACGATGGTGTTGCTTGATCGACTGAAGTCTCTGCTAGACTACTTTGCTGTATCCTGTAATCCGTCGGTGGGGCAATATCAAGTCCAACTCTCCCGCCTGGGGAGGCCCTTTGTCGGGTTTGCCACGGGACTGCTTGTGAGCTGCGCTGGGGCTGCATGTGTGCCGACTGGGGGCAGCTGCAAGACCACCGAGGAGCCAGTAGCCAGTCGCTCGCACTAACCTCAGGGGTGGATGAGTCTTGGTCAGGACATGCTCTCGCTGACGCAGTTCAGGGGTAAGCCAGGTCAGCAGGTGGCCTCTGGTTTTGCTTGTCGGCTGGTTTAGCAACAGTGTAGGACTCCAGTCCATTGGTACTCGAGATAGTAGTCTTTGACGCATTTGATGATGACTGGCGTGATGGCATTGCCAGCCATGTGGTGAATCTGGACAACGGTTGGTGATGACTTGCCTTGATGGTTGCAGGCCTTCAGTCTTGAGTTGATCACCTGGAGCGGGGGTGGCCAGGTGCCTCCATTTCCTTTGGGGAGGCAGGTACATCCGTCCACTTGGACCTCTTGGGCTACTGGAGCGTTGGTGACAGTGGCGTGATGGACATGCTGAGAAACGTGAGGCATGAGACTGTTTGCGCAGGCTTTGCGGCTTACTCTCGGTCTCCTGCTGGGTGGTTGCCAGTTCATTCTCTAATTGTCACCCCCTTCACTTGCTGTTGGTGTGTCGGGATTCGCTCCTTTTGCAGCTCGGGTTCTCTTCATCGTCCGGCCCGGCCACTCACGACTTCCCCTTCTGAACTTGGTCGGTTGTCCGATTCTTAGTGTAGACCCTCCGGTCACACTTCCACATTTCGTGCTGAGTGCGGTGTCATGCACATGGCAATGATGATGTAGTTGCCATTGGGCCTGGACGACAGACGGTGACGATCGGCTAGGAGAGGAGGTTTCTAGAGGTACTTCGCAGCAACATGTCTCTGCCTCGATGAGACTGTTCTTTCACCTCTGGCATCTGCGGTCAGGAGCAGGGATGCCGTCCGACTTCGACTGCCGACACTCTGGGATGGACGGTCGCACTGGGAAGCGTTGGGGAGAGACGCGGTTTCGCGCTTGCTGCGGCTTACGTTTGGTTCTCCCATAGGGCTGTCTCCAGGGACGTCGGTCCGCCATGGTGGCTGTCTGGTGTCTCTGGGTGTGCTCTTGGCTTGTGGTGCTACAAGTCCTCGTGTTTCTCCTCTTGTTTTCCTTAGCGCACCTGTGTTTGTCCAGCTCTTCCTGGTGACAGGATTGTCACTCTTCTTTTCGCTTCTTCCTCCGGGTACAGTGGCATGCACCATGTTCCACAAAGGCCAACAGGGCCTATCAACTTTAATGGTCTCTGGACCATGCGGACGAGACTTCCGTCGCTCTTCTCTGCTGGGTGGGGAACAGCCACTTGTCTCGTGTGCTCCCTCTTCAGGCAGCTTCTTGAAGCTCCTACTCCAGGTGATCCCTCTTCTGGGAATGACTTCCACAGGCAGTAGGGAGCTGTGGTAGTGGCTGGCCACTTGAAGTGTGCGACTCTCCTCTTGCCTGTCATGGGTCACTGGCGACTCCGTCTTGAGGCAGTTTAAGGGATGACATTGTGCTGTGTTTGTCCCACTTCGGGGCTTCGCTGCTGCTGGGGAGATGTAGAGGATCTCCCTGCTGCTTCCCGCATTGCTTCTTTCTGTGGAGAGGTCTCTCTGTCTCTTGGGTGCCTGCCAGTGTTGTTGAGCTTCTGGGTGCCTGCGTCGGGGCACCTGGGACCCCGCGCTCTTGGTCTTTCGCGGCGGCCTTGTCTGGTGCTTGGCGTGCTTGCTCCTCTTTCTTGCTGTGGTGGCTGTGCACCACCAGGGGCATGTGGCGCTGTATCTTTTACAACGGTGCGTGGGAGACAGGGAGCAGCTCACCTTTGTACTCAGGGACGTTTCTTCCTCGTTGTGTGGCCTCTTCTCTCGGGACAGTACCCAGCAATCCTTCATAGGGGAAACAGATCTCTGGCTACCGGCAGTGGCAGCAGAACTTGGCTTTAACAGTCTCTGTTGAAGGCTCTTGCTTTGTGTCAGTGAGGGTGCTCTTGTCTAACTCCCTGTATGCTTGCTTCTTCTCTCCTTGTGAACTCTGACATGTACCCCTCTGGACTGTGGTGATGCAGTCTGGCTCAGTTAGGGTCACTTGTCTTGGTAGGCTCGGCGTCTCTATTGCTCCTTTGCCTGTTTGACCCTAGACACCACATCCTTTCCTGAGTGTTTGCTGCTTCATGCTGTGCCTCACTGGGGGCTAGTCTCACCCCAACACGCTGGCGGCATTCTTGGGTTATTCTCGGGGTGCAGTGCTCTTTCACATGCTGCTGGCGGCAGTCTGCATGTGCCTCGGTGCCGTTTAGCTTCTTTGGCCACCATGGTTCAGTCACTGTTGCCGGTAGATAAAGTATGGAGTGGCACTATCAGTCTTTACTCCCGTCGCTCAGGGAGTTGCGGTAAGGCGGTTTGGCGGTTTGGCTTTTCAAACCTAGCCCTGCGCAGGTCGTCTCATGAAACGTGTCCACAGCATCTTTCCTCAGTTTTGCGGCTGTTTCATTATGGACTGCTCCGATCACCAGGGCGCAGTGACCACCTATGGCCACACAGTGGCACTGCAGCACTTTTTTTCTCCCCGCCGCAGCAGGCTTGGCTGACGGTCGCGCTGGAGTGGAGAAGCAGGTGCGGTCTATCGGAGGCTGGTCAGAGCAAACACAGCACCCCTCCGCTTCGCGGGGACTCAGCCATCCTTTTCAGGCAAGTGTTTAAGCTTACACTGCAGTCAGTGGTGCTGTCTCTTTGACAGGGGAGACCCTGGCAGTGGGTTTCGCACTATGGGGCCGTTTCTGTGTGGGTGCAGAGCAGATAGGGTGCGGTGTGGCAAAAAAGACCGCTAGGTGGCGCTGCAGGCTCCTCGCCGTGGGTAGTTTCACTTTCTCCCGGACCTAGGAGCTTTTGCGGGGAACATTGGCTGGTGCAGCGCTACTGGTGTCTCTCCTGGGTTTGCCCTGTGCGCAAGGCAGTGCCCCACGGCGGTGCTGCGGGTCCAGGGAATGTCAGTATATGGGTCGCACTTGCCAGCCACTTTTCCTCTCAGCTCATGATGCGGCGTTCCGATTGACCACCAGGCGGCACAGACGCTTCTCACACGGCCACGGCAGCCGTACTCATGCTGCAGGCCTTGCTGTCCAGTGGGCGCTGTGGAACAGATGTCGGCGCGAGGTGAGGTGTAGTTGTGAACGTAAGTGTTCCCCTTTTTCTTTGGTGCTACTGCTTTGGCATGTTCGAGGGAGCGCTGCCGGCTATTCAGGATGCTGGGAGCAGGATCGACGACCCGTTTGCGTTCGGGCTTCTCTTGCTGCAGCACTGCTTTGGCCTGTACCCCTCTGGTTACGCCTGCCGCCTCCTCTCAGGCAATTTCGGACAGGGGTTGCTCTCAACCTCATTGGGCTGTTGAGTGTGATTGCCGGCCTCTTTGGGGATGCCAGGACGGGGCTGGCTCTGTGTTGAGCTGGTGCGCAGTTTGCTTGCGGGAGGGGTGGGAGCCGCTGCAGGGCCGATGCTCTCCTTCTCTCACCTTCATGTACGGCGGGCACTTCAGTGTTGGCGCAGCAACTCGCCCACGCGCTTTGGGTGGGGGCTGTCTCCTGTGGTCTCCGTCTGGCGGGTCACGCGCCACCAGCATGGCGTAGACTCCGTCGTTCCGCCCCCTGGTCACTACAGCAGGGTCTGCAGGGCATGCAAGCAGGCGCTGCAGGGCACTGCTGTTGGGCGCCAGTACTTCGTGCTGGCAGTATGTTCGGGGTGCGCAGACTCAGGCCATCACACCTCCCACGACGACCCACAGAAAGGCCGACAGCACAGACGTGGGGATCGACCCCCTCGTCGCCATTGTTGTGTCTTGGCCCTAGGCCCACATGCTGGGACAAAGACCACACGGACACGATAGTGGGTTACTGGAACTGGCCACGAGCACGTGCACCCGGGCCCTTTTATTAACAGGCTCACGTCACTCGTGACGCCTGTGGTGGATGGGTGTGGGGTGCATGTGTGCCCACTCCCCCAAGGGAGTGGTTAACAAACTCTGTGTCTGCTGAGACACTAGACCGTGTCCAGCAGGACACAACACTGGTGGTCAACAAAAAGGGTGTTATTATTTGGAATGTTATTACCTTGAAGGGCCATCATACTGCATTTTGTACCTTGATTTAATATATCAAAGTAACATGCAAAAGTCAGCGGCTACAAAATGGAGAAATTGAACTTCTGAAGAACACCAGAACTAATACAAAGAGGGACAGAGGGCGACTACACAGAGCACATACTAAGAACAGTTATTAACAATCTGAAAATGTTCAAATCATAAATTTCCTTTTACTCTAAAATGTATATTGTATCCAAGGGAGGTTAACTTTCATAAAATATGCGTGCAGGGGCCGGGTTAAAGCAATTCACCCTGATGTAGGACAGGATCTTCAACATGAGGCCTTCACGGCCCGCTACATAAACGAACCTAACCAAAAGAAGATGCCATTTTTAATCAAAGCCATGCTGAGTCATTCATGCAGTTTAAAGTCATTAACAAAATATAAATCTTCAGCAAATTTTCACAGTAAAGAACCTGCTCCATTATCTTAAAGTAGTTATAATGTATCATGACTGACCACCGAGGCAGTCCAAAAATCTAGTTATTTGCCACCACCTGTACCTCGGGCTGAGAGAGAGAGTCAGAGTCATTGGTAAAAGAACAGCAGTGGGAAGGGTAAAGCAGCACGAGGGAGCCGGAGAGCAGGGAGACCAGGGAAAGTGCAAGACCAAGTATGAAGTGAGGGGAAGAAAATATAATAAAAATCAGTGACCTGTGTGCCAATCCTCTACTTCGGGCCTTAATTCAACTGCATTAGCAAGGCCGCTCCATCACGTATGCTGAAGGAATGAGAAGCTGGTAGGCTATCTGCCGTGGAGTCGTCTTCAAACGTAGGGCCGGCACCCTGCCAGAGCCGGACGAGGAGAGGGAGTGCATTATGGTAAACGACTCAGCTGGCAACGTAATGCGTAAGTGAAACTGACAGCAACCACGTTACGTTCCAAATTCAACTATTTTATACAGTAGTAATGTATCAGCACAATATGCTATTCTGTGGTAGGCATCACTTTGTAAACATTACCCAATATTTCTTAGAGGACGGACACAATATTAGTTCCATGCACTCCCCAAAGCTGTCACTGAAACCCCAGCGTAGGCCTACTTATAAGTATACACTTGGATACCTGAAAAGCTAACTAATTCAGTCCGCAGGATCGGGAGAGACACTCACCTAGTCCTCCTCCGACACTTCGCAAAAAGCTGGACACTCACGGCGCTGCCGCCCCTGCAGAGAGTAAAGCCGAAAAGAGAGCAGACCAGCTCTACAGGTATTTACTTCCGGGTCACAGCTTAAGTGCCTGACTCTGCTGTGCCATCAGCATAACCAATGGACTAATTTTTTTAAAAGGAGACTCACACAGTAGCCAGTTTACAAAAGCTACAAACCCCATGCACTGCCATGTTAACAAACAAGAAATATTATAGGTTATATCATACTTACATTTAAATCTACCTGGTGGTATCACAAATTTTCGGGCTTCGCAAGAGTCTCCAGGAGCCAGCTTTACAAGCTGGACTTGTGTGGAGCGCGGACATGAATTAAAACTAGCACACTTGAAATGCCTGCAGCCAGGGGGAAAGTATGTAAAAAAGCACAGCGAAAGCGATGTGCAGTCAAAACATTAAAAAATGTCCACAAAAGTGGTTGGAAACAGTACTTGGGCAACGGGACGCTGATAAGAGAGCACACAAGGAGCAACAGGAAATAGTATGCTACAGCCAATAGAAATGTTGGAAAAGTAATTGGCAAGCACACAAACCAATGAAAAGCAAGGGCGGGATGTAAGCTCCTCTTAAGTTTTATATTAAATACAATAGATTTCAATAGCACAGCGCAAGTGCTGTGCAGGCGAAACCTAAAAAAGGAGGCAACCAGACACAAGTGTGATTTTTTTGTTGTTGCAATTTCAGAGAACACGAACGAGACTCAATGTGCATCTGAGCGCTTTACAAGATGTCTGTTGCGTACTGCATAAAGCAGTTTACATAAGAACACCTCTAGGAATGTGCAAATAGTTTCAAACACAGAGTAAAATGGCATTTTCAGACCAGCAAGGAATTCACAAAGGGGTTCCTTGCAGTCATATATACATTTACTAGAACAGAGTTCTTCACCACGCAAGTCCACTTTAGTAAATCTCTCTCAAGGCGTCAGAACTGGGTGTTCCAAGCCATAGTTTGCCCTGCAAGTTTGTGAATGGCCACAGGTTGTATGTTTTTGGCAATTTCCAAATGTCTGTTGGACCACTTCCCACCCTGGAAATGGTCAGAGATTTGCTCCAGCCAAAGGCTGGAAGAACTCCCCTTGCAGTATGGGAAGATTATAAGAGCCCCCTTAGATTTGGTGGGTGTCAGAATCCCTTTCATAGGGCCACAGGGCAAGCAGGAGCTACTGGGTCCAACCAAAGGGTTTGTGGCTTTTTACTCTTGTTGCCCCAAGGCCTGACCTACTATGGGTCTTGATTTACGGGCCCAAATACTACGCCTTCAGCACTTCACTCGCAGTGATAGTGCGGTTTGAGCAGTCCAAGGCTTTTCTTGTGTAAAAAGCAGTATTTTGGCACACACTAAACAGAGCCAGGGATGTGGAATTCCTATAGCCCGACACCCCCCACAGCACAAACCTTTGGCTGCCAGTTTGCAGTACCACATTATGGATCAGGGAAGGGCACTGTCTGCAGTTAAGGTAATATTTTTGCCCATACGTTAATGCTGTTCAGACTTGTATTTATGGTTCATTAATTGTAAGCATTTATTGTTAGAGTGAGTGCTCTAAGTAAATGTTGTAAACTCCGACTGCACTACTGACAGTGGTCCCAGTAGAAAAATGTGTACACACGTTTTCAAAGTTTAGCAATATGAAGCTATGTATAATGCTCCCAGAATGCTCTCTGATTTGATGCAAGTATTTGCAGAAGCTTGAAAGCAAGATTGATGATTCTTTGCTTTCAAAATAAAATGTTCATAAAAAAATGAAGGCAGGAAAAAAAAACAGTTTTCTAAACTACTGTAAAATTTCAGGTACCATTTCTTTGCACCATCATTTAGTAACATGTTTTGATGCATGCTAGTATTTCCCAAAAATATTCACAATGGAAAATCAGTGTAACCAGTTTCAATAAGATTATGGGAAACAAAAATAAACAAGCATTGGCAAAGCCAGTAGGTCTGAAAATGGTGGTCAGCTTTTTAGTTTTGTCAATGTGTGAATTGTTCTGGCATGGTTTTTGTAAAACCTTATTGGTGATGGAGCTGCTGGGCCCAAACCATTATAACAAACATTGGTAAAAGCTAAAATTGTTTTTTGGTCTCAAAAAGCACACACTGCCACAGTAGTTACTGGCACTGAACAAGACTATTTTATGTGCAGATATGGTCCTTGTGAAACAGCAGAATGCTGTCACTCATTTATTTTTATTTTATTTATTTATTTTATTTATTTAAAAAAAAAAAATTAAATATTTATTTCACAGTGAAGCCGGCTGATACAGAGAGAGAGACAGCATTTTAATAAACACAAAACTTCACGGTCAACGCCAGACCAAATTAGGGGCCTAATTATTAAAGAAAGTCTCAAAAGTGCACCCTTGGTATATGTCCTTGCATTAAGTGCAGCTATAAGCTTTCGTGAATTCCCAAGAATTTACAGAAGTAGGACAAGAAATAGTACTCCTAGAAAATATTAGTGAACTGCATTTTAGCATGAGCAAATATGCATGTGTAGATTTGATTATGCAAAAATTTGAGTGTTTCCAAGTTCACTTTCCCTCCAACCACTTTTTCCCCAACTCTGGAAGAAGGTTTATGTCTGCCATTGTCAAGAGAAAATTTCCAATATTTCTCAGTATGGGAAAAGATTAGAAAAGAGTTGTTGAAAACCCTTAAAACATGCAAGTTAGTAGGTTTGCACAGACTCAAAAGGGCATTCTAACCCTGGAACTATTGCTTACCACTACCTTCAGCCCCAGTATGTAGATCTGCGGAAATGTGGCACCATAAGGGTATTGCAAGTATTCAAATGTTACTATGGTATGAGCCCTGGCATAATCAGAGCGGCTATATCAGAGCCCTTATGTAATGAAATTGCTGCCATAATTTGTCACTGCACTACATGGCACCAAAGGGGCAAGTGGATTTTTTTACAGGACAAGTAGATTTATGAAGCAACCTGCCCCATGGACAAGTAGATCTTTTATTAAATTCCACACCCCTGAGAGCACACTAAATATTCTACAAAGTAGTCTTTCAAGGCTAGCACTCTAGTGCTTTCAGGGCTGTGCTCCGCCCGCAGGTCTGCTCTCTACCCCTACGTACATTCACATTTCAGTACAACGCATCCTTAGACTGGCACAGTTAAGCGAACACTGACCTGTAACATAGCCACTCACACATACAGAAACATGCCTCCAAAACGGTTTTATGAGTTTTCGTGAAAAAATGGAAATGAGTGGTTTGTAAATCACCTTTTGTGCCTCTTCTGCAAAAATATTTAAAATATTGGCATATATAGTTATTTATATAGCCCAACGCTCACTAGAAAGCAACAGAGTGCTGTACATTACATGTGGATTAGAATATTACAATATTTGTGTGTTGTTGGTAGATTCTAGTATGCAATCCCAAGTGCTGCAAGCACTAGTGAAGCGCCTCAAAGTTTAGCTCTGGCCTTGAAAGTTTCTCAGCTCTCCTAGAGGTTAACTATAGAGCTTCAACAAGTCTCACATGGTCCAATGGCCTGGCTTCCACCTTACCCCCAACCGTGGTCTTCAGCAGAGTCCTGTAGCTGGTGGCACTTCTCTCCCTGGCCTACACACTGTGCAGCTTGCACCACATCCTTCCCATGGTCAGGGGGATCAGTGCACTGGAGATGTGGCAGATAGCAATGGCTTCCTATATCAGTGACTCTTTCTTCTCCACAGTTCCTGCCGGTATGTTGGGGAAGCAATTTCTTTCCTGCGGGCGGCTCCTGGAATTATTCCCAGGCCACTCCATTAACTGTAGGGACTCCTATGACACATCTATGGTCACAGTATTGTTTGTGGCCTCCTCCTTGCATATGGCGGTCACGGATGCAGGCAACAGTCATGATCAGTTTGTATTCTCCAGGCAGCAGCCCCAACCAGCACAGTGGCCCCTCTTGGCACACAAGTCTAGATGCATGGGTGATTGTTCACAGTCTCAGTTGTATGGGCGATGGCCCCAACTATCCCTGAGGCCCTCCTCCTGGCACACAGAGGTTACTAACATGGGTGATGGCCCCAACATGATCAGTGCTACCTGTCGATGGCCTCCAACTTCCTGGCAGCCCTGCTGGGAGGTTAACAACTTCTACAAGAGAGTGGACAGCTTTCTTACAACACAGCTTCAATACGCCAACTGACAGAGATCACTAAACGTATGACCAACAGACTCTTTTCACTCGGACACACAATATGATGGATTACTATCCACCGATCTTCTGAATACAGAATTTTGAATTGTTATACTGACGGCAAGGCAAACTTGAACCAATAAGACACCCTGAGGAAGCCCCAGGCTTGCGGGCCATTTGGGGGTGAAACATGTGTTGGCTGTGCCTCACAATTGTTTTTCGTCACATCCTGTTTTTCAGTGATTCTGATATGCTAAGAGTCATCATGGACACTCTTGATTCTGAGAAATAAATGTCAAAAGGATCACATGGATTTTTTCGATCTATTATGAGTACATTTACTTGTCCTGGTACACTCTCTCAATTTATAAAAATAGAGCAAATTTTAATGAGCAAAATGATACCAAGATGACGAACATCCAATAAGTGGAACTGCATGCATGAATTTTAAAAGATTTAAGTGACAAAGCGCCAAGAAGAAGTAAAACACCAATTATAGTCTATTGTAATAGTAGACCAGGACCTAGACACCATTTGGCAATAGAGAACAGGTCAGGTAAGTTCATATCAGTTGGAGATTTTATCTTGGGACTTAGACTCTGAAATGGCAGTCGAAATCCACCACTGGGGTACCACTGGAGCAAGTGTACCACGATGCTGGATATTCATTGGATGAAATCCCACTGAGGACATTGGTTGGAGCAGGAAAAGCTCCAAGAGACACACCTCTAATTACACACCCAGAAAAGTCTTTGCATCAGCTGAATACTTTTGTTACCTTTGCCCAGTCAAAATTTCTATGATCTTATGCTCAGTCTGTTTTTAAGAACTCAGAATCTTCCAGTGGGACAAGGTTTCAGGGTGTATCTAACAATAAGTTCCACCAGGATGGATACCTTCTCACAGAGAGCCTGCTGAAACCAATTAGTTGCTGCAGAGAAGCACCAAGTGAGAGAAAGTAGTTTCTTTATGGCAGAGAAGTTGTGCTTTGGGAGGATTGTCTTGGGTTGTTTGTCATGGTCCTCCGGAGGTCTGGAAGTCCCGACTTCACAGAGGTGTTAAAGTAGTCCAGTTAGAAATAGCCAAGGGTCATAGGACCTCAGGAACAGTCTTTAGAGGTCAAGGCTCACTCCAGCAGAGACCACCAGCACCGCCTAGACCAGGTTCAGATGCAACTGGTCAGATGGGCACTTTAGAGAAAAGGGATCTTGCAGCTTGTTGTGTCCCTTTAGCTACAGAGGAGATCAGTCAACTGAACATTGGAGTCCACGTCTGTGTCCTGGAGACAAGTGGGAAAAGGTCCAACCCTTCAGGTCTACATACAGTACTTAAAAAGCAGGTGCTGTCCTTCTTCTGTTTTTTCACAGGACCAGAAACTTGAGGAGTCACACTTATGTTTGGCACTAACTGGTGGGTGGGGTGACTCCTGGCTCCTCCCTGAACAACGGTTAAAGGTTCCCAGGGACAACCTTACTGATGCTTGCAGCAGAACCTGTTTGCCCTACTGCTATCAATCTCACAGTGCATCTTTCTCCCAAAATTCAAGATGTGGAAACCTTTCTCTCTTTGTGGAGAACCTGTGCATGCACTGAGAGGTGTGGCAAAGGCAGTAAACAATTCTCTCCTTTGTCATCATTCAAAACCAGCTCTTGGGGTAGCTCTTCTCCCACTGAGTTTGGTGCCAGCCTGACAAGGGGGAGAAATGCTGGTCCTCCCTAGGAGTCACCTGACATTTACTTATGATTGAGCTGATTCATTTGAATTCAATTTGGTTCTTGAGATCACCCTAACTTATTCTACGACCAGTAGAAGAAAAATACTTGGTCTGTGAGCAATTTTCACACCCCTTTAAGCATAAATTCTTGCAGGACAGCTGCTGGAGAACTAATGCCAGTTAGCCTCCAGAAGCTTCAGGAAGGGAAAAGGTAGCTTTCTAAAAGATGATTTTCCTAAATATTTATAAAAAAAACAACTTCATCATTGAACTGGCTTTTTGTTTTAAATCTCTTTATTGAAATTTGCAAGGATCAAATAACGGACTATAACCACAAAGTGCAGAGGATACATCCATAATGCAAGCAGAACAGTAACAAACAATTGGAAGCATGCATATTATAAGGTGAGCATGTTCAACAGTCTACTAGATAATACTGTAAATCAAGTTTGTGCTTTGTGGGAAAAGGGTAGAAGAGGAAGAGGGGGCCTCAAGGGGGGAGTGAACAGAGAAGAAACAGAACAGAAAAAAAAACTTAAAGAAACATTAGTCAGGTCATATGTGAGGATGTATTGTACTGGCAGGGGGTCCATCAAATGACACAGCGTAACCTCACTGATCTGTATAACAAGGCACAGAGATACTGGAGGTGCGAGAGTCAGATGTGCACCCGATCAAAGAAATTGTTCCAGTGCTCTCACCTTGGGTGGGAGGAAGCAAGTGAACTCTATACATGAGAGGTCGCTAAGCAGGGGTCGCCATATTTTTGGGAAGTTAGCATCCATACCTGCCAGCTTATGGGACAGTTGTTCCATCCACATCACGTGCCTCAGGTGGGTAAACCGTACCGGCAATGCGCATGGTGTTGATTGTTTCCAAGGTAGGGCAATCACTTGCCAAGCTATCTGCAGCATGTAACTAATTCGGGTCCAGTCTGTGCGTCTCATGTTGACAATATTGAGGGGTTGAAGACCCTAGATTACTGTGTGGCAGGTAGGTCGAAGAAGAAACCCCACTACAGCTTTTATGTGAATTAGGACCTCTTTTCAAAATGTGGTGATGAGGGTGCAGTCCCACCAAATATGTGTAAAATCACCTCTATCCTGCCCACAAAGAGCCCATCTGCCAGGGTAGACAGCTGACAAGTGGGCGAGTCTGTGGTACCACTGGAACATCAGCTTGTAGGCAATTTCCCTCTGAGAGAGGATATTGTTAGTTTTAGGGATATCACGCCATAAAGTCTCCCACTACTTAAGTGTAATTTCCTCTGAGGCGGTTTTGTTCCAATGTGTTTGGTAGTAATGCATGTGTAAATGGGTGGAATGTTGGAGCATGTGGTACGTTTTTAGAAATAAGCCCTTTTGAACCATTGTTGGACCTAACTAGAGACTCGAATGGGGTTTATGGGTGGGTGACCTCTGGATAGAATGAGGGTTGAAGCCCCAGTGCCTCAACTGTAAGTATTAGCAGACTCAGCGAGATTGTACTCAGTTTTGCATTGGTCAAAGAATTTTATAGTGGGTCCCTGGTAGAGATCACGTAATGTTCTGCAGTCCCTATCAGTCCAGGCATGTAAAGCTTGTGGAGATAGGACAGGGGTGAACTCTGGGTTGCGGGAAATTGGCATGTTAGGTGAAGTGAAGGAGGTCAGTACCCTTGTTAGTGCCAGTTTATCCCAGATGTCCAGAACTGTTTCTGTCAGGGTAGCAGCATAAGTGCATGCTTTGGGAGCCAAGCCAGTTCCCATAAAGGCTTACATGGACAGGCTGACTGCCTGTCCATGTGGAACCAATGGCTCTCACTCTCTCACGTGGTCCAAGCAAAGATAAAACACAGATGTGCTGCCCAATAGTACTCTAGAAGATTGGGACATGCCAGTCTACCACAGTCACGAGGTTGCATCAAGAGTGCAGAAGAGATTCAAGCCCACTTCCCATTCCACATAAATGTGTGCAGGTCAGGTTGCAGCAGTGGGATTTCATCCTGTGGAATTGGAGTAGGGAGAGTTTGAAAGAGATAAAGAACTCAAGGTAAGATGTTCATATTAATCACATTTATCTTCCCTAACCGCGAGACATAAAGAGGCCTCCACTGCTGAAGGTCCTCCACAATCGTGCAGCAGAATGGCAGCCAATTAGCAGCATGATTACTTCTGGTTTTGGGATCATTAGGTTCAGTATGCTCAATTTGGTCATGTTGACCTTAAAACCTGAGATCACTGAAAAGGAGTCGAGACAAGACACCACTGCCAGAAGTGAGCTAGCACGGCACGTTAGTGTAAGAAGCAGGTCATATGTAAAGAGGTTCCCTTTCTGTATTCGTCCTCCAAAAAGGGATGCCCTCAATCACCTTGGTGCAGAGAACAGTAATGGCCATCGGTTCAACAACCAGGGCAAATAAGAGCGGCAAAAGGGGACAGCCCTGTCTGGTGCCTCTGCCGAGGGAGATGGGGTCTGTGGTGTGGCCGTTGACTCGAACCGTGGCCACCGGAGCCACGGAGGAAGCTATGATCATTGCAATCATGTTAGGACTGAGGCCAATTTTGGTCAGCACAGCGCACAGAAAAGCCCAGTTCACCCTATCAAATGCATTCTCAGCATCAAGCGAGAGAAGGCAAGCAGGGATCTGATGCCTGTGCACCTTTTCTACCAGGTGTGCCATGCTGCGCACATTATCCGCTCCCTGGCGGTTGCAGATAAATCCCACCTAATCAGGGTCTATGAGGCTTGGAAGGTACTGGTCAAGCCTCAAAGCCAGAATTTAAGTAAATAGCTTTGCAGTGTTTAAAAGGGCGATGGGTCAATAGGAGGAGCAAAGTGCTAGGTCCTTATCCAATTTAAGAATTAAAGAAATCTCTGCCGCTGCTATGGAGGGAGTAAGGCCTGTAGACAATGTGAAGGAGTTAAACAGCCGGGTGAGTTGTTCGCCCAGCTCAGGAAGAAAGAGCCTATAGAACCTAACTGGGAGGCTATCTGGCACTGGTATCCTACCCAGCAAGAGAGGTCGAAGCGCAAGACGGATCTCCTCCAGAGTAATCAAAGCACTGAGCTCTTTTGCGTGGTCTGAATGGAGTGGAGCCTACTCACATGCTGCTAGGTAAGAGTCAATGAGCTCGAGGGGGACATTGTACCAGTTATAGAGAGCTTGATAGAAAGTATGGAAAGTATGGAATTCTCAGCACTTATCACATTCTGAGATTGCCCAACTCTCATCTGATTTCCGCAGTTTTACGATGTGGGCCCTGTTTTGTGCCTGACGAAGGCGACATGCCAGAACTGTATCCAATTTGTTACCTCCCTCATAGTACAGCTGCTTGAGCGCTGAAAGGGATCGTTCAGCCCTGGTCATCCTGTGGTCTCATAGCTGACCCCACAGGATGGTGAGTTGTCTCTTATTCCAGCGAGAGGGGTTTGCCTTATCTTTTCATTCCAGGGACTTTATATCCGAGGTCAAGCTGGAGTCGACCAGCCGTGTCTCACATCCCTGCGCTATGGCTATCGAAGAAATTATATCCTGTATGGTGGCCTTAAACCCATTTCAGAGCATAGGCAGGGAAATGTCCCACTTAGTGTTATGAGAAAAAAAGTCAGTGATACCTTTACGGATTTCTTCATCATCAACGGGATCACGAAGAAGCCGCAGCAGGAGGTGCCAGCGAATGAGCACCTCTGAAGAGGTGGACACACAGGACATTGCAACTCAATGTGGGTGTGATCCGATATACCAATGGTCGATATCTCAGACGCCTCAAGGGAGGTAAGGAGAGTATGAGTTATGTAGACGTAATCAATAAGTTCACTGGTCATGGGAATAAAAGGAGTAATCCCGCCAATTGTTTGTAGCACCAGGCATCAATTAGGCCTAAGTCTACGATCTCCCTTTTCAATTGTGCTGACATAGCCTGTGTGCCCTGGTATGCATCAGAGCCTCGGTCCATTGTTGGGTCCCAGACTAGATTAAAGTCCCCCACTACTATCCTCTCCCCCATAACTCCTTGAAGCTGTTCCCTTCAGAGTTCGGCAAATATGTGTCTTGTGCCGTATTCAGAGCATATATGTTAAGCATAGTGAGTCTGTGTTTCCCCTGGAGTAAATGCAATGTTAAAAAATGCCCCTCCCTATCTCGCGACACTTTAGTAATAAATGAGCCCATAGCCAATTTACACAATATTCCCACTCTCACTGTTTTAGTGTCAGTGTGGGCCAAATAGCGTATAGGGTATTTGGGATGGGACATTCTATGTCTGTAAACCCCTCGGAGGTGGGTTTCCTGCCAGAGAATGACATCCGGGTCGTGTTGTAAGATGTAGCCCCAGGTCTGCTTGCATTTATTCAGGAAGTTAAGGCCATGTACGTTGAGGGACAGGAGTTTGAAATTGTTAATTAAAGAAGCAATGGTGTGAGTGGGAAAGCGTGTGATACATATTGGGATGTGTGCTACCACAGAGGTGCGTCCCACCTGTGGGAAGGTGTGCATAAGGGACATGTAAGGTTGATTGCGCTCTTCCACCAGTACTCACGGTAAAGACACTAGACATGAAAGGAAAAAGGGGATAGCAAAACACCACTGAGGGCCAACCGGGCCCAACATTCGCATCTGGCACCAAAGTGTCTGCATCTCGTTGGAGGAGTCACCCTCTTGGGAACCAGATCGCTTGGGGGAGACCAACAGTGCAGGAGTCAGGTGTGGCACCAAAGTCTCAGAAATGTCTCTCTGGGTCCCCCATCATTGCCGGGGTGGAGAAAGAAAATAGTGACCAGCTTAGACATGTGTGAAGAGAAGGAGAGGTGCCCACTGGCTAATTAATGGCAACACTCTCAGAGGGAGTGTGCAAAGAGGTAGTCGGTGATGTAGGTGTATCCATATTTAGTAAGCATTGAATAATGTCTTGTTTGGTTTTCTGGGTCGCCAATTCAGCTGGGCCTTCGTCAAAGTGCCGATGTTTGACAGTGGTCCAAACAGGCTTGAGTTGAGATCTGAGAGAGGCATTAGTCAGGGGAGAGGTTTTGCCCCCGTCAGCTGAGGAGATATCTAATAGGTTTTTCGCCTCTGTGAGAGATTGTATCATGCGCCGTTTGCCTTCCCACTCAAAAAACAATGCAAATGGGTGTACCCATTGATACTTGATGTCCATGCCCCACAGTTGATCTGTGATTGTTTTGAAATCCCTCCTATGTTGCAGCGTGGTTGAGGTGACATCCTGGTAGAACTGAATTGTGCGTACATTAGATCAGCCTTCTTTCATGCTGCCAGGAGTATTGCCTCCTTTACCGTGAAATAGTGTACTCATGACAGGATGCCAGGGACCATGTTAGGACGGCCTAGTGCAGAGACCACCCAGTGTGCCCGATCTAGAACAGGCGGGGGAGCATCTTTATCATCCCTGATCGAGTGGAGGAGAGAGCCATAAAGACCATAATGTCGGGACCTTACGCCCCCTTTGGCACTCCTCAGATATGGATGTTATTACGGCGGCCGCAATTTGCAAAATCTTCCTGTTTGGCTTGGATTTCGATATGCGGTTCTTCCAATGTTGTCACTCATTTCCACAGCAGCTCTTGGTCTTCTGACGGGGCATCAACCGTGAGTTCCAGGACATCAATCCGCTCCCCTATCAATGTAACATCCCCCCTGATGTCCTTCTTGCAGCTCTTAAGATCAGTTTTAAATGAGCCGATCTCTGACTAGTAGTCGGCAGTTCCATCTGATCAATTAGGATGTGACCGCCCAAGAGGAGGTCGGAAAACCCAATTTTTCATTGCGGTTTGTGCAGCAGCCAGAAAAGGGCTGCAGCACAACCCACATTGGAAAATTTGATGTTTTCCAACATCCATGCACCGTGTGCCAGGCACCATGTGGTGCCTGACATGCGGGGTATGGATATTTGGGGGGCATCACATGTGCGCTCAGGCCTCATAGCAGAAACCGCGGAGGGACGCGGGCCCTGCTAGGGGCCCCCAAAGTCTGTTTCCAATAGCCTTTCAATGTCGGCCTGACCACCATTGAAATGGACATCGTAATCCCTACGGCGGTGCTGAGCAGGCACTGCCCCATTGTAGGTGATTACTTTCTGACTGGCTCCTTGAGCCTGTCTGAATTATCGGTCGTTCACTCTGAATGCTGCCTCCGATCGCTGCACATTTTAATGCAGTGGTCGAACCACAGCACGAGATATCGGTCGAACCGCAACCGACAGGCCATCAGTTTCAGTCTGACCGGCACCATAAAGCGGGCCATAGCCTTGTGTTATTGAGACTGGGGTGGAGCTTGCATCTTGCTTATCCTGTTTTAAATCGTTCCTGTCTTGATCCATCACGGCAGACTTGTTCCAGAAGGAGGTTAGGGAAATATCCCTGGCAGCTTTGTTGAGTGGCATAGTTCAAAAGAGGAGAGCGGTCCAAAGGCAGCTCAGGTTGTAGGCCAGGATATTCAACACTAGGTGCTAAGGGATAGGGAGGAGCGACTGCCGGCCGGGAAGAGGGTGGCGCCTTTACTTGTATGGGAACAGAAGTGTCTAAGATGGATGTTTCATCTAAAGAGGTTGGTAGACCAGGCAATAGAGAGGTTGAGATGGAAGTGCACAGACTCACAGAAACCAGTAATAGAGACTTCAATTTCCACCTAGTCCCAGCATGGGAGTTGCCAAGGGGGCCACACGCAGTTACACTTTGCAGAGCAGATAGGGTAGGGGGCTCCTTATGGTAGCAGTTGGGGTCCTCCCCAGGCAGATGCATTCAAAGAAAGGGGCATTCAGTTCCAGTCCCCACAGCTACTGAAACTGGTAGTCCAATGGATAGGCAAAATCTTCCTCTTATTTTGGACCCCCAGAGTCATCAAACAGTACAGGGGGTGGGGGGAGAGAGTAAAAGAAAACATCTGGAGGAATTGCAACCGCTGCAAGCTCCTCAGGCCTCCCTCTGCAGCAGAATGCCCTCCAGGTGGGCAGCCACCCAGCCGCTCAAACTGTAATGTAAGGTGGAGTCCCTGTTAATTTTCCAAGGTGTGCTTTCCAATGTACTGTGCAGCACAATGTGGGCCTGCATTTTAGTAATCATAACCCCTAGGGGACCCCTCGCTGCAGAAACAGGGCACTATGTCAGCAGGAGGGCGAATCAGGCTGGACGGCAGTGCCCGCTCACGGCAACAAGCAGCTCACCTCTGTATTGCATCGCAGGACACCGCCGTGCCTCAGGTACAATCAAAGCCCCGCGGATCAATGCCTCTCCGGGGCACGACTGGTCCAGCCACTCCCTGAGCTGCTCTTGGACTTCTTTCAAGTGATTAGGCTCAAGGAATCTCCAAGCTGATCCTCCCACACTGCTCCCCTGCAGAGGATGTCCCACTTACAGGCCACTGCACTCCATGGTGCCATTGCTCCACAGCACATCATTGAGGTCTGAGTAGGCAGGAGCAGCAGGCTTGGTAAGCTACTGCAGCGATTACGTGCTAACACAGGACCAAGCTCTCCCATCTGCCAGGTCGTTGAGTGGCCAATTCCCACAGCAGTGCAAGTCTCATGGGTCCCTAGGCATTCCTTAGGCTCAGACAGTGACACTGCCTTGGCCATGGAGCACACGATGGCGGCGCCGGCGGATCCAGCTGCACTTCAAGGCCTGAAGCAGTTGACCGGGGCCTCCACCAAAGCAGCGGAGTTATTACAGTGTACAGTTAGGGAAGAAGATCAGCAAGCGTCCCCCACTCCCTTTGGTATCCTCTGAGTGGTCCCGGTACGATAGATGGCAAAAGATGGATTTCTAGGGATCTGAGAGTCAGACAAATGCATCCTACTCGATCCCGAGCAAATGTAATAGTAATAGATTATAAAAAGATCTGCTATTATTATCAAAATAAATCTTAAGTTACCAAACCAATTCCTCATGATTCAATTACACATTTACTATTCCCACTCCCTTCTAAGCCAGACTGGGGAAAGAAATGGACTTTGAATGGGATAAATTTACTATCTCCACTACAAACTAACCAATATTGGGGAAAGTGTTAGACTTTAAGGGGAGTGCCTTTACTATTCCTAACACAATCTAAATAACACTGGGAAAGAAGCTGTAGTTTGATGGGTGTTTACAAAATATTACTTTAAATTAAAAAAATATGATGAAAAAAAATATTTCAACATATAAAAAAAATATTTAAAAAGTGTATAACCTTACAACTGTTATATTTTTAAAAATATGGAAATCATTTTTTTAAATACGTTACATTTGCATTATTAATAATAATGTCTACAACAACATTTTTTGTAATAGATTACTGATAAATTAAACTAGCAGACAAAATATAAATATAATTTTCTTTAAAAAGCAAAAAAAAATATTTCCAGATAAATAAAAAATACCCAAAGTAATATAAAATGTATCAAAGTTATATCCAGTAAAATTAATAGTACATTACATTGATTTTATTAACACATTTAAAATTATTTATTTTTGATTAACATTTTTAAAAGGAAAACACATAAAAATATTCTAAATATATTAATATTTGCAGCTGAAAATATATATATAAGTATACTAAAGTGCACACAAAAATAAACATTTAACACATTTAAAACTATTTATAGAAAACTCTAAATGTTCAAAAACAAAAAAAGTAAAAAACTGTCCACCCTTTCCCCACAAACCCTGTAGCCCATATTAAAAGAATGAAAATATAACTACATTTTCAAATAACTAAAACATATTATAAAAAGAAGATACAATATATAATTGAATACTTTAAAAAAAGGACATTTTCACATAAACAGTTAACAGATTACACAGTATTAAAAACAATTTTTAACTTTTAGAAAACTATGCAACCCATTCCTGTATATAAACAATATCCCGCTTCTTAAACATTTAACCATTTTAAATAAAATTAAATAAAATTTTAAATATATTGTAGGAGAGTAGGATCTGCTTCACATGGGTACCCCCACTTTTTGCTGATGCTTCACTGTTTTTTGACTTTAGTCTGACTGGGGTCCTGCTAATCAGAACCCTAGCCTAGCTGCTTCCTCTCTAAAATGGTTTCCATGTGCCTTAGGCACATCTCTGATTGGAATCTGGAGTGCCCTTATATATTCCCTAGTATATGGTATACTATGTACCCAGGGCATAGGTACCTCAGAGGCCTACCAGGGGCTGCAGCATGTATTGTGCCACCCCAATGACACCACAGGTCTGCTACTGCAGCCTGGGTAAGGTGGTGCATGCACCCCTTACAGTGGTATGGGCTACCTATATCACTACCATTGCACACACATATAAACCTATAAGTCACTCCTATGGCAGGCCTTACCAATCCTGAAGGCAGAGTGCTTGGTTTTTATGTGAGAGGGTGCCCCTGCATGAGCAGAGCCCCTCTGCAGCGTTTGGAGTCCCTCCTCTGCTGCTGTTTGTGGGTACAGCCTGACCATATACTCTTAAGTGCATTATATCCTCGCGGTACAATGCTAACTTTGGACTGGCTGCACCAAAGCATGTTGTGTTTGGTGTCAAACATCTTGGAATACTACCCCCCCGCCAGTCCTGGCGGCGGGGGTAGCATTCCACCCTTCTAGAGGGAGAGACATGTACACACCGGGCTACCCGGTAACTTCTTTCCAGAGCCCTGGCATCACAAAATGGATGCCGCTGCCACAGACACGGGTCTGGCCTCCTGCTGCTGACTGAAACTCCGGCAGGGGAGGCCTGGACAATAGGTTTCCTGTCGCAGACAGGATAGAGTGTATTGGGGCTGGGCGGGAGCACCCTCTGGTGCTTTGAAGTCCTGCACTGGGGGCACATTTGGTGTCCCTGTGCATATGCCAGTTCAAACCGGTTACAGGTACCTGCCCCTGCTCTGGCGCGAAATTGGACAAAGGGAATGGGTGTAACCACCCCTCTTCCCTGACCCTCCCATAGGTGGGTCCCCCAGAGTATGTCCAACCCCCTAACTTAGTATAAGTATGGGACCCCAGTCCTTAGGACTTTAGATTACCCTGGACGAAACTCTGATGCCGAATCCTGGACCTTCGACGCTCTACTTCAAGATTAGAGGACCGAAGAATCTCCCTTGGGGTCAAGGAGTGACTCCCCTGCTTGGCAGGCACCTAAGAAGCAATTGTCCGGTCTGCATCCATAGGTTTCAGACACGTTATAGTTACAAATTAGCATTTAAAAAACCTTTGAAATTCACTGAAAAAACCATAGGTTTTAGGGACAGTTTTAGTTACTTGGACATTGCACTCGTACAAAACCCGTGAAATTCCCCCGTTATAGTTAGTTCAGCTAACTATAACTCGCGCCCCGCAATGCACTGCTGATGATGTCACATATTACATCACTCATGACATGGTCAGTGACATCACTGATGACATCACTGATGACATCTCAAATGACATCACTGATGACATCATCCAGTGACTGTGTGTTTCTGTAAAGTTTAAATATTTTTAATATATATAGGAAAAGACGTATTGAAGAATGAGTGGGTGTGTAAGTGTCTGTATGGATGATTTAGTAGGTGCGTGACTGACTATAAGTGAGTGATTTAACGTATCTTACTGAATGCATGGGTTAGTGACTAAACTGGGTGAATGTCTGTATCCGTCTGTCTGTTGCTGTGTAAGTGGCTGCATGTGTTTGTGAATAGCTAAATGAGTGTCTATATGAGTTATTGAATGCTTGTCTGAGTATCTGTATGGGTGCCTGAGTGTTTGTGTGGGAGGGGTGTGTGCAACTCTGTGCATAGATGTGTGAGTGGGTGATTCACTGGGTGGATGGTTTCAAGAGTGCATCTGTGATAGACTGTATGGGTGGGTAAGTGTGTGTAAGAGTGTGTTAGTGAGTGAATGTATGTCCCAGTGGTACATGTGTGAGTAAGTACATATGTGAAAGGCAGTATATATGTGTGTTGGAGTATATAAATAGCTATAAGCAAGAGTGAGTGATTGTGATAGTGGCTGTATGGATGAGTGTGTGCTTGTATCTGTGATTGTATAAGAGCGTAACAATGTGCTACTATTTGTATGAGTAAGTGAGCTGGTGTGTGTATAACTGTATAGGTGAGTAAATGGCAGTGTGTTTAATTATTTGCATGACTGACTAGGTGTGTGAGTATCTCTATGGATGAGTGGCGTTGTTTGAGTGTCTATATAGGAGTAAGAGTGCATATGATAGTCCTGTACTGAGTGACCGTAAGTATGAGTGACTGTACGGGTGAGTGAGTGGATGTGTGTGTGTAGACCTAAGAATCAGTGACTGGGTATGTAGTTATTGGTGTTGGAGTGTCTATGGTTTTGCGAATGGCAGTCTGTAATTTAGAGTGGGTGTATCAAAGGTTATATTAGGGTGTGAGGAGGTGCATCAGATTATCACGTGGATGATGTCATCAGTGATGTCATTTGAGATGTCATCAGTGATGTCATCAGTGATGTCACTGACCATGTCATGAGTGATGTAATATGTGACATCATCAGCAGTGCATTGCGGGCGCGAGTTATAGTTAGCTGAACTAACTATAACGGGGAATTTCACGGGTTTTGTACGAGTGCAATGTCCAAGTAACTAAAACTGTCCCTAAAACCTATGGTTTTTTCAGTGAATTTCAAAGGTTTTTTAAATGCTAATTTGTAACTATAACGTGTCTGAAACCTATGGTTTTTTCAGTGAATTTCAAAGGTTTTTTAAATGCTAATTTGTAACTATAACGTGTCTGAAACCTATGGTTTTTTCAGTGAATTTCAAAGGTTTTTAAATGCTAATTTCGTAACTATAACGTGCCTGAAACCTACGGTTTTTTCAGTGAATTTCAAAGGTTTTGTAAATGACAATTTTTAAATGTATTAATTGTTATATTAATTTTTTTCATACTGATTTACTACATTTTTAGAAACAATTTTTTTACATATTTTATTTTTTTAAATTACATTGTAATTACATTATACATTACATTACAAAAAATACTTTCTCAGAATGAATTACTTTAGTTTAAATACTTTGCAGATAGGCAATAGACTTTTAAGTACAGTAGTTACAGTTGTTGCAATGGGCAACACATTTTCAAACACAATGCAACATTCAGCTCAATGTGAATTTCTAGTTAAATGCAATTAGTTACTTTATGGATTACTTTTGTAACCACAGGACTGGATCCTAGATTCAGTCCTGCTACATCTCCTGTAAACAGTTGAGTAAAAGCGTTTTGGTTACAGTCGTGATTTTTAAGGAATATTATTGTATTTTAAAAGTTGACACTTAGAAACTTTTTCTCATAGAATCACCAATGTTATCCTATGGAAGGAAATTCACTTAGCAGGTAAAAACTGTTATTGTTACTTTTTCTTACTCAGTGTTGGATCCTGGATCCAGCACTGGTGCATCTCCTGTAAACAGTTGAAAAAATGCGTTTAAGTCATACAGGCGATTTTTAAGGAATATTTGTAGTTTGTGAAAATCAACACTTTGAAACTTTTTGCTGAAAACCAGTCAATCTTAGCCTATGAAGGAAATTCAAGTTACCGGTAAGTACGGTTAAAATTACTTTTGAGGATCAGTACTGGGCTGAAAGATGCAGCACTGAGGTCTCTCCTGATAACAGGTGAGTAAATCGGAATTCGTATTTCGGCTGATTTTAGAGGAATATTTTAAAGTTCCAAAACTCCACACTTAGAAGAATTTCCAAGTGAAACCAGTCAATGTTAGCCTATGAAAGGAAATTCAAGTTACTGGTAAGTACGGTTAAAATTACTTTTCAGGACCAGTACTGGGCTGAAAGATGCAGCACTGAGGTCTCTCCTGATAACAGGTGAGTAAATCAGAATTCGGATTTCGGCTGATTTTAGAGGAATATTTGTATGTTTCAAAATCAACACTTAGAAACTTTTTCAGTAAAAAGCAGGCAATGATATCCTATGGAAGGAAATTCAAGTTACTGGTAAGTACGGTTAAAATTACTTTTCAGGACCAGTACTGGGCTGAAAGATGCAGCACTGAGGTCTCTCCTGATAACAGGTGAGTAAATTGGAATTCGTATTTCGGCTGATTTTAGAGGAATATTTTAAAGTTCCAAAACTCCACACTTAGAAGAATTTCCAAGTGAAACCAGTCAATGTTAGCCTATGGAAGGAAATTCAAGTTACTGGTAAGTATGGTTAGAATTACTTTTCAGGACCAGTACTGGGCTGAAAGATACAGCACTGAGGTCTCTCCTGATAACAGGTGAGTAAATCGGAATTCGTATTTCGGCTGATTTTAGAGGAATATTTGCACAATGGTGAAGGGAGGGGCGGGGCCTGAGGTGACATCTGTGCAAACGCGCCCCGTTGCGCGTTTTTAAGTTGGGGATTAAGTCCCCTTGAATCCTGAGGGTCCCTAGGGGCCAACTAGCCCACCAGGAACCTCCAATATGCGCCAGGGCTGCGTTGCAGAGACGTGTAGAGAGGCCACACCCTTTTTACACCTCTCTGCAACGCAGCTCTGTGGCGCTTTCTGGATGTACCTGTTGGGCTAGTTGGCCCCAGGGACCCTCAGGATTGAAGGGATTTAATTCCCCATCTTAAAACGCGCCACGGGACCTGTTTGCACACATGTCACCTGAAGCCCCGCCCTCCCTTCACCACTGTGCAAACGCGCCCGTGGCGCGTTTTAAGTTGGGGGATTAAGTCCCTTGAATCCTGAGGGTCCCGGAGTCCAACTAGCCCACCATATACCTCCAAAAGCGCCACAGAGCTGCGTTGCAGAGAGGTGTAAAAGGAGTGTGGCCTCTCTACACGTCTCTGCAACGCAGCCCCTGGCGCATATTGGAGGTTCCTGGTGGGCTAGTTGGCCCCCAGGGACCCCCAGTATTCAAGGGGATCGTTCCCCCTCTGCAAACGCGCCAGGGCGCGTTTGCAGAGTGGTGAAGGAAGGGGCGCGGGCCTGCGGGCCCGATCGTTTTTTTTTTTTTTAAATGCTTTTTTTTGCCCAGGGGGTCCTTGTGGGACCCCCTGAGCAGGCCTAGGGGGTTAGGGTGTTTCTACCCTGCCCCCTTTGTGCGTTTGCGCACTTGTTTCTTTTTTTTCTCGGCGGGATACGCGCACCCTAAGCGCATCCCGCCGATTTAAAAAAAAAAAATCTTTTTCTGCCCAGGGGTCCTTGTGGGACCCCTGAGCAGACCTAGGGGTCAGGGTGTTTCTACCCTGCCCCCTTTTTGCGCTTTGCGCACTTGTTTCTGTCCCTCGGTTCTACCGAGGGACAAAATAACTGCCAACACTTCTTGATTTGGAGTGTTGACAGCCAATTAGCATGCAGCTCGTGATCGGGAGGGTGCGCGCAGGGTGCGCTGAGGGTACGCGTATCCGACGCGCCCATAGATATATATGTACTTTTACTTTTGATTTTCTCAGGAACTACTGAACGGATTTACACCATTTAAGCAAAAGGCACCAGTCTGACCCAAGGACTACCTCTTTGCCAAATTTGGGGTAATTCCGTTCAGCAGTTCGAGCTGTAGCTGCGACTAAAGGTTCCTATGGAAAAATGAATGGGGAAAACGCGTTTGGGACCCCCTTTTTCTCGGCCCCGCTTGACGTATCACCCCGAGACTTTCAGGGTAGGAGCGGACCGGAGCGCCCCAACAAGTTGGAAGCTTTCGCGAAAATTCGTCAACCGACGCCAACGTTATTGCAAATAGAATGTCGCGGATTTCCTATGGATAATAGGTTGTAACTATAACTATCTACTGGCGACCGCCAGTAGATAATATATGTATATATGTATATATATATATATGTATATAAATGAAACCAGGATCCCAATGCACGACCGCCGTGGGCCAAACAAGGGCACAGACACCAGTTGGAGATGAAATAAATCTGTTTATTGCTTAACAAGTCAGGATGACGCATTTCGACCACAAGCCTGTGGTCTTGATCACATGGCGTGCTAAGGAAATGTGCAGAGTATTTATAGTGACTGTAAGTGACTTTACTATGTTCATTGTGACATGGCAAAAACAAGGCCCTTTTGCAGCAAGCAGTAAAATCTGCTAGTCATCAGCTGATGACTAGGGGTAATGACCAACATAATGTGGTGGCAAACATAGACAACAAACTCTTCCGCTATAAAACATGGTTCATGACATTGCAGTCTGTAACTCCATTCCTGCGCGGTGTGCTTACGAGGTAAGGTGTGTTTTGGCTGGGAGGAGTACTAAGCCAATGTGTCATGGCTCATACTAACAATCTGTAAGCAACCGAGATACCCTAACATCTGTATGCAAGAAGCAGTTTCAAATATAGAATGAGATAACTCTGTAGCATGTGAAATAGACTCAAACGTGGCAGTGCTTGAAGTCTAACAGTGTTGATGCCTGAACCAATCACCTGTAAAAGCGAGCACACTTGTGGAGTCCTGTTATGATGTACGCTAAGTGCGGGTACTCGAGAATGGGCCAAGGTGTCATGTTGGTCCTATGTTCCATGTCGTGGTCTGCCAATGGTGTCTGTGCGTCACTGTGAGGCCTCAAAATGCGGAATAAAAATGGTGTTTCTCAGTGTAAACAAGTCACTGACGTGAAAAAATTAGAAAAAAGTGAAGTAGGGAAGGGAAAGCTGTGATAGTGTTGTGTTATGTGCTCCAGAGAACCCTGGGCTTGCTCTGTGTTCAGCCAAAACTAGAGCAGTGGATACAAACCATGTCTAGAGGTGTAAGATCATGTGGTGCAGTGGGTTAAAATACTGGACAACCAACTGAAAAGCAGCCGACTTTTGGAAGTCAAATGGGCGAAAATTTCTGAAAGCAACCGGAGTGACTCCTTTAAAGGAAGTGGTAAAGATCCTCACTAAGATTTAGTCCTGTCGGTGCCTTAGTGTTGAGTTCAATAATGTATTTGGACTCCAGTTGTCTTAACAATTTATCTCTATTACCCCCACGTTTGAGTGGTGGGATGCACTCAACTACACAATATTTTAAGTGATCCAGGTTGTTGTGATGTGTTGCTTTGAAGTGTCTGGCAACTGGGTATGCCGGGTCACTGTTAACAATAGCCCTGATATGTTGCAGAATGCGAAGGCGCACTTGGAGCTTAGTGCTCCCCACGTATCTTAGCCCACAACTACAGGTGAGAATGTAGACTGCGTATTCAGTTCTACAGGTGAGTTTTTGTTGGATCACTATCGGTTTGTTCCTGAACTCTGCCGCGATTTGGGTGGTGTTAACTCCAAACTTGCATGCCCTACAGCTACTGTATTTGAAAAATCCTTTGACCCCTGATAGCCAGTTCTTGGTGATGGTTATTTCGGGGCTATTTCTGACTACAGCATCATGCATGGAGACAGCTCTCCTGTAGGTGATCTCCGGCCTGGGGGCCACCATTGGTCCTAGTGTGGAGTCAGTTTTGATAATGCCCCAGTGTTTATTAAAAATGGATTTTAATACCCGTGCCTCAGTGTTGTGGTTGATGATAAGGCGCTTGGTTACCTTGCTGTCCGTAGTCAGCTCTGGGGCAGTGTCAATACTGTTGCTGGTGTCAGTGTGTGTGCCTAGTAGGAGATGTTCTCTGGGAAATGAGTTGGCTTTGGTGGTCGCTGCTGTGATCATCTTATCTGTGTAGCCTCTGGCCCTGAATCTCATGTGAGACTCCAATTGGCATTTGGCCAGGTCTGTGGTGTTGCTGAATATTCTGCGCAGGCGCAGCATTTCCCCGTAAGGAATGCTTGCTATCAGGTGTTTTGGGTGAAAACTGCTGGCGTGTAGGGTGGAGTTTCCTGCAGTGGTTTTTCTGTGGAGAGTGGTGTGAAGTGTGCTGTTGGAGACATATACTTTGACATCAAGGAATTCCACTGATTCTGTGTTTATGGTGGCATTAAACTCTAAATTCAAATCATTACAATTGATCTCATCAATAAACGTTTTTGCAATGTCAATGGAGCCTTCCCAGACCACAAAAATGTCTTCAATATATCGCAGCCAACAAAGGATATGGTTAGACCAAGCTTCCGAGTGAGTGACCCTGAGGATCCGCTCCTCCCACCAGCCAACATGAAGGCAGGCATAGCTGGGGGAGAAGCAAGCCCCCATTGCCACGCCCCTCAGTTGCTGGTATGTCTTGTTGTTAAACATAAAGAAGTTATGTTCCAGGCACCATTCTATGAGATGCATAAGGAGTTTGTTATGTTTGTAACAGTGGATAGGTCTCTTGGCCAAGAATTCATGGCATGCATTAAGTCCATCAGAGTGCCGTATGCTGGTGTATAATGAAGTGATGTCAAGAGACATCAGGACACAGTCCGGGGACCATGAGATGTTGCTGATTTTTAGAGGAAGTCGCTAGTGTCTCTTAGGTAGGTCGGGAGGTTGATGACATGCTCTTGTAGAAAGAAATCAACATATTTGGATATGTTTTTGCAGAGGCTTTTGCGTGCTGAGATGATCAGTCTTCCTGGAATTGGAGATGTGCCTTTGTGTACCTTTGGAAGAAAGTACAAGATCGGAAGTACAGGAAATTCATTGTTGAAAAAACTAAACTCCTCTTTGCTGATGGTGCCTTGCGTCCTATGATAGTTGAGGCTTATTTTGAGTTCTTTCCCACAGGTTGCTATTTCCTTCATTGTGGTAGGTCTGTAGCAAGTGGCATCATCCAGATGTCGGTGTGCTTCTTCCATGTACAAGTCTCTAGGCCATAGGATGATATTGCCTCCTTTGTCTGATTTGTTGATAATGATATCAGTCCTTCCTTTTAATTTGGTCATGAGGTCCGTGTATTCTTTGTGTTTGAATGAATTTTTGTGTTTAGCCCGGGATTTTCTTTTGTGTAGCTTTTTAACTTCTTCCACAATAACATCGTTGTAAATGTCAATGGCATCTCTGGGCATGGTTGGCGTGAATGTGGACGGAGGCTTAAATGGACTCTTGATTTTGGTAGAGATGTCTATGCCAGCATTCTGCAAGAGTTGTTGTGTTGGGGCAATGTTCGTTGGCGATTCAAGCTCTGTCATTGTTCTGATTATGCCAATGTCTGAGACTGCCAGGGTGCCTTGGGTAAGTGCCTCTTCGTTGCTGCCACTGGTGGGCGGTTTGCTGCCTTGTTTTTGATGGAAGAATTTGATGAGTTTGAGTTTTCTGATGAAGTTATAGATATCAATCCGGGTGGTGGTGTAGTCAAAGCTACTTTCTGGGCAGTAGGTTAAACCTAAAGAAAGGAGTTGTGTTTCTGCTTCAGATAGTGTGAGGTTAGACAGATTGATGACTGTGTTGGTATTAGTTTTTATTTTCGCCTCCAGTTGCCTCTTTGCTTGTTGTTGTTTCCTCTTTGATTTCCTGCGTTTTCTGCGCTCGCGCCTTTTGCAGTTGCGCCTGTGTTTAGTTTCCTCAGTGCTCGTGGGTGCAGTGTTTGGCGCCTGTCCTCGACTAAAAAACCCAGTTCCTCCGTAAGACTGAAGTTGTTTCTTGGTCTGGGGTCATTAGAGCTCCTGATGCTGCCACTTTCTGAATCTGTGCCAGTGTCGCCGGCTGTGCTCAGATCTCATGTTGAGGCGGAGTTGGAGTCCTCATGTGGCATTGGCGTCGTGGTTGCTGCTTCTTGCAGTGTTGTGGATTTGTTGAGTTTCTGCCTTTTCACTGAGTCAAATTTCCTGGCAAAAGTGAAAATTTGTCCGCACTCGTAGTCGGCCTTATCTCGGGCAAATTTGAAGGCTTTACGTGTTTTTTATTGTCAAGTTCCTCGTTTCTGTGTCAATTTTGGTTTGTAGTTCACAGCGATCGATGTCCGCATATTTGATGAGGATGACAACGAGGCGCATTGAGGCCTCCAGGTTACTCTCCCCCCACTCTTTGAGCATGAGGGGGTTGGGGTTGTCAAAACTGGGTGCCAGCATTATTCTTAGGCCTCGTGGGATGCGTCCCACGTCCCGGTATTTTTGCAAAGATTTGCATTCCCACCACTTGGTAAGTTCATTGCGCATTAGTTTTTCCAGGTTTTTGAGCTTGGTTTTAATGTCGCCGCTTGGAGCCCCCACGGCCGTGGGAGCTCGTGTTGGTTGTCCAGTGTAGGAAGGTTGTCAAATAACACGTCGGCGGCAGCTTCCCTCTCCCGCAGCGCTTGGTCTGACATGTTTGAATAAAGCAAAGTTGCGTTGTGGCCGTCGATATACTATCTGCACACTTCAATGTGGATGCAGCAGCCAATCTCAATACCTCTTTATACCTGCTAACTCCCTTGCCTGCATACACTCACCCACTGGTCTTGAGGTGATGGACAGGTCCTCCGACTCGGCGCTCAGCTCAACCAGCGGCAAGATATCAGCAGCGTTTTCAGGGCTGGGCAGGGGGCAGTGATTGTTCGGTTCTCCTCCAGGAGAAAAAGTCCTTCGTTTGACTGAAGAGAATCACTGTAGCCCTTAACGACAAAGAGGGGGTCTGTGGTGCGGACCCAGACACACTCCGCTTAAACACAAAACCAGGATCCCAATGCACGACCGCCGTGGGCCAAACAAGGGCACAGACACCAGTTGGAGATGAAATAAATCCGTTTATTGCTTAACAAGTCAGGATGACGCGTTTCGACCACAAGCCTGTGGTCTTGAACACATGGCGCGCTAAGGAAATGTGCAGAGTATTTATAGTGACAGTAAGTGACTTTACTATGTTCATTGTGACATGGCAAAAACAAGGCCCTTTTGCAGCAAGCAGTAAAATCTGCTAGTCATCAGCTGATGACTAGGGGTAATGACCAACATAATGTGGTGGAAAACATAGACAACAGACTCTTCTGCTATAAAACATGGTTCATGACATTGCAGTCTGTAACTCCATTCCTGCGCGGTGTGCTTATGAGGTAAGGTGTGTTTTGGCTCGGAGGAGTACTAAGCCAATGTGTCATGGCTCATACTAACAATCTGTAAGCAACCGAGATACCCTAACATCTGTATGCAAGAAGCAGTTTCAAATATAGAATGAGATAACTCTGCTGCATGTGAAATAGACTCAAACGTGGTAGTGCTTGAAGTCTAACTGTGTTGATGCCTGAACCAATCACCTGTAAGAGCGAGCGCGCTTGTGGAGTCCTGTTATGATGTACGCTAAGTGCGGGTACTCGAGAATGGGCCAAGGTGTCATGTTGGTCCTATGTTCCATGTCGTGGTCTGCCAATGGTGTCTGTGCGTCACTGTGAGGCCTCAAAATGCGGAATAAAAACGGTGTTTCTCAGTGTAAACAAGTCACTGACGTGAAAAAATTAGAAAAAAGTGAAGTGGGGAAGGGAAAGCTGTGATAGTGTTGTGTTATGTGCTCCAGAGAACCCTGGGCTTGCTCTGTGTTCAGCCAAAACTAGAGCAGTGGATACAAACCATGTCTAGAGGTGTAAGATCATGTGGTGCAGTGGGTTAAAATACTGGACAACCAACTGAAAAGCAGCCGACTTTTGGAAGTCAAATGGGTGAAAATTTCTGAAAGCAACCGGAGTGACTCCTTTAAAGGAAGTGGTAAAGATCCTCACTAAGATTTAGTCCTGTCGGTGCCTTAGTGTTGAGTTCAATAATGTATTTGGACTCCAGTTGTCTTAACAATTTATCTCTATTACCCCCACGTTTGAGTGGTGGGATGCACTCAACTACACAATATTTTAAGTGATCCAGGTTGTTGTGATGTGTTGCTTTGAAGTGTCTGGCAACTGGGTATGCCGGGTCACTGTTAACAATAGCCCTGATATGTTGCAGAATGCGAAGGTGCACTTGGAGCTTAGTGCTCCCCACGTATCTTAGCCCACAACTACAGGTGAGAATGTAGACTGCGTATTCAGTTCTACAGGTGAGTTTTTGTTGGATCACTATCGGTTTGTTCCTGAACTCTGCCGCGATTTGGGTGGTGTTAACTCCAAACTTGCATGCCCTACAGCTACTGCATTTGAAAAACCCTTTGACCCCTGATAGCCAGTTCTTGGTGATGGTTATTTCGGGGCTATTTCTGACTACAGCATCATGCATGGAGACAGCTCTCCTGTAGGTGATCTCCGGCCTGGGGGCCACCATTGGTCCTAGTGTGGAGTCAGTTTTGATAATGCCCCAGTGTTTATTAAAAATGGATTTTAATACCCGTGCCTCAGTGTTGTGGTTGATGATAAGGCGCGTGGTTACCTTGCTGTCCGTAGTCAGCTCTGGGGCAGTGTCAATACTGTTGCTGGTATCAGTGTGTGTGCCTAGTAGGAGATGTTCTCTGGGAAATGAGTTGGCTTTGGTGGTCGCTGCTGTGATCATCTTATCTGTGTAGCCTCTGGCCCTGAATCTCATGTGAGACTCCAATTGGCATTTGGCCAGGTCTGTGGTGTTGCTGAATATTCTGCGCAGGCGCAGCATTTCCCCGTAAGGAATGCTTGCTATCAGGTGTTTTGGGTGAAAACTGCTGGCGTGTAGGGTGGAGTTTCCTGCAGTGGTTTTTCTGTGGAGAGTGGTGTGAAGTGTGCTGTTGGAGACATATACTTTGACATCAAGGAATTCCACTGATTCTGTGTTTATGGTGGCATTAAACTCTAAATTCAAATCATTACAATTGATCTCATCAATAAACGTTTTTGCAATGTCAATGGAGCCTTCCCAGACCACAAAAATGTCATCAATATATCGCAGCCAAGAAAGGATATGGTTAGACCAAGCTTCCGAGTGAGTGACCCTGAGGATCCGCTCCTCCCACCAGCCAACATGAAGGCAAGCATAGCTGGGGGAGAAGCAAGCCCCCATTGCCACGCCCCTCAGTTGCTGGTATGTCTTGTTGTTAAACATAAAGAAGTTATGTTCCAGGCACCATTCTATGAGATGCATAAGGAGTTTGTTATGTTTGTAACAGTGGATAGGTCTCTTGGCCAAGAATTCATGGCATGCATTAAGTCCATCAGAGTGCCGTATGCTGGTGTATAATGAAGTGATGTCAAGAGACATCAGGACACAGTCCGGGGACCATGAGATGTTGCTGATTTTTTAGAGGAAGTCGCTAGTGTCTCTTAGGTAGGTCGGGAGGTTGATGACATGCTCTTGTAGAAAGAAATCAACATATTTGGATATGTTTTTGCAGAGGCTTTTGCGTGCTGAGATGATCGGTCTCCCTGGAATTGGAGATGTGCCTTTGTGTACCTTTGGAAGAAAGTACAAGATCGGAAGTACAGGAAATTCATTGTTGAGAAAACTAAACTCCTCTTTGCTGATGGTGCCTTGCGTCCTATGATAGTTGAGGCTTATTTTGAGTTCTTTCCCACAGGTTGCTATTTCCTTCATTGTGGTAGGTCTGTAGCAAGTGGCATCATCCAGATGTCGGTGTGCTTCTTCCATGTACAAGTCTCTAGGCCATAGGACGATATTGCCTCCTTTGTCTGATTTGTTGATAATGATATCAGTCCTTCCTTTTAATTTGGTCATGAGGTCCGTGTATTCTTTGTGTTTGAATGATTTTTTGTGTTTAGCCCGGGATTTTCTTTTGTGTAGCTTTTTAACTTCTTCCACAATAACATCGTTGTAAATGTCAATGGCATCTCTGGGCATGGTTGGCGTGAATGTGGACGGAGGCTTAAATGGACTCTTGATTTTGGTAGAGATGTCTATGCCAGCATTCTGCAAGAGTTGTTGTGTTGGGGCAATGTTCGTTGGCGATTCAAGCTCTGTCTGTTCTGATTATGCCAATGTCTGAGACTTCCAGGGTGCCTTGGGTAAGTGCCTCTTCGTTGCTGCCACTGGTGGGCGGTTTGCTGTCTTGTTTTTGATGGAAGAATTTGATGAGTTTGAGTTTTCTGATGAAGTTATAGATATCAATCCGGGTGGTGGTGTAGCCAAAGCTACTTTCTGGGCAGTAGGTTAAACCTAAAGAAAGGAGTTGTGTTTCTGCTTCAGATAGTGTGAGGTTAGACAGATTGATGACTGTGTTGGTATTAGTTTTTATTTTTGCCTCCAGTTGCCTCTTTGCTTGTTGTTGTTTCCTCTTTGATTTCCTGCGTTTTCTGCGCTCGCGCCTTTAGCAGTTGCGCCTATGTTTAGTTTCCTCAGTGCTCGTGGGTGCAGTGTTTGGCGCCTGTCCTCGACTAAAAAACCCAGTTCCTCCGTAAGACTGAAGTTGTTTCTTGGTCTGGGGTCATTAGAGCTCCTGATGCTGCCACTTTCTGAATCTGTGCCAGTGTCGCCGGCTGTGCTCAGATCTGATGTTGAGGCGGAGTTGGAGTCCTCATGTGGCGTTGGCGTCGTGGTTGCTGCTTCTTGCAGTGTTGTGGATTTGTTGAGTTTCTGCCTTTTCACTGAGTCAAATTTCCTGGCAAAAGTGAAAATTTGTCCGCACTCGTAGTCGGCCTTATCTCGGGCAAATTTGAAGGCTTTACGTGTTTTTTATTGTCAAGTTCCTCGTTTATTTTGTCAATTTTGGTTTGTAGTTCACAGCGATCGATGTCCGCATATTTGATGAGGATGACAACGAGGCGCTTTGAGGCCTCCAGGTTACTCTCCCCCCACTCTTTGAGCATGAGTGGGTTGGGGTTGTCAAAACTGGGTGCCAGCATTATTCTTAGGCCTCGTGGGATGCGTCCCACGTCCCGGTATTTTTGCAAAGATTTGCATTCCCACCACTTGGTAAGTTCATTGCGCATTAGTTTTTCCAGGTTTTTGAGCTTGGTTTTAATGTCGCCGCTTGGAGCCCCCACGGCCGTGGGTGCTCGTTGTTGGTTGTCCAGTGTAGGAAGGTTGTCAAATAACACGTCGGCGGCAGCTTCCCTCTCCCGCAGCGCTTGGTCTGACATGTTTGAATAAAGCAAAGTTGCGTTGTGGCCGTCGATATACTATCTGCACACTTCAATGTGGATGCAGCACCCAATCTCAATACCTCTTTATACCTGCCAACTCCCTTGCATGCATACACTCACCCACTGGTCTTGAGGTGATGGACAGGTCCTCCGACTCGGCGCTCAGCTCAACCAGTGGCAAGATATCAGCAGCGTTTTCAGGGCTGGGCCGGGGGCAGTGATTGTTCGGTTCTCCTCCAGGAGAAAAAGTCCTTCGTTTGACTGAAGAGAATCATTGTAGCCCTTAACGACAAAGAGGGGGTCTGTGGTGCGGAGCCAGACACACTCCGCTTAAACACGAAACCAGGATCCCAATGCACGACCGCCGGGGGCCAAACAAGGGCACAGACACCAGTTGGAGATGAAATAAATCCGTTTATTGCTTAACAAGTCAGGATGACGTGTTTCGACCACAAGCCTGTGGTCTTGATCACATGGCGCGCTAAGGAAATGTGCAGAGTATTTATAGTGACTGTAAGTGACTTTACTATGTTCATTGTGACATGGCAAAAACAAGGCCCTTTTGCAGCAAGCAGTAAAATCTGCTAGTCATCAGCTAATGACTAGGGGTAATGACCAACATAATGTGGTGGCAAACATAGACAACAGACTCTTCTGCTATAAAACATGGTTCATGACATTTCAGTCTGTAACTCCATTCCTGCGCGGTGTGCTTATGAGGTAAGGTGTGTTTTGGCTCGGAGGAGTACTAAGCCAATGTGTCATGGCTCATACTAACAATCTGTAAGCAACCGAGATACCCTAACATCTGTATGCAAGAAGCAGTTTCAAATATAGAATGAGATAACTCTGCTGCATGTGAAATAGACTCAAACGTGGTAGTGCTTGAAGTCTAACTGTGTTGATGCCTGAACCAATCACCTGTAAGAGCGAGCGTGCTTGTGGAGTCCTGTTATGATGTACGCTAAGTGCGGGTACTCGAGAATGGGCCAAGGTGTCATGTTGGTCCTATGTTCCATGTCGTGGTCTGCCAATGGTGTCTGTGCGTCACTGTGAGGCCTCAAAATGCGGAATAAAAACGGTGTTTCTCAGTGTGAACAAGTCACTGACGTGAAAAAATTAGAAAAAAGTGAAGTGGGGAAGGGAAAGCTGTGATAGTGTCGTGTTATGTGCTCCAGAGAACCCTGGGCTTGCTCTGTGTTCAGCCGAAACTAGAGCAGTGGATACAAACCATGTCTAGAGGTGTAAGATCATGTGGTGCAGTGGGTTAAAATACTGGACAACCTGCTGAAAGTCAGCCGACTTTCGGAAGTCAAATGGGCGAAAATTTCTGAAAGCAACCGGAGTGACTAATTTAAAGAAGTGGTAAAGATCCTCACTAAGATTTAGTCCTGTTGGTGCCTTAGTGTTGAGTTCAATAATGTATTTGGACTCCAGTTGTCTTAACAATTTATCTCTATTACCCCCACGTTTGAGTGGTGGGATGCACTCAACTACACAATATTTTAAGTGATCCAGGTTGTTGTGATGTGTTGCTTTGAAGTGTCTGGCAACTGGGTATGCCGGGTCACTGTTAACAATAGCCCTGATATGTTGCAGAATGCGAAGGTGCACTTGGAGCTTAGTGCTCCCCACGTATCTGAGCCCACAACTACAGGTGAGAATGTAGACTGCGTATTCAGTTCTACAGGTGAGTTTTTGTTGGATCAGTATCGGTTTGTTCCTGAACTCTGCCATGATTTGGGTGGTGTTAACTCCAAACTTGCATGCCCTACAGCTACTGCATTTGAAAAACCCTTTGACCCCTGATAGCCAGTTCTTGGTGATGGTTATTTCGGGGCTATTTCTGACTACAGAATCATGCATGAAGACAGCTCTCCTGTAGGTGATCTCCGGCCTGGGGGCCACCATTGGTCCCAGTGTGGAGTCAGTTTTGATAATGCCCCAGTGTTTATTAAAAATGGATTTTAATACCCGTGCCTCGGTGTTGTTGGTGATGATAAGTCGCGTGGTTACCTTGCTGTCCGTAGTCAGCTCTGGGGCAGTGTCAATACTGTTGCTGGTGTCAGTGTGTGTGCCTAGTAGGAGATGTTCTCTGGGAAATGAGTTGGCTTTGGTGGTCGTTGCTGTGATCATCTTATTTGTGTAGCCTCTGGCCCTGAATCTCATGTGAGACTCCAATTGGCATTTGGCCAGGTCTGTGCTGTTGCTGCATATTCTGCGCAGGCGCAGCATTTCCCCGTAAGGAATGCTTGCTATCAGGTGTTTTGGGTGAAAACTGCTGGCATATATGGTGGAGTTTCCTGCAGTGGTTTTTCTGTGGAGAGTGGTGTGAAGTGTGCTGTTGGTGACATATACTTTGACTTAAAGGAATTCCACTGATTCTGTGTTTATGGTGGCATTAAACTCTAAATTCAAATCATTACAATTGATCTCATCAATAAACGTTTTTGCACTGTCAATGGAGCCATCCCAGACCACAAAAATGTCATCAATATATCGCAGCCAACAAAGGATATGGTTAGACCAAGCTTCTGTGTGAGTGACCCTGAGGATCCGCTCCTCCCACCAGAATATATATTCACTGAAAAAACCATAGGTTTCAGGGACGTTATAGTTAGTTCGACATTTCACTCGTACAAAACCAGAGAAATTCGGCCGTTATAGTTAGTTGAGCTAACTATAACTCGCGCCCCCGCAATATACTGCTGATGACATTACATATCACATCACTCATGACATGGTCAGTGACATCACTGATGACATCACTGATGACATCTCAAATGACATCACTGATGACATCACTGATGACATCATCCAGTGACTGTGTGTTTCTGTAAACCTTAAATATGTTTTATATATATATAGGCCAAGGTGTATTGAAGCTGCAGCGGCTCCGGGGATACAGTCAGCAGCGGCCGCCACCCTCGCCATCATCCCTACTATCCCTCCAGGGGGAGGCTGGACCCGGCAGGTAGCCTGCAGGTATTTCATACATGGAGTTTGCATAGAAGGTGACAACTGCCGCTACTCCCACGATCTTTATAGCAGTCATCCCACAATGAGCTGCAGGTACTACCAGCGAGGGTGCTGCGTCTACGGAGACCAGTGCAGTTATGAGCATATAAAGGCCCAGGAGCTGGTACTTGATGGAAGGACTTCTGTGGATTCGTCTATCCCAGTGTTGAACCAGGTCTCGTGTCCTGAAGCGAGCACAACTGCAGAGCAGAGCACAACTGTGACTGAAGTGGAAAAGTCCCAACACACTGTGTCGGTGCCATGCATTGAAGACTGGGTCAACGCAGTAGAGTTTGTACCTGGGCAGCCCTACTGTGGACGTGCCCCTGTCACACCATCTGTTCCAGAAGCTCCTGAGCAAGCAAAAGTAACGGAGGATGAGCATGACAATCTGGAGAGCAGCCCAGAGTTGAAGAAACAGCTATGCCCCTATGCAGCAGTAGGAGAATGCAGATATGGCGAGAACTGTGAATATTTGCATGGCGACATCTGTGATATGTGTTGGCTGCAGGTGCTCTATCCAGTTGACACTGCTCAGAGGTCGGAGCACATAAAGTCCTGCATAGAGGCACATGAGAAGGACATGGAGCTCTCTTTTGCTGTACAGAGGAGTAAAGACATGGTGTGCGGAGTTTGCATGGAAGTGGTTTATGAAAAGGCTAACCCCAGTGAGCGGCGATTTGGGATCCTCTCCAACTGCAACCACACGTACTGCCTCAAGTGCATCTGCAAGTGGAGGAGTGCCAAGCAGTTTGAGAGCAAGATCATTAAGTCATGTCCTGAGTGCCGAATCACATCAAATTGTGTCATTCCAAGTGAATATTGGATCGAGGAAAAGGAGGAAAAACAGAAACTCATCCAGAAATACAAGGAGGCAATGAGCAAAAAGTAATGCCGTTATTTTAATGAGGGTAGAGGGAGTTGTCCGTTTGGAGGAAATTGTTTTTACAAGCATGCTTATCCAGATGGACGTATCGAAGCACCACAGCCGCGGCCCAAAGGGAGTTCCTCAAGCAGGTATCGGGCCCAGCAGAGGAGCCGCATTTGGGAGTTCATCGAAGAGCGAGAGGGCAACGATCCATTCGAGAGTGATGAAGATGAGGTGGTGGCTTTTGAACTAGGAGAGATGCTCTTGATGCTTTTGGCTGCAGGGGCAGACCATGACCTAACGGACTCTGAAGATGAATGGGACTTGTTTCATGAGGATCTAGAGGATGAATATTCTGATTTGGATCTATAGCATGGTGTCCCTGGAGTTTGGACAAAACTTCTCGCCCAAACCCCTCCTTAAACGATACTCAGCTAGAGAGGGTAGCTGTCTTTGACTACTTGGGTGTCACGCTGACAGAAACATTTGGTTGGGGCCCGCAGCAAGAAAAGGCAGGCTTAAGGCTAGCACAGATGGCTGGGGGAATAGTAAAATTATATAGGAACTCATCATTGAGACAACCGGGCCCACTGACTGAGATTTATAAAGTCCAAATCAGGAGTGCTATTATTTACGGGGCAGAACTCTGGGGTCATCTTCCTGCAGGAGGACTGGTTAAATCTGAGAACAAGTTTATGAGGCAGCTCTTGGGTCTACCGCCAAGTACTCCTCTCATCCCCTTACGTATGGACCTTGGGATTAGACCCATAGAGGAGGAGATCGGACTGCGTCCTTTGAATTTTTGGCGTAGACTATGGGCGACCCCCGAATTAACAGCCCACAAGTCCGAACTCAAGGCGATCTTGGGACTCCCAGGGGTGGGAAAACTATCCTGGTTTGTACACATAAAAGACCTCTGCTTTAGACTAGGTCGGCCAAACCTATGGACCCACCCTGAGCAAGTGTCCCCCACAATATCGCGGCTTGAATTAGTTAAAGCCTACAGACTGTTTAAATTGGCTGAAATCCAGGGGAGCATAAAACTAGGCCGTCTAACTTCTGACTACCTCAACTTTAAAGATCAGTATTTATTTGAGGCCTTCCTTGATGTTGTTCATCCTCCCATGGCGAGGAAACTTTATACCCAGTTCAGATTGGGTTGCCTGCCGGTTCATGCATTTACAAGCAAATGGTCAAAAGCCTCTCCTATTGAATGTCCTGCTTGTAACAGCCAAGAGGAGTCAGTCATTCATGTTTTCTTTTTTTGTCCTGGCTATAATGCAGCCAGGAGGTATTAGCTCCTACCACTATGCAGGAACCTGGGGTATAGGCAGTGTCTGGAGGCCTTTAGAGTTTTGAGAACTGACACTCATCCTCCGATTGTTTTTGCTGTGTCCCGATTCCTCAATTCTATGGGCCAGATGTATCAAGCAAAATTGCGTTCGCAAACGCCGAAATTCGCAGAATTTCGGCGTTTGCGAACGCAATTTTGCTTAGTGGTATGTATTAAGGCAAAACTGCCTCGCAAAATAAGGAATCACAAAATTTGCGATTCCCTATTTTGACGATAGCATTAAGGAATCGCAAATTGCGATTCCTTAAATCCAATGTAAGAAGCTACCAAAAAGTGCAATTTGGCCTTAAGGAATCGCAAATTACCACCAACTTCAAGTTGGTGGTAATATGCATTTCTTTGAAAAATGCACTTTTAGCATTTTTCAAAGTGCCATGTGGCGCACATACATATTTCAGGGGTGCAACAGGGTGTCAAAGGACACCCTGGCACCCTTGAAATTGCATTCTCAATTTGCGATTCTCTAATTGCAATTCGCAAATTGAGAATGTCTTCCCATTTATTCCTATGGGCCTCTACGCCCATAGGAATGAATGGGAAGGTATTCCTTAATTGCGAATCGCAATTTGCAATTCGCAATTAAGGAATATTAAGGAATCGCAAATATTATTGCGATTCCTACATATATAGCATTTTGCGATTCCTTAATAGCAATTCACTAAAATTTGCTATTAAGAAATTGCAAATGCAATCCTTGATACATCTGCCCCTAAATGGCATAGGCGCCGCAAGTTTCTAAATTCCCCCCGCACATGTTAAATGTCCTTTCTTCTATTTCCCACTGTTTTAACATTATTAATTCTTGAAATCATTGTTTTAACCTCTTTTAAATTATAATATATTTTTAACTGCTATGAAATTTGATTAACGCATTTGTATTTTGGTTATATTTTGTAATGTTTACTGATGTTTTTACTGTTTAAATTTAGTGATGCATGTATTTTACCGTTTGCTTTTATGGTCTATAATAACCGAAATAAAGCTTGGAAATGGAATGGTATTGAAGAATGAGTGAGTGTATGACTGTCTGAATGGCTGTTTTAGTAGGTGTGTGACCTAAGTAGGTGTGTATAAGTGAGTGATTAAATGTGTCTTTCTAATACATAGGTGACTGACTAATCTGTATGACTGTCTGTATCAGTGTGTGAGTTGGTGTGTAAGTGGTTGCTTAGGTTGGTGAGTAGATATATGAGTCTCTATATCGGTTTTTGATTGGTTGTATAAGTACCTAAATGGATGCCTGAGTGTCTGTGTGGGTTAGTGGGGTGTGTGTGACTCCCTGCATGGATGTATGAGTGGGTGATTCACTGGGTGTATGGGTTCAAGAGTATGTATGTGAGGGGCTGTATGGGTGGGTGAGTGTGTGCATGGGTGTGTTGGTGACTGAATGGAGGTCTCAGTGGTACATATGTGAGTAACTATATGTGTAAAAGGCAGTATATGTGAGTGTTGGAGAATATAAATCACTATATGTGAGAGTGAGTGATTGTGAGAGTGGCCGTATGGATGAGTGTGTGCTTGTGTCAGTGATTGTATAAGAGAGTAAATATGTGTTACTATCTGTCTAAATAAGAGGTGGTGTGTGTATAACTGTGTAGGTGAGTAAATAGGAGTGTGATTATTCTTTGCATGACTGACTAGCTGTGTAAGTAACTCTATGGGTGAGTGGCGGTGTGAGTGTTTTATGGGTGTATCAGTGCCTATGATAGTGGCAGTATTGAACACTGACTACATGTATGAATGACTGTATGGATGAGGGAGTGGATGTGTCTGTAGATGTAGGAATCAGTGAGAGGCTATGTAGTAACTGGCATTGGTGTGTCTATGGTTTCAATAATGGTAGTCTGTATTTTAGAATGGGTGCATGAAAGGTTATATTAGGGTTTGAGGAGGTGCATCAGATTATTACGTGGATGATGTCATCAGTGATGTCATTTGAGATGTCATCAGTGATGTCATCAGTGATGTCACTGACCATGTCATGAGTGATGTAATATGTGATGTCATCAGCAGTGCATTGCGGGGGCGCGAGTTATAGTTAGCTCAACTAACTATAACGGCCGAATTTCTCTGGTTTTGTACAAGTGAAATGCCCAACTAACTATAACGTCCCTGAAACCTGTGGTTTTTACAGTGAATTTCTAAGGTTTTTAAATGCTAATTTCTAACTATAACGTCCCTGAAACCTATGGTTTTTCAGTGAATTTCAAAGGTTTTTAAATGCTAATTTTTAACTACAACGTCCCTCAAACCTATGGTTTTTTCAGTGAATATATATATACATACACACATATATTTACATATATATATACACACACACATATATTTATATATATACACATATATTTACATATATATACACACATACATATATTTATATATATACACACATACATATATATATATATATATACACACACACACACACACACAAACACATTGAAGCTACAAAGCCCAGCCCAGGGCCTGTAGCTTTGCCATATTATTAGCTTACATTTATACATCAGTCTATATATCATGATTTTGTGTATAATATTAGTACGGTCACACAGTTAGACAGCACAGAAATGTCCTTCTACCAAAAAGCAAAATAAAAACGCAGTTTGTGTGTGTGTGGGGAGGGGCTCAATATGTGTCTACTAAACCATGCAGGGACATGTTCTTGGTTTATTAGACGAATTATATAGATGTACACTTGGACATTAAAACATTGTATTAATAGATAGATAGATAGATATGCAGGCACACAATGCACACTCCACACTCAAACTGTGTAGTTTTTAATAATATTTCTATACACTTGCTTTTTTGTGCAGGATACAAACACACAAATGTTGTAATTGTATTTGTATTGCGCTTACTACCCCTGATGAGGCGTCCAGTGAGTGTGTAATCCACAGCAGCATTCTACAATTGTGCACAGATCTCTTCACTTGTTGCATATTCTGACCAGCATCATCAGCTATGCTTATGCAAGCATCGACTTCCTCGATGCATTTGTTAAAGGTTAACTTCGATTTAGTTGATGTTTTTGTGCGATACGGTAGTGGAGAAGTTTCAGAGTGAACTCGCTGAATGCCGTGTCCCTTCCTGCCCGGGAAGTCTTGCAAATGCAGTTTCTGAATTGATGGAAGGGGGCGCGTGCTTGTCGGCTCTGAATAGAGTCCGTCAGTGCTGTCGATGGCGAAGCATCAATCAGTTACCGCAGAGGTTGTCAGTGATACGAGTGAGAGGTGGCGCCCCTCCCCCTCTTTCTGTAATCAGACAGTGACCGGAGATATTGTTCTCACGTGTGTTTCTTCACTTTCTCAGCTTTGAGTGCAAACTGCCATAACATACCTGAGTGCAGACACTGTGACGTGGATGAACCAGGGTGATTGAGGAGGCCACCAAGGCTCCCTGGTGGATTTGGGAATATTCGTAGGTCAGAGGTTATGGGCGAGAGTCTTTCTTTCCTGTCAGTCTCCTGCAGGGGGCGCATTCACTCACAGGAGAGGGTTGGAAGCATAAAGGTCTGCGCAGCAGTGCCACCCTGTCACGGGTCCACAGTTACTGTAGGGTCTAAAACTGCACAGGGTCCTCAGTAGCCCATGGGTTCAAGGGTGGGGGGAGGGGGCATAGCTGCCTTGGTGGGTGAAGCTGGGGCCAAGGCAGCCCAGGGGACTAAAGATGCTTAAAGTTGGCAGTTGTCCAGTGTGCCAACAGCACAGGGGTGCAACAGCACTTAGGAGGACGAGCAGCAAAGGGGCCCCCCAAGCTGCTGATGGGTGTGAGCAGAAAAGGGGTTCAAAGCTGTCCTGGGGACCTGGCATGCCCGTAGCTTCAAGGACACGGGGCATAGCTGCCACGAGTCACGGATCTCCGGTGTCAAAACTGTCTAGGAGTTTAAAAGTGTCCAAGACCATACAAGTTTATCGGGGCCAACGCTGCCTAGGGATACACAGCTTCCCTGAGGTACAAACCGCGGAAAGGCTCGAGTCGCTTATAGGTCCAGATCAGCCAAGGGGGTCAAGTCCTCCCAGAAGTAGGTAAATACCCATCAGTTCATGTTCCCCAGGAGTACAAAACTAGACAGTAGTACAAAGCTGCAGACTGTCCCACACTGCCCACATCCCATGAAGTGCCAGGCGAAAGCAACCCCAAATTCTTTTGACGTGTAGCGCATACGCACACCACTGTTGCATAGAGCGCTTTATTTTAACCGCGCTCCCGTGCGCACAGGTCCCGGCACCTGGGCGAGGCTGCTCAGCGGGCGCAGGGGAGGGCCAGCTGGATGGGTTCAAAGTGTGCTTTTGTTAAACACCAGGAACACCCCATTGCCGAGATTTTTTTAAATATGATTAGTCTGATTAACTCACTCGGCTGTTAAAGCAAAGCCCCGAGCACTTCACATTTGTGACATGGATGGAAGAAAAATACTCAAATAATGGTAGCTTCGAGGCTTCCACCCGTGCAGATGTTGTGTGAATGCAACGTGCCAGTTAGAACTGTATCTGCACGTGTTATTTATCGAAGAAGATACTGTTTTAGAGAACATATTTAATAACTGGAACAGGGGTGGGAGCACACCGCTTCACCTCCCAGCAAGGTTCGCCCCTGGCATTCTGGTAAATGCAGTCTCTTGTTGCTTGCTTTGCTCTAGTATTCAGAGTGTTTCGCCAGAGTTGACGCAGATAGTGATGATCTCTAGACACGTGTTTCTGGTTCTTTAACCGTCATCAGTAGAGAATACAGACTTCAAATTTGGGGTTTGCTGAGTAGGCTGCCAAACATTGCATCAGGTCAAGTACCTCTCACTGGCGCGCGGGTGCTGCTTTCACGAGCTCGTCAGCTCAATGACTCACAGGAGTACTTTTAAACAGGAACAGGGGTGGGAGCACACCGCTTCACCTCCCAGCAAGGTTCGCCCCTGGCCTTCTGGTAAATACAGTCTCTTGTTGCTTGCTTTGCTCTAGTATTCAGAGTGTTTCGCCAGAGTTGGCGCAGATAGTGCTGATCTCTAGACACGTGTTTCTGGTTCTTTAACCGTCATCAGTAGAGAATACAGACTTCAAATTTGGGGTTTGCTGAGTAGGCTGCCAAACATTGCATCAGGTCAAGTACCTCTCACTGGCTTGCGGGTGCTTCTTCCACGAGCTCGTCAGCTCAATGACTCATGGGAGTACTTTTAAACAGGAACAGGGGTGGGAGCACACCGCTTCACCTCCCAGCAAGGTTCGCCCCTGGCATTCTGGTAAATGCAGTCTCTTGTTGCTTGCTTTGCTCTAGTATTCAGAGTGTTTCGCCAGATTTGGCGCAGATAGTGCTGATCTCTAGACACGTGTTTCTGCTTCTTTAACCGTCATCAGTAGAGAATACAGACTTCAAATTTGGGGTTTGCTGAGTAGGCTGCCAAACATTGCATCAGGTCAAGTACCTCTCACTGGCGCGCGGGTGCTTCTTCCACGAGCTCGTCAGCTCAATGACTCACGGGAGTACTTAAAAAAAAAATTAGCATTTCGCTGTTACGTCGTTTTGGCAACTTCTATGGTACGGGCACTGTGATATCTATAGGGGGCACGAGTGGATGAAATATTGATTCAAGCAAAGGAGGCTTTTATCAACACTACATATGGCGTGTTTACAATAAGAACTGGAATAAATTACTTTCTCGAGCTGACACTCACTGCATACTTAATGCTGTGTACTGTAATGCTGTGTACTGTATGGTAACTTTTAAGACTGAGAGGCTTGGGTTGAAAAAGTGTCAAATGTAATTAAGCATTTTTTTCAGTTTCTGATAGACTCACTCTTATTCTATACTCCCTCTCTCCCTCCCATGCTCCCTCTTTCTTTCTTTCTTTCTTAAATATATAAATATGTGCGTGTGTCATTTCATAATTTATATTATCTTTATCAATGAAGCTATGTATATTTTCGTATATGTGCTAGCGCTGGGATGCCTTCGGTAGCTACCTGCTTAGCAAATGCTGAATAATAATATGTACATATATAGGGTTACCAAATATGTGTGTGTGTGCGCATGTCATTACATCAATCGGTGTGCATGAATGTATATGCACATATAAATAATGTACATTTAATACCTGCGTGTGTTTGCCATTGGATAATTGATGTAATCTATATCGACCAGTATACGTGTACATATATAGATTTATACACACATGTATATAAGTTTGTGAGTGTGATTTCACAATTGTTGTTTCCCAAATGTGCACACATAATTCACCTCTATGGGTTTTTAAGTGTGTGTGTGACTTGATGTAAACAATTAAGTACATAAACTGACCCTCACATATTTATATACGTTTACAGATTCCTCTCGTTTACAGTATGAGCCGCTATGCCAGAGGTCTGGAATTAGTTATTCAATATCTGCATCAAATCGCTCATTTTGTGGGAGATTGACCCCTCTGCTGGACCACGCCATCAGCCCCTTTTTTTATTTATTTTCCCCGAAGATCAATACTTTGAAAGGAGGGCCCGAATTTAATTTTTCCCTATTATTACCAACAGAAGATAATTGATCACTGGCCACAAACACCGCTTTTGGCCTCGTAATTGAATCATAAACGAGGCGGCAAGATGCTGGAGGCGAAGTCGGGGGAGGGAGGCAGGGACAGGGCCGGAGTGACGGGACTTCTCCTTTAAATGCCCGAGGGCACTTCCGGTGAAAAGATGACCGATGTCACTACCGGCCAAGGTGTAACTTGATTGGCACTACAGCCGTGCGCTGCCTCTCGCGTGACCTGCGCGCGCCCATGTTTGTGCTCAGAGATGTGCTGTTTAGAGCTTATTGATGGGAGCTGCTGCGTGATTATCAGGAGATTTACTGCCACCCCGGGCACCTGGGGACGGCAAATGCAATCTGTCCCTCACTTCCACAGAGTGCAGTGCAGCGCTATGTCTAGGAATCAGTGGGGGCAGGGGGGAGTCTGGCACCCAGGGCTGCCCGGTCAGCGACCAAACACTTTCATCGCCCACTTTTATGCGAATAAAGCAAACCGTCCATCAGGTGGGCAGCGTGGATTGCATGGGAGTCAACACACGCCCTACAGACAATTATGCTCAGCATGTTGTGGGGACAGTGGGTGGAGGTGGGATACTCTGGCACCCAGTGATAACCACCTAGTGAGCAGCCACTCTTACTGTCACCTGTACACACTGCGAGGAAGGAATTCTGCTCCTCACTTCGAGCGAGCGCAGTGAGTGCAGCCCTAGGAGAGTTCAGCAAACACCCTGCAGACACCCCCTCTTGGTGAGAAAGATTCAGAATGCAGGGGGTCTGACAGGCAGAGACCGGCATCCAGTGAACAGTCACTTTACCGTTGACTGTACGTAATGCCAAAAAAGTATTTGTCCCCTCGCTTCTCCAGGGTGCAGCGCAGAATATGTAGACAGCACACGCGGGTCCCCGCTATATAATTTGTCATTGCCCCCGGGACCTGGCCCACCCGGGGGCTTACAGATAACAAAGCGTGGGTCCGCGCTTCGTTTTTTAAAAATTTTCTCGGCAGGATTCGCGCACCCAGTGCGAATTCTGCCGATTTTTTTTTTTTTTTGAAAATGGTTTTTTTGGGCCTGGGGGCCCCCTGAGCAGGCTTAGGGGGTCAGGGTGTTTCTACTCTGCCCCCTTTTCTTGTTTTTCAATCTTTTTCACTCTTTTTCTTGTGACTCGGTTACCGAGTCACAAGATGGCTGCCAACACTTCCTGGTTTGGAGTGTTGGCAGCCAGTCAGAGTGAAGCTCGTGCCCGGGAGGAGTCGCGACTCCTCCTCAGTGCTCAGATATCGAAAGTTTTCTTTTTTTAATTTCTCAGGAACTACTGAACGGATTTAAACCATTTAAAAAAAAGGTCACTTTCTGAACCGAGGGCTACCTCTTTGCCAAAGTTGGTGTAATTCTGTTCAGTAGTTCGGGCTGTAGCCTGTTCCAATGTCTTCTATGGAAATTAACATGGGGAAAACACGTTTTGGGACCCCCTTTTTTCTCCGCCCCCACTTGACGAATCACCGCGAAACTTTCAAGACAGGAGTTGACCGGAGCGCCCCATTAGTTTTGAAAATTTTGCGAAGATTCGTCAAACGGCGCCAAAGATATTGGCAAAAGAAAAAACGCTTTTTGAATAGAAACAAGGTCCTAACTATAACTATCTACTGGCGACTGCCAGTAGGTAATATATATATATATATATATATATATATATATATATATATATATATATATATATATATATATATATATATATATATATATATATATATATATATAAATATATATATATATATATATATATATTTATATTTCTACCCAAACTTTGCCCAGAGACGAAGCCGCACTCCACAGTAGGTAAGTATGACCACTTTATTCCATGAAAACATGCAGCTTCTCATCCCGTCATTAGTCTCTGGCCCAACGCGTTTCAAAGCCTCTTCACTTCTTCGTCAGGGGCCATGTCAGAGATCATAATTGTTGCCGCTGCATCTTCCCTCGTATATATATATAAATATGTATATGTATATATTATCTACTGGCGGTCGCCAGTAGATAGTTATAGTTAGGACCTATTTTCCATAGGAAATCTGCAACATTCTATTTGAAATAACTTTGGCGCCAGTTGACAAATCTTCGCGAAATTTTCAAACTTTGTGGCCCGCTCCATTCCGCTCCTACCCTGAAAGTCTCGGGGTGATTCATCAAGTGGGGGCCGAGAAAAAAGGGGGGTCCCAAAACGTGTTTTCCCCATGCAATTTTCCATAGGAACCTTTCATCGCAGCTACAGCCTGAACTGCTGAACGGAATTACACCAAATTTGGCAAAAAGGTAGTCCTTGGTTCAGAGTCATGCCTTTTGCTTAAACGGTGTAAATCCGTTCAGTAGTTCCTGAGAAAATCAAAAGTTAAATCACATATATATCTATGGCCGCGTAGGGTCCGCGTACCCTCCCGATCACGAGCTGTATGCTAATTGGCTGTCAACACTCCAAATCAGGAAGTGTTGGCAGCCATCTTGTTCCTCGGTACAACCGAGGAACAAGAAAGCAGTAAAACAACTGCGCAAAACGCAAAAAGGGGGCAGGGTAGAAACACCCTGACCCCCTAGGCCTGCTCAGGGGGTCCCACAAGGACAATTTTTTTTAAAAATCGGCAAAAACGCGCTGGGTGCGCGGATCCAGCCGATAAAAAAAAAAATCAAAGCGTGGTCTCCCGCGCTTTGATGCTATTTTGCCCCCGGGTGGGCCAAGTCCCGGGGGCATACGGGGATTGGTTTTTATTTTATGTGGGGGGCCTCTAAGGCCCCCCAAGCCCCGGGGACCACCACCCCCCGGGGTATTAAAAAAAAATGGTGCGGGAGGGCTCTCCGCCCTCCCACAGCCCCGGGGACCGCCACCTCCCCGGGGCACTAAAAAAAGAAATGTGGGAGTCCGTTTCAGACCCCCAAAGCCCCGGGGACCACCACCTCCCCGGGGCTTTACTAATGAAGGGAGGGGGGCCGCGCGGCCCCCCTCCTGGAGCCCGTGATGGCCCTGGGGACCGCCACCCCCAGGGCCAGCTCCTGCAGTGTCCCGAGGTACCTACCCCGGGACACTGCTGTTACAATCACGGGACGGGAGTCTCGCGGCTCCCGTCCTGTGATTACAAACTGCTAGCTTCATTGAAGCGAGGCAGGAAACCTGCTCTCGCTTCAATGAAGCAAAGCAGATTGCTTTTCCATAAGGGAGCTGCATGTCAGCAGCTCCCTTATGGAAAAGCAATGCCGGCTCCCGCAGGACGCGGGAGCCGGCGGGACCGTGCGGGGATTGGGGACCCCCACAGTCCCCAGCGAGTGGCCAGGCCCTGGGGATGGGGTCCCGGGGCTATTAGTGGCCTGGGAGGGGGCCACGCAGCCCCCCTCCCCCCAATTTTTTTTTTTTAAATAAACAAAAAAAAAACGTAAAGGCCGGCCCCGGGGGATGGGGTCCCCGGGGCCTTAAATGGCCTGAGGAGGGGGCCATGCAGCCCCCTCCAAATATTTAAATACAAAAAAATGAGGGCATGCCCCGGGGATGGGGTCCCCGGGGCCAATAGAGGCCCAGGGAAGGGGGCCACGCGGCCCCTTCCTGTTTTTATTTAAAAAAAAAGAAAATCCTCAGGCCCCGGGGATGGGGTCCCGGGGCCAAAAGTGGCCGAGGGAAGGGGGGCCATGCAGCCCCCCTCCCATACAAAAAAGAAAAAAAAAAAGACCGGCATCGTGCTGGAGGCCCTGCCCCCTCCTTGCAGCAGTCTGCAAACGCGCCCCCTGGCGCGTTTTAAGAAGGGGAAGTAATTCCCCTTGAATACTGGGGGTCCCTCGGGGCCAACTAGCCCACCAGGAACCTCCAGTATGCGCCAGGGAGTTGCGTTGCAGAGAGGTGTACAGAGGCCATGCCCCTTTTTACACCTCTCTCATAGTGTTCCCTAGTGTATGTAGGTGTTTTAACTGTATTCTAAGTGTGTTTTAGCATAGCACTGGCTCTGGTTAGTCAGAGTCAGTTACCACCAGTACACGTTGGAAAAAGTTGGATGATTTTGGAACAAGGCCTCTTTCTGCTCCTCTGATGGTTCTTTCTGCACATCTTTTGCTTCTTCCTGCACTTTTCTTCGTCTTTGTGGACTTCTGTTGCTTCTTTCTGCATTTCTTTTGGTTCTTTCTGTGCGTTTTTTCTTCTTTCTTCACATGTCCTACCTCTGTAGGCATAGTTACAAACTAGTATTTAAAAAACCTTTGAAATTCACTTAAAAACCATAGGTTTCAGACACGTTATAGTTTGAAATTAGCATTTAAAAACCTTTGAAATTCACTGAAAAAACCATAGGTTTCAGACATGTTATAGTTAGAAGTTAGCATTTAAAAAACCTTTGAAATTCACTGAAAAAACCATAGGTTTCAGGCACGTTATAGTTAGAAATTAGCATTTAAAAAACCTTAGAAATTCACTGAAAAAACCATAGGTTTCAGGGACGTTATAGTTAGTTGGGCATTTCACTCGTACAAAACCCGTGAAATTCCCCCGTTATAGTTAGTTCAGCTAACTATAACTCCCGCCCCCGCAATGCACTGCTGATGACGTCACATATTACATCACTCATGACATGGTCAGTGACATCACTGATGACATCACTGATGACATCTCAAATGACATCACTGACGACATCACTGATGACATCATCCATGTGATAATTTGATGCATCTTCTCACACCCTAATATAACTTTTGATACACCCACTGTAAATTACAGACTGCCATTGTCAAAACCATAGACACTCCAACACCAATAACTACATACACACTCACTGATTCTTAGGTCTACACACACATCCACTCACTCACCTCTACAGTCACTCATACTTACGGTCACTCAGTACAGGACTTTCATATGCACTTATACACCTACATAGACACTCACACACCGCCACTCATCCATAGAGGTACTCACAGACCTAGTCAGTCATGCAAATAATTAATCACACTGTGCCATTTACTCACCTATACAGTGATACACACACCAGGTCACTTACTCATACAAATACTAGCACATTCTTACGCTCTTATACAATCAGTGATACAAGTACACACTCATCCATACAGCCACTTTCACAATCACACACTCTCACTTATAGCCATTTATATACTCCAACACACATATATACTGCCTTTGACATATTAGTTACTCACACATGTACCACTAAGATATACATTCACTCACTAACACACCCATACACACACTCACCCACCCATACAGTCCATCACAGATGCACTCTTGAAACCATGCACCCAGTGAATCACCCCTTCACACATCTATGCGCAGTCACACACACCCCACCCACACAAACACTCAGGCACCCATACAGATACTCAGACAACCAATCAATAACCCATGTAGACACTCATGTAGCTATTCGCAAACCTATGCAGCCGCTTACACACCAACAGACAGACGGATACAGACATTCACACAGTTTAGTCACTAACCGATGCATTCAGTAAGATACGTTTAATCACTCACTTATAGAGTCAGTCACGCACTTACTAAATCATCCATCCAGACACTTATACACCCACTCATTCTTCAATACACCTTGGCATATATATTAAGCATATTTAAACTTTATAGAAACACACAGTCACTGGATGATGTCATAAGTGATGTCATTTGAGATGTCATCAGTGATGTCACTGACCATGTCATGAGTGATGTAATATGTGGCGTCATCAGCAGTGCATTGCGGGCGTGAGTTATAGTTAGCTGAACTAACTATAACGGGGAATTTCACGGGTTTTGTACGAGTGAAATGTCCAACTAACTATAACTGTCCCTAAAACCTATGGTTTTTTCAGTGAATATATATATATGTATATATATTCACTGAAAAAACCATAGGTTTCAGGGACGTTATAGTTAGTTGGACATTTCACTCATACAAAACCATAGAAATTCCACCGTTATAGTTAGTTCAGCTAACTATAACTTGCGCCCCCGCAATGCACTGCTGATGACGTCACATATTACATCATTCATGACATGGTCAGTGACATCACTGATGACATCACTGATGACATCTCAAATGACATCACTAATGACATCACCCAGTGAATGTTGTTTTCTTTAAAATTTAAATATGTATTATATATATACCAAGCTGTATTGAAGAATGAATGGATGTATAAGTGTCTGGATGGAGGATTTAGTAGGTGTGTGACTGACTGTTTAAGTGAATGATTAAATGTATCTTACTGAATACATGGGTTAGTGTCACAAAGTGTGTGAATGTCTGTATCACTCTGTCTGTTGTTGTGTAAGCTGCTGCATCAGTTGGTCAGTAGCTACATGAATGTCTATATGGGTTATTGATTAGTTGCCTGCGTATTTGTATAGGAGACTGAGTGTGTGTGTGGTTGGGTGGGGGTTGTGTGACTGTGCATAGATGTGTGAGTGGTTGATTGACAGGGTGTATGAGTTTAAGAGTGCATGTGGAAATAGTTGTATGGGTGGGTAAGTGTGTGTATGGGCATCTTGGTGAGTGAATTGATGTCTCAGTGCACATGTCCAGCTAAGTACATATATAAAAGGAAGTGTATGTGAGAGTTGGTGTATAGAAAATGACTATACGTGAGAGTCAGTGATTGTGAGAGTGGCTGTATGTATGAGTGTATACTTGTATTAGTGATTATATAAGAGCTAAGTATGCGTTACTATCTGTATGAATAAATGAGGTGGTGTGTGTATAACTCTGTAGGTGAGTAAATGGAACTGTGATTGATTCTTTGCATGAGTGACTAGGATGAGTACATAACTGACTAGGATGAGTGCTGGTGTGTCAATGTCTATATAGGTGTATGAGTGCATTTGATAGTGTTCTATTGATCAGTGACTGCATGTATGACTGATTGTATGGGTGAATGGGTAGATGTGTGTGTAGACCTAGGAATCACTGAGTGGGTATGTAGTAACTGGTATTAGTGTGTCAATGGTATCGAAAATGGTAGTCTGTATTTTACAGTGAGTGTATCACAGGTTATATTAGTGTGTGAGGAGGTGCATCAGATTGTCACATGGATGATGTCATCAGTGATGTTATCAGTGATGTCATTTGAGATGTCATCAGTGATGTCATCAGTGATGTCACTGACCATGTCATGAATGATATAATATGTGACGTCATCAGCAGTGCATTGCGGGGGCGCGAGTTATAGTTAGCTGAACTAACTATAACGGTGGAATTTCTATGGTTTTGTATGAGTGAAATGTCCAACTAACTATAACGTCCCTGAAACCTATGGTTTTTTCAGTGAATTTCTAAGGTTTTTTAAATGCTCATTTCTAACTATAACGTGCCTGAAACCTATGGTTTTTCAGTGAATTTCAAAGGTTTTTTAAATGCCAATTTCTAACTATAACGTGCCTGAAACTTATGGTTTTTTCAGTGAATTTCAAAGGTTTTTTAAATACTAATTTCTATCTATAACGTCCCTGAAACCTATGGTTTTTCAGTGAATTTCAATGTTTTTTTAATGCTAACTTCTAATTATAATGTTCATTTAACCTATAGTTTTTCCCACACCCAAGAAGGACACAACACCCACTGCCACAACCCTCAGGACCTCCCCCCGTACCACCCCTCTCCCTACTGTAATTTTTTTTATTTGTTATTTAAACTATATAATGTCTTCTTGTTTTTAAATATTAAACAACTACATACAGTATGAAACGGAGCCCAGCCCAGAGCCACATCTGAAGACCAACACATGTCATAGACCTACTGATCAAGCAGCTCCGACACCCAAGAACGCCACAACACCCACCACCACCCCCAGGCCCCCCCCCCCTCTACCACCGAGGCAGCGCAGAACAAGACATCAAACTTTCCGAAAACGGCATGGCCCCTCAGCCACACAATAGCTGACTATTGGGACAGGTGTGAACAAACTATATGTGAAGGAAGCAATTCACCCATGTTTAACAATGCACACAATGCAAAGTGTAGCGGTGATGTGCTGGACACATCTCAGTATGCAGAACACACACCTCTCCATGTGCACAAATACTACTGGTGCTTGTAGTGCTGTGGACAGTGGACCCAACCATGTTACGTCAAACACTAGGGAAGATCTCAGTCATGTAGCTGTGTCGTCCCCCCCTGTAAGCATAAGCGTAACCGGAGTGGGCTGGTCCAACGTACGCCACTTCAGCGTAGGAGTGTGAATAAATAGGCCGGAGCTCTGGGCGTGGTTCACTTGTGCGAAGGCCAAAGCGTCTGCCAGGGCGGCACCCCTCATCCTGCCACGAGGCCGCCAACATGACCGCCAGCCTCCTCAGCCAATCGCTGGCTTCCGCCCCACCGGCCCCCAGCGGCACAGCACAGCGGACTTATGTCTGTACAAACTACTGCCTTCGATATACACTGCGGACAGCAAGGCTCACAATTCAGATCGAGTCGCGATTGCAGATGACGCAGTCCAGTAGGCAAGAGACATTGCTCAAGTCAACAACACATGGCTGTGGGACCTTCCTGACCGCTGCCTCCGGCCTACACTGCGGTCAGTAGGGCTCACAATTCAGATGGAGTCGAGATTGCAGATGACGCAGTCCAGTAGGCAAGAGACATTGCTCAAGTCAACAACACGTGCCTGTGGGCCCTTCCTCACGGCTGCCTCCTGCCTCCACTGCGGTGAGTAGGGCTCACAATTCAGAGCGACTCGCGATTGCAGATGACGCAGTCCAGTAGGCAACAGACATTGCTACCAGTATGGCCAGCCCGGACCACGCATCATCACTGACTGCGCACACGCTAAGTGCTTCAAGTACCACTAACTCTGTGCAGCTCAAGTCAACGCCACATGGCTGTGGGCCCTTGATGACCGCTGCCTCCGGCCTACAATGCGGTTAGCAGGGCTAACAATTCAAGATTAGTGCCGATGAAAATTGTGTAAGAGAGTATAATCGGTTAAGAAGACTGTATGCTCCCAATCTGTGCAGCTCAAGTCAACGTCACGTGGCTGTGGGCCCTTGCTGACCGCTACCTCTGGCCTACACTGTGGTCATCAGGGCTCACAATTAAAATTAAGTCTTGATTCATTAATTACAGTGTCCAGTAGGCAAGTAACTATCACAGGCCTAAAACCTACATAATATCCTTTTAGTATCCTTGCTTCAAGAACTTTTTTTATATCAGTTATAGCTTTAGTACAATCACCAAATTCATCTTCAAGTGCAAACGAACACTCATTAGCAGTCTACACTGCGGGCAGCAGATCTCGCAATTCGAATTTTGAACACGTGGTGCCACTAACCCTGTTCAACACAAGCCGCGACACGTGGTGCCACTAACCCTGTTCAACACAAGCCGGCGACACGTGGTGCCACTAACCCTGTTCAACACAAGCCGATCCCACATGTGAAACTGTGTCCTGACTCCTGAATGGCAGTCACCCCAACTTCGTGGCAGTGACCACAGCACCAGACTCCCTTCGATTAGTGAGGCGCATTTGCATATGGAAGGCCGGCGACACGTGGTGCCACTGAACCGGAACTGCGCAGGCCGGTGGGGCCACCAACCTATGCACGTGGCTGTGTGCCCTTGCTCACCGCTACCTCTGGCCTACACTGCGGTCAGCAGGGCTCACAATTCAGATACAGTCGCGATTGCAGATGACGCAGTCCAGTAGGCAAGAGACGTTTCTTCCAGTGATGCCCGTCCGCACCATGCAGCATCACAGGCTCATACATTCTCAATGCTTCTGGTGCCACTAACTGTGCACCTCAACTCAACGCCATGTGGCTATGGGCCCTTGCTGACCGCTACCTCTGGCCTACACTGCGGTCATCAGGGCTCACAATTAAAATTAAGTCTTGATTCATTAATTACAGAGTCCAGTAGGCAAGTAACTATCACAGGCCTAACACCTACATAATATCCTTTTAGTATCCTTGCTTCAAGAACTTTTTTTTATATCAGTTATAGCTTTAGTACAATCACCAAATTCATCTTCAAGTGCAAACGAACACTCATTAGCAGTCTACACTGCGGGCAGCAGAGCTCGCAATTCGAATTTTGGACACGTGGTGCCACTAACCCTGTTCAACACAAGCCGCGACACGTGGTGCCACTAACCCTGTTCAACACAAGCCGGCGACACGTGGTGCCACTAACCCTGTTCAACACAAGCCGATCCCACATGTGGAACTGTGTCCTGAGTCCTGAATGGCAGTGACCCCAAGTCCGTGGCAGCGACCACAGCACCAGACTCCCTTCGATCAGTGAGACATATTTCCATATGCAAGGCCGGCTACAGGTGGTGCCACTAACCCTGTACAACACAAGGCGCGACACGTGGTGCCACTAACCCTGTTCAACACAAGCCGATCCCACATGTGGAACTGTGTCCTGACTCCTGAATGGTAGTGACCCCAACTTCGTGGCAGCGACCACAGCACCAGACTCCCTTCGATTAGTGAGGCGAATTTGCATATGGAAGGCCGGCGACACGTGGTGCCACTGAACCGGAACTACGCAGGCCGGTGGGGCCACCAACCTATGCACGTGGCTGTGGGCCCTTGCTCACCGCTACCTCTGGCCTACACTGCGGTCAGCAGGGCTCACAATTCAGATACAGTCGCGATTGCAGATGACGCAGTCCAGTAGGCAAGAGACGTTGCTCCCAGTGCGGCCCGTCCGCACCAAGCAGCATCACAGGCTCATACATTCTCAATGCTTCTGGTGCCACTAACTGTGCACCTCAACTCAACGCCATGTGGCTATGGTCCCTTGCTGACCGCTACCTCTGGCCACCACTGAGGTCATCAGGGCTCACAATTAAAATTAGGTCTTGATTCATTAATTGCAGAGTCCAGTAGGCAAGTAACTATCACAGGCCTAAAACCTACATAATATCCTTTTAGTATCCTTGCTTCAAGAACTTTTTTTATATCAGTTATATCTTTAGTACAATCACCAAATTCATCTTCAAGTGCAAACGAACACTCATTAGCAGTCTACACTGCGGGCAGCAGAGCTCGCGATTCGAATTTTGGACACGTGGTGCCACTAACCCTGTTCAACACAAGCCGCGACACGTGGTGCCACTAACCCTGTTCAACACAAGCCGGCGACACGTGGTGCCACTAACCCTGTTCAACACAAGCCGATCCCACATGTGGAACTGTGTCCTGAGTCCTGAATGGCAGTGACCCCAAGTCCGTGACAGCGACCACAGCACCAGACTCCCTTCGATCAGTGAGGCATATTTACATATGCAAGGCCGGCTACAGGTGGTGCCACTAACCCTGTTCAACACAAGCCGGCGACACGTGGTGCCACTAACCCTGTTCAATACAAGCCGATCCCACATGTGGAACTGTGTCCTGAGCCCTGAATTGCAGTTACCCCAACTTCGTGGCAGTGACCACAGCTCCAGACTCCCTTCAGTTTTATTTGTTGTTGTTTTGTTTAAATAAAATGTTTTATATGTAAATCTATACATGACTAAGATTCTTGTTTGTCCAACCGCACACGGACAATTCCGGGCCCAAGAAGGTTGTTGGGGGTATGTTGCTAATATGGGAAGAGGGTGCATTACCTGCTGATGTGGGGAGAGGCAGCGTGAAAGGGGTATCTCTCACAGAAAGAACTCCGGTATGTTTTCAGAAATGCCTCGGACAGATGCCAGCTGACGGACTGAATCACAAAATGGCTTTTCAATGCTTATGTAGTGTGACTTATGAACAGTTCGCACCCAGGCTCGCAGAGGGACAACTGCGGCCCGTCCGCTCGACTCACAGACGCAGTACTACGAGCCGTCCGATCCCAAAGGAACAGCAGCGTAGTAGCTTGCAGAGGTACAGGCACAGCAGCGTACTAGCTCGCAAAGGTAGACAGCTGCGAGCCGACGGACTGGCTTCTAACGGCATAGCTGCGAAGTGGTGATGTTAGGCAGAGGGAGCGTGAAAGGGTTATCTCGCACAGACAGAGCTCCGGTATATTAAATTGCCCCCGGGACCTTTCTTTTATATTTCCACTCGATGTGAGAAAGCGCGCTTTCTGGACCAAGACCTTTCACCCTACCTAATTTGGCGTAATTCCGTTCAGCAGTTTGACCTGTAGCCTTGTCTAAAGTTTCCTATGGAAAATCCATTGAGAAAACACGTTTTCACACCCCCCACATAGCTACCTGTCGCAGGCGTACTCGCTGTTGGTGTGCAGGTCAGTGGTCTAGTTGTCAACATGTCACGGCCACTCCCTGAGGGCAGGTTTGCACACACACCACACCCATCCGGCACATGCGTCACAGGCCATGTGACCACATAAATATAATGGATCGACAACGTCACAGCCTTTATTGCCGGTGGTGACTGGATGGCGGATGCTCCACGGGTCTCAATCATAAAGAGTCCATGAAAACTTGCGCAGAGGGTTAGTCGCACCCTGAGCTGTATGGCCGTCAGGGGCCTACTACCACATGGCGCGGACTTGAGTTGCACAGGGTTACTGCCACCCGAAGCTGATGTGTCCGTCAGGGGCCTACCACCACGGGGCGCGGACTTGAGTTGCACAGGGTTAGTGCCACCCGAAGATGATGTGGCCATCAGGGGCCTACCACCACGTGGCGCGGACTTGAGTTGCACAGGGTTAGTGCCACCCGAAGCTGATGTGGCCGTCAGGGGCCTACCACCATGTGGCGTGGACTTGAGTTGCACAGGGTTAGTGCCACCCGAAGCTGATGTGGCCGTCAGGGCCCTACCACCACGTGGCGCGGACTTGAGTTGCACAGGGTTAGTCGCACCCTAAGTTGTATGGCCGTCAGCGGCCTACCACCACGTGGTGCTGACTTGTGTTGCACAGGGTTAGTGGCACCAAAAGCTGATGTGGTCTCTGCCATTGATGACTCAGGACTCAGCGACATGTGTGGGATCTGCTGGGCCGCGGAGCGGGTCCACATAATGTCCACCAAGCCATGGTGGCGGGACCGGGCCCTGGAGCTTTCACGGGCACGTGGAGTGCCCACTGGTAGACACTCCGGTGGCAGCAGGTAATTATTTGGTCATGGATGCGCAGGGGTGGCAGTGTCTCTCTCTCACTTCCCTCTCTTCACTCTCTCTCTCACTCTCTTCCTCCCTTTCCTTCTATCTATCTCTCTCACTCTCTCTCCCTTCTCCCTTTCTCACTCCCTTTCTTTCCTTCCCTCTCTTTTTCTCTCTGGCTTTTTTTTCCTTCTCTCTTTCTCTGTGTCTCACTCCTTTGATATGCGCATTACACACGTCCTTATTTTGTGCTTTATTTTCCAGGCTGTGTCGTCGACATTAATGGACCCGACAGGAGTCTTCCGCCTTGTTGTTTTGTGTTCAGTTTGTTAAATTTAGTTTATCCTCTATACGTACGAAAAAATAAAGTTTAAAAAAAAAAAAAAAAAATCATTAAAGTTTTTGGTTGTTACTTAAGTGCTGTGTGACTCTTTCTCGTTCTTATTACTGTTGTTTAGTGGTGTCCACCATGGTGTTAAATTTTGGGGCAGTTATCGCGGGAATACTGGTGATGTCTGCAGTTTGCACCAGCTTCTGAATAGTGTGTTAGATTTATCTCAACTTTAGTTGCATTAAAGTGCTGATAATGAGATGCAGGGTAGGCGTTCCCGTGCAAAAACACACGAGGTGCACCTTTGCGATTTATTCTAAATACTAAAATCCTGTATTGAATTGCACTGTGGTAGTGAGTGCATTTACAGTGTACACACAAGATCAATGAAGAAATCTCATTGTATTTATATTGATTGGGAATAGTGGGTCAGGTACTCAATCTTGATGGGATACACTGCCCAGTTTGTTTATTTTTCTGTACACGAAAAAACCACATCACAACTTTCACAACAAAAGGCAAAAATTGCGATGCGAAACAAATTCCGGCGATAAGCCGCGTTAGCACCAGGGATTTTACACCTGCTTTCTGCTGGTGTTAAGCAGGACGACTACCTGCAGCATGAAAGGGAACACAGCCAAGAGCCACACCGGAACACCCACAGGTACCATAGAGTCAATGAGCATGATACACGGATACCCATGAGGGCCACAACACTCATCGCAACAACCCCAGGACCGCCAACACCCCCCGAACCCGCATCTGAGCAAGTGTGTCCGTGTGGTCATTGTGTTAGCATGATGGGCATGGGCCCTGCAACATCACAGTGTGCTGTCTTCAGCGGACGTTACCATGTCACCTCAGCGTTGGCAGTGAGCCTGGACATGTAGCTACGCACGCATCCTCCTCCATGCACAAGCGGCGTGTGCTGGTCTGGCGTACACAGGTCAGCGCAGGGGTGTGCCTATCCAGCAAGGGGAACGGGGTGTCTCGGACATGTCCGTGTGACAGAAGTGCGGTAAGTGTGTCTCTGTGTTCTGGTGTGGCCGCCACAAGGGCCGCAGCAGTCGATGTTGTAAAGTGGCATGCACCACCTCCAAACGGCAGTGTCACGGTGTGATTGGAATGCCGCAGGACATGCGTGAATAGGCATTACAATGGTGTGCCGTAGGAGTGCACGGGATACAACAGCGCAGCGCACTAAAGTGTGGGGGCTCGTGGGAGTGAGGAGCAGCTGTTTGGCAACGTAACACACAGTGAACCCGCCCATGTGCCACGTGCTGGGCATCTCATCCATGATGACCAGGGTCGCAGACATCCCACAACACCCATGACCAGCCTTTGTACACATCCTGTATGAATGCAGCTGGAGAAGTTACTGTAGGGATGAAAGGTTCTTTGTCTGAGCTATCTTGCGCTAACACATCTGCTGCTCCGAGAAGGAACTTGCAAGTGGCCAGCCCCCCCTGACAGATACGATAATATTTGCATCCGTCTCCCACACTACGCACTGCCCGATTTGAGAACAACAAGTACACATCCCACACTCATAAGTCCTTCGTCGTAGTTAGCGTGCGTGAAATGGCCTTCACACGTACTCCCACCACACCCCTGCCCTGCACACATACCCGGCTCATTGCACCAAGCTGTGCCATTTCATCCACAAGACTGGCACATGGCAAGCCAGTGCAGCTACAAGCAGAGCCACTGACGCAATGGCAGGGCATCCCGAACACATGGTCGACTCCATTCACGTCCACCTATACCTTGCACGTCTGCTGCATGTCTTGGGTGCACTGCCTTTGGCAGTGCTGCGGATCACTTACCGGCTGAGCTTCCGCATTGCGGACGTCACCTGCGTTCACCTGTATTGCAATGTCGCACGTGCCTATCCGAGTGGTGCATGGACGTGTGCCTCTCCAACGTGTGCGTAGCTGACATGGATTATGACGTGTGTGTGCGCCCCCTGTTGGCCCACGACCAGGAGTGTCATGGTGATGCCCGTTTATGGCATGCATGGATGTTTGGCATGCATGTTGGGAACTGGGCCTGGGACATTGCACATGTCGTAGTATGCAGTGAGCAAATTGACCCACTTCCGGATTCTGCTTTGGTGCACATTGGGTACAGTGGTTGGAGTCAGCACATCTGTCCCGGTCAGCTGATGGATTACGTCGACGACATGTCAAATATTGTGGCCAACTATCACTCATTAGAGATAGTGGCTTACGCAGCTGCATTCGCGTTCATGGACGAGTGACAAGGTACCTGCAACCACGACTCGATGTGCCACATTGCACGTGTCCCGCCGCATCATTGCACGTTGTGCATCTGGTCACATGTCCCAAGACGACAGTGGACATGGCTGCATTGGTGTCGACTCATGTCCGAGGCGCGGACAACCAATGCTGCTTGACACTGACGTGTGTTGGTGATGGACTACCCCGAGGTGAACATGGACGTTTTCCTACATTCCTTATTCAGGCACGCTGCTGCATTTGTCTGCATATCGTGGCACTACTCTTGGCCGTACTGGCAGGCACATTTTTTTATAAAGTTTCCACATTTTCACTTGTCTCCAAATGTGTTGTGTCTTCATTTGTATGCCAATGTGTGTGCCACGGACTCTCTGTCTGCCTGCCATACATGAATTGCTACCCCATCCGGACTGTGGGTTTGTACTTATGCGTTCTCATGTGCCTGTTTCGTACTGACGCTTTTGGACGTTTATCCGCCACAGGCGAGTGCATTTGTGTGCTGTGTTCGATTGTGCGAATGTTTGTGTTTGGACAACATTGTGTTGGATGTTGGTGTGCTCTGCTTCCTATGTGTGTGTGCTGCATTCTGTGTGAGATATCCCTTCATGTGAGGTATTGTTCACCCTTCTCCCTTTCAGGCAGTGTGGTTTTCACTTCTGTGCTTGTTCAGTGGTGTGATGTTGGCGGGTTGTGTGACTTGTGCTCCTTGTTGGTGTGTTTCATTTTAGCCATGGTTTGTCTGTAGTTGTGCTGTACTTAATTGCGCATGTGTGCCATTGTGCCCATCTCCCTCCGTCCCCCACTCCCTGCTTGTTCCTCTTCCTGGTGCTGTTGTGTCTGTAATTTTGTTACTCCACACATAAATACATGTAAAGAACAAATTAGAATAGTTCCTTGATTCTTTTAGATTGCAAAACTTCTCTCTATTGGTTATTTTTGAATTTTCCATATAAACAGTTTTTTTAATATTCAAGGACACATAGAAGTCAGAAGTGCAACGTATTCTATCAACACACTTTCTAGAACATTCTACAACACGTGCAGGTTAAAAGTTCATCAATTTTTTTTAAACCTAACAATATTTTTTGGAAACATTTTCTCGAACATTTAACGGCACGTGCAGGTTAAAAGTTCATGATTGTTTTAAGTTCGAACAGTGCCTTCCAAATGCAAGTAGCAGGTGTGGTTGACTTGACCAAATTTTATCCTATGATATGTACTCCACGTTTAAACTGCTTTTTCTTAACCAATCACAAAGATGCTTTTCCACAAAACGAATGTGCACCCTACTTTTAAAAAACAATGCTTTTCATCTCCTAATCAGTTATCATTTTGAATGAGAAAAAAAGTAGTTCCCCACCTTTAAACATATCTCTTATCCTACGATCGGACTGCATGAGCTACAGACATCTATCCATACTTCCCAGCCATACCTTCAAAATGCTAGTGTGGATCGTAGGACATAGCTATGTTTTCTGGTGCAAGAGGTATGCAGGACAGAGACGTATTGACTTAGACCTAGGTTTACAAAATGTGGACATTAAATGGTTTGGACAGAGAGGATTGAAGTGGCACCAATTGTTGCCTTTGGTTAAAACCTGTTTGCATCTCCAACACCCTGACCTCATGATTGTGCACTGTGGTGGAAACGACCTAGGCACATTGACTGGTGTAGGTTTGGAAATGCTAATGAAAGACACCTTTCGACAATTGATGTTGCTTTTGCCTCAAACTGTCTTTGTATATTCCAATATATGCCAAAGACAGAAGTGGAAATGGTCAAACCAATTTTATCCTCAGATTGAAAAATCTAGGAAGAATGTCAACAAAGCTGTGTCTGCATACCTCAGAGACCATAGAATGGGGTCAATCTACAACAACAACATACGTTTTGATATGGCTGATATCTACAGAAGTGATGGAGTACACTTCACAGATCAGGGAAAATGAGTTTTTCTGAATAACCTGAAGCTGTGCATCCGCACTTATATGTAGCTCCAACTAATAAACACAAGGGCTCTTTTTAGAGCCGCCTTATATTCCCAATATTGGTTCGCAGAGTAACAGCTGCGATCCGGCTAGCACAGGGAGACCTGCGGGCCGTCGGGCAGGCTCGCAGAGGGAGAGCTGCGGCCCGTCGGCTCGGCTCGCACAGGGAGAGCTACGGGCCGTCGGCTCGCAAACGCACACCAGCGTGCTGGCTCGCAGAGGGAGAGCTCGGGTCTAACTCGCAAGGGGACACCAACGGGCCAACGGCCCAGCTAGCAGAGACACACCTATCACCTAATGGACTGGCTCGCACATGTACAGCTAGGGACACGACGGCTCGCAGACGCAGACCTGCGAACTCACAGACTGGTACTGTTTTATGCTTTAGGGTAGTACAGTGGTGTTTGTGTACTGTAGGGGGTTCGTGCTGGAGGTAGCGTTTTAGGGTTTAAGGTAGTGCAGTGGTGTTTGGGTAGTGTAAGAATCGTGCTGGAGGTAGTGTTTTAGAGTTTACGACAATGCAGTAATGTTTGGGTAGTGTAAGGGGTCATGCTGGGAGTACTGTTTTGGGGTTTAGGGTAGTGCAGTGGTGTTTGTGTAGTGTAGGGGGTCATGTTGGGAGTAGTGTTTTAGGGTTTACGGCAGTGCAGTGGTGTTTGGGTAGTGTAGGGGGTCATGCTGGGAGTAGTGTTTTAGGGTTTACGAAAATGCAGTGGTGTTTGGGGTAGTGTAGGGGGTTGTGCTGGGGGTAGTATTTTAGGGTTTAGGGTAGTGCAGTGGTGTTTGGGTAGGGGGTCGTGCTGGGGGTAGATTTAGGGTTTAGGGTAGTGCAGTGGTGTTTGGGTAGTGTAGGGGATCGTGCTGGGGGTAGTGTTTTAGAGTTTATGACAGTGCAGTGGTGTTTGGGTAGTCTTTGGGTAGTGTAGGGGATCGTACCAACAGACTGACTCACAGAGCTCCGAGCCGACGGACGGCCTTCTAAAGGCATAGCCGTGACCTGGTGATATGAAGAGAGGCAGCGTGAAAGGCATATCTCACACAGAACCCGATGGCTTCTACACGGAGAGATGCGAGCTGACGGAGTAAATCACAAAATGGCTGGCAACACTTCCTGGTTTCAACCATTCACAGACAATAAGCCGCAAGCTGGTGCTTGTAACCCCTCAGCCAATCACATGTCAGAATTCTCAAATATCGATATCAGTAAAATTTGATATTTCTCAAAAACTACTGAACGGATTTACACATTTAAACAAAAGCGTGCTTTCTGGACCATCACCTTTCTCCCTGCCAAATTTGGCGTAATTCCGTTCAGCAGTTTCACCTGTAGTCTTCTGTAAAGTTTCGTATGGAAATTGCATGCAGAAAACACGTTTTAGGACCCTCTTTTTTCTCAGCCCCTTCTACACCATTCACCCCCAAACTTTCAATATAAGAGCTAACCAAAAAAGAGAAACTTTTTTGATAATTTCATAAAGATTCGTCAAACGACGCCAAACTTACAAGCACATAGAAGGCTCCAGAAGGGGGGCCGCGCAACCCCCTCCGAACATGAGTGAAGCCCCGGGGCTGCGCGGACACCAGCGCACCCCCGCAACCCCTGCGAGCCCCTGCTATTATTTTTTAAGAAATACCCCCGGAACCTAGCCCACCCAAGGGCCTCATTAAAATGAAACGTGAGAACCCGCGACCCCAGCGCGAAGATTTTTTGGGCCCTGAGCAGGCCTAGGGGGTCAGGGTTTTCTACCCTGCCCCCTTCTCTTGTTTTATACCTTTGTTTCTCTGTTTTCAGGTGACTCGCTTCTACCGAGCCACAAGATGGCTGCCAACACTTCCTGGTTTGGACTACTAGCAGCCAATCACAGTGAAGCTCGCGCATGCAACTTAGGCTCCGCCCAGATATTGAACCTTTTATTTTTCTAATTTCTCAGCAACTACTGAACGGATTTACACCATTTTTAAAAAGGTCGCTTTCTGACCCAAGCACTACCTTTCTGCCAAATTTGGAGTAATTCTGTTCAGTAGTTTCAGCTGTAGCCTTGCACAAAGTTTCCTATGGGAAATTGATTTTTTGACTCTTATTTTTGAATTTCTCAAAAACTACTGAACAGATTTACACCATTTAAAAAAAAGGTCGCTTTCTGAACCAAGCTCTACCTTTTTGCTACATTTGGGGTAATTTCGTTCAGCAGTTCGGGCTGTAGCTCGTCGCAAAAGTTCCTATGGAAATTAACATGGAGAAAACGAGTTTTGGGACCCCCCTTTTTTCTCAGCCCCCGCTTGACGAATCACCCCCAAACTTTCAGGATAGGAGCTGACCTGGATAGACTTTTTTTTTGACAATTTCAGGAAGATTCGTCAAACGACGCCAAAGTTATTAGCAAATCAAAAAATGCTTTTCCTATGGAAACTAGGTTCTAACTATAACTACCTACTGGCGACCGCCAGTAGGTAATATATATTTATATATATATATATATATATATATATATATATATATATATATATATATATATATATATATATATATATATATATATATGAAACATTGCCTGCATCAATATTATATATAGCAATATTAAATTAAACACAAAAAACAATAGTCTTACAAGTGATATTTTAAAAGATGATATTTCTTGATATTTTGAACACCAAGAAAACATTATGCACATTACTAAGGGATTGATACAAACATTCTGTATTACCATTGATCTGTGAATGTTAACTGGTAGTATATTGTACCAATGCATTTCTTCAGTTAGGACCAAAACTGGGCACTACATTTGAAACCTCTACCAGTAATGATAATGTCAGGAATGCCATGTAATCTGAAAATCCATTGCAAAATAAGTCGTCTTTATTCACAGTTGTGGCTAGTTACCTTAAGGGAATGAAAAGTTAGGTTTGGCAAGAAGCATTCCAGAGCTTGGCAGTTGCCATTGCAAACACCCTATCTCCAAATCTACAAGTGTGTGTTCTATGAACATTTAACATTTAACAAAGAGCCCTATTCAAAGAGCAATGATTTTAGGTCCATATTCAGTAAAATATTTTGCTATAAACTCTGAAGACTGGGAGTAAACTGCCCTATGAACAATAACAAACCTACCAGAGTTTATCAATTGGTGTCAACACAGCCCCGGTCCGTGCAGGAGGGAGCGGTGTGGCTGGGTTGGCGGGAGATTCGACAGACAACCACGAGGGAAAATTAGATAAATAATTCATTTTCCCTCGTCGTCTGTTTAAATCCCCTTCCACCCAGCCTCACCGCTCTTACCTGCATGGGCCGCGGCTGTGTCAACATTATATGCCAATAGAAGTTGATGCAGGAGATCATCAGGGGCTGCCAAATAGACAGAATTGCAATGATCTATCCTCTATTGATTAAGTGGATTTACAATGGTTAAATAATAGGAGCGAGCAATAACTGGCAAAAGAGATATTAATAGCTTCAACTGCTAGGAACAAATTTTGGAATCAATATCCACTTGTTCCTATAAAGTAAGTTTAGCATCAATGAGCACTCTCAAATTCTGTACTACAGGGGAAGGATTATGGCAGCTGTCTATAATTTCTGCTTCATATGCAGATACCAGTTTATCTTAGTGAAATGTAATAGAATTGGTAGCCATCCATAATCATACGCTTGATAGGGACCTGAATATTGGACACTGTTCCTTTGATAAGGGCGATACACGAAATTTGACAGATCAAAAACATTAATTGTATGCCATCTACATACATGTAAAAATAAATTCTGAAAGCAGAAAGCATCTGTGCTAGGGGTTGCATATTTATATTTAACAGAATAGGTGATAACACAGACTCCTGGGTAATGGTGCAGCTGAGGGTTTTAGCAGTTGCGTAATAGGATGGAATGGGCAGAAGTTTTCTGTGTTCTGTTGAAAAAGTAGCTAGTTCTCCAATTTTCTTCCCCTTGCCTGGATAAAGTATCAGCATTTCCATGTCAGGTTACCAGTCAATAGGGGATTGTGTAATGATGAGGGAAAAGAAAAATGTCCACCAAGAATTCCTGGCATTTGTGCATTTCATAGAAGTAAGCTACTGAAGGCTCTTATGATCTTCCCAGAGTGTGACCTAATACTTTGCCTCTTCCAGATATCAACATCACTTAGTGAATGCCTTCTGGATTGCCATTAATTCTTGATCTAATAAATTAAAATTGCATTCTGCTCTCTTGAGAGTTTGAGGATAAAAGGCTACAGGATGCAGGGATTCCATGAGGGGATCACTTTGTGAGAATACGGCTACCTTGGCCAGATGGATGTTTTAGTTTCTGGTTTGGAAGGTAAACTCACATGAGGATGTCTCAAAATAAGTGCAGAAGTAAAAGTCTGTTTAGCATGTCTGCAAAGTGTTCTTCTGCTTCCTGCCCCAGTGGAAAGGTTTTCCCTTTTTTGGTAATCTTTATGATGGGATTAGTAATAAAGAAAGTTCATGTATGAAGTGCTGATAAAAATTGGGCAAATCAGAACGTTGCATCCATTTTACTGTTGTATGTTGGGGCCACTCCCTTCCATGCTTCCCTTTCTTAGGATGCAACCTGATACCATCTCTGGAAATCTGTAACTCCAAGAAGGTGATCTTTAAAACTTCAAATTCACACCTTTCTAAGTAAGTAATCTTTATTTGCATTATTAATTAAAACCATTGCAATAACATTTGCATTATAAAAGTGAAATAGTAATCAAAATGCGCAGAATAGGCACAAATAATTAAAACAATAATTCCATTATACCCTATATACCAAAATTGCGACATTACTTTCAATAAAATTGTGTGCAGTTAAGCCAATAAGCACTAGTTCAATAAGCGATAAGACCAGCATTTAAGAACTAACAATGTAAAAAACGTTTTTTCCATTCTCCATATCTACCAATGTTAAAACACATTGGGGCCAATTACGATGCGGCCCCAGTGTGGGGCCCCATAGCACCCGGAAAGGCTCTAACCATTGGTCGGAGCCTTTCCCGGCTGCATCTCGGTTTAATTTCTGACCACCGCATTACAATGCTGGCGGTCGAAAATTAAACCAGTGGGTCATTCCGGCTGGCTTCGATGGGCTCAAGGAGCCCGTCGGCCAGTCGGAGGCTGCCCTTAATCCTAAAGGGCGGCCTTTCTGCCCTTGGGATTATGATACTCGGTCTCTGGCAGGCTTTCCATGTCGAACTTTCCTACATTGAAAGCCTGTTCGAGAGTGAGTATGGCGGCCACTAGTAGTGCCCCCTTGCCTCTGCGGCCTCCGGTTTGGGGCTGCATCCCTGCACAGTGTGGTGCAGGGATGCAGCACCACACCACACATATTCCTCTATGGGAGCTTGTGTTACGACCGGTTTATGACCGTAACACGAGCTCTCGTAGAGTAATGGGAGTATGCTACCGAACAGCATTCGTCGCATCATGATGAGGTGGTCAGGACAGCTGACCGAAGGTCGGTCGGTCCGGTTTTCGAGACAGTGTCCGCCCTACATCGTAATAGGCCCCATTATGTCTTCATGGCAATCACCAATGATTAGGAAACAGCAGTCATTGGGCAGCTAGGCACTAGTAAAATATAATTCAATTGACAATCAGACCAACATTAAGAAGCTAGCAGCTAAAGTACTTGTCAGCAGGTTCATGGCAGTCCCCAGGGATTGAAAGACAGCAGTCAATGTGCAAAATAGGCAACAGTGTTTAAATTATAAATTCCATTTAACCATTGATAAGATCACATTATAATCTCAAGGCTATTATGCTTATGTAAAACTAACAAAGAGTATAATTTAATGAGCAATAAAACCAGCAAAAAATAGATAGACAATAAGGCTTACTTTAGGAGGCTAAGAGTTTTCAAACTTGTCATCGGGTTCATGGCAGACCTTGATGATTAGGAAAGCGTAATCAATGTGCAACTAAGCGATAATAAAATAGAGATTTGTAGTCAATCAGCCCTGCATTATGAGGCTAGGAGCTTGCATACTTGTCAGCAGGTTCATGGTGATACCCATTAAGTGGAAAACAGCTATCGATATGCAAATTAACACTTTTCAATATATGCATATAAAAATAATTTCCTGTGTCTGGATTGAACCTCTCTCATATGACCTTGAGGTTAGAGGTTATCAGAAAACACAAGCATATAATCTAAACAGTCCACCAAGAATGTACCCACCAGATCTCAGAATATATAATTCACAAAATATTAAATGGCCATTTGTGCCTTGCAAAGACAAACAGGCATGCCAAGATGATCATAGTGCCATATTTTGTGTTAAAAGGGGTCTTTGATTCCTCACCTTTTTTCTCGGAACAAGCTGTAAGCTGGCCTGAAATTGTGCTTAGAGTAGATCTTTACTGACTTTATCTGATTCAGGAATACAGAGATGAAAGGCAATGAATAATAAATATGAATGGTGATGGCATTAAGCTGCTAACACTCAATGCAGGATCTGTAGTCTCTCTTTATTCAGTTTTGGTATAAAGAAAATGTGTCCTCCAGCAGATGACATAAAATTACAAATAATTTCTCAATGTTCTCTTTGAGATTTTGACATAGTAATTCATCTTCAGCTTTTATTTTCAAGAGTAAATTCGCCATGAGGAATGTGGGGCCCAGGAACGAACTCAATGCCATAGCTGTATTGCCTATGAGGAGGAAGAAAGTGTGCCCCCTTTTTACTAAAAACATCCCTTACATCTCACTAGGACTTTGTTGACGGTTTTTCCTTCACAGTGGTCTGTTGAGGCTGCATAGTGGTGTTTTAGAATGAAGCAAGTTATCAGCCTATATCTTCCATATTGAAGCCTGGAAAATAGTGTTTTTTTCATTGAGCAGATAAGAACAAGATAGAATGCTGCTGTCAACAGATCAAGTGGCCATGTCTCTGTAACCAAGTGGTTAGGAGAACAATATGGAAGGATTGTGCATCAATAAGGTAAAAGTGAATATTTTCTACATATCCATTTGCTGTGGCCATAACTATTGAAACAGTATCTCTTTTTATCTGTACTGAGGTGAGGGATGTCCCATCAATGCCTTTAATGGCTTTGGGGCAGTTTTTTTACTTGGTTGGAAGTTTCATCTTTGTTGGAAAGACAAGGTCCATCAAACAACTCAAATCTCCATTATCCACTATGGCAAAGACTGGAAATTGTCCTTTTGACATAGTGACTACCACTTGAATGTGGAAAATGCCTTTGTTGCAACATATAGATGGGTCATGTGTATGCTTACCCTATGTTTGTCATCTAGAGAGAGGATTATATGTGTCCTTTCTAGTTGGGATACTGGCATATAAAATGTCCTGCTTTTCCATAATACAAACAAAGACCTGCTTTCCTCCATCTCTCCTTCCCTTTTAGTGTGAGGGTCTTATGTAATCTCCCTAATTGCATGGGCTCTTCTCCACAAGGTTTAGTTTCTGAAGTTTCTATTGGGAAAGTATTCCACGTATGCTTTGGATATATGCTCTTTTCTTAGTATTTTGAAGTCTTTGTTATGCATCAATCTGAAGTGTGAAATCTTTTAATGCAATGGTCTGAAGAGTGAAATCTATTAATGCAATGGTCATAGTCAGTTGATTCCCAATCAAGGCTAGGGCATCCCTCAGCTCTTCTCTTAAACCATCAGTCCCATCAGTATGGGCAACTTTTACCTTCAACTTCTGAAAATAACTTATCTATGATACTAGCGCTTTATTGCCTTGTCAGAGTGTAAGGAGTCCTGTGTGTGCCCACTGAATGGTTTGCAACTTGTCAAAAATGGCTTTAATTGAGCAAGCAACTGATCAAATTCATGATTTGATAGCCAGGGGCTTTCATTCAGAGTAAGCAGTGTCACCTAATCCATAGCATCCTTTATTAGGTAAGAGCAAAATAACACACATTTGGTGTATCACAGAGGTCAAGTTTTATCAGGTATCTGACACTGTGTGAGAAATTTTTGAAACTGTAGTGCATCACCATGTTGCAAAAATAGGAGAAGGAGCAAGCTGATTTTGTAAATATGCTATCTCTTGGCGGGCAGAATTCAAATTCTCTGGGATAGTACTAATCACTCAGCCCATAGATTGAAGAGGATTTTCTGACTGGTCCATGAGATTAACCTGGCAAACTGTTAGATTTACAGATTAACAGAGTGGACCTATTTACAATTTCTGTCTTCCTGTAATCCTCACTGGAGTGCTTGGAAACACTCTGATGGCAGACCTTGGGGAAAACAGGTGGAAGGGGTCAAGATGGAGACAGACACAGCCACCCGTCTCAGCAATTGGTACAGCACTTTGCCTTGTCTGGTAAGTAGGTGTTATGAGAAAAGCGCCAAAATTATGTTACACAAACAGAAATACTATCATCTGAATTAGAGGAAACAAAGTATTTAATATTAACCTTTGAGTAGATTCATTGGTTATTAGGGTGATGGTATGCGGTATAAGGTGCTCTACAACCCACCAGGATCCAGGCATGAAACCCTGGAAACTCAGGAGACCAGATCTATAACTATGGAGGCAAGTTGGAAAATACTAAGAACAAAGCACAACATCTCACAATTAAATATGGAAACCTGAACCTGCCCAAAGCAAAAAACAAGGCTTCCCAGTTGACTAAATCAAATGCCTTTTAGGTGTCAAACATTACAATTGCAGCTTCCTCTTGGCGGTTGGAAAAAATACAATTGCTTGGATCAAAAAATGAGTTATCAATCTCTTAGACATAAAACAGGGTTTACCCTATAGTAATGATACGCGATGCCTATACCTTTTCAAACAACTCATAGTCTGCAGTAAGCAGACTTATTGGGAGATAGGAATTAACGTTCAGAGGCGATTTATCTTTTTTTAAATAGCTTACTATCACTGAATCTTTAAAGGCAGATGGTATAGCCATTCCTTTACTAATTAAATTTCATAATTCCATCAGGAATGGGAGCAGTTCTTTGGAAAATACCTTACATCCCTCAGTTGGTATTCTATCGCAGCCACAAGCTTTGCATTAGGCATTTTCTGCAAGGCTGCTGCCACCTCTTGCTCTAGATTTTCTTCTTGATTGGTTGACAAATGTGAGAGCATAAATGAGCTAAAAAAAAATTCCGCTAAAAAAAATCTTCAAGACTCGAAGTAGAGACTACATGAGCTCTTTTGTATACAATCTTATAGTGTTGGAGAAACTCTTCTGCAATCATCTATATGAACTGCGATAGTGATCGGATTTTTAATTTTTGGAATATGTTGCGACTCTTGTAAACCAGGCGCGGAGCCAGCATATCAGCTGGCTTTCCTCATATTGTTTTTCCCTGAAAAGTCATTGAGTTATTCATTTCCTCAAGGTTGAAAAAATTTCTTATATTACGCTTGGCCAGTGTAAGCTGCTCTATTTTCCTCGCACTTTCATCCAATCTTGCCCTACCTAGGGCATCTTGCGCTGTATTGACTGCCAACTGCAGCTCACGTATTAGGGCAGTACTGTCATGGTGATGGAGCAAGGTCTCGTAAGAAAGAGACTTGCTCGGAGGCAATCCGCTCATTTAACTTATTAACAAGTTACTAAATTAAATCTGTGAATAATTAATATGCACTACATGAACACGCGGGTTAGAGAAGCTTGCTTATTTGTGTACTAATGCTAGTAACAACGAAAACGGGCTAATACCGCTTTAAACGGGGAAACTGTTGTGCGCATGCGTCAATTGCATCTACGCAATATGACGAGCTAAAGCTTGGAGGGAAATTCTGGCGCATGAGCAGAAGGTACTAAAATGGCGTCTTGAAGACTTGCGTGCATGACATCTGCTCAGCTAAAACGAAACAAGCTATTTTTATTAATGCTAATGCGCGGAAAGTATTAATAAGTAAGAAGGGTTAGAGTAGAGATGGGTGGTATACAGTGAGATCATTTATTTGTGAAAGTAACTTTTGTCTTTTTGACTTTATTATTAGTGCGCATTTGGGCCTTTCGCGAGTGACCAAAGTAAGCTGAGTCACGTGATTTATGCGCAGGCCCACAAGAAAGTTAACCCGGAAGGATGACCAAGATTTTGTCAGCCGTCCAAGGACAAGAATGATGTGCCCTGAGAACAAAGGGTGAAGAGTTCAGCCAAGAAGACTCGTATTCATGATTTTGAAATAATTGTTGCTAATAAAGTTTGGATATATATGGGAACGAAAGAAATGAATAAAGTTTAAGGGGATGGGTTTGCAAACAATAGAATGATAGAATAAAAGTAATATGTAAGCATGGTGTGATGATCATCCCCCTTGACTAACCAATTAGAATTCGTATTTTTGCGATATTGAAACTTTAGTGGGTGGTACATGAGGAACGAAAGGTATAATTGGGGTAGTTTAGTTAGTTAGACGTTCGATGAAGATCGATGCAGAGCTCGGGATGCTGTCTGCGAGTTCGTGTTGCTGAGATGCTGACGGAGGGAGGGATGCTGTGAGGTGCTGATGAAGAATCAAATGCAGACATTGAAGAAGAGCTTTCTATCCTAACTTAATTGGGTTAGATCAAAAGATCGCGGAAGAATCACAAGGAGGAAGAGAGTGTCAGAGAGGGGTGCGGCGCAGTCGTCAGTATTCTAGAGAGGTTAAGTATCCTGTCCTGAATCCTGTCCTGAAGTCTTTGTCTCCTGACCTATCCTGGGGACCCTTACCAGCCATTTGGCCAGGGGTTGGTCTTTCACACCATTCTTGGTAATTATAAATTCTCGTTATTTGCAAATGTTCTTTTCTCTCTGTCCTCTCCCTTTCTGAGCATCAATTATTGCATGAGTCCGAAGTGTATGTTTTGATGTTTGATCAATTGAATTACTCTCCTGAGGTTAAGGGTGACTGTACTGTATTTTTGATGGTTCACATGCCTTTAATTTAGATAAAGATTTTAAACCTTCCTGAGTCTGTGATCATTTACTTTAAACGTAAGTATAGTTAAGGGTTAAGTTAATTATCACCATCAACTAGTTCAACTAATTGTCCGTCGACCAGAGGAAAGAACTTTTTGATCAGTGAAAGGTTAGTTAAGAAAAGTAAATAACTAAGCCTGAACACTGTAAAGTATAAGATATAAAACTTTAACTATTCCAGCGGTTTTACCCAAGTGTGTTTGTTTGATGGGCCCAGGTGAGTATATGGTAGTAGAGTATCTGTTGTTGGTTCACCGCTGAATCAGTTTTCTGGTAGCAGAGCTATGGTTATTATTGACTAGTTTGGTGATAAGTATAGATTATTGATTATTGATTTATGTTTTAACAAAAGAGTTAGCGTTTTTGTTCTATGTTGTCCAGAATTCCCTGGAAATGAATAGCGGGTGGTGACAGAAGCCATACTGCAGTGAGGTTACTCGTCTGTTGGAATAACACTGAGAAGCTAGGTAGGGCTGGCAGTGTTAAACTAGGGACTATTTCGTATAAAAGTGGAGTGCGAATGATAGCAAAAGGGGTTCGCTGGTGAAACTTTGGTCTCATTTCCCAATACGGGTGACACTGGAGGAGTAGCAGGTTCTCTGGAGCTTGAGTGAAGGGTAAACAGAGGTTTTTACTCGCAGTGGAAGAGGAGCAATTCTGAGACTCCAGAATAAGTCGAAAATTCTATCCTTTTGTCTAGTGGAACAGACAGAGTAGCAAATATTTTTATGTTGTTAATAACAAAGAATTTAATGAAAAGTATTAAGAAATACGTTTTCCGTATTACCTTGTGAAGGGAGGGTCAGTCGCCAGAGTTATACAGACAGCACAGAGAGCCGCGCTGGGATTGGTTGAAACAATGGGCGTGAGACAGAAGCAGATTGTAAAGGAAGGGTCAGTAGCGAGGAGTAATACTGACGTCACAAAAGGCCGCGCTGGCATTGGTCAGATCACAAGTGTGAGCCTGTGTTTGATTGGATAATCAGTTAGAAGCCGCACTAGGATTGGTAGAAGGAGAAATTGTATGCAGGATTCTGATTTGACTGCCAGTGAGAGACGTGCAGATAGAAGATTTCAAGGGTTTGCAGAATACAATTTTATATATCGTTCATCTAGGATGTATGGAGAAAAGAGGAAAATGTCATTTATAAAGAAAATTAAGAATTTCTTTAAGAAAGATAAGCCTGTGTTGACTAGGGAGGGAATTCCTATTCCGCCACCGAAGACACCAGCTTCTTTTATGATGATGGAAAGAGGATATCATACTTGCGTGTGGTTGGAAAATTGGATAGAATATACAAAAGGTGATGGAGTGCTAGCGTTTCCTGAAAATGGTACGTTTAATGGGAGAATTCTTCAGAATTTGAGAATGAGAATGAATGATTTAGAACCAAGATCAAGGTTAGCTCAATACGAGGCTTTAGAAGAATGGGAGACTTAGTCATATGAACGAGAAAAATGCAGAAATGGGAAATATAGAGGATTTTTCCCCAGATACTTGGATGAGTCACGCAAAGGGCAGATGAAACAATGGAGGAGAGCTATGGTATCAGAAGGTTTATATCCAGTCTGGAGGAAAGTGTAAAGAGAAAATGAAACACTTGAATACAACAGGATATGGTGAATCAGATGATGAGTTATTTGAGGATATTTTAATTAAAAATCCGCCACTGTACCAAGAAGCACCTAGTAAGGTTACCCCAAGTGCACCAGTAATAGGAATGCCTTTAACCCCACAAAGTTTACATGATACGTCATTTAATAGGGTGCTGCAGGATAATGAGAGAGATGTTTTGAATAAAACAAGAGAAGAATTAGTGCAGAAAATAAACCAATTACATTTAAATGCTGAAGCTTTGACAGTACCAGTGAATATTGGTCCGGTAATCCCATTATATGGAGATAAAAAGACTTGTCAGAAACCTCAAACTGTGACAATTCGGTTAACAAGTCCCAGAAGAGAAGTAATAATTACAGATGACCAGACTAGTGAAAATGAATCAGTAATTTCATTAATGGATCTCCCGAATGTAGAACCTCTAATTGAGACTCCGAAGAGAATTATACCTGCAAATTTGAGAGAAAAGAGATCTTTGGTTCCTGTAGGAACTGGAAGTTCAACAGTAGTTACCTCTGAAGATATAGAGAGATGGGCACAGGAAATAGACAATCGAAACCCATAACCAAAGATACTAGATATCAGTAAATTGAAAGTAGAGTTGGAAGAAATGATAACTGGAAATGTGAGCATAGATATATTGAATGTTTATAATGACGAGTAGTTATTATTTTTATGTAAGAGTATAACTAGAAGAGCAAGAGTATTTCATGAGAAATTAACAGAAGTTGCCTCAGAAATTGGAATAGATATAGGGAAATCAAAGTTGTTGCAGAAACCATATCGAGTGGATTTTACTGACAAAGATTTAGAAAGTGTAAATGCTTCTGGTAAAAGATTACAGATAAAAGAGCTGATTAATATTTTACGAAAATGGGGAGACATTGACAAATGGAGAATCAGGTGGATAAGAAAGAAAGAAGAAGTGCAAGCGAGAGAAGCATCATCTGCAGTTCCAGTGAGAGAATCAGATAAGGTTGAAAAATTGTGTTCGATGAGAGAAGTTCCTGGTGGTGGATATGTACATGTCCCTTGGAGTAGGCAGGATATTTTGTCATTTACGAATGATTTTCCCAGATTAAGAGAAAAGTCAGTCGAATGGTATAAACAGGTGGAAAGATTTGTAAAGGTTTCAAAGGTTTTGTTAAAGGATTTGGATGGATTATTTGATATTGTAGTGCCTGCTGATTTGTGGACAGAGTCTAAGATCACAGTTGATTGGCCAAGTGAGGAGTATTCTAGAGATTCGAAGACAGGAGCACCCTCAGAAGAAGTGATCAAGAAATATCACCAAGTAATTACTTACCTGAAAGGAAAATCCCTCCTAAAGAAACAGATTGGGTAAAAATAGACAGAACAACCCAAGAGCCAAATGAATCCGTACATGCATATTATGAGCGGTTACTTTAAGTGTTTAAGCAGTATAGCGGTTTTGAGAACATTGGGGATAAGGATATGGGACATTTTGTGTATCGGTTTGTGTATGGTTTGAAACCGGAGATTAGTCAGATGATTCAGCAGCACATGTTGTGCTAGCAGAGTAAGTTGATTGACGAAATTCTGAAATATGCAAAATATTGTGGCGACGATATTGAAGCAAGGCGTAGAAAGTTAAAAGAGAAAATGATGTGGGCACAAGTAAAATTGGCAGAACAGCAGGAGAATAAAGTAAATACCCAGACTGATAATCAGATAAAAGAGCAGAGTCAGAATGATCAAGCGGCGAATGGTGGTAAATTAAGAGGACGAATGAATAGAGAGGAAGCGAAGAAGAAATTTCCTTGTCATGCGTGCGGAAAGCTTGGACATTGGAAGAACGAGTGTAAGAGCATTCAGAATAATAATGGGCCAAACCAAAAATTGAATTCCACAGATGCAGAATGAAGTACTTATGAATCAGCCGCAGCAGGTAGTTACTCCACAGTATCAGGTGCCACCGGCTCCTATGCCAAACTTTGTGAATCAGCAAAAATACAGTGCGAACAGCGGATTTCACGGAGAAAGTGGTAAGAATAACAGAGGGGTTACACAATATTTTTTGCAAAATAATGAAGAAAATTCGGACTGTGTGCAATGACGGTGCCTGAGGGGGTAGGAAGAGGAGTGCGTGCTTGGCGCATCCTTGCCGGTAGATCAGTCAGGTCCATTTGTTGATGGGAAAGTGGAAGGTAAAGACATCACTTTTCTATTGGATACTGGTGCTACCCGGTCTACTGTGAGAACAGCAGACATCTCAAACCTACCCCTCTGGGGAGAATATATCCAAGTTGTAGGAGTGTCAAATCAACAGATTAGAACCCCAATCACAAAACCGATGGAGGTACATATCGGAAATTTTAAAGATATGCATCGATTTGTAGTTTGTGATTCCAGTCCCGTAAATCTGTTGGGAAGAGATCAACTGTGCAAGATGAATTGCACGATCTATTGTACACCAGATGGTGTCGCTTTCCAAACCCCTGATGAAGACGTTATATACAAGATGATGTTAGCTAAGCAAGGTAAAGAAGTAGATGAGATGTTTTCATTAATAACTGAGAGTGAGTTACCTGAAGAGTTGAGAACCACAGTAAATCCAGAAGTATGGGATTTTACAGGAAAGGATATTGGACTAATGTCAGATGTAGACCCAGTTAAAGTAACGGTGAACGAAGGTGCAGCTTATCCAAACACACGACAGTACAAGATGAGTCCAGAAGTGAAAGCAAGAATTGCTCCAGAAATTAACCAAATGATTAAACAGGGCATTTTAAAATAAATAATGAGTAGTCCTTGTAACTCACCAATCATGGGACTTAAAAAGCCTAGTGGTAAATACAGGATAGTGCAAGATTTATGAAAAATAAATAAAATTGTAGTGCCCTGTTGCCCGATAGTGCCAAATCCAGCAGTGATCCTTTATCAGATACCCTGGAATGCAGGTTGGTTTACAGTAATTGATTTGTGTCAAGCATTCTTTTCGATTCCTTTGCATCCAGACAGCCAGTATCTTTTCGCTTTCCGGTTTGAGGATCGTATTTTGGCATGGTGCCGAGTTCCTCAAGGGTACACAGAGAGTCCCTCAATTTTCAATCAGATACTGAAAAAGTGTCTGGAGTCATTGGTTATGCCTGGGAATTCAGTTCTGGTTCAGTACATTGATGACCTATTGGTGGCATCAAAAACGCGAGAAGATTGTGTCACTGACACAATTGCAATACTGAACCATTTGGCCGGAGGAGGACACAAAGTATCTCCAGAAAAATTGCAATTCTGTCAACAAGAAGTTAGATATTTAGGGCATAAAAGGAAAGAGGAGTTAGAAAAATGACACCGGAAAGAATAAAAATAATCAAAGAAATGCAGCTACCTCAGACACAAAAGGAGATGAGAATGTTTCTGGGAGTGGTTGGGTACTGTAGACAGTGGATCAATAGTTTCTCCATGCTAGCAAAACCATTGATACAACTAATTCGAAAAAGGGCGAAAGATCCCATCGATTGGAATGATGAATGTTTGGAAGCATTTTGTGAAATTACGAAATTGTTTATGTGAGGCCCCAGCCTTAGGCATGCCTGATTATTCAAAAGACTTTGCATTGTTTTGTTGTGAGAGAGAAAATTGTGCACTTTCAGTTTTAACACAGAGACATGGACTGAGCCGACGTCCAGTGGTGTATTTTTCTGCCACCTTGGATCCAGTGGCTTCAGCTTTACCTTGCTGCTTAAAAGCAGTAGCTGCTACTTGTATGAGTCTGGAGCAAAGTGAGTCCATAGTGATGGGACATACGGTAAAGGTTTACGTTCCACACTCAGTTGTGATTCTTTTGACAAGAACAAGAACACAACATCTCACTGCCAGTCGGCTGACTGGGTATTGTAGTGTAGTTCCTAATTCCTTAATAGGCTCTGCGCATTGGATTAATATACCCTATAGATTTGACATAGGACTGAGGTCAGTATGTCCCTACCGAGTATATTAAACTTAATTACTTTGTACCAGCTAACTCAAAGGCCCCTAGAAACTCCTTGTAAACAAGAAGGGAGTAGTTTCTGGCAACCGCATAAACATGACAACTTTGTTTCCCTTTAGAATCGGAACACTCTCAGAATCGTGGAAACAACAGATAACAGTTTCACTCAGCTATCCGTGCATGCTTAGTTTCTTCAGAGTTACACAGAAAGAATAGACGGGCGTTTCAATAAAAGGATTTATTGAACAGTCTTGTTTCTTGTGTGAGAGATATGAGCTGTTATAATCGTAAGACAGTATGCGAGATATATTATGTACAGCGTAAGCAGTAGAAAGAAATAATACTGCGCTAGCATTATCTTTTAGCTATGACACATATATTCATATACATAAATAACATAAGCTAAAAATGCGAGTACTCATAAGATGCTTCTCTAGCTAGTTCTACCCCAGTATACCTAACCTAAGTGTAGTGCAAGGTAAGAAGTAGGTGATGTATTCTATAGTATGGTATTCTATAGTATGGTATGCCAAGTCTGGTATGCCAAGAGTCCCTCTAGGTTCTAGTCAGCTCCATACCTTGAGAATGAAAGAGGTGGGAATCTCTTTCCGGGTCTCGAACTCTAACACCCTGTGAAGGGAGTCAGAACACTGGAAGCTGGATTCTCTGCGAGCAGGGATGACAACGTCTCTTGTCAGTGCGTCAGGCCGGGACACGGGCTTCTCTAAAGTCGAGGTCTCCTCCTACTTGCTTGGGCAAGGGAAGGTATATTTATACCCGGTAGGTGCCTTGGGATGTTAGCATTGACGTAAAGTCGGGCAGAGGAAGACGTCAGGAATGAACCCTTAAGGAATAGCAGTTCATGCATAATAAATGAGTTCTTGGAGAAATCAATAATCCTGTACTAGGGGAATTCCCAAGAGCTTAAGGGTCTGGTTTCTAAGAACTCGTGACGTTGGGGTGGACGGATGTAGGTGACCATGCCTGTATTTGGATAGCATGGATAATGCCTAAATAGGGACTGGGATCTTATGCCTATATAAGGGCAATGCGAATTGTGCCTATATAAGGACATGTATCAGGAAAACCTATATACGGACACCTAAAGCGGAATACAACACCCACTCCACTTTCGAATGAACGATAGTACTAAATGCTAAACATTAAATGCTAAACATTAAACTGAGTACCACATGTTGCTAAAAACATTTCTAAAAGCATATTAAAAGAAGTTTAAAAAAAAAACTGTTGCTAAACATGTAATGCAATAGGTACTGTACATTTAAAGCATTTTTTCATTCTAAGCATATATCAGAAAGAAAATGGAACATGAATGAATAAACAGAAATATATACATATACATATGACGAAATGGTTGACAAGTATTCAAAAAATCAAAGCCATTTCATAACATGGTACTAAATGAAATTGTAGTAAATAAGGTGACAATGTGTCCCTGGAAGTATTCAAAGAAGTCCGTTGCCATGCATTTTCAAAAATAGAGAGAAAAAAAAATTCAATTTTTAGGAAGAGTTCCAAGTTTAGTTCTGTTTTGAAAACATGGAGGCCAAATTCATTGCTTCCCCGGTACACTGTGAGCCGAATCAAAGTTAGTTTATGGGTCTGTGGTAAACATGAAATCATCTACGCCTGTAGTCAAAAGATCGTCTACCGATGTCGGTGACAGTTGGAACACCTCGTTTAGAAGGTTAACTGCACAGAGATGTGAAGCATCGCCTTCAGCATAGGTTGCTGCAGCAACATTTGCGTCCGTTGTTACCTGTGTGCCTGTAGATCCATCTCGTACCTCAGCAGCAGCAGGAAGCGTCTGTGAGATCTCAACAAATGCCGTCATCAGGATTGGTAGCCTCTGGAGACAACACAGAGCATGGGCCGTTATCGGGTCCAGCAGAGTATCGATATCCGTTGGCATGACTGATGGGAGTGTTAGACAGATGTCTAGCACGCATTCTTCACCGCAAAGCAGGCAGCGTAGAACAGGTAAGATGCAATCTTGCCAGATTGGTCTAAATGACAGAAACCATGTTGTATTAAGTTCCCATAGACGAGGTATGCCCAAAAGTTGCACTATGCGCTCACGGCACTTCCGTTCTAGGAGAGCTTTCTCCAAAGTGCTGGGAGTGACGCCGGTTGATAGGCTTGCCATAGCGTAGTAGTAGGAATAAAAACAGGATTCCTGCAATTAGTGCTCGAATTAATGGCACACCACCAAACACCGAATGTGCGAAGTTTGGAATGATTCCGAGGACTGCCTGAAAAGGTGTTAACAGTCCTGAACAGATGGTCTTAAATACATGTACAATCCTGCTCGTATCAGACATGTTTAAGATACGTCCCATCATTTCTATGAAATGTATAGGGCAGTTTGTACGAATTAGAGCCTGTATCTCAGCCGAAGTCCTTGCAATTTGTAGATCATAGGTTTCTTTGGCCGAGGTCAAAGGCACGGTCTGTTGTAAAAGGATGGCTTTCATTCTGCTTAAAGTATCAAAACGTATAAAAGAAACATTCAATGAAGGCCATAGAGGCGACTCCCTGACTGCGTCTATTGGGGGGAACAATACTTGCATACAACAAGTAACCCTGGAGCTAACCGTTACCAGATATGGGATTCCTGGCAACATGCCGCAGCAACTCTGATCATTCAACATGAGGTAACTCCCGTTAGAAAAGTTGGCCAAACGCTGGATTAATCACAGCAGCTGGTGTACCCTGCAGGTGGCAGGACAAGTTTGCCACAGAACCATTACAAGCCCCGTGTAAAGAAATGTCCTGACATATGAGTGAACCGCTCAGTGCATTTTCACAGTGTGTACCACTTAGAAACACTTCACGATCCCCACTCCAACATCTGTATTCGTAAGGTAAATCCTTACCCAACCTTTCATATTTGCCTGCTTGCATTTGTTTGAGGCAATACTGAAAATGAAAAGTAGTGACAGGCAGAGTTATTTTGCCATTGATAAGCCATTCTGTAGCTGGTTTTTCTGCTACCGGAAATGGTAAAAATGTTCCATGTTTTCAATGCTCAGCACTGTATACTTTGCTCCCCTTTGTGCCAGTTCGACCTATTTATCCGTTAGATTGTATTCTGAAAACAGAGACGACGTGTTGATAAAACGCCGAGGTACATAGCCTGCACGCAAGGATTGCAGCGTCCAGCCTAATAACATAATAGAACGTAGCTGAGATTGGCCTTGTTGTAACATGTCTAAATCTTGTTCCAGTATGTCAATAGCAGAGGATACAATGTTGTCCAGTGAATAAATTCTGGATGACAAAGTTGTTAACCCATTGTCGACCACAGTGAGAGATTTCTCTAAGTTAATACGATCAAGCTCACGTATTCTTTCTGCGGCCTCTGCCTGTGAAACCTTCCATATTTCATTATAAGCAGCATAAATGCCAGCATATATGAAACGTTTTTGACGCGGTTTTCTTGGTCCTAGCAAGAAATCCCTAAGGTCTGCATCTTCTTTAAGTAAAGATAAGTGTTGTTTCACATCCTCGAGTGTAGATTTTTGCAACCAGTCGAGGCACAATTTTCCTACACTGTACGTTGTTACTACACCCGGATGTTGTCGTTGAACATAATGTGGGTCTGGCCTATGGATAGTAAAGCCCTGTATTCTATTCAGGAATCTTTCTTGACAGATGTTTGTGTCTGTGGGCCAGAGCAACCATTTTTCCAATCAGGATCTGATCTGTTGTTTTGTAGTATTGTGTCTACTGTGACCGCTCCCTGTGTAGTGCTATTACTTGCAGGTGTTGGTACAGAAGGTGTGTTCATGTCTTTGATCTTGGCTAAACCAAGGCAAGACGTTTGTTGCACAGTGTCATTCAAAAACATTATTTGCTGTGGGATGATACAGGCTCTAAACAAAGCTTCTATCCCCTGCACTTGCCAATCTTTAGAACCCCAGACAGATTTTGTGTCGATTGTGTCTTTCCAAAAGTCAAATCCTTGTCTAGACAGTTGGGTAATAAAGGCTGCAGAATAAATCTGTTTTGTATTAGTTAACATAATTTTCTGTCCTGTTTTGTTTACATTTTTATAATAAATGTTTCTGGATCAGATGTATTGTACCCTGAAAAATATGGAAACTTATTTGCAAACGTTGTTGAACTACCCTTTGGTGGTGTAGGACAATGTTCCCATTGGTTAAACATAAAAATATTTCTAGGTGTTGCAGATTTATGCAAGAAATGATGACCATAGTGGTTGTAACAATAAAGCAGTTCGTAGTCTGATGAACCCTCTAACTTTTCATTGTTAGAGAACGCAGCAGACCTTTCTAGATCAAACATCATGTTATTAACAGTCTCAAAGTCCCAATCTTCAGAATAGGTACTGGAGGTAATAAAGTCACTTAATGAAATTTTAAATAAATGTGGAATCTTCAAAAGTTCCGACGGGCCGAATATGTCGAAATCGGTTTTGTCCCAAACTATACCATCCTGTATAGGAACGGCTGTGATGTTCACTGCTGACAAGACTCTTGCTTCACGATGGGAAGATTTGTGTGGTTTTAAAAGTAAGTTCACATTTTTACTTTCAGTGTCCAAATGAATATATCTGCCATTCATAAGCACGCTAAGAGTCATAACCAAAGCTAGCCAAAGCAGAAAGAAAAATATTCCAGAAATAATCCATAGTTCAATCCATGGTGAAACCAGATAAGTCTCTTTCAGGAAATGAAAAAGGTCTTGTACTTATTGTTTGAATGTTTTTAGGGCTGGCGTCGTTTCAGGCTCACTTGGATCCTCAGAAAACATATCAAAGTTAATGAAGTAGCCAGAAGCAGTTCGGTCAATTGTTGGAATTGCATCAGGATTCGTCAAAATCGCTGGAACCAGTTGATCACGTGTTACGTTGGTGTAGACAGGTGTATCTGGACGAACTGTTACTTGAGTTTCAAGAAGGATGAATTCCATAGCATTGTTGCTTAGTCCTTCATCTCTTACTGCTGAATTCTCGATGGTTATGAGTCTTTCAGCCTGAACCTCTTGGATAGTAGCGAGAGGAGTGTGTCTGCTGCTAGGTCGGAGTCCACGAGGCCTACTATTTAGTATTGGCCACATACTGTGGTTTGATGAGGTCGATTGACACAAATCTTTTCTCCTTTTTTCGAGCAAGGGGCGGCAGAAGTACTGTTCTTGTTCCGTGGACTGCTAGGACAGTTACTGGTTGTCTGTAAGAAGGTCCAAATTCCTTCTTGTCCGCAATCTTCTCTCTGACTAGATCACCAACTTTTGGGATCCAGACAGGCCTTGCTGGGACTGCCAGTTTTTCCCCAGTGGTGGTTGGCTTCAGGAACACGTTGCTTTGTTTCGATCTTAGTTCATTTAGATCCTGTAAAACAGCCAAACGATCTTTGATATCAAAGGGTTTATTTTCCACCACTGTGCCTTTACATTCAAGATCAGGAACCCACATTCTTGTCCCAAATAGGACCTCATATGGAGTGACCCCCCTAGAGAACTTCTTGGCAAATTATTTAATGAGCGTTGGACCCCATAAAGATGTTTGACCCACCCATCACCCGAACCTAATACTCTAGCTGTTATAGACTGCTTTATGTCCCGGTTTTTCCTTTCCACAACAGAATTTCCCTCAGGATAAAATGGAGAGGAGTACCGCAATGCTACACCCAAAATGGCCATGGCTTCTTTGTAAGCCCGAGAGCTAAACGCAGGGCCCTGGTCAGAATGTAGTGTGCCAATTGCGTATGTGCCGATAAAGACTCGCAAATCTTTTATAACAGTTCGAGCGTCAGCCGAGCGCTGAGGCCACATCCATAGGAACCTTAACTTAGTATTTGTGGGGTTGCATTTGTCCAAAAGGATGCCTGCGCGTAGATCGCTTAATGCTGTCTAACAATGGTGTCTGCACTGGGCAAGCTACCTTGTAGCATGGTGTCTGGTGGCGTCCTGCACTAGTCTGTCTATTGCAGTCTCTGCAGTCATTGATGAAGATGTGAATCTGTGTATTCATTCCAGGCCACCAGTACATCTCTTTTAATGTTAATATTGTTTCAGAGATCCCCAGGTGTGACAGACCCTCCCCCAGATGTGCTTTATAGATCAAAGCTGCTCTACGTTCCATGTTTGGAATTACCCTATCCCCCACTCCAGGGATTCGAGCAAAAGGAACGTTGTTTGCATCAATTACATAAGAGTACTTGAGTGGAAATTTCTTTGGTAACGCTGCACCACTGCCTTTGCTTGAAGCATTGACAGCCAACAATATCTCACTGTCTATTCTCGTTTTTGAACGAGTGATTGCAGCTACGGAGCCGTCTGAACAGCCCCTTTGCGGCTTCATCAGCCAATTAATTCCCTGCAACGTGAACGCCATCACGTTGATGACTCAGCGTGTGTATCACATGAGCTTTTGGTAGTTCGTTTCTCAACTGAACTACTTGTTCCCAAAGCGTTTTATGCTTTATTGTGCCACCTTTTGCATCTTTGAATCCGTTTTGAAGCCAATTCTGTATATATTCATTATATGACTAAACACAGTAAAAGGAATCGCACACTATAAGTGTGGGGAATTCGCGATCTGTATTTTCAAGTGCCAGTTTGAATGCTTGTAGTTCAGCTCGCTGAGCTGTACAATCTCCTAGAGATTAAGTTTTAGTGACCATTGGTCTGAAGTTACCATCGCGCATGCAACCTTTAACGATTGCGCACGCTGCACTGTAAGCTTGCTTACTCCCTGTAGCGGGTTGTGCTGATCCGTCAGCATAAATTATAAATTCATACTGATCGAGAGGCAAAATTTCAGTGGGCAGAGGACATTCATGTTCATATTGCAGGAACGCTTGTGTTTTTAAATCAGGATCAAAAACATATTCAACATCTGTTGCAGCAAGAGAATTAACCCATTGTATCCATCTAGGATGTAAAGCTTTTGCATTTGGAATAATCGCTTTTGTAACTGCCTCTAAGGCTGGTACTGGAGTTACGACAATAATGCGTTTCCCTTGAGCTAGAGCTCTTTCTTTTGCTACAGCGGTTTGAACTGCTGTCAGTATTTTTTCTGTTGAAGTGAAGCGCATTTCTGCTTGTGTATACAAATGTGATTTGTATGCTATTGGTACTTTTTCACCCTCATTAAATGTTAAGTAGGTGAATCCGCATTGACCCGAAATTATTCGGACCACTAAATTGCGTTGACTTACGCGTGTCTGTAAGTGATTTGTTGCTAACATGTTAGCTTGGAGTGAACGCAGGATGTCTGTGTGTTCCTGTGTCCATTTTTTGATTGAAAAATCAGGTTTGATTAATGCGTAGAGAGGTTTAACCCTTTCCGCATAATTTAGAATGTATGTTCTTCCAAAATTGAGGAAACCCAGGATAGATTGTAAGTTTTTCAGCGTTTTAGGAGGTTGGAGCAGCGCACAACTTTCTAAAAAAGTTGGCTGCCAAGCTCTTGCCTTCACTTGAAAGCTCATATCCTAGAAACAGGACATTGAGATGGGCAATTCTGGACTTTTTAAAGTTGAATCTGTAGCCCTCAGAGGCGAAGCCCAGTATAATGGTGTTCACCCTGTTCAAGTGTTTCTCCAGGTCATCGTCTGTCAGATAGATGTCATTGACATATGACAATGCCTCATTATCATAAATTTGTAGTAACTCCGTTACTCTCACTGAGAATAACCCCGGGCTGTTCTTGAACCCTTGTGGGAGTCGACAAAATTGACGCTGGGTCCCCATTATTGAGAAAGCTGTTAAGTACCTGATTTCAGGTGCTATGTTTTGACAAAAGAAACCATTTGAGATATCTAATGTGGTTTTATATTTTTTACGCACAATGTTATTCATTAATGCTGTACTATGTGCATTTTGTACTGCAAAAGTTTTAGAACAAGTGTTTAAGTGTCTGTAATCCAAAACTAGACGATATGAATTGTCTGGTTTGGATACAGGAAACAAAGGATTGTTCATTGAGGAGGTGCATGTTTCAATCACCCCTTGGTATTCAAGTTGATCTAAGATCTCCCTGACCTGTTTTTTAGCTTCTTGCTTTATTGGGTACTGCCTTTGTGCATTAGGTTGATTTCTTAGCTATATTTTGTGGTGAGGTGAGTCCTCGTCCCATCCTACATGATTTTTGTATAATGCTGGGGCCTGGGCAACTGCCCATTTCCTGGCATAAGTATATTTTAGGTGAATTGGAATATGGTTGGAGAAGGCTGGCATAATGATGTCCTCGTCATGTGGGCACTCCCTGACAAAGTTTGGTGGCCAGTCCTTTTCTGCTAGAAGTATATGATAACCCCTTGAAAGTTTCTCCCAAAAGAGTGCTTTCACTTTTCTTGGTATGTCTCCCTCCATTCGTAGTGTTATTTCATATACCTTTTGTGGAGTACTAACCCTGGTGTCTACAGTCTCTACTGTGATGTACTCATTCAAGTCCACTTTGTCGAGAAGTTCCTTCAGGTTCTGGTGAGCTATTGTTACTTCTGCTGCACTGTCCAGCATTGTCTGAGCCCATTCTCCGTTCTTGAGCTGTGTTCTCAGTATTCTCGGCATGTCCGATCTTCAGACCTGCTACCTTCTTTTTTGTGAATTGAGGTTTTGATTTATTTTTCTGAACATGTTTATCGTCTTTGGATTTCATGCGTTCTTCTTTGTGATCTGATCGTCCTCTTCTTTCTGATGTCTGTGATGATATCTGAAAGGTACAAGAGGAACGTGTATCAGTATCTTGATACCTGTCAGGTTTTCTTAAATTATCCCTATTCCTGAGGTTATACCTCCTTTCAGAGGGCTCCTTTTGAGGAGACCTACCTCGAGATTGAGAACGTGTCTCGTTTGAATTTTGTTTTTTAGTTTCCCACTTCTTTTTAGAAGATGTAGGATTTTCTTTAATAGAGTCCTTCTCAGGACCTTCAGATAGTTTTGGCTTCAAAGGTTTTCCACCCAAACTGTCTCTGCCTAATTCTGCATAAGATTTTTCTATTATTCTGGGTAGTTCATGTTGATGTTCTGTTACATCAAATTCCCTTAAGCGTTGGCGGATCGCCACTGATGCTGCCTCTCCTTTAATATTAGATATTAGACCTGGTCGAAGTTTTTCAGTAATTTCATACCTAAATTCAGAGCAGGTTCTGCCCTGTATTCGTTTTGAATTTGTTTCAGGACATCTGGTATTACTGCAATTGACGGAACACCATGTGTTTTAGTATAGATGGCAGCAAAGACTGTGCCCCAAGTGGTGCAGTCTTCCAGTTGTGGTGTGATCCCCATTGGTAAACAGATTGTTAGTATTCTGTGTTTCTCATAAGGGCTAGTATTTGGAAATACTGCTTCGATTTGAGTAATTTTTTGAGCTATCCAGAATGGAATTTGTTCACGTTTTGTGTGCATTTTACCCATGACTGCGTGTAAAGTCGGTGGAGTAATTTTTAGTGTATATCCCTGTTGAGGTGTTTGATTTGGAATGGTCATTGGTGGATGGACTGTGAAAGTCCGCATGACATATTGGATTAATTGTCTGTAAATTGTTATTAAGTCTTGAAGTTGAGTAAGTAATTCCTCGTCTGACATTTCTTCGATGTCAGGATGAGGTGTGTAGCCGGCTAGAATCGGCCATGTTGCTCCTGGTCTACCTAGTGGACCAAGCCTGGTAATGTTTTTGTGATGTTTTAGGGCGCCTTTAAACCAGAGATTATGCTCCTGGTATGTGAGTGGAATTTCAATATCCTTGAAAGGAATATATTCCTCTGGTGGTTCATCTTCTTTAAAGAAGTGAAACATTTTTGTTACTGGATTTGATTCTGGGAATACTATCCATGAATAGAATACCTCTGTCTGAAAGGATTCGTGTGCCTCTATCACGAAAACTGCTCTATCATCTCTTGGTGTTAGGCCGTGTTTTATAAGTTTTAGAGTGATGGCTCTCCTTAAGTTTGAGGGATGTTTATAACACCCTCATCGGTTTCATGTAAACCTGTAAAATTAAAAGCTGTTACGACTGGATCAGCCGCGGCTATACCGTTCTCGGTGTTAGTATCCCCGTTCAGGGACATTGTTTTTTGAAAAATGTTGAACAAGTTTCAAGGAAACAAAGATAAGGTGCACAATATTTTGGAACACTGTATCCTTCAACGTTGAACAAACCGTACAGCTAATATATAGGATTTTTGTCCTATTCAGCTTTGGCGGATACTTAACCCTACCCACTACAGACATCTTATGGAGTATGTGAGTAGGGGTCTCTGAGAAAAGCTCGACTGAGTTACTCAGTATCTAGCGTTAAATTAGTTCCTTACCAAACGTTGGGCGCCATGTAGTGTAGTTCCTATTTCCCTAATAGGCTCTGCGCATTGGAATAATATACCCTATAGATTTGACATAGGACTGAGGTCAGTATGTCCCTATTGAATATATTAAACTTAATTACTTTGTACCAGCTAACTCAGAGGCCACTAGAAACTCCTTGTAAACAAGAAGGGAGTAGTTTCTGGCAACCGCATAAACATGACAACTTTGTTTCCCTTTAGAATCGGAACACTCTCAGAATCGTGGAAACAACAGATAACAGTTTCACTCAGCTATCCATGCATGCTTAGTTTCTTCAGAGTTACACAGAAAGAATAGACGGGCGTTTCAATAAAAGGATTTATTGAACAGTCTTGTTTCTTGTGTGAAAGATATGAGCTGTTATAATCGTAAGACAGTATGCGAGATATATTATGTACAGCGTAAGCAGTAGAAAGAAATAATACTGCGCTAGCATTATCTTTTAGCTATGACACATATATTCATATACATAAATAACATAAGCTAAAAATGCGAGTACTCATAAGATGCTTCTCTAACTAGTTCTACCCCAGTGTACCTAACCTAAGTGTAGTGCAGGGTAAGAAGTAGGTGATGTATTCTATAGTATGGTATTCTATAGTATGGTATGCCAGGTCTGGTATGCCAAGAGTCCCTCTAGGTTCTAGTCAGCTCCATACCTTGAGAATGAGAGAGGTGGGAATCTCTTTCCGGGTCTCGAACTCTAACACCCCGCGAATGGAGTCAGAACACTGGAAGCTGGATTCTCTGCGAGCAGGGATGACAGCGTCTCTTGTCAGTGCGTCAGGCCGGGACATGGGCTCCTCTAAAGTCGAGGTCTCCTCCTACTTGCTTGGGCAAGGGAAGGTATATTTATACCCGGTAGGTGCCTTGGAATGTTAGCATTGACGTAAAGTCGGGCAGAGGAAGACGTCAGGAATGAACCCTTAAGGAATAGCAGTTCATGCATAATAAATGAGTTCTTGGAGATATCAATAATCCTGTACTAGGGAATTCCCAAGAGCTTAAGGGTCTGGTTTCTAAGAAGTCGTTGTGACGTTGGGGTGGACGGATGTAGGTGACCATGCCTGTATTTGGATAGCATGGCTAATGCCTAAATAAGGACTGGGATCTTATGCCTATATAAGGGCAATGCGAATTGTGCCTATATAAGGACATGTATCAGGAAAACCTATATACGGACACCTAAAGCGGAATACAACAGTATGAAAGAGTGATTCTGGGAGCAGAAAATGTGACAGTGATATGATGTACAATAATAAACCCTGCCACATTATTGCCAGATCCATGTTGTGAAGAAGTGAAAGATGAGACTGATCATGATTGTCTAGATGTGACTGAATTATGTACTAAGCCCCGCCCAGACATAAAAGAAACACCATTGAAGGAAGTTGATCATGAACTATTCGTGGATGGATCCTGTTTAAGAAATGAAGGAGGAGGATTAAGCGCTGCATATGCTGTATGTAAAATATCGGGGGTGGTTGAAGCATCCTATTTACGGGGAGTCAAATCTTCACAAGTAGCCGAATTGGTGGCCTTAACAAAGGCATGCAAAAATTGGAGAATAGCCATATTTACGGATAGTCAATATGGTTTTGGGGTTGTGCATGATTTCTGACTTCTTCAGGATCTCCTATCAGAAACAGTAAAAATGTAAAGGATCTGTTGGAAGCATTACAATTGCCAAAAGAAGTAGCAGTTGTTAAATGCGCTGCACATCAGTCAGGAAATGACTATGTAGCGGCCGGTAATAGATATGCCGACCAAATTGCTCGACACTGTGCAAGAAATACAATGTCAATTAACAGAAAAATTGAAACGGGTGAAACCAGCTGCCAACTTATGTTTTTCTCAGTTCCAGAAACATGGGATGAGGTCAGACAGTTACAGGAGGAGGTTGAGGAAAAAGAAAAAGAGATTTGGATAAAATCAAGTTGTACAAAAAGGACAGAAGATGAAGTGTGGGTATACTTAGATGGCAGACCAGTCATGCCAGACTGTTTGCTCTCTCAAATGGCAAGAGTATACCATGGGACAACTCACATTGGCAGGGATTCAATGATCCAATTGTTCAGACAAAGTTGGTACAATCCAAAGTTTAGGGTAGTCGCAGAAAGCCTTTGCCAAAGATGCCTAATCTGTCAGCAGCAAAACCCAGGTAGGAAGACAGTGGTTAGTTGGGGAAAGATTGGAAAGGCAGAAGGACCCTTCACCAGATTGCCGTTAGATTTCATTGAGTTACCTCCATGCAATGGGTTAAAATATGTACTTGTCATAGTGTGCCTATTCTAAAGATGGGTAGAGGCATACCCCACTAGAAGAAATGACAGTCTCACAGTTGCTAAACTATTATTGAGGGAGTTAATACCTCGCTTCGATTTTCCAGTCACTTTGGAATCAGATAAAGGACCTCATTTTAATAATGAGAAAATTCGATTAATCTGTGCTGCATTTAACATTGAACAAAAACTGCACTGTGCTTATCGTCCAGAGGCTTCTGGAATAGGGAACAGCTTAATGGCACAATCAAATCAAGATTAGGGAAGGTGTGCGCATCCACAATGCTGAAATGGCCAGATGCATTGCCTCTTGTACTGATGGGTCTCAGAAGTATTCCTGACAGGAAAACAGGATTGAGTCCACATGAGGTACTCATGGGAAGGGCAATGAGACAAGCATTTATTCCTGGACATAAATTGATGAATATAACTGATGATCTGGTATTGGACTATTGCAAAGGATTGGCTGAAATGGTGCGTTCTGTCTCTCATCAGGTTGGAGAAGACGCAGTTGAAAGACAACCAGATCAAGCGCATGATTTGAATCCTGGAGATTGGGTGTTAGTGAAGAAACACGCAAGGAAATCGTGTCTAGCACCCAGGTGGGATAAACCACGACAAATCATACTAGTCACTACCACAGCAGTGAAGTGTGCCGGTTTACCCAATTGGATTCATGCTAGTCATACCAGAAGAGTTCCGAGTCCACCTGAACAACAAGAACAGCCACTGACTGAACAACGTGAAACGTCTGAAGTTGAAAGCTGTGAAGCAGAAGAATCCAGAATAAGAGATTCTGAAAGACAGCTATATGACGGACAGCCAGGTACAAGTCAGGAAGAGTGGATACCAGTGACTGAGGTATCCGATCCTGTTGTCAGAACAAGAAGAACAACTGAATTAAAGAGACAGAAAGATAGAGAGGAAAGGTCAGGGAAAGAAGAACACACTCAGGTAAAAATAGACTAAGCTATTCAGAGACCTGAGCAGGGTAAGATAGAAGAAGAAGAACAAGTTCAGGCAGAAGAAGAACAAGTTGAAATAAGACCTGAACAGGATCAGATATATCTAGAAGAACAAGTTCAGGCTGAAGAAGAACAAACTGTAATAAGACCTGAACAGGTGCAAGTAGAAGAAGATCCGAATACAGAAATTACAGAGCAAAGACAATCAGAAAGAGAAGGAAAACAAGAACAGATTGTGCACAGACAAAGTGAAAATAAAAGAACTTTAGAAGGTGACAAACAAGGTGAAGGTGCAGTACAGGTCAAGAGAGTTAAAAAAGGAGACAATTGGCCTGCAGGAGTAAAAAGACTAAAGTATCATTTGAGAACACTTGAAAAGAAACTAGAGCAAGTAAATGAAATTACGAGTCAGACGCAACCTAAACAAACCTTGGTGAAACTCACGCGAAGATGCCCAAGACTGAGAACTCTGAACAGAAAATACAAGGCCCCTGAGTGGACCTATGTGATATTGGAAGAATTTGAAAACTTAGATATATGTGAAGAATCAGAAAGAGTTCATGTTGCACAGACTGATGAAAGCAAATTAAGACCTCCTTAAAATAAAAGACTGGATTTTTAAAGTTTAGACAAAAGAAAGAGAAAAAGAAATTCTCTCTGATTAAAGATGGCAAAAATTGAAAATACTGAAAGACCGAAACAAAGTTTAAAAAGAAAATGTTTAAGATTCTGTTTATGTAGTATTATACTAGTAGTATTGGTATGGTTATTCCTAACAGTAGGAGTACCTTTGTTGATAGAAACAAGTAGCAAGAATAGTACAATTACTAATGAGAAGGTAGATAGAGTAAAAGGAACTAAGATAGAAATAGGGGTAGAAGATGAGATAAACTATCATAATGAATCAGACAATGATTCATCTTTAAATGTGTTTACTAAATTGTTATTCCAATATGTTAGTACGATGGAAATTAATTATTGTTATGTTTGTATGAAGTTACCTTCATCAGTGTCAGAAGGGGTGACGTATCACCATATACCTCTAACATATGGTGTATATTGCAGTGTTTTATCAAGTTTATTTTACGTAACAGGGAAACTTCAGTATTTCTATTCAAACTTAAATGTAGTGTTTTCGGAATTGCCTATTAGAAAGAATATGAATCCAGTAGTTAGTAGTAAAAATGCACAGTTCATGGGCGAATTCTTCTTAACAATGAGTTCAATAGATATAGTTCAGGCACACAAGAATAACCTAACATGTACATTATGTGAAGAAGAAAAGGAGTTTTTGAATTTAGTAGAAGAATTGAGACAGGATTTAACAAAGAAAGCTGCTGAACAGAAATCCCATGTACCTCCATGGGCTGAGAAAGAGGGAATTTATGCAAAAGGTGAAGCTCATGCTGCGATGTCCCTAGACTTTGTGAAAAAGGGAAAATTCTGCCTCCATATGTTAAAGACAGATTATAATAATGATTTCACTGGTTCCAGTGAATGTGAACACAACTTCCTAATTCTAGGAGGGTGGGGACTAAAAGGGGAACTGATCCTGTATTTCCAGGAATTTATTATGTATGTGGGAATAATGCTTATTATAAGTTACCTGCAAGATGGTATGGAAGCTGCTATTTTGGAATAGTTTTTCCAAAAATCTACCATGTGGACAGAATCAATGGAATCAATGAAAATCCTAATAGACTAACACGGAGAAGAAGAGCTAGTTTTTCTGAAATAGTAGGGGATATATTTAGTGCATTGATACCCTCAGTTGGAGTCATTTTAAATTCACGTAAAATTTGCAAATTGTCAACCATAGTTGATCGTCTTTCTGCAGATACTGCCGGAGGATTCTTAATGATAAATACAGAGATGGTTGCAATAAGGTCTATGGTTTTACAAAATCGTCTTGCTCTTGATATTTTATTGGCAAAAGAGGGCGGAGCCTGTGGTATGTTAAAAATTCAACATTGCTTCACTTATATTCCGGACAAAAGTAAGGAAATTAAAGGATAATTAGAAACATTACAAGAATGCATAATGACTTGACCCAACTGGAGGTTGACAGTGTATGGGGAAGATTAACAAAAGTATAACATCAATAGGGAATTGGTTTACTAATTTTGGGAAAAGTTTTCTAGGTCAAATAATCTTACCAGTAATTATGATAATAACCATAGTCATGATAGTAATGATCACATGTAAATGTTGCAGAAGCAAGGGAAAGTAAAGGATGCATTTAGAAAGAGAAGGGAGAGGAAAGAAACGAAAGCGGGAAATGGAAGAAATCCAATTAGAAGAAATGAAAGGAAAGATATATAAAAAGATGAAAGACTTAGAAGGTAAAGAAGTAACTGATGAAATGAGGAAAGGAAATGGAGAAAACTGAGATGTGCTAAAGTTGGCATCTGGAAAAGGATGGGTAATTTTGTGATGGCTCAAAATGCCATCAGAGAGGGGGTTGATGGAGCAAGGTCTCGTAAGAAAGAGACTTGCTCAGAGGCAATCTGCTCATTTAACTTATTAACCAGTTACTAAATGAAATCTGTGAATAATTAATATGCACCACATGAACACGCGGGTTAGAGTAGCTTGCTTATTTGTGTACTAATGCTAGTAACAACGAAAACGGGCTAATATCGCTTTAAACGGGGAAACTGTTGTGCGCATGCGTCAATTGCATCTACGCAATATGACGAGCTAAAGCTTGGAGGGAAATTCTAGCGCATGAGCAGAAGGTACTAAAATGGCGTCTTGAAGACTTGCGTGCATGACTGCTGCTCAGCTAAAACTAAACAAGCTATTTATACTAATGCTAATGCGGGGAAAGTATTAATAAGTAAGAAGGGTTAGAGTAGAGATGGGTGGTATACAGTGAGATCATTTATTTGTGAAAGTAACTTTTGTGTTTTTGACTTTATTATTAGTGCGCATTTGGGCCTTTCGCGAGTGACCAAAGTAAGCTGAGTCACGTAATTTATGCGCAGGCCCACAAGAAAGTTAACCCGGAAGGATGACCTAGATTTTGTCAGCCGTCCAAGGACGAGAATGATGTGCCCTGAGAACAAAGGGTGAAGAGTTCAGTCAAGAAGACTCGTATTCATGATTTTGAAATAATTGTTGCTAATAAAGTTTGGATATGTATGGGAACGAAAGAAATGAATAAAGTTTAAGGGGATGGGTTTGCAAACAATAGAATGCTAGAATAAAAGTAATATGTAAGCATGGTGTGATGATCATCCCCCTTGCCTGACCAATTAGAATTCGTATTTTTGCGATATTGAAACTTTAGTGGGTGGTACATGAGGAATGAAAGGTATAATTGGGGTAATTTAGTTAGTTAGACGTTCGATGAAGATTGATGCAGAGCTCGGGATGCTGTCTGAGAGTTTGTGTTGCTGAGATGCTGACGGAGGGAGGGATGCTGTGAGGTGCTGATGAAGAATCGAATGCAGACTTTGAAGAAGAACTTTCTATCCTAACTTAATTGGGTTAGATCAGAAGATCGCAGAAGAATCACGAGGAGGAAGAGAGTGTCAGAGAGCGGTGCGGCGCAGTCGTCGGTATTCTAGAGAGGTTAAGTATCCTGTCCTGAATCCTGTCCTGAAGTCTTTGTCTCCTGACCTATCCTGGGGGACCCTTACCAGCCCTTTGGCCAGGGGGTTGGTCTTTCACACCATTCTTGGTAATTATAAATTCTCGTTATTTGCAAATGTTCTTTTCTCTTTGTCCTCTCCCTTTCTGAGCATCAATTATTGCATGAGTCCGAAGTGTATGTTTTGATGTTTAATCAATTGAATTTCTCTCCTGAGGTTAAGGGTGACTGTACTGTATTTTTGATGGTTCACATGCCTTTAATTTAGATAAAGACTTTAAACCTTCCTGAGTCTGTGATCATTTACTTTAAACGGAAGTATAGTTAAGGGTTAAGTTAATTATCACCCTCAACTAGTTGAAATAATGGTCCGTCGACCAGAGGAAAGAACTTTTTGATCAGTGAAAGGTTAGTTAAGAAAAGTAAATAACTAAGCCTGAACACTGTGAAGTATAAGATATAAAACTTTAACTATTCCAGCGGTTTTACCCAAGTGTGTTTGTTTGATGGGCCCAGGTGAGTATATGTTAGTAGAGTATCTGTTGTTGGTTCACCGCTGGATCAATGGCTCCTCCAAGTCTTTGGAGTTGACCTCGACGAATATTTTCATGGTTTCGGGCCAGAAGAATTTGGAGTCTTCGGAGAAAGCAGAAACATTCAGGCAGCCTACCTGGTGCTTTAGAGACTAGATGAGAGACAAGATTCGGAGGCGGCGGTTCAGGAGAAGCGAAAGAATCGGTGCATCGGTGAGAGGAGGTTGCCGGTCTAGTGTTTGGGCCGTTGAGCTCTCGCAAGAGCTTCTAGAGGCGTGGTGAAGGGCACGTTTAGCTATTGGAACTGCACACTTCACCTCAACCCCTTCATGGACACAACACATGTGTTTGCACTTGCACGAGTAGTTAGTTGAGAGGCAGCGTAGTGTCTCCGCACTGCGCGTATTAGTTTTAGAAGCAGGTTAGGGTCTTTACTAGAGAGCGGTTGAGTTAGTTAGTTGTTTCTTGTACTCTCGTTAGTAAATCTCAAGACAAATTTAATCAGAGATACTTCATTGGAAATAGAAGAAAGGAGAATATAAAAGGTGTGGAAATTGAGAAATTAAAAAACAAAGAATCTTACCTGAGTTGGTGAAGACTTCAGACATGCAAGTAGAATTGCTTGTAAAAGTAAAAGATTAAATGTGTTAATTTAGAGAAAAATTGAGAACTGTATCAACAAGAGAGATGAGTGTTGAAAGAAATAAATGTTCTAAAGAGAAAGTCAAATTGAGTTGAGGAGAAAAGGAAGAAAAGAAAAATTACTTAAAAGTTGTTATTTTAAGAAAACATAAAATATAGATGACAAGCAAATGCCTTAGTCGAGTGGGTAAGAGTAGTTTCTGAGAATAAAAATACAATATTAAAAGGTTTAGTGAGTCATAAGCTAGAGTAGGAGAAAAGTAACAATTGTGTTTTATAATTGCAGTGAACCCAGCACCTCCATTAAAAAGCAAAGTTCCAATAAGAAGATTGAGGAGGTTATATGGTGAACCAGAATAACTAGACAAAGCAGTCTCTTCTTTATCCCCATCCCCTTTCCCCCATTGGGGTTCACTCAGTTTTCAATCATTGGAAGCTGGGGGAAGTCTGAGTGGGGAGTTGGGTTAAAAGCATTTAATTCTGCTCCTGTGAGGTTTGGAAGTTTCATTCTGTGAGTACGTTTCATGACAAAGTGAAGTGCCCAAATTTAAAAAAACTCACCTGAGCAGAATGGCTGAGGGCAGTGATTTAAAAGGATTAGGAAAATTTTTAGATGTTATTCAACAGGAACTCTTGGCAGTTAGGGAAGAAATCCGAACCTTGAGGTCAGAAATGAAAGCGTCTAGGAGGGAAACTTCAGAGTTGGCAGTTAGATTAAAGGGTGGGGGTTCAGGTGTAAAATGTGTCCCACCGTCCTCTGAGAATGAAGATGCAGGTTCTACCACCAATCTGACCACACAGGTAGTGCATTAATTAGCACCAGTTATTCACTTGGCCCCACCAGAACGCTTTAGTGGTGACCCTCAAAAGGTCCAGATTTTCTTAACTCAATGTTCCGTTCACTTTATGTGTCGTCCAATGATATTTCCTGATGCACAGTGTCGAATAGCCTTCATACTATCTTATCTTAGCGGAGATGCTTCGTCGTGGTCAATACCTCTGGTTCCTCGAGATGCCCGAATTTGTACAACTTTGAAGAATTTAGGAAAGAGTTTTTAAGAATATTTGATCGCTGAAGAGTGGCTCAATCTACCGATAATAAACTGCTGGAATTAAAACAAGAGAATCGTGAGCTGGTAGCTTACTTGGCACAGTTCAATAAGTTGGTAGTTGAGACAGAATGGCCTGAGAGTTAAAGAGCTGCCCTTTTCTACTGAGGTTTGAAGGATGACTTGAAGGACGCCCTGGCTCCAATTCCCAATAGACCAACAGAGGTGTCTGCGCCCATAGATTTGGTTCTGAAAATAGACTGCTGGCAAACGGAAAGAAGAGGTGAGCGCAAACAAGAGTTTCAGCCCAGCGTTCCACGTTTGAACCAAATGAGGGTGGACCTTGTAAGAATTTAGGAGAAAGATCAAAGTGTGGAACCCATGCAAATTGGTGCAGTTAGGGATCCTTTGACAAAAGAAGAGAAGGAGAAGTGTAGGAACAACAATTTGTGCTTGTACTGTGGAGCAAGTGTACCCTATGTGAAAATCTTCCCAAGAAACAAAGGAGTTTTAAGAAGGAAAACTTGCAGCACCACCAGTAGGACGAGTTGGACTGGTGAGTGCTACTGAAGAAACACCTCCGCGAGATCTCCAAGATGCCAATACGTTGCAATCATCGGCCCCACACCTTACCTTATCCATGACAATTACATTTTGAGGAGCAACACTTACAGAAGTTGCAGTAATGGTGGACTCGGGAGCAACCAGAAACTTCTGTGATATTAAATTTGCCATCAAGGCATGTTTAGAAGTCATTAAAAAAGAAAAAAGTGAAGCAGTGAGAGCGGTGGATGGGACCAACTTATCTTCGGGACCCATAGTCAGTCATACAGAACTAGTTGGTCTCATCCCCACCGACGGACATCTAGAAGAAATACAATTCAATCTGATAGATGCGCCTCAATTCAAAATAATCTTGGGTTTACCATGGTTAACTGAACATAACCCCTCAAAAAACTGGAGCAAAAGAACCATTGTCATGGATTCCAGTTATTGTAAAAGTCATTGTTGTAATACCAAGCCTAAATCTAAGAGGGACAAACCTGCTACAATGCAATGCCAGAGAAATGCAGCTGTGTGTGTTGTGAAAACTACAGAAGTTGCAGAAGAGTATCAAGAATTTGCTGATGTCTTCAATGAGGCAGATGCAGAAAAACTTCCACCACATCGACCGTACGACTGTAAAATATACCTGGGGCCCTGAGCTAACCTTCTTTGTAACCAAATTTATTCCCTAACTGAAAACGAGAAAGAACACCTAAAGGAATACATTAAAAAATGTTTGGCAAAGGGATTCATATGACCCTTGCAGTCTCCATTCTCCTCTCCTCTATTCTTTGTTTCGACCCAGGAGGAGAGCTAAGAACTTGTATTGATTATTGAGCCCTGAATCTGATCACTTCTAATAATTGATACCCGTTACCCTTAATATCAGTTTTGTTATATCAACTGAAAGGAGCTAAAATCTATATCAAATTGGATCTAAGACGGACTTACCACCTAATAAGAATACGAGAGGGAGACAAATAGAAAACAGCCTTCAGAACAAATTATGGACTCTTTGAATATCAAGTCATGCCATATGGTCTCTGCAACACACCCGCTGATTTCCAGTAGTTCATAAATGATGTGCTAATAGATTTCATTGATCAGTGTGCCATAGTGTACATTGATGACATCTTGATCTACTTGGCTTCTGTGAATGAGCATGAAGTTCAAGTGAAAGGAATACTACAGTGGATCCTGGAAAACAGCATATATGTTAAGTTGGAGAAATGTGCATTCAATGTGAAATCAGTGGACTTCCTGGGGTTCATCATCTCTCCTGAAGGAGTAACTATGGATGAGAAGAAAATTCGAGCAGAGCTCGATTGGCTGCCACCAACGTCAGTGAAATAGGTACAAAGTTTCATTGGTTTTGCAAACTTCTACTGAAGATTTACAAAGGATTTCTCCCTGAAGGTCATGCCAATCACCAGACTCCTTAGGAAGGGAATTCCTTTTCAATGAACCAAGGCAGCTGATGAAGCTTTTCAGACATTAAAAGAGAGTTTCACCACAGCTCCAATCTTGTTACAAGCTGATCCTTCCGAACCATTCTATGTGGAAACTGATGCCTCAGGTCAGGCTATTGGAGGAGTGCTGTCTCAGAGACATAAGAGCACTGGCCAATTACATCCAGTGGCACACAGATCCAGGAAGTTGTTACCAGTCGAAATCAATTATACAATCACAGAAAAGGATCTACTGGCCATAAAGGATGCCTTCAAGGAGTGGAGACATTACTTCCTAGGGGGTTAGCACATAGTTACAGTGTTTACTGACCACAGAAATTTGCAATTCCTGAAGTCTGCAAGAATTTTAACCCCTGGGCAATTACGTTTATCATATATTTTGCAGACTATGATTTCATAATTACCTATCGACCAGGCAATAGTAACAGAAAGGCTGACACCCTGTCTCGAATTGACACAGAGGGACAAAAATCTCCCATACATGCTCAAAACATAATCCCTGAAGATAAGATAATTGGAGCAGTTGTGGAAGAAACTCAAGAGGAAGAGATCAAGAAAGTAATGACACCAGAAAAGTAGTAAGAGTGGGTACAAGAAGAATCGGTAAGGGAAATCTGAGACCAGTTGCCATATCACAAGGAAGCCTTGTATTTGCCCACCTTTGAGCTTCAGCAAAAGGCCTTAATTGACAGTGTTGACAACCCTTTAGAAGGCACCAAGGAGTTCACCGCACAGAGGAGTTAGTTAAAAGAAGGTTTTGGCTGCCAGATAAGATTAAGGATGTTCAACAGTATGTTAAGGATTGTGAGACTTGAGCATTTGAAAAATCTGACAGACGAGCTCCTCAGGGCTTACTTCAGCCTATGCCAATCCCTCCTTACCTCTGGCATACCGTTACAATGGATTTGATTGTGGACCTACCATCGAGTCAAGGTTACAGTTCAATCCTAGAGATGGTGGATGCCTTCTCTAAAATGGCACACTTTTTAGCACTATAAGGAATGCCCACTGCAAAACAATTGGCTACTCAATTTAGTTTGCATGTGGTAAGAGCACATGGTATTCCAAAAATCATAAACTCAGACTGAGGGTCCCAATTTCTGTCCCATTTCTGGAAGGCCTTCACAAAGGGTTTAGGAGTAGAAAAGAGATATTCCACAAGTTACTACCCTGAAACTAATGGGCAATCAGAGAGAACCAACTAAGAACTAGAAAAATATTTAAGACTATTTCTATTAGACCAGGAAGGAGATTAGTCAGATATCCTTTGGATGGCAGAATTTGCACACAATAATGCGGAGAATGCATCTACTAGATACTTTCCATTCTATTTGAATTATGGTAGACATCCGATTTCAACAGTGAGAATCCAAGACGTCACGGTGCCCGCAGTGAAAGATCTAGTTCAGTACATGACAGAGGTTTACGAGTCAGCCACTAACAATTTAGCCCAAGCTAAGGAACGTTATAAGGTTTATGCAGACAAGAAGAAAAAAACAGGACCAGTCTTCCAGAAAGGAGATCAGGTCTGTTTGAGTACTAAGCATTTGAGGTTAAGGGGCAATAGAAAATTCCAACCTCACTTTGTGGGCTCATACTCGGTTGAAAAGGAAATCAATCCTGTGACTTATAAAATCAAGTTACCCAAGCAGGTAAAAATCCATCCAGTATTTCACGTACCCTTACTGAAGAAAGTTTCTCCTCATTTGCGAATTTCACAATCTCCTAAACCCGTTTTGATTGATGGAGAAGAAGAATTTGAAGTCAAGAGATTCCTGGATTCGAAAAGAGTTTGTGGTAAAATTTACTACTTGATCGACAGGAAGGGTTGTGGCCCAGGAGAAAGATCTTGGGGAACCAAACATATATGCATGCCCCAAGATTAATCAAGGCCTTTCATCACCAGTACCCTCTCAAACCACAACCGGGAGAACCTTCCTTGTGGGGCGGTACTGTCACGGCTCGCTCCAAAATTTTGGAGTTGACCCCAAGGATTATTTCCATGGTTTCAGGCCAGAAGAATTCGAAGTCTTCAGAGATTGCAGGAAAATTCAGGCTCCCTACCTGGTGCTTGAGAGGCTTGATGAGAGACAAGAATTGGAGGCGGAGGTTCAGGAGAAGTGTAAGAATCTGTGTGGCGGTGAGAGGAGGTTGCCGGTCTAGTGTTTGGGCCATTGCGCTCTCGCGAGAGCTTCTTAGGAGTGGTGAAAGGCACGTTTTGCTATTGGAACTGCGCACTTCACCTCAACCCCCACACGGACATGACACATATTTTCTCGCTTGCACGAGTAGTTAGTTTAGAGGCTGGGTAGTGTCTCCGCACTGAGCATATTAGTTTTAGAAGCAGATTAGTGTCTTTGCGAGAGCGTGGGTGAGTTAGTTAGTTGTTCTTGAACTCTCGTTTGCAAATATCAAGAGAAATTTCATCAGTGATATTTCATGGGAAAAAGACGAAAAGAGAACATAAAAGCTGTGGAAATTGAGAGAATAAAAACCAAAGACTCTTACCTGAGTTGGTGAAAACTTCAGACACGCACGTAGAATTGCCTGTAAAAGTAAAAGATTAGGGGTCAGATGTACGACCATTGAATTTTGCGACTCGTACATCTGGCCCTTTATGTGTTAATTTAGAGAAAAATTCACAGTTTGAATGAAAAGAGGAAGAGAAAAAACTGCACCAAAAGAGAGATGAGTGTTGAAAGAAATAAATGTTCTAAAGAAAAGTAATATTGAGTTGAGGAGAAAAGGAAAAAAAGAGAAATTACTTAGAAGTTGTTAGTTTAAGAAAACATAAAATATAAAAGAGAAGCAAAAGCCTTAGTCAATTGGGTAAGAGTTGTTTCTGAGAATAAAAATACAATATTAAAAGGTTTAGTGAGTCATAAGCTAGAGTAGGAGAAAAGTAACAATTGTGTTTTATAATTGCAGTGAACCCAGCACCTCCATTAAAAACAAAAGATCCAATAAGAAGATTGGGGAGGTCATATGGTGAACCAGAAGAACTAGACAAGGCAGTTTCTTCTTCATCCCCATCGCCTTTCCTCCTTTGAGGTTCACTCAGTTTTCAATCATTGGAAGCTGGGGGAAGTCTAAGTGGGGAGTTGGGTTGAAAGCTTTGAATTCTGCTCCTGTGAGCCTTGGAGGTTTCATTCTGTGAGTATGTTTCATGACAACTACGCACTTTAGTCTGTTTCAACTTATACATGATCATCTAGTTATGAAATGTTGCCTCAAAGACGTCCCATACTGAAAAAGCTGGGACCAATATTTAATTTAATTCATAGTATTCCCTGATGAATATATGCATCTTCAACAGCCAAGCCTGATCTACCAGAAGAGTTTTGTAAAATTGCCACCTTGATCTTGCAGTATTTAGCTCTTCAAACTCTAAGGGGTCAATTCCGATCTCGCTAGGAAAGCTCTCCGTCTGACTCGGATCCGGAGTGCTCTCCGACCGACTCGTGCTCCGGGGCTCCGAGCGCCCGAGTATGATGCGAACAAGTGCTGATTGACACGGGTCGCTCGGAGTCCCATTGAAGTCAATGGGAGCCTGTTGTACAACGCGTACACAGGCTCCCATTGACGAAAGAGGTACGTTGCGCACAAGGGTGCCCCCTGTAGTGGGGACGCATCTATGCAACCCGCACCGTACAGGCATGTGTAGGGGGGACCCTTGGGTCCCCCCCTATGATCGACTGGTAAGGCTACGGGTGAAGGGGGGTCCGGCGCGGACCCCCGAATTCCGCTTCCCGGAGCATTTACGTGTCGGAGGCTCCGACTCGATCCGGCTGTCCGAATCGTGCATCGTACTGGCTCGGTCGGAAATCGCCTCCATTGCACGGCACGGATTGCTTACGGTCGAGTCATACGGAGCGGTTCGGAGCCGGAAAGATTCGGTCGGCGTGTACGGCTCGTGCTTTTTCCGTCCGGTTCGCTTTCGGAACCCTTCCGAGCAGGATCGGAATCGACCCCTAAGTATATACATATAAAAGATTGAGCTGAGAAAGCATTGGCCAATATATCTGTATTCCTCCAGCCAAGAGTCTGCATCACTAAAAAGAAATCAAGTAGCAATGTAGTATTACATTGGTGAGAGAAAAACCTGTTTAATTAAAGGAAGGGTCAAGGCAGTTTTGGGTTTTAATTGCTTTTTCATTTTGTTCGTGAGTATCTAGCTTGAAACCTTGAATAAAGTTGAAATCACCTCCAAAAATCATGGGCCCTTCAGCCCCCATAGCTATATTATACAAATCCCTCAGGAGACTTACATCATCTAATATTGGACCGTAGTAATTCACTAGATTGAAGGGAATAGCTTGTTCTTGCACCTTCAACCAAATCCATCCCCCCTGCTTATCCCTTCTCACTTTTTCACCTCCTAATCTATAGATGTAGCCAGATATATTGCCACTCCATGCATTGCTATCCCGGCTGATGCAAAATATGCATACAAGTATTACTTTGGTATAGTAAGCTTGGGGTTATTATCTTTGAGATAGGTCTTTTGTAAGAAAATTATTTCCAGGTTGAATGAGGACAACCAGTTCAAAATGGCCCCATATTTCTGCTTTTTTAAAACACCATTAACATTCCGCAAAATTGCCCTAACATTGCAAACCATTACCCAATCACAATATTTATTGCCGTAACTCCTCCACTGCATCTAGCTATCTGGAAGACAAAGCAAGCTGCTCTGGCCACTCTAGCTAATTTAGACTTTCTGACTGCCATATGCCTAGAACTAATATCTTCTGGATGTAACTGCTGTTTTTTGAGAATACATCCCCCTATACCCCACACCCCATCCCACCACACCCAGACCAAAAGTGTAGAACCTACGCTTAGTGTCCCACCCCAACCAACCTGAAAATGAGAATTGCCCACATACCCTCTGACATCCCACACAGTAGTTGGGTGCGAAGTTGCTGTACCAAGCTACACTCAAACAAAAGGAAGCCTCCATCCCCCCACTAATTTCAACTTCACACAAAAAGAAGGAAAAGTTAAAAACTTCTATAGAGAGCTCATCAGTTTTGCACTTTTTTCAACAGGCCTCAAGCCTTGTCTAGGGATATACATAAATGGAATTGATTCTTAAACAGTTGCATTATTGAGGCCTGGGCCCCAGCAGCTTTAAATTGTCCCAGAAGTCCTACAAAGTCTCTCCGTCTATGCGGCACTGCAGCAGACATATCTGAGAAGACCTGAATCTGCACTTTATCACCCATCATAAATACTTTCTTCTGGATTGCTGTTGAAAGAATACGTTATTTTATGCAATAATCTGCAATGTTTTCAATGATAGTGTGAGGAAACTTAGAATTCAGAAGACGCTGAGTGGGAATCCGGTGGGCCCTCATGATGGACAGATCTACCGGGGCAACATTTAGAATATGTGAGTTAATCAATGATTCCATAAATTGAAGAGTATTCTGATGACTAGCCATGTTCTCTGTACCTTCCAGTGTTCCTACAAAGCAGAGATTGGATCTCCTTGCGTAGTTTTCTATTTCATTGATTTTATTTTGTTAATCAAACAACTTTCTTTGAATGTTACTAATATCCTTGTCCCAGATGAGGGAGCGATCTCCTAAATCTGACACCCTCTGTTCCACCTCTTGCAATCGGGCTAATTTTTTGTAGTACAATCTCCTCTATCTTGTTCAGTCTTTGATGATGCAAGGTTATCTCCTGAGCCTGGATTGTCTTGAGCGCACAAGTTTCTATCAAAATAGTCTTTAGAAGAGGCTGGGATGAGCATGACTGGTTTAAAGTGCTTTTGTGTCCTGTAGCCAGAGTAGCATTGCCATTAAGCTGTAGAAGATGTTGGTTTGCAACTCATTCCAGCCATGCAGAGAGCTGTATTTCTTTAGTTTCTTGTTTGTTAATCAGCTGCAATACTGATGGCTGGTCTGAGACTTGGCTTGAGACACTTGAAGGATCATTTATTACGTGCTGAATCGGAGATCGATCATGAATATCCCTGCTTTCCTGTTCATGACCTGTTACTACTACAGATATAAGCCCTGTGACAGATTACGAAATTTCAGTCCCGCCCTCTGGATATCTCACAAAAAGCAGATAATTTTAAATGACCCTAGTGAGTTTCTCCAGACTAGGGCTGGCCTGCGTTGGGAATGTAGCATTTTCTCCTGGGCAACTGTCTCCTTTTCCTCCCTTCTCTCTAGAGACATTAATTTGTGGAATAGCAATGGAGCTGCTAGCCTCCTACATCGCACTTAAATCAAAATCAGGGGAGGAACTTAAAAAATTCCTAACTAACCTGCACTTGCTGGTTTAGGGGCTCAGCCGCATTCGCTGAGGCAGCCTTTACCATGATAGCACTCTGTATGCTTTCTCTATGAAGTGGACACTCCTGTTTCTGAGATACCATAAGGTGTGTGTGAGCGTTGCATTTTTTCAGTTTTCTGGAGCTGAGGCGTCGAGACCATAGTTATCTTATTGGCCCCTTTAGAATGTAACTGCTTCATGTTAAACCTTCCAAGTGAATGCTGGTTTGCAGGGCCCAGGCAATATGCCTTAAATTGCATCTAGTGCAGATTGATGATTGATGATTCACATTCCTGGGGAGTTGCACCATTCAACAGTATTAAGCAGGTGGGCTATATTAAGGAGGACCTGGCCTAACGACCCTCAGCCAGGTAGTGACGAGTGCCCTGTCCCAATTTCGCACAGAGCATGGCACTTACCCCGACAAGAAACCTAGTGGCTCTCCCACATAGCCCTCACGCAACAGCAAACGCTTAAGCCGATCCTTGGAGGAGAAGGAAGGCAGCATATGTTCCTCACTGGCCTCAATGGGAATTCTCCTGCATTGCAGGAATTGAGCCAGCAGCTTGCTGATAGCAGAAGGCTCAATCATGCACACCGAATTACTGAGCACCAAGTGCCATTAGCGTGTCCTTTGCCTCTGCATTCACAGCATCTGCATCATCACCTCTCATGGCGTCCGTGATCTGGAAACCTGGAAATGGAACCAATGTAACAAGGGGGAGGTCCCTTGAGTGTGCTTGCAGCGGATCATGTGGGCTACACCCGCTGCCATGACTTGATGCTTTGGAATTTATATCAGGGCGCAGAAGCACGAATTATGATAAATGCAAAAAAGGCTGCTTCTGTCAAAATCAATAGAGGCACCTTTCAGGGGTGCCCTATGTCACGTATCCTCTTTGCCTTGTTTGTTGAGCCCTTGGCAGCTAGAAGCCGTTGTGTGAAATCCGTTGTGCCACCGATGGAAGGAATGCCTAAGACCAAATTGTTCACAGATGATATTATCCTTTATTTGAAAGCTGACAGGGCAAATATTCAAGGAGCCATAAATGTAATTCAGGATTATACAAGGGTAGGGGGATACAAGATCAACCAAAGTAAAACTGAGTCCCTTCTATTCAATGCCCCGTCTACGGATTTACCCTTAAATCTGCAGTGCCAGTTTACCATGCAACGCCCAACTCGTGATCTCAGGGTGTATGTAGCAAACAAATATTCTGAGTTGTTCCAATTGAATTATAAAACCATGTTAGACAAGGTAAAACATTTATTGGCCAGGTGGGTGTTTCTTTCACTTGCGTTAATTGGCAGAGATTCATAATTAAAATGTCTATTTTGCCCTTAGTTTTATTTCTCTTCTCCAATCTCCCCATTAAAACAAATAAGCCATTTTTTAGAGAATTTAATTAGCTCATAACTAGATTTTTGTGGAACGGTAAAAACTTGAGGTTAAGTTTTTCCATTCTCCAGCTAGATGGGGACTGGGGTGGATTGGCTTTACCTGACTTCTTATTGTTAGACTTGGCATCCTTGGCGTAATTTCCACTGACTTTGTGCCTCTACCTCCTGGATTTTTGATGGGGTGCTGAATTTTGTTTTTGCTGGTTTAGATGCTTTGGGCACTTTGCCACTGCTGATCAGTGTCAAAGTGCAAGTGCTCCCTGTATAAATTGTTATTATGATTGGTTATCTATGATTGACATATTTGATTTACTAGTAAGTCCCTAGTAAAGTGCACTGAGTGTGCCAGGGCTTGTAAATCAAATGCTACTAGTGGGCCTGCAGCACTGGTTTTGCAACCCACGTAAGTAGCTTGTTCAAATGTAACTCAGACCTGCCACTGCATTGTCTGTGTGCGATTTAAACTGCCATGTCGACCTGGCAAGCGCACCCACTTGCCAGGCCCTAATCTTCCCTTTTCTTACACATAAGACACCCCTCAGGTAGGCCCAAGGTACTCCCAGGGGCAGGGTGCAGTGTATGTGAAAGGTAGGACATGTACTGGTGTGTGTGACATGTCCTGATAGTGAAAAACTGCAAATTTGTTTTTTCACTATTGAAATGCTATCTGTCCTATAGGATAGCATGGGAGATACTTTGTAACATCTTACACGTATAACTTCCCATTCGGACAAGATAGAGGAATAAAGTTTAGGCTCTCTGGACTCAGAATTTAATAACACATCTTTTAGTAAAGATAGTTTTAAATTGTGTTTGAAAATGGCACTTTTAGAATGTAGGCATTTTTTTGTTTAACCATTTTGTGTGCTTCTGTCTGGTTGTGGATTGACTGTCTCATTTTAGAGTGACAGGGGCTGGGGATGTACATTCATTGTAGACAGCCACTGGAGGGTTGAGGTGTGCCTGGCCCTTCCTAGATTACTCAGAGCTGAGCTAAATAGACCATGAATGCATTTAGAATAGTGAGAGGAGTTTTCCTTGCACCTGTATAGGGCCTGTCTCCCTTGCACAATGCTGTCTCTACCCCCTGTGGTCATACTGCACCAGTGAGGATAGAACTGGCTTGGACTGGGCTCAGAGACCCGTGCACAAAGAAGAACAAAGACAAAATGGGATATAAGTAGTGGACTTTAAACCCCAGAATTTAGATCACTTCTGGGCTCAAGAGGAACCTTTTTGCCAAGGAGAAGAGCTGGAGAGCTGTAAGAAGGAGTACTGCCACTTTGCTGTGTTGGCCTGCAGTTGCTGCTTCTGCCAAGGAAGTGGACAAAGACTTGAACTTTGCTGTGAACCTGCTTGAAGAAGAATCTCCAAAGGCTTGTGTGTGCTGGCCTCCTGTTCTGAAGTCTCAGGGACACAAAGACTTCACCACCAGCTCCCCTGAACTCCAGTGCTGGGAGTTCTGACCTGCCAGGAGGTGCCTGTTCCAGTTCTGGGCCACTGAGGGTGTTCCTGCTGTTGGGAGCTGGAAGAGGCTTAAAGAAAGCAAGAAAAACAGCTCTGACGCCATCAGCGCCACCACCAGTGATGCCGCAACCTGCACCGAGGCTCTGATGCCCTTTGATGCCTGCCAACGCTTGCAGTTCTCAGACTTCCTGACGCCAGCGCTCGCACAGACACCGTCACTGCCAGTGCATGCATCCCGGAGCCGATAACCGCTGAGGGTGACTTCGCAAACTCTTCAACTTTGCATCGCCTCACCGGAACTGACGCCTCACCGCCGATGCCGCTATCTTCCCTTGTTCTGGACTCAACACATCGCCTCCTCGTGGACACGACGCCTTGTATCCCCCTTGGCAACCAGGGTACCAGCCTCAACCTTGGCACCGACGCCTCACCTCCACAATGCTGTGCAACATCCATAGACTTAGTTTCCAAGGTACTGTTGTTTGGGGGTCCGTGTGACTCCGTGCCCGATGCCGCGCACCTCGTGGTCAGAGCCATACTTTGGATTTATGCCTATTACAACGTCATAATAGCCCCAAGTAGAGCTATTTATTTTCTACAAGCTTTATTTTTGAAATAACTGTTTTTAAGTGCTATTTTACTACATGTATGCTAGATTTTTGTTGTTTTGGGCTTGTGGAGTTTAGAGAAAGATACTCAATTTTTCTAAACTGATGCGGTGTCCATTTGTGGTGTTATCACTGTGTTACTGTGTGTTTTGAGTACAAATACTTTACACGTTGCCTTTGGGATAAGCCTGTCTGCTTGTGCCAAGCTACCAAGGAGGTGAGCAGGGGTTATCTAAAGTGTGTATCCCCCTTACCCTGACTAGAAGCAAGGGTCCCTACTTGAACAAAGGTACCTACCTCTACCAACTAGAGACCACCAGTTCTAACACTTATTATCAGGTCACGTGGCTGGATATAATAGTTCATAGGGGTAAGGATGCTGTGTGCTTGATACTTTTCTTCTTGCTATAATGGTGCAAGAATCGAAAGGTGACTTACCCGTTTTTTTTAAAGATGGCTAGACTGCCAATAAGAACAATGTACAAGGTGCTAGTTGAAATTGAACATGGCTTTAAGTATTGTTTTAAAGCAAGACAGGTGCCAACTTGTAAAGTCTTAAGTTTACTCATTTCGTTATTAGTGCTTAGTTTCTGGAATTCTCAAGAGTATCAAGCATTGTGCGACTTTCATGTTGGAAACAGATTGTTAACGTGGGAGAAAATGAAACATTGTCTAGGGACAGGGTGCCATCGCTTTTGGCACATTTCTTTGTAGATTACAGGAATCTTGACAAGTAATTATCAAGAAATGAACTAATCAACTAAGGCTCTGATTAAGTTATTAGCAAAAACTGAGCTGACAGGGATATACAACTGGCATAGGGCCCTGAGGAAGTATTCCGATTTGTCCCTGATCTATGATTATCTAAATAAATTAGAGGAGGTAATTGGGTGTTGGGTGACCATTGGAGAATGGGAGCACATCTCTAGATTGGGTTATAAGTCCCTTATAGCATCCAATTTTGGGATTACTCTGAAGATGAATGGCATATTACACCCCACATGAAATTCATAAAATGTTTCCGACTAACCCAAGCAAGTGTTTTAGATGTGCACAATATGAGAAAGGGGACTGGTTACATATTTTTTTACTTTGCCCCAAATTGTTCCAATTCTGGAAGGATGTATTTTGAATCCTGAGTGAATGTTTATACTGGAAGCTCTGGTACTTTTGTTTGGGGCATCCTGCTCAACTTGGAAACTAAACAAATATATACATTATTTGATATCACTAGCCCTATATGTCGCCTGATCCTTGATACTACAATATTGGCGGTCAATTAATGTTCCAACAGCCAAAATCTGGCTTGATAAATTTGAAGAGGGTTACGCTTAGTGGATCGGAAATATCAAAAGGTATACAGCTGTTCGGGCACCGTTAGCTGCTTTGGAGAATAATATGATTTAGATATGCACTTTATTAAGTCTATTATGCAGGAGATGGTTATAGATAACATATGATTCATGTTTTTGCACTATATGTTCCTCAATCTGAATAGCACTTTTTGAATTTTCGCACTTTATTTGCTTTTTTGCTGTGATGTCTCTTCTATGTACAATTTTATGCTGGATTAATGCCTACTGAGGTCCATGTATGGATTTTAGATCTACTCAGCATATATGCACCTTACTTGTTCTAAATCTGCTTCTAAGGTCTTCATACGATATGCACTACAACACTTTACTTGTTCTAATGCTGCTTTACCTACCCTATATACGATAGTGTAGAGGAAAAATTCCTACTGAGGCTTGAGCAATACATGAGTTATTAGTTATTGGGTGCTATGAATGATGGTACATGACATTGTATAAGACTAGCTTCTACCAAATGTCCAAGCAAGGGAGAACATATGTACTCTATCTGTCCTAAAGTTGTTCTTAAGGACCGCGTATTATATGCACATTAACTTGATTACTTTTTTTTTGCACTTTTTATATTACACTTTCTTGTATGTTCTATACTTGCTTGTCAACCTATTGTGTTCACTGGTGCACTTTAGTGTACTATGTCTTTTTTATGCTGCTATATAGTCTGCAATATTCTGTCATTCTTGGTAATTATGGCTGTATCTGCTCATCCAATAACCCAGGACCTAACGAAGGACTCATACACGAGGGAACTGGCAAACATGAGAAAATAACAAATTATATGGGAGAGAAATGCCAGTAACAAATCAGTAAGCATTTCCAGGCAAAAGTGCTGTAGCTCAAATATGAATTTACCTTGAAAGAAGAAAAGACAAGAGGCGTTTGGCAAAACAGGAGCAGTTGGTTTAATTAGACACATTGGCTGGAAGCACAGTTACAGAAGTGAGTCTGAGGACTGTCTCAAAGTACAATTGATCTGAGCACCATGATATATGGTTCTTGGTGCATCATAAAACAATTCAGAGATCCTTTGTAGGAAATGGAATGCGGGCCTAGTCCTGGAGTCTTAAATTACTCCCGCCTGATAACAAATGCAGGTGGGTCTCGACCTTGCATGGACACAATGTGGGCCAGTGGGTAATGTGCCCAGATGTCCGGCTTGGGTAGCCCTTGCTGTGTGAGCTGTGTTCTGATTGGCTGTGTGTTTGTAAGTCAAGTGGCATCTAACTTTATGGTGTTTTGGGAATGCATGCACCCCTCTGGTCATGTCTGCTTTATTAGGGCCAATCTCCCTGGACCATTGTGGTGTCGCTGCCTATGCCACCCCACCTTTGATCTGTCAATCAGATGCCTCAGGCCTAGGTCACAGGGACTGCCTGCCCACGTATTACTGACTCGGGGTTGATGGAGTGGTCCTGTCGGGTGAATTTGACAACAGTGAAGCGATTTTGTTTTTATGTACACATGTTTCATTGCGTACATCGACATTGATTTTTTTCAATAGGTACAGTGCACTAAGGGAACTACATTTCTACTCACTTTGACTACTCTACTTAAGAACAATCTGCCTCAGAGGTCCTGCACTATAATCTCTGATGGGCCAGCCTCCATGGGCCTATTCTCCACAACCTTAAAAGTCCTGATATGTTGGCAAGATGGCACCTGTGTGAGCAGTTGCATTCGGCCGCTCCTCCCCAGCTCACAGTTCAGAGATCCATGCAGAATACATTTACCCTGATCAGTACGTATTTTGGGCATGTTTACCTGAGGCCAGTTTCGGGGGATCAGGCTTGGCTCCGGCTTGGAGCGCAAAAGGCAATATCAACAGCAGCAGAGCTGATTGCTAGTTGAGTGGAGCGAACGCTACAGAGGATGCTCCCTGGCCGTTCAGACACTTTCTAAGGGTCGGGTGGCTCACGGCTGGGATTTTCCCCAAGGATATAATGCCGCCGAAGTCGGTGCTGGTGGTCCGGGACTGGGCTACAGAGTCAACATTAGCTGCTAAGAGCTCTATCTACCCTGCCCCCGCTCTAAGTTGGGGTGCGGGGTAGCGCGAACACCAGTGAACGTAAACCAGCAACAAGGAGTAACAGGAGCCCAGAAACTATTTTGACCGTGGATATTGGCAGTGGTGATCTTGGTGAGCCGGCACAGATGTTTCAAGCGCAATTATCACCGCAATGGCTATTACCAAGTTTTTCAAACTGTGGTGAGTGCAACCCACCAGGACATTGTGGAGGAGCCACGCCTGAATTTGCTGACTCCATTAGGGGTTATTCCCCAGCTGGTTTCTCAGGTTAGTGACATGACAATTGGCATTTAGAGTGGGGAAGTGTCCACAGAAATGCATATCTTTACAAAGGAAGAAAGTAGGGAATTGCATGGGCTAGTGGATATTTCAGCTGAGGGAGAAGCTTTGAAGAAGGTTATGGTGGAGAACCTTGTACAGCCTGTTTTTTTGATCCACCAGGAAAGCAGCATAAAAGATTATACGTACAGTGTAGAAAACGGGGAGCAAGTTGCAGATACAAATGCAAGACATGCGCAACAGTTATCACTGCCATTAGAGCGGAGGAGCCCAGTAATAACCAAGCTCATGGAAGGGGCAAGTGGCCAAAGGTATCTTGAAGACTTCCGGGACTTAGGGAATACATTTACTTCCCTTACTGACAATTCAGAAGTCAGTTCCGAAGGGTCAGATAATGAAATCAGTTTATCAACCTCCAGCACCAGCATAGGGAGCCTGCCTGATGGGCCAGGGACTGCAATCAGATGGAGGAGGCGTTATAGATGCAGAAAAGAAAGAATACACCATAGGCATTCAGCGGGTGGATCTAAAAAAATGTGGATCAAGTGCCAATCTAAAATGGGATTACTCCACTAAAGAAAAACATTCATGTGGAGCTATCAAGACAAGGACACCTCAGTATCGTAGAGAAGGATTTACAGTCGGTGGCAAAAGGGTTAGAGGAGCCCTCACTGAAATTAATCTATGACTCTATTAAATAACATCAGGATGAGACATGGGCTGATGTCAAAAAAACTAGGCTAACCACAAAAAAGCTACAAGGAGCAATCAGGAACATTGCCAAAGCATGCTCTGAAATGGGGGAAAGGCTATCAGCAGCTGAAGAGTGGACTATTGTTCTGGAAACAGATGTTGCCATGATACAAACCCAGACGGAGGCTCAAGGTTCTCAGATCAGTGATATGCAATGGAAGCTGGAGGACTATGAAACCAGATAGCGACGCAACAATCTGCGAATTCTTGGTATCGAAGAAGGTATGGAGGGGAATAATATTTGGGCATATATGGTTGGCCTGATGAAGGGGGCTTTCCCTGAGCTGCAAACCTGGAGTTGGGAGATGGAAATCCAAAGACTATATCGATTTCCTTTTATATTGAGAAAACCAAGATCTTCACAGGATGGATAACTTAACAAATTGAGGGCTATCATTGTCTACTTCAGAAACTATTAGCTTTGGCAAGCAGTATTTGAAAAGGCCCATCAGGATGCTAAACGTGTTTTTAAGGGAGAATCCTTTTTTCCAAGACTTGTCAGGTGACGGTTAAGAGGCGGTAGAGATTGAGGCAATTAATTCAGCCATGTCAGGCTCTTGGGGCCAAAGCCTTTTTAATGAACCCCGGCCACCTCAAAATAGTACTAGAACAAGTGTGTTCACCTCTGAAATAAAGGCTAAAGAATATATAGATGAATTGGGTAAAGGTGCCCGAGCAGCCTTTATTTGCTGGATGAAATTTATGATTAGGAGTTTTGATATAAATTATGATAGCTTTTAGAGGGAGACAACCGGATGGGAGTGTATTCATGAGATTTTCATTAGTAGGGTGTATGTCTGTTTTATTAGTAAAGGATATGGTGCAATCGGTGCTTCTGAGCAGGGGAGAAGGAGGAGCACAGTTGCCATCATTCAGGCCAGCGGTGGTTTGTTTGCTTCATGGTTTTGGTGGGGGAGGGGTTGGGGGCCGTCGGGATGGGGTGGGGGAAGGTGGGATGGGGTTGGGCACGAGGGGGTATTTGAAGGAGGAAATAAGTACTTTGCATGAGGTGACTCAAAATATATTTTGGTTGAAAGGACGAGGGTATGATCTCAGTGGCTTGACTAATCTGCAAAATTTAGGGGCATAGAAAATTACAAGATGGCCAATAGGATGCTACTTTGGGTCATAACTGTGAACATATGTGGTTTAAATATTGATGCCAAAAGACTTAAGGTAGTTGAGGATTTAAAAATCTTGCGGGCTGATATACTCTGTTTGCAGGAAACACATGTGGAGGGCTCTAGGAAAAGATTGCTTGCGTCTCTTGGATTTACCCTTATAGCATATACTACGCAAGGCACGAGAACAAGAAGGGTGGACAGTCTAGGGGGAAATAAAGAATTTAGCTATAAAAGTTGCCTTGTGGATAAATATGGGTGGTGGGCTATTGTGGAATGTCATTATGCTAAGGTAGCTTTTAAGATATGTTCAGTTTATGGGTTTACAATGGAAGACCCTGCTATATTTGATTTTCTGAATACAGAATTGGCTGTATGGCCTACCCCGATAATACTGTGCGGTTATTTGAATATCAATGGATTGGTGGGCTGTGGAATGTTAGTACAGATAAATATGCCGGGTGCAAACCGAGAGTTTTTAAAGCACTGTCTCATCTAATAAAGGATAATGGGTTGGTGGATGTATGGCATAATCTTAAAGCACCTGACCTGGGGATCACTTTTTTCCGGCCTCTCACAGGTCACATGTAGACTATGTTTTGGTCTCACATAATTTGCCATCAAAATGTAAAAATGAAACATTTCCCAGAGTTATGTCGGACCATAATCCATTGATTCTAGAGGTTTTTCTTTCTGGGGTCACAATAATAGCACAAAGCTGGTCCTCTGAAAGGGGATTACTGGCCAATTAGCATTATATCGCTCATATGAGCAAATGGATTTCAGACTTTTGGAGTGTAATAGAGGTAGTGCTGGTATTGGTATGGTGTGGGATGCCTTTAAGGCTGATGTGAGGGGGGAAACGCTCAGTTTCATCCTGAATCAACATTAAAAACAGCAATTACAATTGATTAAGCTGTATTAAAATAAGGGGGATATTGAGGAGGAGCTCGTAGGTGCCATTGCCATGGATTCAAACATTGAAAATATACAATTTAAACTTGCATTAGCCAGGGCTGGTATTAGTGACATTTTAATGGCAAGGGCAGCGGAGAAGTTTATTGCATGGTGACAGGAATATCATGAATATAGCGAGAGAGTGGGGCACTTGTTGGCGTTATGCCCAAGACATAAAATAGTCCGTGATGAGATCGCGGTGATTAGAAATTGCAAGGGTGACGTAGTTACTGATTTAGCTGAGGTCCACAAAGAACTTCAGGAATTTTATGAGAGATCATATGGTAATGAGGAGGTATTTAATGAAGAAGATACAAGGAATTATCTGGATTCTATCCAAGTAGAGAAGATCTCCCTTGAAGATCATGATTCACTAGAGGCCCCGTTTATGGGGGAAGAAATATATATGGCCCTTAAGGACCTCCCCTCAGGGAAAGCCGTGAGAACTGACAGGATCCCACTTGATTTCTGTAAACTGTTTATTTCTATTTTAGACCGGATCTAACTAATACACTATGTTAGATTCAAAAGAGGCAACCTGCACCAGAGTCATAGGCCAGGACCAATATAAATGTATTTCTAAATAAAAAAGGGAAATCATCGATGGACCCCGGGTCTTATAGACCAATCTCATTGATTAATAGCGATGCTAAAGTATATTCGAAGGTTTTAGTCACTCGGCTGAGTCAAGTTATAGGAAAGGTGATATCCCCCAGACAACACAGCTTCATTCCAGGAAGAGGAACCACTAACCATATTAGGAAAGTTATAACACTATTTGATGCTGCCGCTATCGCACAATACCCTATGGCCCTAATGTTGTTGGATGCAGAGAAAGCGTTTGATAGGGTCTCCTGGGATATCTATGGGCAGTGTTGAAGTCGTTTGGTGTGGGTAAGGGCTTCACAGATCTATACAGGCAATTTGCAAAGATCCTACAGCCCAGCTTCAACTGATGGGAGGGCAGTCGGACCAAATACGGATTAAAAGGGGGACAAGACAGGGATGTCCCTGTGCTCCATTATTATTTGCTTGTTATAGTGATTCCTTGATTCGGAAGATTGAGGCTATTGTTAGAATCAAACCTATGTGTTTTCAGAGGTGGAATAAGAAAATACTGGGCTATGCTGATGATTTAGTGGCAGTAACCACTGATTCTAGCTTAGCTAAAGAGGACATCAAAAAGAAAGCCCTGACATTTGCGAAAATATCTGGATATGAGTTAAATTGGCATAAAACACAAATAATGGTAAATAGGCTGGTACAACTAGATGATCCACGGGTAGTGGACTTGGAAGTATCTCTGAGAGTAAACATAGCAGCAGAGGTGGATCGAATCATTGAGATGAACATTGCTCCAGTTTTTCAGAAGGGGAAAAGGACTTTGGCAAGATGGACAACTTACACCTGTCTATAGTTGGTTGTTGTAATATTGTGAAAATCTTTTTTTTGCCTAAAGTCCTGTATTTTTTAGAGTGATCCCACTGGAGATAGAGAAGCGCTAGTTTAAAGAAATGGACAATATGATCTGTAGGTTTATCTGGGCATATGGTAAGATGAGGAGGGCATTCAAATTCATGACACTTCCCAGGGAGATGTGTTGTCCCAAACCTGAAATTGTATTATTGGTCTGCAGTGCTCCAATATATGTGTTTCTTAGTTGGGGGGAGATTCGTGTGATGGCACACCTAACCCCTATTACTACTTGGCGAAGAGGCTAGACATTGTTTTCTTAGACATATGGAGCCAAGCTATTATAAGAAAGTCAGATTTAAGACCCTCAGGGCAGCATATGGGGTTTGGTCTTCTCTGAAAAAAAGATGGGCTTGGGGAGATTGAATTTGTATACCCCACTTCTAAGGGACCCTGAGCTTCCTGGCATTTTTCACTATATAGTATTGTCACGCTGGGAAGACTTAGGTGTCAGAAGAGTGGGGACCTCTATGTCGAAGAGACATTAGCTTCATTCGAAGAGGTTCAAGATAAATATAGGGTTGATCAGAAAGATCTTTTTAAGTATCTGAAGATACAGAACTTCCTCTATATAAAAGCTGGGGGGGCCAAGAGGCTTTACTAAGGATGCTATAATGGAAGTGGTGGTGAATAAAGAGAGGTGCTCAATTAGTCAGATATTCGAGGGTTTGAATTCAACATTGCAAGATGACCTTGAGAAACATAGGGCTGATTAGGGTGGTGGTCGGACCACCTCCAACATCTAGCAGAGTGGTCTGACTGCCTCAATATGACGCAGTCAGTTGGACTGCATCAGTCAAAGATACTGACCAACAGTTCCATCTTGCTCAAGGAGTCCATCGGAGCATCGGCCAGATCGTATACCCTACAATAGGGGCAGTGCCAGAGAAGGTACCACCATAGGGATGAATGATGGCCCATTCTGACTGCCTTTTCCTGGCAGTCTGCCCACCATGAAAAGGCAGCCAGAATGGGAATTTGGGGGCCCCTAGAAGGGCCTCTGTCCCCCATGGACCTCCGCAATGGGCCCAGGGCGGCACATGTGGTGCCCCCCACCACATGGTCCCTGGCACACTGTGCTTTGCAAGATGACTTTTAGCATTGCAGCTTGTGCTTTGGTCCTTTTCGAGGCTGCAGCACAAGCCGCAATGGTAAAAGGCATTTTTGCGACCGACTACACAGCAGTCGCATTGTAATCAGGTAGGTGGATCCGCCGACATATAGTCAGTCAGACACCTGCCCAAAACTATGTCCGACCTCCATCGTAATCAGTCCCATAGTGATGAATAGGATTGTCATGTGTTCTATACAGGGCCTATTGTAGTTTTCCCTATGTTAGCCTAACTGTGCACGACACAGGTCGCCTTAGCTTTGCACACGTTACTACATAATCGCATTTGCTTCTGTGACACATTATATTTTCACAAAGAACCTGTAATTGTTCTGATCTTTCCTGGGATTTAGTCTGAACAGCAGACGAGTTCAAACAACAATGACCCTTGTTATTTTGTTCTGGTCAGGCACTCGCACCTGGACACAACTCAGAAATGCAGCTGTTGTTTATGAACATGTGAACCTTCTTCATATAGGTACGCACAGTAATGAAACACACAGAGCCAGATATTTTCTGAGACAAGATCACAGCTGTATCCGAGATGAAGAACATTCATCTGTGTATGCTAAGGCATGGGGTTCGCTACTAAGCCCAGAGATCATTGCTGTATAATCAGTTTTGCATCTGTAGAAGAGGCAGGGGTCAGGCTATTCTGTCTTATAATATGACAGGGCTTTTCATAATATATGGTTTATTGACAATGATGATGGCATTTTTGCTAGGTAGTTGTTTTCTGATTGTGGCACATATACTGCATTTCAGAGCACAATAGTTTAAATAAGCATTTAAAGCTTCCTTCATGTCTCTTTCATATCTTACTGTGGACGAGTGCGAGTGTGTGAGTGAACAGGAGTGTCCTGTCTCCACGATCCCTGAGTGGGTCGGGAGTATTGTGTTCTGGAGTGTAAATTCACTTGTTCTTCTGGTTATGAGTAGGGGGAGCAAGCAAGACAATATAGGTCGTTGGACTAGGGCTCATGGTACTTAGGTGGTATGGTGACTATCTACTAATGTTCTATTGTCCCAAGCATAGTTCTGTTCCTGAGCAGAATCCCTGCAACAAGATCTGAAATTGCGTTTAACTGGAGGGTGTTTTTTAGAATCCCTTTAGCTGGATCATACTCTTTTGTGCTCTGCTGGGCTGCAGGCTCAACAATATAAAACAATGTTTGATCTTTATTACACACCGGCCAAAATTGCTAAATGGGGGAATTCTGTTGGTGTTCAGTGTCCCCGTTGTCAAAGCATAGAAGCGCACCTAATTCAAATGTTTTGTACCTGTTCACTCTTAGATATCCTAAAGAAGGATATTGTACATTTAACGGAATACTCCCTGAGCCTAAAGGTTACTTAACTCCAGATTTAATGCTGTTGGGTGTGTGCAGCAAAGGGACTACTAGAGCAGAACATTATTTTTTGTTTGTGCCCGTGCTTGTGGTCAGAATTTGAATTTCTTTGGCCCAGTTAGATCCGGTAGTTCCTGGAAAGCCGGAGAGCCAGAAAAATGGGAAACTGATTTGGGCACCAATTCATTGATGGAAAAGGGATATACAGATAGATCAAGGTGAAATCTGAATTTAAAAATATTTTGTATTATATGTGATTATTTGGGGAAAGATGGAATACACTGTTTTAGCACTTTATTAATGGATAGGTGTTGTCCTGATATTTTTGATAGAAAAAGGATTGGTCATTTTCATAAACTGGATCATGATGAAATATGTAAAATAAGATGATTGTATGGTGTTGTGACAAAATTGAATTGAATGAATTAAGATGAATTTATTACAAACTGATCGTTGATGCTATTGGAATGATCCGAATCCTCGGTTCTTTTTTTGTAAGTTTGTTTCTTATGGATGAATCTCCTCATGTATTTATGTATTTATTATTGGTAAAATTTGCAATAAAAATATCCAGAAAAAAAAGATCCTGATATGTTACTTCTAGTGGTACCTTGCGTGTAATGCAGCATTGATTAAAGGGCATATGGACAGTATCAGACCTTTTGGCACTTTAGCTCCCATGGTAATGTATTGAGTCCCATTTTGTTAGCCTTGTGCTGAGCTCAAAACCTGACAGGAGCCATCAGGGCCACTGGTTTTGTGAGGTTTTTCATTAAAATGCAGGTTGAAGTAATGAAACTGGAAAAACACCATAAAGTGATAAGTCTTGAAGAGAAGCTATCATGCTAAGAGATCCAAAAGGAACTTGGTTGTGAGGTAGTTTTCCAGGGTTTCAGTTGATGTGATTTTATGTGTTACTAATGAATCACTGTTATTGCACTAGATCTCATCCTCACACTCACACTAGTGCTACCTGCTCGGCCATCAAGGTACCTGTGCCGACTTTGCCTCTGGCATTCTACACACAGCACCAGAGGTGCTATCATGCTAAGAGATCCAAAAGGAACTTGGTTGTGAGGTAGTTTTCCAGGGTTTCAGTTGATGTGATTTTATGTGTTACTAATGAATCACTGTTATTGCACTAGATCTCATCTCATCCTCACACTCACACTAGTGCTACCTGCTCGGCCATCAAGGTACCTGTGCCGACTTTGCCTCTGGCATTCTACACACAGCACCAGAGGTCCACGGTAATCAATAGGCGAGTGAATGTATTTGGGTGAAAGTACCCATTGGGTGTTTTGAAAAATGAAATGGCATGATGAGGGAAGACATATGAAGGATCTGTTTGCTGAGATGGGGTAGCAGCTGTAGTCATACAGGGAGGGTGCATATCTCAAATATGACTCACTTCAGCGTATCATCAGTGACATGGATCCCGGCCAGCTCTGTGGCCTGACTGACTGTTCTAGAACGCCCCATCTCCAGTCCAGGTAACATACAAACAAGAATACTGGCAGCAACATATGTCAGGTCTACAAATCTCACCATGTCCACTAACAGACTGCATGCCAATTGCACACAGATGGCCAATGTTGTAACAGTTTTGACTCTTAGGGGCTGATTACAATGGTGGACGGACTTCAGTCCGTCCGCCATCGTATTGGGGATTGGGACCGCCCGACATGCTGTCGGCGGTCCCGTAGTAGGCATTACAATGCGACCGCCACCACGGCAGTTGCAATGCCTATATTTAACATTGTGGCGGGTGCTGCTGGCTGGGTTTGCTAGGTTTCCCTTGGTGCCGGCAGAGCTATGGTTCACAAACTACAGCTAGGCACTTTGCCAAAAAAGGGTCATTTTTCACTGCAAAATTGAGGTGTGTCCACATTGCGTTTTGCGCCGTTTCCTGTCGCGGGCACTAGGCCGACCCACACAAGTGAGGTACCATTTTTCTCGGAAGACTTTGGGGAAAGCGGGGTGGGTGGAAACATGTGGATCCACGCAGATTCCAGAACATTCCACCACAGAAATGTGGGGAAAATGTGTTTTTTTTGACAATTTTTTAGGTTTGCAAGGGATTCTGGGTAACAGAACCTGGTGAGAGGCAGTCAAGTCACCTCATCCTGGATTCCGCTGGGTGTCTAGTTTTCAAAAATTTATAGGTTTGCTAGGTTTCACTAGGTGCCGGCAGAGCTATGGTTAAAAAACTACAGCTAGGCACTTTGCCAAAAAAGGGTCATTTTTCACTGAGAAATTGAGGTGTGTCCACGTTGCGTTTTGCGCCGTTTCCTGTCGCGGGAACTAGGCCGACCCACACAAGTGAGGTACCATTTTTCTCGGAAGACTTTGGGGAACACGGGGTGGGTGGAAATTTGTGGATCCATGCAGATTCCAGAACTTTCCACCACAGAAATGTGGGGAAAATGTGGTTTTTTTGACAATTTTTTAGGTTTGCAAGGGATTCTGGGTAACAGAACCTGGTGAGAGGCAATCAAGTCACCCCATCCTGGATTCCCCTGGGTGACTAGTTTTAAAAAATGTATAGGTTTGCTAGGTTTCCCTAGGTGCCGGCAGAGCTAGGGTTCAAAAACTACAGCTAGGCACTTTGCCAAAAAAGGGTCAATTTTTCGCTGCGAAATTGAGGTGTGTCCACGTTGCGTTTTGCGCCGTTTCCTGTCGCGGGCACTAGGCCGACCCACACAAGTGAGGTACCATTTTTCTCAGAAGACTTTGGGGAACGCGGGGTGGGTGGAAAGTTGTGGATCCACGCAGATTCCAGATCTTTCCACCACAAAAATATGATGAAAATGTGTTTTTTTTGACAATTCTTTAGGTTTGCAAGGGATTCTGGGTAACAGAACCTGGTGAGAGGCAGTCAAGTCACCCCATCCTGGATTCCCCTGGGTGTCTAGTTTTCAAAAATGTATAGGTTTGCTAGGTTTCCCTTGGTGCCGGCAGAGCTATGGTTCAAAAACAACAGCTAGGCACTTTGCCAAAAAAGGGTCATTTGTCACTGCGAAATTGAGGTGTGTCCACGTTGCGTTTTGCGCCGTTTCCTGTCGCGGGCACTAGGCAGACCCACACAAGTTAGGTACCATTTTTCTCAGGAAGACTTTGGGGAAAGCGGGGTGGGTGGAAATTTGTGGATCCACGCAGATTCCAGAACATTCCACCACAGAAATGTGGGGAAAAATGTGTTTTTTTTGACAATTGTTTAGCTTTGCAAGGGATTCTGGGTAACAGAACGTGGTGAGAGGCAGTCAAGTCACACCATCCTGGATTGCCCTGGGTGTCTAGTTTTCAAAAATATATAGGTTTGCTAGGTTTCCCTAGGTGCCGGCAGAGCTATGGTTCAAAACTACAGCTAGGCACTTTGCCAAAAAGGGTCATTTTCACTGCGAAATTGAGGTGTGTCCACGTTGCGTTTTGCGCCGTTTCCTGTCGCGGGCACTAGGCCTACCCACACAAGTGAGGTACCATTTTTCTTAGAAGACTTTGGGGAATGCGGGGTGGGTGGAAATTTGTGGATCCATGCAGATTCCAGAACTTTCCAACACAGAAATGTGATGAAAATGTGTTTTTTTTGCAATTATTTAGGTTTGCAAGGGATTCTGTGTAACAGAACCTGTTGGGAACCAGTCAAGTCACCCCATCCTGGATTCCCCTGGGTGTCTAGTTTTCAAAAATGTATAGGTTTGCTAGGTTTCCCTAGGTGCCGGCAGAGCTAGGGTTCAAAAACTACAGCTAGGCACTTTGCCAAAAAAGGGCCATTTTTCACTGTGAAATTTGGGTGTGTCCACGTTGGGTTTTGAGCCGTTTCCTGTCGTGGGCACTATGCCTACCCACACAAGTGAGGTACCATTTTTATCGGAAGACTTAGGGTAATTCCGGTTTGTAAAGCAACTGTTATTACCTATTGACTTTCGATGCATTTCTGCCTTCCAAATGAAAGACAATGTGTAAAAAGAAGTCATTTTGAAAAATGACCGATAATTCTCATGCTAATATGAGTATTCCCAATTTTGGAAATGTGCAAATATCTACTGTTTCTAAACTCTATATTTTGTTCCCATTTCAGAAATACATAGGTGTCTTTCAAACCGATTTTTCCATGTATACATTTTCCCACAATAATTGCTTTATACCCGGTACATATTAAAAAGCCATTGCAAATTGCTGCTCAGTTTTTGGCTCTGGGTTCGTCGGGTTCTTGGTGAACCTACAAGTCCTGTATATCCCCACAGCCAGTAAGGTCCAGCGGATGTAACGGTATATTGCTTTAAAACAGCTGTCATAATTAGAAGAAGTTACTGGTGAAAACGTTGACACAAAAGGCTGTTTTTTTCAACTAATTTTCAATTTGTCCTATATTTAACTGTTAGTATCTATAAAGAAACCTTGATGGATCTACACAAATGACCCCTTGCTGAATTCAGAATTGTGTCTACTTTTCTAAAATGTATAGCTTTCCAGGATCCATTATTGCTTTCATACCCATTTCTACCATTAACTGGAAGGAGGTTGAAAGCACAAAAAATAGCAAAAATAGGCCATGTCCCAGAAAAATGCCAAAACTGTGTAAAAAATGTTGGTTTTCTTACAAAAGTCTGTCATTTCCTAAAATCTGGGAAAATGGTGATTTCAGCCCCACAAACCATTTTTTGATACCATTTGCAGGGAAAAACCCAGACGCTTTCATTTGCAGCACTTTTTTCCCATTTTTCCCCCAAAAAACAAAATTTAGCTGTATTTTGGCTAATTTCTGGGTCCCCTCCAGGAGAATCCACAAACCCTGGGCACCGTTAGAATCCCCATGATGTTGGAAGAAAAGGACGCAAATTTGGCGTGGATACCTTATGTGGTCAAAACGTTACAGGGGACTAAGCACGCACTACCCCAAATAGCCAAAAAAAAGGCTTAGCACAGGGGGGGAAAAGGCCTAGCAGCGAAGGGGTTAAAAGTATGTGATCTATTTTTTTTGTATAAGTATTGCTTTCGCTTTTTAATATATGTGTTAAATTTTTTGTGGTGATTAATTTTATGTTAATTACATTTTGCGTCTTTTAGTTCTGTAGAGGGTTGTGGGTTTATAGGGGATTAGGGTGGGAAGTAATTTAATTATAATAGACTAATTAATATTTTTTATTTATTAGTATTTATTTAATTTCGATTTTATAGTGTTAATTGTGGGAATTAATTTATTATTAATTAATTATTAATTGGTTGTTAATTTGTATTAATCAATTAATTGGTAATTATGTTAATTGTGTTATTTTGTTTAGGAGCAGGTTGTGGGTTTATAGGGGATTAGGGTGGGAAATAATTTTATAATAATTAATATTTTTTATTTATTAGTATTTATTTAATTTAAAAGTTATAGTGTTAATTAAGGGAATTAATTTATTATTAATTAATTGGCTGTTAATTTTTATTAATTAATTAATTGGTAATTATGTTAATTGTGTTATTTCTTTTAGGAGTGGGTTGTGGGTTTATAAGGGAATAGGGTGGGATGTAATTTAATTATAATAAATTAATTAATATTTTTTATTTATTAGTATTTTTTTAATTTAGATTTTATAATGTTAATTGTGGGAATTCATTTATTATTAATTAATTATTAATAGGTTGTTGATTATTATTAATTAATTGGTAATTATGTTAATTGTGTAATTTTTGTAGGAGCGGGTTGTGGGTTTATAGGGAATAGTGTGGGAAGCAATTTAATTTTAATAAATGTAATAATAATTTTTATATATTCATATTTATTTAATTTATAATTTATAGTGTTAATTGTGGGAATTAATTTATTAATAATTATTTATGAATTGTTTTTCATTAATATTAATTAATTAATTAATTGGTAATTAATAAAGTTAATTGTGTCATTGTTTAGGAATGGGTGGTGGGGTTTATAGGGGAATAGGGTGGAAAGTAATTTATTTAAAATTAATTAATAATTAATTGTTAATTAATGGTAATTAATTTATTAAAAATTAAATATGGCAATTGTGTAATTCATTTGAGATGTGAGTTGTGGGGTTTATAGTGGTAAAGGGTGGGAAGTAAATTCTTTTAAATTAATTAATAAGTTGTGTAATTGATAATAATTTAATAATGTAAAATTAGTTATGGTAATTGTGTAATGATTTTTAGGTGTGTGTTGTGGTGTTTATTGGGATAAAGGGAGGAAAGTATTTTAGGTTTTATTAATTAATAATTAGTTGCTCATTATTATTCATTCATTAATTGATAAATATTTATGGTAATTGTTTAATTTTATTTTGTGTGTGGATTTTGGTTTTATAGGGGTAATGTTTGGTGAGTAAATAAATTTTTATCTGTTTTATCTGTTTTAATTTGTTATTTAATTAATAATATTTGTTTATTTGATCATTAATTATGTTAATTATGGAGGTACGCTTTTTTAGAAATTTAGATGTGTGTCGTGAATTGTGTGGAGTTATAGGGTAGGAAATAAAAAATAAAAATGTATGTAACATTTAATGTTTTTGAATATATTTAATTTCTATTAAATATAGTTATTTGTCTGTAAAAGTTTTTAATTCTTTTATAAAATAATGTTTGTAGGTAATATTTAGATTTTTTAACAGTATAATATGTTTCTATCTTTTGTAATTTTTATTATTTTTATATATGTTTTCTTTTTCTGTTTTTAACATCTTTTGTATTGTAGTTGATATTTTGTCTGTTTTTAATTTCGAATTGACTTCAGTGGGAATATTAATTGTTACCCCTCTGCTATCCAACACTTTCCCTACTGTTGCACTCACTGGAGTGGGAATAGTAATTTGTACCCCTCCGCTATCCAACACTTTCCCTACTGTTGCACTCAATGGAGTGCAAAATGTAAGTTTAAAAATTATTAAATGTTTTAATGTTTTAATTTATATCATTTTTATTAGATTTGTTGTTATAGGTGTATGTATATATATATATATATATATATATATATTTATTTGTACATTTGTATATATTTATAACATTTTAAAATAAATTAAAATTATTAGTTTAATTGTTTTAAAGTAAATATACATTTATATATTGCATTTTATATACGTATGTTGAAATTTTTTAATTACATTTATTTATTATATTTGTTAATATGTACATTACATCTAAATAATTTTTTATTTAATTTATTTTACATTATTTTTATATATTAAAAAACGATATTTTGTACATCGATATTTTTTACATCAATATTACTTTTTCGATATTTTTATACTTTACATTATAAAGATAGGATGTCGATATTTTTTACATTGTTATTTCTGTGTCGATATTTGTTTATGGGGATATTTTGGTAATCAATATTATGTCAGTGATCCGAAATAAACATATTTCTCCTTGTTACACCTCACTCTGGGAGGCGTATGGATTTGGCGCTTCCCCAGGTATACATGTTTTTGTAAATGTTGGGCAGCATCAAAATCCATGGGTGTTGTCTGGGAAAATCCACTGCAATGCCCATGGAACGCCTCCTGGGCGCAGAGTAAGGTAATGCAGCGATTTGCAGTGTGTTGCCTTATTCAAGATTTATGAGGTCACTTAAAGCCAAGCAGGGTAGCTTGGCGTGGCTTCATAAATCGGATTGAGAGCCCTGCGTCTTTCATGTACCCTCTTCTCCTGGTGCAAAAGTGACTCAGGACTCTCATAAATAGGCCCCCCATGGTCTCATTTACAATCTTTTGCCGCAGGTCAGTGCTGCAACCTTCCTGCTGCACTGCCCTACAGCAAAAGAAAAGGGCAGGAAGGTGCCTCATCTATCAGATACAGCGCATTCCTCTCCTCTTTCCCTGAGCTGGCGCTTAATTGGCTGCCATTCGCCAACGTAGGCACCCTTGCACCATGGTGCAAGGGTGTCTGCGTTGTGGGAGTGATTGTTTTTGTGCAGGAAGGGACACCTTCCTGCAAAAAAAAATCAGGGGAGGCAATTTTCCCCTTCTATGTGTGCTGCTGAATGCAGCACACATAGAAAGAGTAAAAAAACTAGAAGAAATAATGTTATTTCTCCTCGTTAGACCTCGGCTTTTGATGCATTCCCAGGTTTACAGAACGTTGTAAATCTGGGATTGTGTCAAATTCCATGGGTGTTAAATGGGAGTACCCATTGTAACCCCATGGCACACCTCCCCATCACAATGTGAGGCAACTGAGCGACTTGCGCTGCATTGCCTCACACCATGTCCACAGGGCCATGAAAGGCCACGTAGGGTGGCTTAACGTGGCCTTGTAGATATGGCACTGCAGTGTGCGTCGCCAGAGCGTCTTCAAAAGTGATTTTCCAGCAGTACAGGGGCCATTTAAATGATGCCCCCAGTGTCTTGCACAAGTCAAGAAGGTAGGTGCCTTGATGAATACGTCGATTTCTAATAGTTGATCAGCATTTTCGAAATAGAATGAGCAGGCAGGTTACAGAATTCCTTGAGCTGTATGATGGGTCGTTTTTACCAAGTTGGATTGTATAAAGTCTTTCTCTTTGCCGTGTTACATCACAAATATCCTGATTTATTGTAAATGACTTCTGTAAGAGATGTGCTTTGCAGAAAACCGCTATGCAACGCCATTGTGCATTGAAAAAACTGCACAAGAGGTAACCGTGCATGAATAAGTCTGCAGATATTTCCAATTGTGCCTAGAAAACAATCTTTGCAAATTGAACATTAGTGTCATTGTTTGCTTCCATTTTCCAGCTTTACTGAGTTTGATTATTGTAAATTATCGTACTAAACAGTAAAAATAAGCTTGGAAGTGGAACAATATAGCTGGAGGAGGGGTAATTCCAGAATGGTATAGAATGCTTTTATGGCACTTTAGATGGCACTAATATCTTCACTGCTCTAAAACATTACTGTTGTTTCACTGGCGAATCTGTTAGTACATCTCTGGTTAGCTAATTAAAGCGTCATCTATGAAAGAATGTCAGCAACGATAATACTTCTATCACCAGCTAGGATCAAATTAAAGTGTATTTTCTGAAACAATACATTTAAAAAAATTGAAAACAGAAAACCTGTATCCAAAGTAAAGTGTCATGGATGTTTTTACAAGGAGAGAAGTTTAAGAGTTTCTCTCGAAATCCATACAGAAAAATTATTAACCCAAGCTTGATGTTGGAAATGGCCCTTTCTAGGGTGCTTTCCCTCGACTTTTTGCTTTTTTCCTTCACAGTTTTACGCTGATCTGGATGCTAGCCATAGGACTTTGGGCGCCCTTCAGTGCCAAAGTGCTGTGCTCATCATATAACTAATTCAAGTTATCTGTAAGTCTGTTGTCAAGGGGTAAGTCATATGCCCAGGTCATGTATCTCGAATGCTCCTTCGTGGGCCTGCAGCACTTGTTGTGCATCCACAGCGGTAGCTTATCGATTGTGCCACAGGTTTGCCCCGGTGGGTCCTGTGTGGACAGGTTACTGTTACTCGGGTTGGCATTTTAAAAAGCTACATGCTAAGGTTCTGCATGTCTCTTGCTATATCAGAGTTCTCCCTGAGGACAGGGTGCAGTGTTGGGAAGAGGTAGGGCATGTGCATGTGTGCGTTACATGCACGGGTTGTGAGTGGCACCGGGTGGTGTCTTCGGTACGACGGGCCTGCTTCTCGTATTGGATTAGCATAGGGAAATGTAGGGAAAGGCTATTGAGCAGTATTTCCTACGGGCAGAGTAGTAGCAGTGGAAATGTTACTTTTGGGAAAGTGGGAATTTCGATGCTCATGGCTCTGTGTGCCTGTCGGCCTGTCTACAATTCATATCTGGGTGCTAGGTGGACAGCTACATCTGTGCATTCCTGATTGAAGGCCATAAACTAGGGTCTCAAGGGAAACTGCAGACCTCTGACTCTGAGGGGCCTTTCTGGGATGGTTACTTGGGGGTGGTATAGGCACCTGCATTCCAAAGGGCAGGGTCTTGGCCCCACTAAAGATAGTGATCTAACCTCCCGGGGAAAGATTACAGATAGGACAGAATTTAGAGAGGAACTGTGCATTTCAAAGTTGACCTTTTGAACTGATTGCATCTTCAAAGGCCATTGTGGGTATGTCTACCTGGGCTCTGGCCTCACCAGTTAGAAAGGCTTTGGATTTGGAACTATAGCACGCTGGTTCGACACTGAGACATCAACACGAGTGATCCTTAGGGCAGAAAGGACTGCAACTGGATTATCTGCAGACTTGTGGTGGCCTGGGGCTTGTTGTGCTCCAGGAATCGGGACTATCACTTGGTGGATTTTGCCTGGATGTTGCTGGCCTGCAGCTTAGTATCAACTGTTGTGGCCAGGGTCCCGAAGTACTCTCCAAGTCTGGTTAGCTGACCTCCTGTTCACAAGATCCGAGGGACACAAAGGATCTCACAGTTTCTACAAGATCATAAAGACTGCACTGGGTGTGGTGGAAACGGGTAGAATGATCGTTGTTTGGGACATCAGGATGTCCTGATGTACATCATCATCTCACTGTGCAGAGGAGTGTGTTTGTAAAGATCAGCAGCCACTTGAGGTGCTGATACATGAAGAGTTTGCGGAGTCTAAGGAACCTGTGCTTGCAACCAAGGGGACCTGTGGTAGCTTGCTCTCCAGAGCGTGTGATGTCTGAGGGGTGTTGGGGGCACCAGAGCCGAGAGCTGAGACTGTATTTGACCTCCAGATTGAGAGGACAACAGTGCCTGGCATCGCAGCCTCTGTCCGAGGTTGTTGGAGCCCTCTCCTTGGACGCATGCCACAAGGTACTTTGTTGTGGAGAACATTGTGACAAATCCTGAGGGGTTCCGTGTGCCTTGTGCTGACTGTCGGGGGCTACGGCAGTTCACACCTCCGCCTGTGTGGAAACACTTCATGCAGGTGCCGTCAGGCGCCTGGAGGTCTAATCCAGATGGACAAAACTAAGTAACTTTTTTTATTTCTGTGTCAGGTGGTTCTGACTGTCTAGTCAATGGGGAACCAGCAGGGGCAACATGTATCATTGGCTGGTGTCATTGAATGACTAAGGGGCTGGGCCACAAGGCATTGTCAAAGACCTGTGACTTTTCTCCGAATGGGAACGTTTGACAACTGTGAATAACTGTAGGGGAGAGAATGTGGCCTAACAGCTAGGGCGGTTGACCTCGGAGCTGGGGAACCGGGTTCGAGTCTCGGCAGAGGCGCTCAACATTCTGTGATTCTAGACAAATCACTTAATCTCAAAAATGAATGTGTCCGTCTGTAACGAAACTGGAGCTCATGTAAAGCGCTCTGATACCTCTGGGTCTAGTTCACGCCATATAAAACTCCACAAAAAAAAACTTTGAAGTGTTTATACAATGTGAATTTCGTTTTGAATACAATGGGGAAGGTTGGGAATTGCATAAAACTGTAAAGTGTCTTTTTTATTTCAGTGTGTGTGTAATACAAAGACAAGTGTTTTATACATATGGTGTGGAGTCTTTTTGTGGCATACACAGTGTGTTGCGAGGGTGATGGTGTGCCAATACTTTACACTTGGGCCCTGAGGATAAGCCTGACTGGTTGGTGCCAAGCTACCTAAGGGTGAGCACATGTTATAGGACACTTGTATAATACTCATCCTATCTAGAGCGGTGGATTTGGACTGGCTTCGATGCTTCTCAGCCAGTCGGAAACCACTGGGTCAAACACTCGAGTTGATGAAAAACTATTTATAAGGAAATCTATGTAAGCTAAATGAAAAACTGATACTTGGTAGCATGATTAGGGTACTAGCAGAAGCACTAAACACTGCACAACCCCATTTGATGGTTGATTTTGAGATGGAGCAAGGGCCTTTGTGGTTCTGGATAAATATTAGTTTCCAGAGTAGCAAAACTCTTAAGGGCTTATTCACAATCTTATAATTGGAAAAAAGTGATGTACCAGTGGCACAAGGGGCTTGTAAATAAGCCCCTTAAATTAGATAGGACATGAGGATGCTTAGATGAGTTCTGATTCAGTGCTAGCACTTCTAAAGATAAGAACACAAGTGGCTCTTATGAGCTAATAGCCTTTCTTCAGTTTGGATTACAAGGTTTGATGTGTCACTGGCTGATTCCATGTGGTCTAATTCTGAACAAAGATGCTAAATAATGGAAGCCAAATCGGTGCTATGTCCATATATAAGTTAATGAGATATAACACCACTTTCAATACATCGACTGGAGCCAGAGAAAGCATTAGACTAAGGGAACTTGGTCGACTTGCTATTTGTTCTGGATGCTTTAAATGCCTTCCAGGTTACAAGGACAGTAACATTGTTTATGTTTTAAATCCATGTCAGTGCAGGGATAATGATATATATTTATCAATTGGCCTGGCCACTTTGTCTTGCAAATGCAGGTTGAGATTACAGCTAGTGAGATGAATAAAGATAGATAGATAGATAGATAGAGAGACAGATAGATAGATAGATAGATAGATAGATAGAATAGAGCCAGAGATAAATAGACAGGGTTAGAGATAGACAAAGATAAATAGTGATAAACAGAGCTATATAGTCGAACATATATGCAGAGATGTATTAGTGATATTCAGATATAGATAGAAAGATTGGTGGAGGCATATAAAATAAAGATAGAAATAGATTGAATAGATGGAAACATATAGAGAGATAGATAAAGATAGTGGCAGGTAGAGATAAAGATATAAATAGATAAATAAAAAGATGGACAGATTGGCCCTGATTCCGAGTTGGCTAGAGCTTACCGGCCCCTGAATATACCCTTGTGCATGCATGGGTTGGAATTAGGAGTTGGTTTTTATTTTTTTCACTCTGTAATTACTGGATGCAAGATATACCTCACTTTGAATTTCGGCAGGTCAAATCACTCGGAATTTATCAGGGGAATAGTGTATGGTATTTACCACAACATGTGGATTTTGGTGTGGTAAGTTCCAAAATCTACATGTATGGCCCAAAAACTCAGATTAGGTGCTATTTATGGCATCTGATAAGTTCCTTACCCTATGATACTGTTATTTATTAGAGGCAGTAAATAGCACATACTACTCCAACAAACACGGAATCATGACCATAGAGGGGAACACCATCAATACCAATTAATTAGCCATTTCTGTCATCAGTTTCCTTCCATTTTTTTAACAAGACTCCTTTCTTTGAAGGGAATAGGGACGTCTTCATTTGTGCCCCCATCAGACCAACAGAAAGGCCCAGATGGACTTAGATTTGTCAGGGGAACTGCGCTGACTATTACTGCACAACCATATTAAGTGAACCAAAATCCATCCATTTCTGCTTCTATTTCTACTGCCTCCTAATCCTTGTTGTGTCTCCATACTCATTTGAAAGTGGGGGATCACCTTCTCTAGGGTCCTACTGCTTGTTTTATTAATGAGCATGAGTGTCTTCATGGCTCAGCCGCCTGATCTCTGAAATCTAAACTGATTGATTAAAATATTGTTTTAACTTTGCAGAAGCCAAAGACCTTGCATTGTACCTCTGATTATTGAACAAGTACTTAATCTAAACCAGCATGCATCACTTTGGTGCTGAGCTTCATCTGTCTCCTGATTCATTCATCTGTTCTTGTCCTCATTCTAGACTTGGGAGTGTCCAAATATTAGGGGAGTCATCAAAATAGGAATGAAATAACACTCCTGTTCCAGACGCACAGCATTTCATGGTTGTGTAACCAAATACCACACATTTGTCCATGTTCAATAAAGTTTATTCTGTGTTCTCCAAATTTCCATGTTACTCATTGCTTCAATCCAGGTCACATGAGAAATACCAAGAAAGGCCCGAAATGCATTGGGTATACAAGATCAATTGATTGAAGATCACTTATGTACGCTTCATGCTTCAGAATAAAGGCCCGGATGGGCATATCTGCCGCAGTAGAAACTTGAAATACATAAGTATATCTCATGTGACCTGGATTGAAGCAATGAGTAACATGGAAATTTGGAGAACACAGAATAAACTTTATTGAACATGGACAAATGGGTGGTATTTGGTTACACAACCATGAAAGGCTGTGCGTCTGGAACAGGAGTGTTACTTCATTCCAATTTTGATGAGTTGATTATCGCGTGATATCAAGGCAGATCACGACTCCAGGCTGCATGCAAAATTGAGAAAGTATGGAAAACAAACTTTATAGTGAATAATTTGAAGAAAAAGGTGTGCACTAACTGTCTGCTTTCAATGACAAATATTAGGGGAGGCCTGCCATTATTAAGTCATCCTTTTCACAGGACATAGTGTTGTAGAGAGCCCTAACATTGCAGGGGAGCACTCTTAATCCTGGGCACTTTTGGTATTCTTTTCATGCTGATTTTAAAGTTCACTTGTGGACATAAGGCTGAATCCTTGTTCTTCCCCTAGTTGGCAATCCAAATGAATAGGTTCATAAGTTAATTGGACTATTTGAAATTGGCTGAAGGCTGTAAATGAAATCTCCATAATGAAGGGCTAACATTTCTAAATCGTTTAGTTCTGCCTTTTTGTTGGGAGTCAAATATCCTATTAAAAGCTCAAAAACAAACAGCTACAATAGTTGAAAATAGAACCCATAATTTCTTGGGCAGCAAAGTTCAATTGTCGTTGACAAAAAAAGCAGAAGAAAAAAGAGCAAGCAGGTGTAACAACAGCAAGATGTTGAGAGCTATTAGGCTTGCACCTCCACTGAGTCATCAGAGACCACATCCAAGGTCTTGACTCATGAGAAGAGTTGATAATAGAGCCATCCAGGTTGCATTGACAATGAGACTGTGATGTTAGTAAATAAGAAGCTAAACCTCAAGGATGGCAATGAACTTTATGCTAAGTCAGTGTAAACAGAAGAAATAGAGGAGCATGATTGCAGATATTTCCTCAACCTGAACTGGGTCATCTAAAATTGAAGGTATGAAAAATCTCATCAGCAGAAGAGTTCAGGTTAGATTTAGAAAAAATACCCTATCTAGGGACAATGAACATGTTGCTATTGGGGACCAATTTTTATCTCACCCAACAATACAACAGAATATTTTCGTTCATGAGCTTTAGGAATATTGTAGTAATGGAACTTTGCCAGGTCAATTGCCTGCCTGCATTAAGACATCAATTAGTTGACAGTTTCCTTAACAGACTGGATATTGTTTTTATAGCATTTTTTTTGTTGGGGTCTCTAGCTGAGTTTGAATCCATGCATAGTGTTCTGACTTCCATGGTTGAGACAGTAGAAGTTTTTGTCAGAATTGTATTGTTAATAGTAGTCTGCTTACCAATACCTAGGAATAAATTTATCTGAGAAGATTAAAAAAGCAGTGACTGAGAAACCTGATTGAAGAGGTTCAAGTGCTCAAGAGGTACATTTTTGTGGCCCCTTCCCAGATTTCCTTCAGACAGCTTAGGTTTCCTAAGGATGTAGTTGCAATACTCAGCGGAATTAGAATTTTCTGTGGTCTGTTTTTTCCCAAATTACAGGCCACAGTAGTGAACATTCAGATTTCACATCATCTAGAATCCCATCTCTTGCTTGGTGACAGAAAATTTGGTTTTCATTCTAGTAGATTCAGTGGTTTGGCTGCTATAAGTATAAGGGAAGGGCTTCTATTGGCACCATTGGTCCTGTTGTATCTGTTTACAGCCTCTGAATCCATTAAAACCTTTAACCAAGGCATTCCACTGAAAAATATATTTAAAGTGTTATAGGTGGCTCATTGCACTTTAGGCTTGTGGAAAGGTTTCTAGCCTATGTAGTTACAGGATGGGGAACGTCTAAACATATGTAGCTTGTTGACTTGTGGTATCTGACGTGGCTTACACTATATCCAATCGTATTTCACATTAACTTAAAACCTCTGCATGAATTGGGTAGATTGGGTTGCATAGTTAAGGATGATAGCTTATTTCAAGGACACAAAAGACAAATAAAAGAGCAGGATCCATTCAATACTGAATAAAGGCATGTAGGCTAGTTATAAACTCTGCTGAGACAGAAATCTGAGTGGTAGGATCTCAATATGATCCAAAAGTGAGGTACTGATTACGGATGGTTTTATATTGTGTGGGTCAATATCCCTACAATTAGAGCAGTCTAGAGATCAAGTATTATATTTTACTCCACCCTCTTATTTAAAAACCAGGTGAATGTTTAACCAATTACAGCCTGTACTATTTCCACTTGGGAACCTTCAGTCATTCCTTGATGTTCAGATGCTGGTTAAAATTGCTCCAGCTTTTGCTGGATGAAGGGAGGATTGGCTACTGTTGTTAAAGAGTGTGACAATGATACAGAAGCATGCCATTAGATTGGTGGCAGTGACAGCTAAATTTGACCACATATTCCTGATCTCCCTCTCCTTGCTTGGGTGCCCCATAAAATGTGGACTCAGGTTCTGCTGCTTACTTGATCACTGCTATTGTTTTTTATTTCCTCAGCAGAGACTTGAGATCGATACATGGCAATTTTGACTGCTGCCCAAACCGTGTCTTCAACAGAATGGCAGTATCAAACTGTTATTTCCAGGGATGAACAAATGGAATAATATCTCTGTCTCATAGAGGCAGATTGTTGAATATCCAATACTAAATTAAAGGCTAAATACACATGTATTATCTGTTTCATCTTCTTAGCTCCCTGCAGATGTTTGTGTCTAAATACCTTTATGTTTAGGTATGTATAAAAAACTTCACTGACTCCAGTGTTTCTTCTAGCTCCGACACTATCTTGCTGATTGGGTTCTTCTTCCTTTCTCAGAAATGACCTTGAAGTCAGGGAAGATGACTCAATCATGATGGTGGAGGAAGAGTCAGTCCATTCGCTTTCCCCAGTCTAGGTTTCCAGAAGGAGGGAGAAAATAATCTATTCCTCATTACCTTTGTTGCGGTCATCTTCTAAAGCAGTGGGTACACATGTCAAGCCTATTGCAGAGAACCCTTAGGGCCAGTCAAAACTAGTCCTGGCTGGCTTGTCTAGTCTCAGAAGCACACACAATCCCTATAGCAAAAAGCATCCATATTTGCTCCTCCCTCTCTCCCTGACCACCATGCTAAAGCCACCCCACCTCTTTGAGTGTGTGTTCTATACATTAACACAACTTATATTTCCCTTCCTTGCTCTTGGTTTATTATGTTCATCGTCTGAAACCCATTGGAGATCAAAGCACCCATTACAAAGACCTGACATTTGAGCCATAGCACTTTTCTGCAAAATAATTAAGGGTGGAGATTAATTCTACATTTTATATTTACATTTGGAGAGATATTGTGTAGTAAGAAGGGACATATTACTGGTGCAAAACCACTTCACTTAGCTGTGTCGGAGTGTGGGCTCCAAAGTAATTGAAGCACTCCAAGTTTTAAATTGGAGAGGCGGCAGCAGCGGTCTCCCCTTTCCACCCCCAACTGAACAGCATAAAGCAAGAAGCACTAAATGTTTGCTTCTGATGGTGGGTTATTAATTAACCAAATTAAAAAGGAGGGAATGCTGAATGGAGTCAATATGTCAGGAACATCTGAAGATATTGCTTGCATTGTATGAGATATTTGGTCATCTAGATAATTGAGCGTGCCCCACTTGAACAAGCACCAACCTAGCAGTGTTTCCCCTTCTACAATACTGTCTCAAATTATGGGAAGAAAAGCCTTGCAAAAAACATAATTTCCACAAATTTAGGAAATAATATAGAAATAAACTATTCAAATATTACACCTTAAGTTCAATCTCCTTTAGTATCTTCAATTAGCAACTACATTGCAAAGCACTTCAAAAGTGGGATGTAGCCCAAACTTTGGAATTTCTTATCTTTTTACGGCTCTCTAAGAGGTCGAGCTCCATGAAGATAAATCTAATATTCATGGGATTTTACCTTCAGTTTACAAGGTTACTCATCTCTCTAACTCTTGGTGAACTTTGCTCCAGAGTTATAAATTATGGAACAACATTTATCTTCTTTATCGTGGCTAGACATAAGTTCCTTTATAAAAAGTAAGTCTGCTCATCATGAGCAAGGTCCATCAAAAGAACAAAATATGAGATTGCCCCCGTTGCATTTAATGGAGCCCTTACACAACACAGTTGACAAGGATCTCAAGAAAATCCAAGGTTTTTTTTATAGTCTTTCTCAGTAAAATATATATGCATCTACATATTTTTCAATGTTAGTCATCTTACTTTTAATGCAAAGTGCCCTGCATAGCATACTCAAGGCATTGTTGTTGAATAATGAGTCAATTAAATCAGGGCAAAGAGTGAGGGGCTTTACAAAAACTGGTATATTAAGGCAATCTGAAGCCTTGTTTTTCCTTTTGTATGCAAGTTCCTGTGCTGGGAAAAACTTTATTTAAAAAAAATGCTACAAGTAAAAAAAATACATTTGGGTCCTTAATTGCTGGTTAGACTACAGAAACATTGAGGTAAATGTATTAACATTTCACACAACACAGTGCAGCACAGCAACCAAAGTTGCTGTGCTCAAGGACCATTGACATCATATTGATGCACACCATATAAAAACACAATATATTGGAAATAAAATATTGAGAGCAAAAATATTGCCATCCTATACTTAACTTAGAAAACCACAAATTTCGAGAACACAAATATATCATTGTTAAAAATACAGATTTCTACTTACATTGAGAACACAAATATAGGAAACAGAAATATTGTTACCTTTCGATATACACCTGATATCTCAACAAAACTTTCAAACTTCATATGAAACATTACATATAAAACCTAAATTATCATTTATCATGGAAGGACATAACTGAAAAACAAATTTAAACTAAAACTAAACTAACCAATAAAGTCAAACTATAAACAAACTTAACCAATAAAATGACACAAATAATTTAATCAACAATATATGATGCACACAAATTGTATCTACAGAATATTTCAGACAGAAGCTGCAGAATGAGGAAACTCTGCCCGATTCTCTGACCAGACCATTAAAAAGGAAATATATACATCTCAACAATGACCTTGCAAAGTAAGTAAAACTTATATTTAAACTACAACTGACAATAAAATTGTAAAATAGCAAATATTTTTTTTTAAAACTCTCCAAATTCTAACTCTTTACATGTGCCTTCTACAAGGAAATACTACAACTTTGAAAAGTGCTAACCTGCCAAAAAACAACTCCAATCATGAACCAGATTAAAGGCACGAACATTATGCATATTTAAATGATCATAAACTAGAAACTCACCTCATAAGCGATTAAAATAAAAGCTAATGAACTCAGACTCTACAAGCTTCCAACAAATAAATATTTAAAATAAATTTGCCATTCTTTTTTCTTCCAACACAAAAGAACACACCTGCTTCACATTACAACATCACTAATGCAAAGGCTGCAAAAAAGTTTGAAACATCTAAGAAGAACATACATGTAAGTATAAATAATAAAATAGGTTGCATAATTTTATATGTAAACAACAAATATATAAACATTATAAAATTGTAATTATTTATCCTATTACAGTACTTTCAGACTCAATGACAGAGCAAGATACATAACATCACAGGAAGGAAAACAATTGCTAAGTCACATGCGCTACACCTACAACCCATGAATAAAAACCAAAAGGGATTTCCTTTAAAAAAAATGGTAGGGCATGTTCGTAGAGAAAAACCTGCAAACTAAAGCAGAAAAACTAGCCACAAAAAATATTTCTTTCCCAAAAGTACATAGAGAATACCCTTAACCATGATAAAGCAAGTAACATGGCACAATATAACATAACAAATCGATATGCTATTAAAACAGTGTATGAAAACCCAAACCTACACAGTAGTGAAGAACACTAAAATAAATACAACTAAATGTACAGAAATCCACAAATAACACTATAACTAGCCTCTAGACCTCCCGCCTACATTGGGAAAATAAGTAGGAAATGCTGACTAAATGTACTAAAAAGTGTAAAGAATTATTAAACATGTAAAACATTTTAAAACATGTTATAAAAACTGTTTAAAAATTGCAAAATAGGAATTAAACAATAGTATAAAAATATCACATTATTTAATACATACTAGAATACCTATTTTAAAATAATGTTTAAAATATGTATATGAAACAATTTAATAAATGTACAAAAATGTTAAACAATAGGAACAAACCTGAAAATGTACAACATACAATATTATTTCAATGTGATTTAAGTTATTGAATATTGTTTATTTATTATTGTTTATTTAATAATAAAAATGTATTAAAATAGATTTATTTATCAATAATACAAATGTGTAATTTTAGCTAGAAATATAAACATTTAAAATGTAAAACTATATATTAAATAAACTTTGAAAAATAAATACAAATTGAAAATGAGTTACATGTCTTAATTATACGAAAATATGTAAATAATAATGGGCCTAATTATGATGTTGGGCGGACCACCACCGGCAGGCAGTAGGTGACGGTCTGCTCTACCTTCAACCCTTTAGTCCGACTGCTGCATTATGATGCAGGCGGTCGGACCCATGTTGGACGGGAGACAGAACGTTGCCTCTGACAGTATCTATCGCAATCCCTAATGACGGTGCAGCCACTGACATGAAAAGGCTGTCAGAAAGGGACTTTGGGGGACCGAAACAGGACCCCCGTCCCTCTCTAACACTGTGGCTGGTGCTGCAGCCTTTTTCCTGGGCCTCAGCGCATACCACAGTGTTAAGGAGCACTTTCCGACGACCAGCACAGTGGTCATATTGTAACTGGGCAGTCGAACCGCTGACTGCTTGTTGGGCGGTCTCCCACCAACGCGATAGCGGTCGGCTTTCCGACTGCCTCATATTCTAATCAGGGCCAATGTTATTTATTACAAATGTACAGCTCACTACCTTTTTAATCATCTTTCTAAATACCAATGGTACTAATTAAATGACATAAACTACTCTTGCTACTGAAATGCTTAAATTAAATAATCACACTCCAATATCAACCACTTTGAGGAAGGTGTTTGACACTACAGGGGTGGCATTTAACATTCCCCGCCAATCTATATCAATTTGGGGACGGTTTTGGACACTAAAGGGGTGACACTTACTATTCCCACTCCAAACTCTACCAATTTGGGGAAGGTGCTGAGCACTAAGGGGCCGATTCCGATCTCGGTCGGAGACGCACCTAACACCATTTGGTTGGGAAAAAAGCCATGCGAATGCCTGTTTCCAGACCGATCCGCACATCATTCCGAACGAGCAAGTACGATGCGCACTACAGCATAGATTCCGACCCAGTCGTACTCACCCAATCCAGGTCCTGTTCCCCGACCGAGCCGGATCCGGAATCGTAGAATCGAGCCGCACGGAAGCAAAAATGCAGCCCCGTCCGGCCGGACAAGTACGATGCGCTTCCCGTACGCGCCGAACCCGTCGCTACGCACGGCACGTCAAAGCATCCGGGCAAGGCGCACATAAGCTCCGATTCGCGCCACAACACGATCCATGGCTACGAGACGAACACGCCAGCGACGAGGACGAGGTGAAGCAAAGAGAAAGACGAACGAGACGAACCAACCATGAATCCCTTCGTACCGATCCTACCAATATTCTACCTCTATTACCGGAACAGGCATGGACGCGTACGGCGCAGAAGGTAAGTCAGACACCAACAACAAAAACAAACTACACGTACCCGACAAATCACACTCAGAGGGATGCAGACATACCTACACCAGCAACAGCAGCACCATAGGGGCGGGATGGCCCTCACCAATGCCACACATACACATAGGGGCCTGTATGCCTACCACTACTACCACCCTCACCCAGGGGGTGCCAGATGCCTACCACTACCACCACCTCTACCCATGGGGTGCCAGATGCCTGTCACTACTACCACCTCTACCCATGGGGGGCTGGATGCCTACCACTACTACCACCTCTACCCATGGGGGGCTAGATGCCTACCACTACTACCACCCTTACCCAGGGGTGCCAGATGCCTACCACTACTGCCACCCTTACCCAGGGGTGCCAGATGCCTACCACTACTGCCACCCTTACCCAGGGGGTGCCAGATGCCTACCACTACTACCACCCTTACCCAGGGGGTGCCAGATGCCTACCACTATACCACCTCTACCCATGGGGGGCAGGATGCCTACCACTACTACCACCCCTACCCATGTGGGCCTGTATGCCTACCACTACTACCACCCTTACCCAGGGGTGCCAGATGCCTACCACTACTACCACCTCTACCCATGGGGGCTGGATGCCTGTCACTACTACCACCCTTACCCAGGGGTGCCAGATGCCTACCACTACTACCACCTCTACCCATGGGGGGCAGGATGCCTACCACTACTACCACCCCTACCCATGTGGGCCTGTATGCCTACCACTACTACCACCCCTACCCATGTGGGCCTGTATGCCTACCACTACTACCACCCTTACCCAGGGGGTGCCAGATGCCTACCACTACTACCACCTCTACCCATGGGGGCTGGATGCCTGTCACTACTACCACCCTCACCCAGGGGGTGCCAGATGCCTACCACTACTACCACCTCTACCCATGGGGTGCCAGATGCCTGTCACTACTACCACCTCTACCCATGGGGGCTGGATGCCTACCACTACTACCACCTCTACCCATGGGGGCAGGATGCCTACCACTACTACCACCCCTACCCATGTGGGCCTGTATGCCTACCACTACTACCACCCTTACCCAGGGGATGCCAGATGCCTACCACTACTACCACCTCTACCCATGGGGGGCTGGATGCCTGTCACTACTACCACCCTTACCCAGGGGGTGCCAGATGCCTACCACTACTACCACCCCTACCCATGTGGGCCTGTATGCCTACCACTACTACCACCCTTACCCAGGGTGTGCCAGATGCCTACCACTACTACCACCTCTACCCGTGGGGGGCTGGATGCCTGTCACTACTACCACCCTCACCCAGGGGGTGCCAGATGCCTACCACTACTACCACCCCTACCCATGGGGGGCTGGATGCCTGTCACTACTACCACCCTTACCCAGGGGGTACCAGAGGCCTACCACTACTACCACCTCTACCCATGGGGGGCTGGATGCCTGTCACTACTACCACCCTTACCCAGGGGGTGCCAGATGCCTACCACTACTACCACCTCTACCCATGGGGGGCAGGATGCCTACCACATCTACCACCCCTACCCATGTGGGCCTGTATGCCTACCACTACTACCACCCTTACCCAGGGGGTGCCAGATGCCTACCACTACTACCACCTCTACCCATGGGGGGCTGGATGCCTGTCACTACTACCACCCTTACCCAGGGGGTGCCAGATGCCTACCACTACTACCACCTCTACCCATGGGGGTCTGGATGCCTGTCACTACTACCACCCTTACCCAGGGGTGCCAGATGCCTACCACTACTACCACCTCTACCCATGGGGGGCAGGATGCCTACCACTACTACCACCCCTACCCATGTGGGCCTGTATGCCTACCACTACTACCACCTCTACCCATGGGGGGCTGGATGCCTGTCACTACTACCACCCTTACCCAGGGGGTGCCAGATGCCTACCACTACTACCACCTCTACCCATGGGGGGCTGGATGCCTACCACCAACACCACCCCCACTCATAGGATGGACAATGCATGACACAACCAGCACACCACAACCTAGGGAATGCAAGAAAAAGACATCCCCCAACACCATGACAAGCGTGTGTAGACTGCGTCAAATGGCTACAACACTGAACATGACTTTGAACATACAATGTGACCCCCTATCACATGTGCCACACATATATGTGTGTGGCCCCCACAATGCAAGCAGGCCATGACCATTGTGGCAATGGGGTCCAAAACCCCATCATCACAGTGACCAAAAGGTAAGTGTGGGGTCCATAGCTGAAGCACATCTTGAACATTGTGGCAATGGGGTCCAAACCCCCATCATCACAGTGACCAAAATGTAAGTGTGGGGGCCCATAGCTGAAGCACATTCCGAACATTGTGGCAATGGGGTCTAAACCCCCATCATCACAGTGACCAAAAGGTAAGTGTGGGGTCCATGGCTGAAGCACATCTTGAACATTGTGGCAATGGGGTCCAAACCCCCATCATCACAGTGACCAAAATGTAAGTGTGGGGGCCCATAGCTGAAGCACATTCAGAACATTGTGGCAATGGGGTCTAAACCCCCATCATCACAGTGACCAAAATGCAAGTGTTGACAAAGAAAAAGCTGCAACTGCCAAACTGCATGGAGGATTCCTGGTCACAGAACATAAAACACATCAGTGGCAAAGTAGTGCATGTGTCCCATTGCAACATAGATTGGGGGAGGTAAATACTGCAGTGCAAATAAGCCATACCTTTGCCCATGTGCAGACAAACAACACCCATGGGGGCTGACACTGTCAACATTCATCAATGACACAATGACAGAAGTGACCATCAGAATGCAGACCCACATATTTGCACCAATGGGCACACAAATGCAGATATCCTGTGGAGACTGTAGATGTGAGGTGAACAGAAACCATACCATGGCAGCAATGGGACACACAAACCATGATCATTGTGCTGACCGATGACCTAGGAGTCCCAGGGACAGCAGGGGAAACCCACCAAACAACATACAGCCAATGGCACACCAAAGATATGCCAATGCAGTGGTGCAGATGCACAAACACAAACAGGCAGACCCACACTGCACATCAAACATAACAGGTGAGGGTGGGGGTGCCAGTGTCCCCAGGCAACCACACAACACATGAGGAGGCCTGAATACCAATTACACAGATGTGCATACAGTGCCACACAAAGGTAACTCATGGATCCAAATACCCTATGTGGGCAATCAGGCATTGTCAGATGAGAGGGAGCACAAATCACACATGTCACACAAGCATGTAGGAACAGCAACTGACACAGCAAGACACAGACACACCACAGCAATACCCCCAGGGTCCCCACAATGTGGTGACCCTGGGCTGCATTACAATCCCACTGTGATGACAAAGCTAGATGTCGTTCACACTGTGAACCACAGTCATGTGTCCTGAGCAACAAACTACCATCACACCTACACAAGCACAAATCAATCAGCACGGCCAGTAAGCCAAGGCCAACATGGAGGCAGGGGTATAGCCGGGCAACAACTCTCATCTGCACACACTCAACACCACACACCTCGACCTCCAACAATGTGCAGCAGTGAAGCACACATGCACTGGTGACATTGCACATGCACCCATGACAATCCCAGGGTGGTGGGTGGGAACCAAGGTGCAGAAACACATCACACATTGCCACTCAACAAGACTCCTGAATGTCTGACACTGCACACTACGCTGTACATGGACATGACGGCAATACCACACCAACCAATGGGATCCCAGCCACAGTCACACACCAATGAAGAAGCCAAGGACACCCACAAAGAACACACATAGACAACTACCAACATTGCAGCCCGGACCCTGAGGAGTGCCAGCAGTCACACACACAACGTATCACAATCACTGAAAGATAACACAAACTGGAAATCACATGACAGGTGTAAACAACAAGTGCCAAGGGGAATCCTGACTGTGACCCATCTGCGTCTGCACACAAACTCAGCCCTGACAGCAAACACACCTATGGGTGACACCCTGATGACCAGTAATGTGCCATGCACCCACATCACAGAGAATCCAGGGAGTAGACTTGGGGGGTACATAGGTCAACTCAGCAAGCATCACAAACAGGTACAACACTAGGGATCCCAGCATGCACAGCTAAACGGAAGTGAACACACAGACATGCTCATATAACACACACCTTGGGCGCAGGCAATGTCACAGGAGTACACACTGCCATGAGGGGACTCCACTCCTGTGTGAGGAAAGCTGTGCCATATATTGCCACAGTAGGGCTCCATCATGACAGCTGAGCACTTGGTCACACACTCAACAATTAGCACCAAATGAATGCTCCCGTCACATCAGCCTGGTCATGGGAGTGCCAACGAAATCATCAGCACTGATCCAACACACTTGTATAGCAATGTTGCACTGACAACACAGATGAGTCCTTCCCCATTGATGCCCAAACCTGCATGTCCAGTGGAGATGCCCACACGGTCAGGCTAGGAGACGAATTGAACAATGGCAGGCACAACAGATGTGCAGGGGTGGAAGCCACAGATGTGAAATTGCTAATGTAAATAGGAAATCCCATTGCCAAATATTGAACACATGACACCCTCAGATGCTGCTAAGGATGACATGGATACACCACAGGATAGGACACATTCCCCCTGGACCACATGTGTTCCGGCACAGTAACACTTCATTATCATGAGACCAAATATCACCATCACTGCAGCAAGGGCACGGTTAGCATCATCAACATCATGTACATCAGAATCAAAACCACTAGAGAACAGAAAGTTGCTTTATTCAGCATTTGGGTGAGAGAAGTGAAAGAAAATATATAACAAAGGCCAATGGCCAGTCCATAATATGAGTCCAAACAGGGTGCCAGTGCCAGATGTCACCCTACACATGCCTGCACTGCTACACACCAGGGACAATCCCCTCGGAGGGGCATACGGGGGGCAGGCCAGGCACCGCAGGGACAGGATCAGGACTCACCAGAAGGAGGCAGGGAAGGGGTGGTGGGTGCTGGAGAGCCACTGACAACTGCAGTGGAGGTGTCTGACATGGTGTGTGCCGGCACAACTGGGGGGCATGACTCTGATGGTGTGGGTGCCGGCAAGACTGCAGGGGACCGTGCGGATGGAGTGGACAGGTTCCCCACTGCAGTGCCCAAGTCAGACAGGGTGGTAGTGGACTCCACTGCAGTGCCTACCTCCAGGGGAGGAGAATGGGGATCAGGTAAGGTGGGCAGGACAGAGGGGGAGGACACCGTCTCCACACCAGTGGCACAGACAAGCGCAGCGGGGTGTGTGGGGCCAGAAGAGCAAGTGGCAGGGGGAGAAGGCCTGATCCTTTTGGGGATGGTGTATCTGTGGGTGGGGGAACCTGGGGCAGGGTGTGGTGGAGGCACCTGTGGAGTGGGGGCCTGAGGGATGGAGGAAGGAGACTTGGTGCCTGAGCTGCAGGGCGGTGGCGGGGTCTTGCTCTTCCAGGTCCGGGGGGACTTGCGGATGGGTGCGTCAGTCGGTCTGCGCCTGGGGGAGGGTGTCCGGTGGTGAGGGGCACTCCGCTCCATGTGGGTGGGCTTCTTCTTCCCCCTGAATGCTGTATCAGCTGGATCGGAGGGGAAGAGGCCGAGGTCACTGAGGAAGAACCGCTGGGTCTTTGGGGTTGCAGGTGAGGCAACGGAGGGGGCTTTGGAGGGAGAGGCAACTGTGGACTGCGCAGTGCTCGTGGATGCGTGTGTGTGTGACTGGGCCCCATCCCCTGTGAGTATGGTTTCAGTCCCCTGACTGTGCGTGCGTGTGCGTCTTGTCTGTGGCGTGTGTGTGTGTGTGCTGCTCGTGTCTGTGCTGGTGTGTGCCTGTGCCGGTGTGTGTGTGCTTGGGATAGGTAAGGTGCTGGGGAGTGTGGATGGGGCAGAGGCAGGAGGGGTGAGGGACTGTTGGAGGAGGGACACTGCTGCCGTCAGGGGAGGAGTCCATGGACCTATTGCCCCTCTGTAGGGCAGACATGCCCGATGAGATGCCCTCCATGAACGACACCAGCTGAGTCAACAGAGTGGTGTGGGCATGGAGGACACTCAGCATCGCTGTCTGCCCTACATGGAGCTGGCGAAGGAGGTACACAGACTCCTCACTGAGGGCAGCAGGGGACACAGGGGCAGGGGGTGCGGTGCCTGGCCCGAAGGAGACACGCTCCCGAACATGGGAGCCTCCACGGACCTCGGGAATGTGAGCCGATGGGAGGGTGGTGGTGGTGGTGGTGGTGGGGACAGCAACACTAGCTGGGGTGTGGTGGCTGCTGACACCCGCCTCCATAAGGGAGTCATCCTCCGAGCTGCTGTGGTCCTCAGCTGAGGTGGATGGTGCTGAGGACTCCTCGGTGTGGCTCCCCTCGCCCTCCGTGCCACTGGGTCCCTCCGATCACTCCTCGGCTATTGACCCAGTCTGGCTCTGCGGCTCCTCCTGGTCCGTGGAGCTGTCCCCTCCTGTGGCCGTGGATGTATCTGCAAACAATAGGGAAACAGACAGACATCAGTCACCTGCACCGAACTCACACACCACAGTAAGTACAGCACAATACAGAGCAAGGCCTGGCATCCATAGTTGGACATTGCTAAAATTGCCCAAACAGAATAGGAGAAGCCAATTGTCAGTCTGATCGTCAACCATGGCACTCACATCCCACCTGGCCTTGCACCCATCTGTCTGGCATCCGTTGGCTGGCAATACCCCAGTGTGGACACATGCACCACCTACACAGTAGTTGGACGGTGCAGAGAACACGGTGAAGCATGTGAACATGCACACATCACAACTCTTGCCACTGAGTCAGTACAGGTGCCCGGATGTAAGTGATGCCCAGAGTCAGATATATGAAATGCATGTGATGCATACCAGCAACAGACACCACGAGGCACACATGTGCTGATAGCCATTGCCACTATGGTGTGCATGTAGCACATGTCACTCCCCTGCAGGATCACCCATAGGAAGTCACATGCCATGGCACAGGCATGCCTGCTAAGTCATACATCACTGTCTCCAGTCACCTGGGCAGGGCAGCCACACAACAACAGTCTGCACTGTGTCACAATAGTAGGCCATGGGGAATGCAAGTCCTGGAGCTGAACAAGTGCACATGTACATCCCCCACACACCACATCATCTGAACCCTTATCTGTCCAGGTCATACCGATTGGACATATGGGAGACCTGTAACACAACCCTCTGAACCTGAGCACCTCACAATCTGCTGTGAATGGGAAACAGCTGCATGGACTTCACATTCGCATACCCCAGTCAGCACGGTCAGGTGTTTAAACACCTATGTGTCACACAAGTATTGTCTCCTATGGTCACATCTCCGGTGGCATGCTGAGCCCCAAACGAGAAACACCCCAGCAGTCCTTACAACGAAGCCACAGCACACTGACACAGAGGCAGACACCTGAGGGGACATATCACTGAGCACAACGTGTCAGCTGATACACAGGAGTGGGAGTGCAGAGTGTATTGTATGGCCTGGAGTAGGCATGACTGTCCTGCCCCACATGAATGAGGGATGAGCCCTGGACAGTAGGCAGCTGGCTAAGTATGTGTGACACACGTAATATACACACTCCAGGGGCCCAAACATTGTTCCCACCCGCAGCATGGGTGTGTGCCAGACACCCCAGGCACATGTGGTGGATCAGCTCAGCAATTGGACCACATGTCAAAGTGACACGCAGATTACATGTCAAAACACAGGCATTGTGTAAGCAATGGACCCACCCATGATGCCCACCACAGAGTTAGGGGAACAGATGCTGTCCCCCACCTTGAGTCAAGCAAACTGCAAGGACACAGTACCCAAGTGACACAATTCCCTGACTGCAAGGGCCACACCTGGGTATCAGATGAGGAGTGGGCAGTGCACAATTGAGGGACATGGGTCCTGGACCACATGACTGATGTACTTTGGAAGTTTAACCAGGCCAGAGGAGGGCACATAGCATGGCAGACAAAGTTCACAATGCAGTCATGGACTCACCCCCTCCTTGCTGCTCTCTGGCCTTCAGCTGCCCATCCAGATCAGGGAAGACCACCGCCAGGATCCTGAGCATGTGGGGGTCAGGGTCCGGTGTCCGCCCCTCCTGCGAGGAGGCGACAGCTTCAGCTGGACCCGTGCGATCCTCCGGGTCCAGCCCCGAAGGTCCTGCCACCTCTTCTGGCAGTTGCGGATCCGGCGCTTGTAGTCCCCCACGGATCTCACTGCCCGGACGATGGTCAGCCATATCTTCTGCTTCTGGTGGGCATCAACCTGTGAGGATGACAAAGTGAGAATGCTATTACTACACATGCAACATATCCGTGCATTACACAGTTGTGTATACATGTCTCAATCACAGGGGCACATGATGTACACAGGCAGTGCAAAGATGGCCATGGACAGTATGCCAGCAGTAACTACATGGTATCATTGCTTGGGAAGTAAAACCTTGTTTAAATGCACTGTCAATGCACCATACCTGTCCAGTGCATGTAACTACACACTATGGGGGGTGACAACAACTCAGTGAGCCTGCTAGCCAGTGGCGTGCAGACTGTTAGCCTTGCTAGTCAGACAACATGCACATTTAGGAAGGCAGTGGACAGAACACTCACCTGCTCCCCTGCTTTCCCATACAGCTTGCTGTACTGTGGAAGGAGGCTGTCCAGCAGGGCCTGGTTCTCCTCAGTGCTGAAGGCTGGGGCTCTCTCCACAGTACGTGCCATTGCAGGGTCCAGAGGGTGCAGATTCAGCAGCAGTGGTGGTGGCAGATGTCGTCCTGGAGCATGTAGTGCAGGCAAGTGAGCTCTCAGGGGAACAGCCAGCATTATATGTGTGCTGCAGAGGCAGTTACTGTCCCATGTGTCCAAAGTGATAGGTCCAAGTAGTTAGCATCTTCTGAATCTGGCCAATCCATGGAATTGCACCACTTACACACGCCCACAGCATCCTTCAAAAGTTCAACTTCATGACACCCATGAATTTGCAACATTGTTGTGGGTGACCAACTGAATTTCCAGCATCAGACTCGTTCAAATTTTGAAAACGCGTCTGTTGCCAGGCCAGGCCATAGCCAATGGGTGCACACCGATCGGTCCATTGCTGTTCAAGGCGTATCCGTGATACAACGCGTACCCGCACACATTGATTGCAATGGGCCGGCCGGGCACACCGATCGGTCCATTGCTGTTCAAGGAGCACCCGGGATACAACGCATACCCGCACACATTGATTGCAATGGGCCGGCCGGGCACACCGATCGGTCCATTGCTGTTCAACGCGTACCCGGGATACAACGCGTACCCGCACACATTGATTGCAATGGGCCGGCCAGGCACACAGATCGGTCCATTGCTGTTCAACGCGTACCCGGTATACAACGCGTACCCGCACACATTGATTGCAATGGGCCGGACGGGCACACCGATCGGTCCATTGCTGTTCAAGGCGTACCCGGCATACAACGCGTACCCGCACACATTGATTGCAATGGGCCGGCCGGGCACACAGATCGGTCCATTGCTGTTCAACGCGTACTCGGGATACAACGCGTACCCGCACACATTGATTGCAATGGGCCGGCCGGGCACACCAATCCGTCCACTGCTGTTCAACGCGTATTGCGAATACAACGTGTACCAGCACACATTGAATGCAATGGCCAATGTGTGCGCACCGATCGGTCCATTGCTGTCCAACGCGTATTGCGAATACAACGCGTACCAGCACACATTGAATGCAATGGCCAATGTGTGCGCACCGATTGGTCCATTGCTGTCCAACGCGTATTGCGAATACAACGCGTACCAGCACACATTGAATGCAATGGCCAATGTGTGCGCACCAATCGGTCCATTGCTGTCCAACGCGTCCCTGTACATGTCACTGGCATATGTCACCATGCCTGTCACAGGTGAACATATGCCAGCCACATATACTTCCCAGGGAGTGAGGGGCACACCTACAACACCACAGCCTGTCCAAACTGTATCCTAAAGCATGTAAAGCTGCATTACCTATTCCGTGTATGGGGGTGAACATGTTGTTCTGTGGGTGTCACTTGGGGCATCCACCCCCAGGCTGTGCACGTGTTCATGGGGACAGTATCCTTGGTGTTCCGTGTACATGAACACTGTGATGTGCAACTGTTCATATCTGAGCATGTGGCATGGTCACATTTCACGGTGTTGTATGTGTATGTCATGTCACATGCCCCGAGTCCCATGTGGGACGGTATGTTTAACCCATGCTGACCCATTGGCACAATAGTGATGGTCCTCCGCAGTCTGTGTGCATGTTGTGTTTACAATGTCTCTGATTTCATGTGCACAATGGGAGACAGTCTCCACATCCACGTTGTTTGTGCATGGACTTTGATGTTGTGCGTGTGTGTGTCACAGACGTCCATGTCTGTCCTGCCGAGGCAACAGGGACCACTACATGTGGGGGTCATGGTTGTTTTGCTGTGGTGTATACATGATACGCCATGTCATGCCAGTGTCCATGTGGCAATACAGGGTCCCTGGGAATCTACCTGTCATTGGGCTGTGATGCCTGGGGCACATCTGTCCTCACATGTCACTGTGGGGTGTGTTTGTAATGTGGCAGCAGGAGATGGGAAATGTAACACGTCCTCATGATACCCAATGGCACAACCTGGGACTTATTGATGCCACTTGTTGAACTGTGATGTTGGATGTTGGCCATGTATGTGCCATACATGTCCTTACGGAACTGCACACATCATGTACTTGTGCCTCATAATGATGTATCATGTGATATTGAGTGTGTTCAATGCCACATATGTGGGGTGACTGACAATCTTTCTTTCTTCACCTATGCACTGCAGGGCACCAGCTGTCCATAGACCATTCCCTGACCTGGCAATGATGGTGGAACGTGACAGCATCCGAAGGTACCGCTTCACCAGGCAGCTGATTGAAGATTTGGCAGTGCGCTTGGCTCCACACCTGCAACCTGGCCGGCCGTATCCTACAGCGCTGACCCCCAAGGTGAAGGTGATGGCAGCCCTACACTTCTTTGCCACCGGTACCTTTCAACACACTCTGGCGACTGCTGGTGGGATGTCACAGACCATGTTCAGCCGTGTGCTCCGCGATGTATTGGAGGCTATGTTGATATACCTGAACCAGTACATCTATTTCCCTAGACTCCAGCAACTGACTGGCGTGAAGACTGACTTCTATGCCCTGGGGAGGATGCCGCATGTCATTGGCTCCATTGATGGGACACATGTGGCTTTGGTACCACCACAGGCCCAGGAGCAGGCATACAGGAACCGCAAGCACTACCACTCGGTCAATGCACTGGTGGTCTGTCTTGCAGATATGACCATCACACATGTGTGTGCCCGTTTCCCCGGTTCTGCACGTGATGCCTACGTGATGAGGAGTAGTCGCATCCCGAGGATGATGTCACAGATGCGGAACCAGCGTGCCTGGCTTGTTGGTGTGTACTGACTTTGTACCATTGTGTGTGTTCTGCAATGTAGTGTCCCGCCCTCTTTTCCAACTCAGCTAATGTGCAATTGTCTGTATGTAGGTGACTCCGGATATCCCAACATGCCGTGGTTGCTGACGCCCCTCAGGAACCCTGTGACACCAGCACAGATGCGCTACAATGAGGCACATGGTCGGACGAGGAGAGTTATTGAGCGGACATTTGGTCTCCTGAAGAGCCGCTTCCGCTGCCTGGACAAGACAGGAGGGTCCCTCCCATATGCCCCGGCAAAGGTGTGCAAGATTGTCATCATCTGCTGCATGCTACACAACCTGGCAGTGCGGAAGGAGTTGCCTCTCATCCTGGATGACGATGACCAACGTCCGCCACCTGTTGAGGATCCTGGCCTGGACCACGATGCCAGTGATGATGATGATGATGATGGTGATGTCCGCACACAGCTCATCACCAACTTCTTCAGCTGAATGTAAGTATCCAGAGATGTCATGTAACTGATGTGAGTTTGCATGATATGTGTTGGTGGTGCTCTGGTACTGTTTGAGTGTGTGCATGTGCTACATGACTGTATGCGTGTAGCGATGTGTCCTTACAGGTAGTCGGTACTCCCCAACAGTGTTGACATGCTAACTTGGTTCTGGGTGGGTATCTTGTGACATGTATTGGGCATGAGTATTGCAGTTCTGTCCTGTTCTTCAGTGCTTTTGACTGTGTGTCATTTCTGTCCTTCACAGGGTACTTTCAGAGTCGTTTGGTCAACTGTGATCCCCGACACCGTGATTCGACTTCCAGGGTGGTAGCTGTTGTGTCCCTACAGGTGATGTGCACCACACCCATGGACTTCCTTCCACACTTGTTGACTGTGTGCCCGCTGCCAGGTGGGATTACCTTGCATATGTGGTGGTTACAACATGTTGCAAATGTGTAATAAACCTGTGCTTCACTTTGTGATGTGCGTTGTCTGTGGTCACACATCTGACTGACATTTGCTTACTGCACCAGTGGGCTAGTTAACACAGACTGTGAATAGGTGTTGGGTCTGTGCAATGCAACGTATTTCCTGGCAACATCAGTGTAGGCGATGAGTCAGATGGCCATGGTGTGTATGTATTGTGTAGCCCTGGTGGTGTGCCTCCCTCATATGTGTGACGTTGCCATGACTCACATGCCGGTGTTGTACTTGCTGTAGCAGTTAGCATGCACAGTGTCATTTCCCAGATCATCATCGCCACATCAGAGACAACGTAGGAATCACAACAGAGGCAAGTATGGTGTATTAGTGAGTTTATTGACATACATGTGTGAGTATAGTGCACAGGATGGTGGGTGCTGTACATTGTGATTGTAATCCAAAGTTCCTAGATGATTTGGAAGTCCTGGTAGCATAAATGTCCAGAGTAAAGTCCACAGTCATCTGAGACATTGGTCCAACTTGAGCTCCCCATGTCATGTGGGAGAGTTGTGTTGCAGTCAACAGGGTGAACAGTTTGCGCACAAAGGTGATTATCCAGAACAGGTTTAGGCTTCCTGGGGGTTGCACATGGCCATCGGCCTCTCACTTGCCCCTCCTCGGACGGCCCCTCTTCTTTGGGGGACCCTCAAGTGCAGGCTGCTGCGGTGCAGGGGACTCTCCGCCAGAGTCATCCTCCCTCCCTGTGGCAGTTGCAGTTGTTTCAGCAGCAGATGTTGTGGGCACACAGGGAGGTGTTGACTGGTTGCTGCTCATCTGGCGGAGGCATTGTAGTATGTCCCTATGCACCGCCGTCATCTCTTGCAGTGTGTCCCACTTGGACTCCACGCGGGACATGTGTGAGTCCAAGCGGGCATGATGGGCAGCCTGCTGCTGTTTAATGTCCCTGAGGAGCCCCACTACCTGGCTGAGCTCTCCGGTGCTGGACTGGTACGCATCGGCTATGCGTGCCAGTTGTGGGTCATCATGCAGTCCAGACCCCTCTGCGATCAGTGACCTGTGTCTCCCACCCCTCCCACCACCCCTGGCGACACGTGCAGTACCTGAGGTGGCACGCACAGGTGACCGTGGGCCCCCTTGGGGTTGTTGGTGGTGTTGGTGTCCATGGCCCCACGTTGGTCCAGGGTCCCTGTGCTGGTGGTGGTGCTCCTTGGTCTTTCCATGTCGGCAGGGGTGGTATGTGTGTTGACAGTCGTTGGAGGGGTGGGTGCAGGGGGTGCAGCTGGTGGTCCTGCTGGTGCTGCATGATGACTTGCTCCGGAGGTGCCAGGTTGGTCTTCTTCATCCGAGGAGGGCAGTGGCTGTTCCACACCAGTGAGCTCCGTATCCTCTTGAGCCTGGGACGGGGACTCCTCAGCGTCTGCTGCTGTGTCCCCATCATCACCTGTTTTAGGGAGAGACACACACTGTATGTTATGTTTCTGCAGGCATCAATGGTTGACACACCTGACAGTTGTGACTGTGCCTCTGGATGCAGGCCTGTACATTGCATTGTCCTAAGTTGTCACAGTCAGGGGTTGATATTGGTGTAGCACATTGTCCTGCATTATTTGGGCATTTCCATGTAAATGTTGGGGTGTGTACGTGGTCTGCATTGGTTGTATTGGGTTGACATCCGGCCCTCCTTCCCACCCAGCCAGATGTCCCACCATGGAACTTGCTTCCATTGCAGGGAGTGCAATTTGTCTTTCAGGATGTCAGTCAGTGGTGTCCTGCTGTTGGTTGGTGCACAGTTGCCAGCAGGGCCTTGTGCTCCCCACAGCAGTAGCCAGTGTCAGCCATCTTTTCAGTTGTTTTCCACTCCTTGTGATGTGTGCATGGTTCAGGGTGGTGTTGATGGGCCAATTGTGAGGCTGACCAATATCTGTGTCTACCACTCCCATCATGCTATTGCCTCCACCCCCCTTCCCAGCATGCCCATACTTCCTTCCTTTTGAGTGTACTTCACTGTGTGTGGGTGTGACAGCAATGGCAAGATGGCTGACAGTGGTGTCCTGCTGTTGGTTGGTGGCCAGTTCCCAGCATGGCCTTGTGCTCCCCACAACAGAGCACCAGTGTCAGACATCTTTGATGGGGCTTTACACTCTCTGTGAGGTGTGCATGCTTCAGTGTGAGCTTGCTGGGCCATGGGGGGGGGATGTTGAGCTGTGACTACCACTCCCATCATGCTTTTGCCTCCACCCCCCTTCCCAGCATGCCCATGCTTCCTTCCTTTTGACTCAGCTTCCCTCTGGGGTTGTGTGCCTGTGCTGATAAGATGGCTGACAGTGTTATCCTGGGGTTTGTTTTGCTACAACTCCCATGTGTGTCCCTGTGCTTCACACTGCATGACCCAGGGTTGTGGTTCTTTGTGGGATATTTGATTGGTGTGTGAGGCAATGCTTTCTCCCAGGTGAGTTGTGTGTAGTTTGTGTTAGGGGGGTGTGTGGGTGGAGCTGCTGGTGACTATGGTCAGTGCTGTGAGTCCTCCTTCCCACCCAGCCAGATATCCCACCATGGAACGTGCTTGCATTGCAGAGAGTGCAGGTTGGCTTTCAGGATGTCAGGCAGTGGTGTTGTGCTGTTTGTTGGTGCACAGTTCCCAGCAGGGCCTTGTGCTCCCCACAGCAGTAGCCAGTGTCAGCCATCTTGTCAGTTATTATCCACTCCCTGTGATATGAGCATGGTTCAGAGTGGTGTTGATGGGCCAATTGTGAGGGTGAGCAGTATCTGTGACTCCAACTCCCATCATGCTATTGCCTCCACCCCCCTTCCCAGCATGCCCATACTTCCTTCCTTTTGATTCTGCTTCCCTGTGGGGTAGCGTGCCTGTGCTGACAGGAAGGCTGACAGTGTTGTCCTTGCGTTTGTTTGGCTACAAGTCCCAGGTGTGTCCCTGTGCTTCACACAGCATTACCCAGTGTGGTGGTTCTTTGTGGAATCTTCATTTGGTATGTGAGGCATTGCATTCTCCCAGGTGGGTTATGTGGAGTTTGTGTTGAGGGGGTGTGTGAGGTGAGCTGCTTGTAACTATGGTCAGTGCTGTGAGTCCTCCTTCCCACCCAGCCAGATATCCCACCATGCAACGTGCTTGCATTGCAGAGAGTGCAAGTTGGCTTTCAGGATGTCAGTCAGTGGTGTCCTGCTGTTGGTTGGTGCCCAGTTCCCAGCAGGGCCTTGTGCTCCCCACAACAGAGCACCATTGTCAGACATCTTTGAAGTGGCTTTTCACTCCCTGTGAGGTGTGCATGCTTCAGTGTGAGCTTGCTGGGCCATGTGGGTGGGGGATGTTGAGCTGTGACTACCACTCCCATCATGCTATTGCCTACACCCCCTTCCCAGCATGCCCATACTTCCTTCCTTTTGAGTGGACTTCACTGTGTGTGAGTGTGACAGCAATGGCAAGATGGCTGACAGTGTGGTCCTGTTGTTTGTTGGTGCACAGTTCCCAGCAGGGCCTTGTGCTCCCCACAGCAGTACCCAGTGTCAGTCATCTTGTCAGTTCTTTTCCACTCCCTGTGATGTGAGCATGGTTCAGAGTAGTGTTGATGGGCCAATTGTGAGGGTCACCAATATCTGTGACTACGACTCCCATCATGCTATTGCCTACACCCCCTTCCCAGCATGCCCATACTTCCTTCCTTTTGACTCTGCTTCCCTGTGGGGTAGTGTGCCTGTGCTGACAGGATGGCTGACAGTGTTGTCCTGGCGTTTGTTTGGCTACAAGTCCCAAAAGTGTCCCTGTGCTTCACACAGCATAACCCAGTGTGGTAGTTCTTTGTGGGATATTTAATTAGAGTGTGAGGCAATGCATTCTCCCAGTTGAGTTGTGTGGAGTTTGTGTTAAGGGGGTGTGTGAGGAAAGCAGCTGGTAACTATGGTCAGAGGTGTCAGTCCTCCTTCCCACCCAGCCAGATATCCCACCATGGAACTTGCTTCCATTGCAGAGAGTGCAATTTGTCTTTCAGGATGTCAGTCAGTGGTGTCCTGCTGTTGGTTGGTGCACAGTTGCCAGCTGGGCCTTGTGCTCCCCACAGCAGTAGCCAGTGTCAGCCATCTTGTCAGTTGTTTTGCACTGCCTGTGATGTGTGCATGGTTCATGGTGGTGTTGATGTGCGCATTGTGAGGGTGGGCAATTTCTGTGACTACGACTCCCATGATGCTATTGGCTGCACTGACTTGCCCAGCATACACAGTATTCCTTCCTTTCAGTGAGCTTCCCTGTGAGGTGGTGTTGTGGTGGTGGCTACATGTCTGACTGTGTTTGTTGGTTATATTTGTGCCACTGCCTAGCTGTATTTGTTGTTAGGTTTGTACATGTCATGACACAGTTACATTTCACTATGAGCTGGCATGTATTGTGTTTATCTGGCTGACATACACATTTTGGGATGATCTGTTTTGGTTGGTGTGTATTTGCTAAGGGTGCATGGTTTGACTCTCCCCTTGACAGTGATGTGTGTGTATTGTGGCACAATATTGTGTACATTAGTTGTGTACTCACCAGGCTCTGGGATGTTTTCTAGTCCATAGACGCTCACTGGTGGTAGGATGGCCCGCACCTTCTACTCCCAGGGCCTGAGGTATACTGGTTTGGCAGGAGGGCCACTGCCGGTGTGTTGGCTCAAGATGTAGTCCTTCTTCAACAGCTCCTTGACCCTCCTGCGCACGTCATACCACCTGTTCTGGATGTCTACCTTTGTGCGCAACCATGGTGATTGTGCGTTGACCCTGTCGACGATCCTCTCCCACATCTTGGTTTTCTGCGCCATGGGTGTCTGTTGGACCAATGTGCCAAACAGCTGTGGCTCTACCCTGAGGATCTCATCTACCAGGACTTCCAATTCACTATCTAGGAACTTGTGATTCTTCTTTGGGGGCATGGTGTTGGGTGGTGCTGGTGAGTGATGTGTGTGTTGGTGTGCAAGTGAGGGTGTGTGAGTGTGTGTTTTGCTGGGTGTATGTGAGGGTGCTATTTGTTGTGGTGCTGCTGGTGTGTGGCTTGTGTGATGGATGAGCTGTGAGTGTGTGTGTGGTTGCTGTCTGTTGGTGTTGAGTGCTGGCAGGTAATTAGAATTTGCAAAGGATCATGGTAGGGATTTGTGTCCTTTATATAGGTGGAGTTGTGGGTGTGTCTTTGTTCCCTGTTTCCATCCCCAGTATTTATTTGCTTTGTGATAGCTTGTTTGGCCTTTTTTGTGTCTTTTTTTCCTTGGTTATTTTTGTGCATGTAGGAGACGTTCTTGTGACCGAGTCGGACCCTCCAGTTGTCTCGTGCGAGCCTCTCCTATTCGTTCACGCTGTGTTTGTGCTGTTTTCTGTGCTGCGTACGCGTCGGTCGCGGGGTTTTGGTTTGCTTCGGCTCGCAGTTCTGAATGCGTGTCGGTCGTGCGGCTTGTGCTCCGTGCGACTCAGTCGTGTTTTCCACGCGTTGCATCGTACTTGGCGGGTCGACGTTCGCGGGTACGTTTCGTTCGGGATTCTTCCTGGTGCGTGTCGGTCGGTTCGTTTCGCATGCTTTTCCGGCCGGATGGCTGTTTTCCGCGCGGCTCGGTCGGTTGGCTTCTGTTCCGTACGAGTCGGTCGGATTTAGCACGCTTTTCATCGTACTTTGCGGGTCGGGCTGCACCGGTACGTGTCGGTCGGTATTTATTCCGGCTCCGAGTCGGTCGGTACGTTTTCCGGCCCGAATCGGAATCGGCCCTTAATGGTGACATTTACTATTCCCAATCCAATCTAAATCGATTTGGAAAAAGTATTGGACACTAAAGGGGTGATATATGTTAATCCTACCCAATCTATACCAATTTAGTGAAGGTGTTGGGAAGGGGTTGGACACTAAAGGAGTGACATTAACTATTCCCACTCTATCCTAAACAAATTTGTGGACGGTGTTAGATACTAAGTTTGACATGTACTTTTTCCCCTACATTTTATGTAAAATTCTGAACACTAAAATTTTGTTACTTAAAAAACAAAATAACCCAAACTAAAAAAGCAATGTTTGTGTTTAAAAATTAATATATAAAATATGTTTATCAATATCAATAATTACTATATTTTTCAATTAATATTTACTAATAGTCTCAAACTTTGAATCATAGAACAAAATACAATTCATACTGCAAAAATGAAAATCATAGAAACAAAAAATACATATTAAACTAATTTTTGTACATTAAAATTAATAAATGTTAGAAAGTATATTCCAAACAATAGAACTTATTCCAATAACAAACATATTAAAATTCCATTATAAAAATTGTGTATAAAAATATTGTTATCAATAAACATCTAATATTAACATACAATAAAATATAATTTGTACACATCATTAGTAATGCATATTGATTCTATTTTCATAATACAATCAAACATTTCAAGAAAAATTAAAATAAATATAAATATAAACATTCAAAAAAAGTCCAACAATGTATTTATGATGACATTATCATTTTTGATATTTAAAAAATCCTTACAAATATTTACATTTTCTTGAAAATATATAAATGATAACATATTAGCTATTAAATGTTTACATGAAAATGAAAATGAATTGACCCAAATTTTACAGTGCGGTACATGCCAATATGTACCTGAGGCTCAGGTCCCCTTTGTTCCAAAGCAAGCTCGCGTTTGCGAGCATTGAGGATCCGCAACACCGGCGGCGGGACGGCTTCGTGGCTGGACAGGCCACATTAAATCAAGAAAAAGAAGGTTGCCCCACTGAAGCCATCACACACAAAGGGGTATACACACAAATGCCTCAGGTGGCAGCAGGCACAGCGTTCCTCCCACGCTTCTTGTTATCAGGACAAACGCGTTTCAAGTATTTCAATACCCTTGTTCACTGGCAAGATTTTCACTTCTCAATTGTTCACGGACACTGCAAGACTGATTCGGGACGATGATTTATTAAATACACAAGCCCCGCCCCAGTGGGCGTCACAGTGGCTTTATGGTAAAGTAGTCCACATCATAAAAGCCATGCTTGTAGTCCCATTCAAACCCCAGTGGGTATTTGCATATTCTGTAAATGTTCCAAGCACAAATGTGTCCTTTGTAGGTAAAGCGCTAAGCAGGCGCGCTGCTGTACATGCCAATATGTACCTGAGGCTCAGGTCCCCTTTGTTCCAAACCAAGCTCGCGTTTGCGAGCATTGAGGATCCGCAACACCGGCGGCGGGACAGCTTCGCGGCTGGACAGGCCGAATTAAATCAAGAAAAATAAGGTTGCCCCACTGAAGCCATCACACACAAAGGGGTATACACACAAATGCGTCAGGTGGCAGCAGGCATAGCGTTCCTCCCACGCTTCTTGTTATCAGGCCAAACGTGTTTCAAGTATCTCAGTACCCTTGTTCACTGGCAAAAGTTTCACTTCTCAATTGTGCACGGACACTGCAAGACTGATTCGGGATGATGATTCATTAAATACACAAGCCCCACCCCAGTGGGCGTCACAGTGGCTTTATGGTTAAAGTAGTCCACATTTTAAAAGCCATGCTTGTAGTCCCATTCAAACCCCAGTGGGTATTTGCATATTCCATAAATGTTCCAAGCACAAATGTGTCCTTTGTAGGTAAAGCGCTAAGCAGGCGCGCTGCGGTACACGCCAATATGTACCTGAGGCTCAGGTTCCCTTTGTTCCAAACCAAGCTCGCGTTTGCGCATTCTCGCGCACACGCCCACAAGGGTGGGATATTTAAGGTATGCAGGTGGTTCTGCTTCGCTGCTGTTCTCCACACGCCAGTGAACAAGGGCAGTAAAATGCCCGAAATGCGTCTGGCTTTGTATTTGTGGTCGGAGTGCCAGGCTGTATGCTTCTGCAATCCTGTGATTAAAAGGTCAACAGCTCGCCGTGTGTGGCTTCTTCAATTGGGGGCAACTCTTATATATATATATATATATATATATATATATATATATATATATATATATATATATATATATATATATATATATATATATATATATATATACACAAGAAGAGCTCCTTCTGGACTGTCGGGGACCCCTGGAGAGTGGCGCGCACGCCGGCGGAGCACACCGGTCATCCAATATCAAAAACAGCAACAGTTCAGCGCGCTCTCAGGAAAGTAGAACTCCGAAGCATTGAGGTACCACAGTGTTTATTCCACAACGCATTTCGATTTCCGAGGAAATCTTGATCACGTGAAACGTGCAACATAAACAAAGGACTTAAATAGCCTTAAAGTAAACGTGGAGAACATAATGGAAAAGGGACCACACTCTTGATAATGGCGGACATGTTGGAGTGGTGATTTAAACCCAAAAACAAGAAGTTATATATTCCAACACGAATGCGTTGGATTTCCTAAAATAAGATAAGAGCAGCTCATGCATGACACAAGTTCAATGTAATACAAAATCATGCATAAATCTTGTGGCCAACAATGCATTCGAAAAACAATTAAACTTAATCACAGTCTAGAATCATGAGCCTCACACTCTTGGCAAAAACACAGAAAGTAATTTTTACAAGGTCAAGGAGCAAATTGACACTCGCTGTGCCCTCATGGAAGCATACATGGCAAGTGCCTGTAAGGAAAAACATGTTAATACACGGCAAGTGCCAGTAAGTGTGTTAACACAAAAATTAATTAAAATAGACACTACAAAGGGACATAACGACAACTGGATGTCTCACTGCATAGTAAAGAGACAGAGGTGTCAGATATCCAATGTATCATGTTAAAACAGGTATCCTCATCTTAAGTAAAGTACCCACATAATGTAGATAAAGATCCTGTCCCCTAGCATCATCCTGTACCCTGAAGTTAGAAAACTCTGTCATGGGCAAGTGCCCACAGCCCTACAGGTGCAGGTACAGGCCACATAATGCTAAAAATGTAAGTGCCTCACAGAGGTACAGAATCAAAGTCCAATACAGAGCAAGTGTCACTAAGCCAAGTAATGAGAAATGTCCATGCCACACGGAGGTCCCATGTTGAATACATAAGGAGACAGAGCCCTGTCCCTCTGGACTCCACTTACTTGTATGCTTGTCAAAGCCAATGATACGTGCCGATGTGCAAATGGGGAAAAGGGTAGGTGGCCCGTGCAGGTGAATACAAGTGAGTGGGCCCCTTCCTTTCCTCCTGAAAAACAAACAAAAGAACAGAAAAAAGAGATTAAAAAGTGCGAACACTTCCTGCCTATACCAAATGAAAAGAATATATATGTTACATGAAATAAATTAAGAATTACTGTTCTAATGCATAGGAGGAGAAGGATATACAAACATGTATATAAAGCATGTATAAAAAGAAGAAGAAATAAAAGGGAAGAAAAGAGAGATTAACCTATGCGGAATAATCACACTAAACTCGAAGCACAAGTGATATGTATATATACAAAACTGGAGGAACAGATATGAGATAAAAGGTACACAGAAAACAGATAAAGGGTACACAGAAAACAGGTCATGGATGTATAACCAACATACATATTATCGAGATACAGAATAGACAAACTCAGGATAAAAACTAATGATCCTTGAGATGTATAGCAAGCTCCTCATCCTGGTTCAATCCCCCAGGAGTCTTAGTCTGAAAGTTTATGATGTGTTTGGACTCCCTCTGTCTAAGAGTAAGAACCCTGTTGCCACCCCGGGAGTTCCTATCAACCTGTTCAAAGATAAAGAAACTCAAACCAGATGAATTGGAAAAATGCTTATCTTGAAAATGGCGTGCCACAGGATATTTTTGGTCTAAGTTAGTGATAGCTCTACTGTGTTCCAATATGCGTTTTTTTGCCATAAGTGTGGTACTATCAATATACCATAGTTTGCAGGCACATTCTATGGCATATATGACAAAGGTCGAACTGCATGTAAGGAATTGTGATATCTCCCTCTTAACCCCATTGTAGTCGACCTGATTACAACATTTGCTGTTTTTACAGGCCTTACAATGTCCACAGGAGAAAAAACCTTTAAGGCTGTGCATATTTCTATCAGGATAGATGGTGATGTCACTGTGTACTAACAGGTCCCTGACACTTCTGCCTCTCCTATAGGTTATGTTGGGTCTATTGGGTATGGTATCCCCAATGACAATATCAGTTTTCAATATATCCCAGTTTTTAGTCAGGATCCGCTTGATATCTTTGGAGTCCGAGCAGTAAGTCATGATAACCCTAGTGTTCTCAACATCAGTATCGATAGGTGTGATAGGTGCATCTGCGATAGTCTGTTTTCTGTCTATGGCATCAGCTCTCACCCTGGCCTTCTTGAGTACCCAAACTGGGTATCCTCTTTCCTTGAAGCGCTCAGTAATGGCATCCCTTTCTAGTTGATAGGCCTCTTCAGTGTTGCAGTTCCTTTTTGCCCTCAGCAGCTCACCGTAAGGGATGCTCCATTTCAGAGCCTCCGGGTGACTGCTGAGGGCATGAAGGACACTATTGCCTGCTGTTGATTTTCTAAATAGGGCAGTGTGGACCTGATTGTGCTTAATTTCCAGACTAACATCTAAGTATTCAGTTCTGTTCTTACTTATGTTACCACTGAGTAAGATGTTACGATCATTGTCATTGAGTTTATCGATGAACATAAGTGCTTCGTGTTCCTGACCTACCCAAATGATAAACAGATCATCAATGTAGCGCAGCCACATCGAAACATGTGTTAAGTCAATCTGGAAATTAGGGTCAGAGAATATGTCTTCCTCCCAGTTCCCCATGAACAGATTGGCAAAACTGGGAGCAAAGCACGATCCCATGGCGGTCCCAGTTGTTTGTCTATACAGGGTGCCATTGAACATGAAGATGTTATTCTTAAGACAATATTCTACCATGTCCAAAAGCATCCGGCTATGTTCACGAAATCTCATAGGTCTAGTATTGAGATAATGTGCGCATGCCTCAAGACCCTGCTGATGGTCTATGATGGTATAGAGACTATGAACATCAAGTGTGATGAACAGATGATCATCTCCCCATTGTACATCTTGTATCTTTTTGAGAAAATCCTTGGTATCCCTGATGTAACTGGGAAGTTTGCTGACATAGTCCCTCAAAAAATGGTCCACATATTTGGAAATATGTTCCGCTACGCTACCCCGTGATGAGACAATAGGCCGCCCAGGAGGTTTGCTGGGGTCCTTGTGTATCTTGGGAAGAAGGTAGAGGACAGGGAGTACAGGATGATCTTTTTTAAGGTAACAGAACTCCTCCCATTCCAAAACCCCCTTGTCTCTCCACACGGTAAGTTTGTCCCAAATGGTAATAATGCTGGTGTTGTAAGCCTCCAATGGAATAGGCACATAGAAATTGATATCATCTAATTGCCTGTGTGCCTCTGCTATGTAAAGATCTCTATCCAAGATGACAACATTGCTACCCTTGTCCGCCGGACGGATGACAATGCTGTCATCCTCGGTGAGAGTTTTGAGTACCTGTCTCTGTTTTAGAGTGAGATTGTTGTCTCCTTTGTATCCAGTCCTCTTAGTTTGGTGTCTGAATCTATTGAATGCTTTACCAACACAATCGTGGAATGTGTCTATATTGTCATGAGGTAAACTGGGCAAAAATACAGATTTGGGCTTAAAGCCTGTAGACACAGATGCGTCAGTTATAAGATCACATTCTGCAAGTATTTGTGTAGTGCTGATAGCTGAATCAGATCCACTATCATCATTTCCTAATTCAATCATGGTGATCAGAGTGTCTATGTCACCTATGTTGAGATCGGTGTGTCCTGTGGCAGTGTTGGTATTATTGACCCTGCGTGTACCAGTCATCTTGAGTTTGTGCCACTTCCTAAGTTTTAATTTGCGGACATATTTGAAAAGGTCAATTCTGGCATTCGTGTAATTAAAAGGATAGGAAGGACAGAAGGATAATCCTAAGCATAATGTTTGTTTGTCAACATCACTCATCGGTCTCTTAGAAAGATTAATTATAGTTCTATTAACCGTTGCTTGATCCATTAGAAAGCTTTTCTGGCGCGCGTCTGTTTGTTTCCCATGCCGCCACGTCCTCTGCCTCCTCTGCCAGCGTTGTCGGACTCTTGTCCGTCTGTTCCTGCGCTTCCTTGACCCCTGCCCCGTCCCCGTCCTCTCTGACCCCTTGGTTTTGGTAACGGGGTGTCCCTTGTTGTCTGACGACCCCGACGCAGGGTCCGGTACTCGTCTAAAAAAGTCAATGTGCGACCACGTTCTACTACTGGGGCATTGTTCTCTGATATATCAGATTCACTCCCACTGGCAGTTGATCCTTCCGTCGTTGTCGGTTCCGAATTCCTCGTTGCCGTATCATCCTGTGTAGCTTGTTGAGTGTACAAGTGATCATATTTCCGACTGAAAGTAAGGATTCTCCCACTCTCATAATCCCCATAGTCACGATTAAGTTTCCTTTGTTTGCGCGCTTTTATATCCTCCTCATATTTCTTGAGGCGCTCCTTCATGGTGATTAAAGATTTATTGAGTGTATCTATTTCTACCTGTTTGGTAAGGTCCTCCATTAAGTCTTTGATCTGATTCAAGATCCCATCACGATCCAACCACGCATACTTGATCAGAATCTCTAACATCCTTTTCGAGCTTAGTGAGGAATTTTCAGAGCATTCCTCAAGCATTTTAGGATTAGGTATCTCATATGTAGGAGTCGTAAAGATTCTCAGACCTCTTGGTACCATACCTTGATCCACATAGTTCTGCAACGATATGGCCTCCCACCATTTGGATATTTCTGTCCTCTTAAGTTTCTCAAGTCTGCGTATTTTATCTTCTATAGGTTGTATGGGATTAATTGTGCTGTCACTCTTAGTCGTTAGCCCTGGTTTCCTAGTAAATATGGCCCGGGCAGCTTCTCTTCGTTCCTCCTCCTCCTCCATAATGCACTTCACACCATTCTAAGCCACTATTTCTAAAAATTATCAATGTAAAAAAACAAATGTATAAATGTTACAATATTAATTTGCATATCATTACAATTTACATGAAATTTTCATTAAAATGTTAACTTATTAAAAATCTCCCTACTTGTATCCCCTAAAGACCCAACATCCCACTAGAATGATTTTATATACATTACTATTAAACATTAATACAACTAAGAATTCACATTTTAATATTTTCATGATCAATAAATGATCCAGCCAAACACACTAATAAAAATATTGTTAAAATATAAAATCAAGCTTAATACAATAAAATACATACTAAATAACATTTACCAATGATGTATACAACAATATTGTTCAAAACAATATGTTTTACAACAAACAACACTTAAAACTATATTCTTGCCTTCAATATTCCTGTCAACAATATTTTTTGACATCCCGATATTCTTGACACAATATTTTGTATCAATGTTTTTATTCGACTAAGGGGTCGATTCCGATTCAGGCCGGAAAACGTACCGACCGACTCGGAGCAGGAATAAATTCCGACCGACACGTACCGGTGCAGCCCGACCCGCAAAGTACGATGAGAAGCGTGCAAAACCCGACCGACTCGTACGGAACACAAGCCGAATGACCGAGCCGTGCGGAAAACAGCAATCCGGCCGGAAAAACACGCGAATCGAACCGACCGACACGCACCCGGAACAATCCCGAACGAAACGTACCCGCGAACTCCTACCCGCCAAGTACGATGCAACGCGTGGAAAACACGACCGAGTCGCACGGAGGACAAGCCGTACGACCGACACGCATACAAAACTGCGAGCCGAAGCAACCCAAAACACCGCGGCCGACGCGTACGCAGCATAGAAAACAGCACAAACACAGCGTGAACGAATCGGAGAAGCCCGTACGAGACAACTGCAGGGTCCGACTCGGTCACAAGAACGTCTCCTACATGCACAAAAAGTACAAAGGGAAAATACACAAAAAAAGGCCAAACAAGCAATTACAAAGCAAATAAATACTGGGGGGGGCAGGGAACAAAGACACACCCACAACTCCACCCATATAAAGGACACAAATCCCTACCATGATCCTTTGCAAATTCAAATGACCTGCCAGCACTCAACAGACAGCAACCACACACCCACAGCTCATCCATCACACAAGCCACACACCATCAGCACCCCAACAAATACCAACCTCACATACACCCAGCAAAACACACACTCACACACCTTCACCTGCACACCAACACACACATCACTCACCATCACCACCCATCACCATGCCCCCAAAGAAGAATCATAAGTTCCTAGATAGTGAATTGGAAGTCCTGGTAGATGAGATCCTCAGGGTAGAGCCACAGCTGTTTGGTACACTGGTCCAACAGACACCCATGTCACAGAAAACCAAGATGTGGGAGAGGATCGTCGACAGGGTGAACGCACAATCACCATGTTTGCGCACAAAGGTAGACATCCAGAACAGGTGGTATGACGTGCGCAGGAGGGTCAGGGAGCTGTTGAAGAAGGACTACCTCTTGAGCCAACACACCGGCAGTGGCCCTCCTGCCAAGCCAGTATACCTCAGGCCCTGGGAGGAGAAGGGGCGGGCCATCCTACCACCAGTGAGCGTATATGGACTAGAAAACATCCCAGAGCCTGGTGAGTACACAACAAATGTACACAATATTGTGCCACAATACACACACATCACTGTCAAGGGGAGAGTCAAACCATGCACCCTTAGCAAATACACACCAACCAGAACAGAACCATCCCAAAATGTGTATGTCAGTCAGATAAACACAACACATGCCATCTCATAGTGACATGTAACTGTGTCATCACATGTACAAACACAACTACAACTACAGCTGGGCAGTGGCACAAATATAACTAACAAACACATCCAGACATGTAGCCACCACTACAACACCACCACACAGTGAAGCCCACTGAAAGGAAGGAATACTGTGTATGCTGGGCAAGTCAGTGTAGCCAATAGCATCATGGGAGTGGTAGTCACAGATATTGGTCACCCCCACAACTGTCCCATCAACACCACCCTGAACCATGCGCACATCACAGGGAGTGGAAAACAACTGACAAGATGGCTGACACTGGCTACTGCTGTGGGAAGCACAAGGCCCTGCTGGCAACTGTGCACCAACCAACAGCAGGACACCACTGACTGACATCCTGAAAGACAACTTGCACTCCCTGCATTGGAAGCACGTTCCATGGTGGGATATCTGGCTGGGTGGGAAGGAGGACTCACAGCCCTGACCATAGTTACCAGCAGCGTTTCTCACACACACCCCTAACACAAACTCCACATAACTCACCTGAGAGAATGCATTGCCTCACACTCCAATCAAATATCCCACAAAGAACCACAACCCTGGGTCATGCTGAGTGAAGCACAGGGACACACATGGGACTTGTAGCAAAACTAACCCCAGGATAACACTGTCAGCCATCTTGTCAGCACAGGCACACAACCCCACAGGGAAGCAGAGTCAAAGGGAAGGAAGCATGGGCATGCTGGGAAGGGGGGTGGAGGCAATAGCATGATGGGAGTGGTAGTCACAGCTCAACATCCCCCACCCACATGGCCCAGCAAGCTCACACTCAAGCATGCACACCCCACAGAGAGTGGAAAGCCCCATCAAAGATGTCTGACACTGGTGCTCTGTTGTGGGGAGCACAAGGCCATGCTGGGAACTGGCCACCAACTAACAGCAGGACACCACTGTCAGCCATCTTGCCATTGCTCTCACACTCACACACAGTGAAGTCCACCCAAAAGAAAGTAAGTATGGGCATGCTGGGAAGTGGGGTGGAGGCAATAGCATGATGGGAGTGGTAGTCAGAGCTCAACATCCCCCACCCACGTGGCCCAGCAAGCTCACACTCAAGCATGCACACCCCACAGAGAGTGGAAAGCCCCATCAAAGATGTCTGACACTGGTGCTCTGTTGTGGGGAGCACAAGGCCATGCTGGGAACTGGCCACCAACTAACAGTAGGACACCACTGTCAGCCATCTTGCCATTGCTCTCACACTCACACACAGTGAAGTCCACCCGCAAGTAAGTATGGGCATGCTGGGAAGTGGGGTGGAGGCTATAGCATGATGGGAGTGGTAGTCACAGCTCAACATCCCCCACCCACATGGCCCAGCAAGCTCACACTCAAGCATGCATACCCCACAGAGAGTGGAAAGCCCCATCAAAGATGTCTGACACTGGTGCTCTGTTGTGGGGAGCACAAGGCCATGCTGGGAACTGGCCACCAACTAACAGTAGGGCACCACTGGCAGCCATCTTGCCATTGCTCTCACACTCACACACAGTGAAGTCCACCCAAAAGCAAGTAAGTATGGGCATGCTGGGAAGTGGGGTGGAGGCAATAGCATGATGGGAGTGGTAGTCACAGATATTGGTCACCCCCACAACTGTCCCATCAACACCACCCTGAACCATGCGCACATCACAGGGAGTGGAAAACAACTGACAAAATGGCTGACACTGGCTACTGCTGTGGGGAGCACAAGGCCCTGCTGGCAACTGTGCACCAACCAACAGCAGGACACCACTGACTGACATCCTGAAAGACAACTTGCACTCCCTGCAATGGAAGCACATTCCATGGTGGGATATCTGGCTGGGTGGGAAGGAGGACTCACAGCCCTGACCATAGTTACCAGCAGCGTTTCTCACACACACCCCTAACACAAACTCCACAAAACTCACCTGGGAGAATGCATTGCCTCACACTCCAATCAAATATCCCACAAAGAACCACAACCCTGGGTCATGCTGAGTGAAGCACAGGGACACACATGGGACTTGTAGCAAAACTAACCCCAGGATAACACTGTCAGCCATCTTGTCAGCACAGGCACACAGCCCCACAGGGAAGCAGAGTCAAAGGGAAGGAAGCATGGGCATGCTGGGAAGGGGGTGGAGGCAATAGCATGATGGGAGTGGTAGTCACAGATATTGGTCACCCCCACAACTGTCCCATCAACACCACCCTGAACCATGCACACATCACAGGGAGTGGAAAACAACTCACAAGATGGCTGACACTGGCTACTGCTGTGGGGAGCACAAGGCCCTGCTGGCAACTGTGCACCAACCAACAGCAGGACACCACTGACTGACATCCTGAAAGACAATTTGCACTCCCTGCAATGGAAGCACGTTCCATGGTGGAATATCTGGCTGGGTGGGAAGGAGGACCGGATGTCAACCAAATACAACCAATGCAGACCATGTACACACCCCAACATTCACATAGAAATGCCCAAATAATGCAGGACAATGTGCTACACCAATATCAACCCCTGACTGTGACAACTTAGGACAATGCAATGTACAGGCCCACATCTAGAGGCACAGTCACAACTGTCAGGTGTGTCAACCATTGATGCCTGCAGAAACATAACATACATTGTGTGTGTCTCCCAAAAACAGGTGATGATGGGGACACAGCAGCAGACGCTGAGGAGTCCCCGTCCCAGGCTCAAGAGGATACGGAGCTCACTGGTGTGGAACAGCCTCTGACCTCCTCGGATGAAGAAGACCCACCTGGCACCTCCGGAGCAAGTCATCATGCAGCACCAGCAGGACCACCAGCTGCACCCCTGCACCCACCCCTCCAACGACTGTCAACACACATACCACCCCTGCCGACATGGACAGACCAAGGAGCACCACCACCACCAGCACAGGGACCCTGGACCAACGTGGGGCCATGGACACCAACACCACCAACAACCCCCAAGGGGGCCCAGGGTCACCTGTGCGTGCCACCTCAGGTACTGCACGTGTCGCCAGGGGTGGTGGGAGGGGTGGGAGACATAGGTCGCTGATCGCAGAGGGGTCTGGACTGCATGATGACCCACAACTGGCACGCATAGCCGATGCGTACCAGTCCAGCACCGGAGAGCTCAGCCAGGTAGTGGGGCTCCTCAGGGACATTAAACAGCAGCAGGCTGCCCATCATGCCCACTTGGACTCACACATGTCCCGCGTGGAGTCCAAGTGGGACACACTGCAAGAGATGACGGCAGTGCATAGGGACATATTACAATGCCTCCGCCAGATGAGCAGCAACCAGTCAACAACTCCCTGTGTGCCCACAACATCTGCTGCTGAAACAACTGCAACTGCCACAGGGAGGCAGGATGACTCTGGCGGAGAGTCCCCTGCACCGCAGCAGCCTGCACTTGAGGGTCCCCCCCCAAAGAAGAGGGGTCGTCCGAGGAAGGACAACTGAGAGGCTGATGGCCATGCACAACCCCCAGGAAGCCAACACCTGTTCTGGATAATCACCTTTGTGCGCAAACTGTTCACCCTGTTGACTGCAACACAACTCCCCCACATGACATGGGGAGTACAAGTTGGACCAATGTCTCAGATGACTGTGGACTTGATACAGGACATTTCTGCTACCAGGACTTCCAATTCATCTAGGAACTTTGGATTGCAATCAAAATGTACAGCACTCACCATCCTGTGCACTATTCACACACATGTATGACAATAAACACACTAATACACCATACCTGCCTCTGTCGTGATTCCAACGTGGTTTCTGTCATGGAGATGATGACCAGCGAAATTACACTGTGCATGCTAACTGCTACAGCAAGTACAATACAGGCATGTGAGTCATGGCAATGTGACACATATGAGGGAGACACACCACCAGGGCTACACAACAAATACACACCTAGGCCATCTGACTCATTGCCTACACTGATGTTGCCAGGAAATACGGTGCAATGCACAGACACAACACCTATTCACAGTCTTAGTCAACTAGCCCACTGGTGCAGTAAGCAAATGTCAGTCAAATGTGTGACCACAGACAACGCACATCACAAAGTGAAGCACAGGTTTATTACACATTTGCAACATGTTGTAACCACTACAGATGCAAGGTAATCCCACCTGGCAGCGGGCACACAGTCAACAAGTGTAGAAGGAAGGAAGTCCATGGGTGTGGCGCACATCACCTGTAGGGACACGACAGCTACCACCCTGGAAGTCGAATCACGGTGTCGGGGATCACAGTTGACCAAACGACTCTGAAAGTACCCTGTGAAGGACAGAAATGACACACAGTCAAAAGCACTGAAGAACAGGACAGAACTGCAATACTCATGCCCAATACATGTCACAAGATACCCACCCAGAACAAAGTTAGCATGTCAACACTGTTGGGGTGTACAGACTACCTGTAAGGACACATCGCTACATGCATACAGTCATGTAGCCCATGGGCACACTCAAACAGCACCAGAGCACCACCAACACATATCATGCAAACTCACATCATTGACATGACATCTCTGGATACTCACATTCAGCTGAAGAAGTTGGTGATGAGCTGTGTGCGGACATCACCATCATCATCATCATCATCACTGGCATTGTGGTCCAGGCCAGGATCCTCCACAGGTGGCGGACGTTGGTCATCGTCATCCAGGATGAGAGGCAACTCCTTCCGCACTGCCAGGTTGTGTAGCATGCAGCAGACAATGACAATCTTGCACACCTTTGCTGGGGCATATGGGAGGGACCCTCCTGTCTTGTCCAGGCAGCGGAAGCGGCTCTTCAGGAGACCAAATGTCCGCTCAATCACTCTCCTGGTCCGACCATGTGCCTCATTGTAGCGCATCTGGGCTGGTGTCACAGGGTTCCTGAGGGGCGTCAGCAACCACGGCATGTTGGGGTATCCAGAGTCACCTACATACAGACAATTGCACATTAGCTGAGTTGGAAAAGAGGGTGGAACACTACATTGCAGATCACACACGATGCTACAAAGTCAGTACACACCAACAAGCCAGGCACGCTGGTTCCGCATCTGTGACATCATCCTCGGGATGCGACTACTCCTCATCACGTAGGCATCATGTGCAGAACTGGGGAAACGGGCACACACGTGTGAGATGCTCATATCTACAAGACAGACCACCAGTGCATTGACCGAGTGGTAGTGTTTGCGGTTCCTGTATGCCTGCTCTTGGGCCTGTGGTGGTACCAAAGCCACATGTGTCCCATCAATGGAGCCAATGACATGCAGCATCCTCCCCAGGGCATAGAAGTCACTCTTCACATCAGTGAAATGTTGGAGTCTAGGGAAATAGATGTACTGGTTCAGGTATATCAACATAGCCTTCAAAACATCGCAGAGCACATGGCTGAACATGGTCTGTGACATCCCACCAGCAGTCGCCAGAGTGTGTTGAAAGGTACCGGTGGCAAAGAAGTGTAGGGCTGCCATCACCTTCACCTTGGGGGTCAGCGCTGTAGGGTACGGCCGGCCAGGTTGCAAATGTGGTGCCAAGCGCACTGCCAAATCCTCAATCAGCTGCCTGGTGAAGCGGTACCGTCGGATGCTGTCACGTTCCACCATCGTTGCCAGGTCAGGGAATGGTCTATGGACAGCTGGTGCCCTGCAGTGCATAGGTGAAGAAAGAAAGATTGTCAGTCACCCCACATATGTGGCATTGAACACACTCAATATCACATGTTACATCATTATGAGGCACAAGTACATGATGTGTGCAGTTCCGTAAGGACATGTATGGCACATACATGGCCAACATCTAACATCACAGTTCGACAAGTGGCATCAAAAAGTCCCAGGTTGTGCCATTGGATATCATGAGGCCGTGTCACAGTTCCCATCTCCTGCTGCCACGTTACAAACACACCCCACAGTGACATGTGAGGACAGATGTGCCCCAGGCATCACAGCTCAACGACAGGTAGATTCCCAGGGACCCTGTATTGCCACATGGACACTGGCATGACATGGTGTATCATGTATACACCACAGCAAAACAACCATGACCCCCACAGGTAGTGGTCCCTGTTGCCTCGGCAGGACAGACATGGACGTCTGTGACACACACACGCACAACATCAAAGTCCATGCACAAACAACGTGGATGTGGAGACTGTCTCCCATTGTGCACATGAAATCAGAGACATTGTAAACACAACATGCACACAGACTGTGGATGACCACCACTATTGTGCCAATCGGTCACCCTGGGTTAAACATACCGTCCCACATGGGACTCAGGGGGTATGTGACATGACATCCACATACACCACCGTGAAATGTGACCATGCCACATGCTCAGATATGAACAGTTGCACATCACAGTGGTCATGTACACGAAACACCAAGGATCCTGTCCCCATGAACACGTGCACAGCCTGGGGGTGGCTGCCCCCAAGTGACACCCACAGAACAACATGTTCACCCCCATACACGGAATAGGTAATGCAGCCTTACATGCCTTAGGATACAGTTTGGACAGGCTGTGGTGTTGTAGGTGTGCCCCTTACTCCCTGGGAAGTATATGTGGCTGGCATATGTTCACCTGTGACAGGCATGGTGACATATGCCAGTGACTTGTACAGGGACGCGTTGGACAGCAATGGACCGATCGGTGCGCACACATTGGCCATTGCATTCAATGTGTGCTGGTATGCGTTGTATTCGCAATACGCGTTGGACAGCAATGGACCGATCTGTGGGCACACATTGGCCATTGCATTCAATGTGTGCTGGTACGCGTTGTATTCGCAATACGCATTGGACAGCAATGGACTGATCTGTGCGCACACATTGGCCATTGCATTCAATGTGTGCTGGTACGCGTTGTATTCGCAATATGCGTTGGACAGCAATGGACTGATCTGTGCGCACACATTGGCCATTGCATTCAATGTGTGCTGGTACGCGTTGTATTCGCAATACGCGTTGGACAGCAATGGACTGATCTGTGCGCACACATTGGCCATTGCATTCAATGTGTGCTGGTACGCGTTGTATTCGCAATACGCGTTGAACAGCAATGGACCGATCGGTGTGCCCGGCCGGCCCATTGCATTCAATGTGTGTGGGTACGCGTTGTAACCTGGGTACGCGTTGAACAGCAATGGACCGATCGGTGTGCCTGGCCAGCCCATTGCATTCAATGTGTGCGGGTACGCGTTGTATCCTGGGTACGCGTTGAACAGCAATGGACCGATCGGTGCGCATCCATTGGCTATGGCCTGGCCTGGCAACGGACGCGTTTTCAAATTTTGAACGAGTCTGATGCTGTAAATTCAGTTGGTCACCCACAACAATGTTGCAAATTCATGGGTGTCATGAAGTTGAACTTTTGAAGGATGCTGTGGGCGTGTGTAAGTGGTGCAATTCCATGGATTGGCCAGATTCAGAAGATGCAAACGACTTGGACCTATCACTTTGGACACATGGGACAGTATCTGCCTCTGCACCACACATATAATGCTGGCTGTTCCCCTGAGAGCTCACTTGTCTGCACTACATGCTCCAGGACGACATCTGCCACCACCACTGCTGCAGTATCTGCACCCTCTGGACCCTGCAATGGCACGTACTGTGGAGAGAGCCCCAGCCTTCAGCACTGAGGAGAACCAGGCCCTGCTGGACAGCCTCCTTCCACAGTACAGCAAGCTGTATGGGAAAGCAGGGGAGCAGGTGAGTGTTCTGTCCACTGCCTTCCTAAATGTGCATGTTGTCTGACTAGCAAGACTTACAGTCTGCACGCCACTGGCTAGCAGGCTCACTGAGTAGTTGTCACCCCCATAGTGTGTAGTTACATGCACTGGACAGGTATAGTGCAGTGACAGTGCATTTAAACAAGGTTTTACTTCCCAGGCAATGATACCATGTAGTAACTGCTGGCATACTGTCCATGGCCATCGTTGCACTGCCTGTGTACATCATGTGCCCCTGTGATTGAGACATGTATATACAACTGTGTAATGCACGGATATGTTGCATGTGTAGTAATGGCATTCTCACTTTGTCATCCTCACAGGTTGATGCCCACCAGAAGCAGCAGATATGGCTGACCATCGTCCGGGCAGTGAGAACCGTGGGGGTCTACAAGCGCCGGATCCGCAACTGCCAGAAGAGGTGGCAGGACCTTCGGTGCTTGACCCGGAGGATCGCACGGGTCCAGCTGAAGCTGTCGCCTCCTCACAGGAGGGGCAGACACCGGACCCTGACCCCCCACATGCTCAGGATCCTGGCGGTGGTCTTCCCTGATCTGGATGGGCAGCTGAAGGCCAGAGAGCAGCAAGGAGGGGGTGAGTCCATGACTGCATTGTGACTATGTCTGCCATGCTATGTGCCCTCCTCTGGCCTGGTTAAACTTCCACAGTACATCAGTCATGTGGTCCAGGACCCATGTCCCTCTATTATGCACTTCCCACTCCTCATCTGATACCCAGGTGTGGCCCTTACAGTCAGGGAATTGTGTCACTTGGGTACTGTGTCCTTGCAGTTTGCTTAACTCAAGGTGGGGGACAGCATCTGTTTCCCTAACTCTGTGGTGGGCATCATGGGTGGGTCCATTGCTTACACAATGCCTGTGTTCTGACATGTAATCTGCGTGTTACTTTGATATGTGGTCCAATTGCTGAGCTGATCCACCACATGTGCCTGGGGTATCTGGCACACACCCATGCTGCGGGTGGGAACAATGTTTGGGCTTCGCTAAACAAAGAGAGAGTAAGGGTAATTCGTTGGGAACAAACTCCCAGTCCCCTAAGGTCAATATATCGAAAAACAAAAAGAGGGAGTGTCCCCAGGACTCAGCGTCCTAGTTGTTTTGGAAAAATAGAGAGCGATAGTAAAGAAAGAATTCTTTCTTTATTTAAGAAACCCCTCACTCACCCACCTAGTTGGTGACATGCTTCTTCATCGGGGTCCACCAAAGTAGCCGAATGCCACTTGGGTGTGCTTCAATGCCTGAACTACAGCGGAGCTGGTTTTTTGAGTAATGTGAAGAAAATGTGTAAGTGGATTAAAATTGTCTTTGTTGTATTCCCTAAGATTTTTATTTGGAGCAACAAGACAAAATTTACCAAAAAGTATAAAGATTGTCGGTCAACATGTTTCAACCTTTTAGTGTTAGTACAAGGTTTTCGTCAGGACCAAATGTGTGAACCGGGAGGTCTGCGCACGCTAAGGCGCACCCGTCCCTGGTTCCGCAATTCGCCAGACCGTGTACTTACGGTTAGGCAACGTTACAGCCTTCAGTGAAGGAGGGAAAAAGAAAATATTCTGAAAAAGACAGAGCAGAACATATGTACACAGTTATATACATTTCAACTGTGAGTATGTTACTCCATCCTCTTTAAATAAACTCTCCATTATTCAAGAGTAAGTGATCTTGAAACACACAAATTGTGTATGTCGTATTCATTGTGACATAATTCTCATGCACTATCTCCGTGATGCGTCTTTGAGTAGGAGTCAAGGGTATATTCCTTTCGTCCATTCCATACCTACAATCATTCAAGAATTATAAGTGGGTGTCATGCGGCTCCCTATGTTTTAGGAGCGTTAAGCATAGTGACTGACTGAATTTCTAGTCATGCATCACCTATGTAGCTATGTTTAAGCTCATTAGTGCCAGTGAATAAAGAGCGACAGACAATAGGAGGAACCAAGGTATTCAAATAAACTCACAGGAAACTAATTGTAGTTTCGCCCCATGGACACCGTGGGGGGGCTGGTTATAGATGCATTCTGTGGGTTTAAAATTGTGAGAATCAAAGATACATTCCTTTTAAAATTAGATGGATATATGAGGTAGTAAGCGGAGTAAACCCGCCATTACTGTTAGCAGAGTCCTTAAGATAATCTTATCTTTCTATAAGGAAAACGGCAGAAGACCAAGTGGTGCCCCCCTACAACAGCTAGTACTCACAACCTATAACTGTAGAGCCCGCCGGAGAACCTGCAGTGTGGCCTCACGGAATCCCGAGGATGTAAACGGTTGCCTGCCGGAGCCTTAAATGCCAAATTCAGTCCCTGATTGTTTCCGCACACGTGGTGCGCGGTACAGTCATGTGACCGCGCGTGCGTCAGGAAAGGGGCGGGCTGTGTGTATTACTGGGATCGGGTCAAGTCACTCGGTAGTTACAGGGGTATGGAAAAAGTGTTAGTAGCTCAAATGAAAGTAAGGGAGTGGGGACAAACAATAGAACCTCGTGAACAATGCGAGTTAAAAGGTGAAGATTACAGCTATATTTACACAAGATAGGGAAAGTATATCAAGATATATAACCTCGTGAATAATACAAATTGTATTTTGATAGTTACAGCTGTATTTGCAAAGAAAGTATATTGAAATACATTGCAACATGTCTATTTATGTGGCAGAATGGAAACAGATATTGGCAGTGCCACCCTAAATATATAAGTACTAGTATGTCTATTTTGCAGAATATTATGCAGACTTTGGAACAGAGGAAAGGAAAATCAGTCCAAAAATTCACTTGTAATAAACGGAGGCTACACTATCAGTATGATAATGCTGGTGTAGTGGCACCTAGGTCAGTAAAAAGAGGGCTAGTACCAGAGAGTTGGAACAGTGAGTTTGGAACTGTCCTGATCACCTCTAAACTAAACACTAAAAGGTTGAAACATGTTGACCGACAATCTTTTCACTTAAACACCGATACTTTTTGGTCAATAGAGCCATTTTAAGTATCTCACTTGGTTTTAAATTTTGTCTTGTTGCTCCAAATAAAAATCTTAGGGAATACAACAAAGACAATTTTAATCCACTTACACATTTTCTTCACATTACTCAAAAAACCAGCTCCGCTGTAGTTCAGGCATTGAAGCACACCCAAGTGGCATTCGGCTACTTGGGTGGACCCCGATGATGAAGCATGTCACCAACTAGGTGGGTGAGTGAGGGGTTTCTTAAATAAAGAAAGAATTATTTCTTTACTATCGCTCTCTATTTTTCCAAAACAACTAGGACGCTGAGTCCTGGGGACACTCCCTCTTTTTGTTTTTCGAAACAATGTTTGGGCCCCAGGAGTGTGTATATTACGTGTGTCACACATACTTAGCCAGCTGCCTACTGTCCAGGGCTCATCCCTCATTCATGTGGGGCAGGACAGTCATGCCTACTCCAGGCCATACAATACACTCTGTACTCCCACTCCCGTGTATCAGCTGACACGTTGTGCTCAGTGATTTGTCCCCTCAGGTGTCTGCCTCTGTGTCAGTGTGCTGTGGCTTCGTTGTCAGGACTGCTGGGGTGTTTCTCGGTTGGGGCTCAGCATGCCACCGGAGATGTGACCATAGGAGACGATACTTGTGTGACACATAGGTGTTTGATCACCTGACCGTGCAGACTGGGGTATGCGAATGTGAAGTTCAGGCAGCTGTCTCCCATTCACAGCAGATTGTGAGGTGCTCAGGTTCAGAGGGTCGTGTTACAGGTCTCCCATATGTCCAATCGGTATGACCTGGACAGATAAGGGTTCAGATGATGTGGTGTGTGGGGGATGTACATGTGCACTTGTTCAGCTCCAGGACTTGCATTCCCCATGACCTTGGATTGTGACACAGTGCAGACTGTTGTTGTCTGGCTGCCCTGCCCATGTGACTGGAGACAGTGATGTATGACTTAGCAGGCATGCCTGTGCCATGGCATGAAACTTCCAATGAGTGATCCTGCAGGGGAGTGACATGTGCTACATGCACACCATTGTGGCAATGGCTATCAGGACATGGGTGCATCATGGTGTCTGTCGCTGGTATGCATCACATGCATGTCCTATTTGACTCTGGGCATCACTTTCATCCGGACACCTGTACTGACTCAGTGGCAAGAGTTGTGATGTGTGCATGTTCACATGCTTAACCGGGTTCTCTGCACTGTCCAACTACTGTGTAGGTGGTGCATGTGTCCACACTGTATTGCCATCCACCAGACACCAGACAGATGGGTGCAAGGCCAGGTGGGATGTGAGTGCCATGGTTGACCATCAGACTGACAATTGGCTTCTCCTGCTCTGTTTGGGCACTTTTAGCAAAGTTCAACTAAGGATGCCAGGGCTTGCTCTGTAATGTGTTGTACTAACTGTGGTGTGTGCGTTCGGTGCAGGTGACTGATGTCTGTCTGTTTCCCTATTGATTGCAGATACATCCACGGCCACAGGAGGGGACAGCTCCACGGACCAGGAGGAGCCGCAGAGCCAGACTGGGTCAGCAGCCGGGGAGTGGTCGGAGGGACCCAGTGGCACGGAGGGCGAGGGGAGCCACACCGAGGAGTCCTCAGCACCATCCACCTCAGCTGAGGACCACAGCAGCTCAGAGGATGACTCCCTTATGGAGGCGGGTGTCAGCAGCCACCACACCCCAGCTAGTGTTGCTGTCCCCGCCACCACCACCACCACCACCGCCCTCCAATCGGCTCCCATTCCCGAGGTCCGTGGAGGCTCCCATGTTAGGGAGCGTGTCTCCTTCGGGCCAGGCACCGCACCCCCTGCCCCTGTGTCCCCTGCTGCCCTGAGTGAGGAGTCTGTGTACCTCCTTCGCCAGCTCCATGTAGGGCAGACAGTGATGCTGAGTGTCCTCCATGCCCACACCACTCTGTTGACTCAGCTGGTGTCGTTCATGGAGGGCATCTCATCGGGCATGTCTGCCCTACAGAGGGGCAATAGGTCCATGGACTCCTCCCTGACGGCAGCAGTGTCCCTCCTCCGACAGTCCCTCACCCCTCCTGCCTCTGCCCCATCCACACTCCCCAGCACCTTACCTGTCCCAAGCACACACACACCGGCACAGGCACACACCAGCACAGACACGAGCAGCACACAGACACACACGCCACTAACAAGACGCACACGCACGCACAGTCAGGGGACTGAAACCACACTCACAGGGGATGGGGCCCAGGCACACACACATGCATCCACGAGCACTGCGCAGTCCTCAGTTGCCTCTCCCTCCAAAGCCCCCTCCCTTGCTTCACCTGCAACCCCAAAGACACAGCGGCTCTTCCTCAGTGACCTCGGCCTCTTCCCCTCCGATCCAGCTGATACAGCATTCAGGGGGAAGAAGAAGCCCACCCACACGGAGCAGAGTGCCCCTCGCCCCCGGACACCCTCCCCCAGGCGCAGACCGACTGACGCCCCCACCCGCAAGTCCCCCCGGACCCGGAAGAGCAAGACCCCGCCGCCGCCCTGCAGCTCAGGCACCAAGTCTCCTTCCTCCATCCCTCAGGCCCCCACTCCACAGGTGCCCCACCACACCCTGCCCCAGGTTCCCCCACCCACAGATACACCATCCCCAAAAGGATCAGGCCTTCTCCCCCTGCCACTTCCTCTTCCGGCCCCACACCCCCGCTGCGCTTGTCTGTGCCACTGGTGTGGTGAGGGTGTCCTCCCCCTCTGTCCTGCCCACCTTACCTGATCCCATTCTCATCCCCTGGAGGTAGGCACTGCAGTGGAGGCCACTACCACCCTGTCTGACTTGGGCACTGCAGTGGCGAACCTGTCCACTCCATCTGCACGGTCCACTGCAGTCGTGCCGGCGCCCACACCATCTGAGTCATGCCCCCCAGTTGTGCCGGCACACACCATGTCAGACACATCCACTGCAGTTGTCAGTGGCTCTCCAGCACCCACCACCCCTTCCCTGCCTCCTTCTGGTGAGCCCTGATCCTGTCCCTGCGGTGCCTGGTCTGCCCCCCCGTATGCCCCTCCGAGGGGATTGTCCCTTGTGTGTAGCAGTGCAGGCATGCGTAGGGTGACATCTGCCACTGTCACCCTGTTTTGACTTTCAGAATGAACTGGCCATTGGCCTTTGTTTCTTTTTTTCTGGACTTTAACTTTTGAACCCACATATGCTGAATAAAGCTACTTTCTGTTCTCTAGTGGTTTTGCTTCTGATGTACATGATGTTAAAGATGCTAACCGTGCCCTTGCTGCAGTGATGGTGATATTTGGTCTCATGAATATGTAGTGTTACTGTGCAGGAACCCATGTGGTCCAGGGGGACTGTGTCCTATCCTGTGGTGTATCCATGTCATCCTTAGCAGCATCTGAGGGTGTCATGTTTTCAATATTTGGCAATGGGATTTCCTACTTACATTAGCAATGTCACATCTGTGGCTTCCACCCCTGCACATCTGTTGTGCTTGCCATTGTTCAATTAGTCTACTTCCCTGACCGTGTGGCCATCTCCACTGGACATGCAGGTTTGGGCATCAATGGGGAAGGACTCATCTGTGTTGTCAGTGCAACTTGCTATACATGTGTGTTGGATCTGTGCTGATGATTTCGTTGACACTCCCATGACCAGGCTGATGTGACAGGAGCCTTCATTTGGTGCTAATTGTTGACTGTGTGACCAAGTGTTCTGCTGACATGATGGAGCCCTACTGAGGCGACATATGGCACAGCTTTCCTCACACAGGAGTGGAGTCCCCTCATGGCAGTGTGTGCTCCTGTATCATCGCCTGCGCCCAAGGTGTGTGTTGTATGAGCATGTCTGTGTGTTCACTTCCATTTTGCTGTGCATGCTGGGATCCCTAGTGATGTTCCTGTTTGTGATGCTTGCTGAGTTGACCTATGTTCCCCCAAAAGTCTTCTCCCTGGGTTCTCTGTGATGTGGGTGCATGGCACATTACTGGTCATCAGGGTGTCACCCATAGGTGTGTTTGCTGTCAGGGCTGAGTTTGTGGGCAGACGCTGATGGGTCACAGTCAGGATTCCCCTTGGCACTTGTTGTTTACACCTGTCATGTGATTTCCGGTTTGTGTTAGCTTTCATTGGTTGTGACACGTTGTGTGTGTGACTGCTGGCACTCCTCAGGGTCAGGGCTGCAATGTTGGTAGTTGTCTATGTGTGTTCTTTGTGGGTGACCTTGGCTTCTTCATTGGTGTGTGACTGTGGCTGGGATCCCATTGGTTGGTGTGGTATTGCCGTCATGTCCATGTACAGCGTAGTGTGCAGTGTGTCAGACATTCAGGAGTCTTGTTGAGTGGCCATGTGTGATGTGTTTCTGCACCTTGGTTCCCGCCACCCCCCCTGGGATTGTCATGGGTGCATGTGCAATGTCACCAGTGCATGTGAGCTTCACTGCTGCACATTGTTGGAGGTCGAGGTGTGTGGTGTTGAGTGTGTGCAGATGAGAGTTGTTGCCCGCTTAGACCCCTGCCTCCATGTTGGCATTGGCTTACTGGCCGTGCTGATTGATTTGTGCTTGTGTAGGTGTGATGGTAGTTTGTTGCTCAGGACACATGACTGTGGTTCACAGTGTGAACGACATCTAGCTTTGTCATTACAGTGGGATTGTAATGCAGCCGAGGGTCACCACATTGTGGGGGCCCTGGGGGTAGTGCTGTGGTGTCTCTGTGTCTTGCTGTGTCAGTTGCTGTTCCTACATGCTTGTGTGACATGTGTGATTTGTGCTCCCTCTCATCTGACAATGCCTGATTGCCCACATAGGGGATTTGGATCCATGAGTTACCTTTGTGTGGCACTGTATGCACATCTGTGTAATTGGTATTCGGGCCTCCTCATGTGTTGTGTGGTTGCCTGGGGACACTGGTACCCCCCTCACCTGTTGTGTTTGATGTGCAGTGTGGGTCTGCCTGTTTGTGTTTGTGCATCTGCACCACTGCATTGGCATATCTTTAGTGTGCCATTGGCTGTATGTTGTTTGGTGTGTTTCCCCTGCTGTCCCTGGGACTCATAGGTCATCAGTCAGCACAATGATCATTGTTTGTGTGTCCCATTGCTGCCATGGTATGGTATCTGTTCACCTCACATCTACAGTCTCCACAGGGTATCTGCATTTGTGTGCCCATTGTTGCAAATATGTGGGTCTGCATTCTGATGGTCACTTCTGTCATTGTGTCATTGATGAATGTTGACAGTGTCAGCCCCCATGGGTGATGTTTGTCTGCACATGGCCAAAGGTATGTCTTATTTGCACTGCACTGTTTGCCTCCCCCAATCTATGTTGCTATGGGACACAAGCACTACTTTGCCACTGATGTGTTTGTTGTTCTGTGACCAGGAATCATCCATGCAGTTTGGCAGTTGCAGCTTTTTCTTTGTCAACACTTACATATTGGTCACTGTGATGATGGGGGTATGGACCCCATTGCCACAATGTTCAATATGTGCTTCAGCTATGGACCCCACACTTACATTTTGGTCACTGTGATGATGGGGGTATGGACCCCATTGCCACAATGTTCAATATGTGCTTCAGCTATGGACCCCACACTTACATTTTGGTCACTGTGATGATGGGGGTATGGACCCCATTGCCCCAATGTTCAAAATGTGCTTCAGCTATGGACCCCACACTTACATTTTGGTCACTGTGATGATGGGGGTTTGGACCCCATTGCCACAATGTTCTAAATGTGCTTCAGCTATGGACCCCACACTTACATTTTGGTCACTGTGATGATGGGGGTATGGACCCCATTGCCCCAATGTTCAAAATGTGCTTCAGCTATGGACCCCACACTTACATTTTGGTCACTGTGATGATGGGGGTTTGGACCCCATTGCCACAATGTTCTAAATGTGCTTCAGCTATGGACCCCACACTTACATTTTGGTCACTGTGATGATGGGGGTTTGGACCCCATTGCCACAATGTTCTAAATGTGCTTCAGCTATGGACCCCACACTTACATTTTGGTCACTGTGATGATGGGGGTATGGACCCCATTGCCACAATGTTCAATATGTGCTTCAGCTATGGACCCCACACTTACATTTTGGTCACTGTGATGATGGAGGTTTGGACCCCATTGCCACAATGGTCATGGCCTGCTTGCATTGTGGGGGCCACACACATTTATGTGTGGCACATGTGATAGGGGGTCACATTGTATGTTCAAAGTCATGTTCAGTGTTGTAGGCATTTGACACAGTCTACACACGCTTGTCATGGTGTTGGGGGGATGTCTTTATGTTGCATTGTTTATGTTGGTGTGTGCTTGTTGTGTCATGTATTAGCCATCCTGTGAGTGGGGGTGTTGTTGGTGGTAGGCATCCAGCCCCCCATGGGTAGAGGTGGTAGTAGTGGTAGGCACCTGGCACCCCTGGGTAGAGGTGGTAGTAGTGGTAGGCATCTGGCACCCCCTGGGTAAGGGTGGTAGTAGTGACAGGCATCCAGTCCCCCATGGGTAGAGGTGGTAGTAGTGGTAGGCATCTGGCACCCCATGGGTAAGGGTGGTAGTAGTGACAGGCATCCAGCCCCCATGGGTAGAGGTGGTAGTAGTGGTAGGCATCTGGCACCCCCTGGGTAGAGGTGGTAGTAGTGGTAGGCATCTGGCACCCCTGGGTAAGGGTGGTAGTAGTGGTAGGCATCCAGCCCCCCATGGGTAAGGGTGGTAGTAGTTGTAGCCATCTGTCACCCCTGGGTAAGGGTGGTAGTAGTGACAGGCATCCAGCCCCCATGGGTAGAGGTGGTAGTAGTGGTAGGCATCTGGCACCCCCTGGGTAGAGGTGGTAGTAGTGGTAGGCATCTGGCACCCCTGGGTAAGGGTGGTAGTAGTGGTAGGCATCCAGCCCCCCATGGGTAAGGGTGGTAGTAGTGGTAGGCATCTGGCACCCCCTGGGTAAGGGTGGTAGTAGTGACAGGCATCCAGCCCCCATGGGTAGAGGTGGTAGTAGTGGTAGGCATCTGGCACCCCTGGGTAGAGGTGGTAGTAGTGGTAGGCATCTGGCACCCCCTGGGTAAGGGTGGTAGTAGTGACAGGCATCCAGCCCCCCATGGGTAAGGGTGGTAGTAGTGGTAGGCATCTGGCACCCCCTGGGTAAGGGTGGTAGTAGTGACAGGCATCCAGCCCCCCATGGGTAGAGGTGGTAGTAGTGGTAGGCATCTGGCACCCCTGGGTAGAGGTGGTAGTAGTGGTAGGCATCTGGCACCCCTGGGTAAGGGTGGTAGTAGTGGTAGGCATCCAGCCCCCCATGGGTAAGGGTGGTAGTAGTGGTAGGCATCTGGCACCCCTGGGTAAGGGTGGTAGTAGTGACAGGCATCCAGCCCCCATGGGTAGAGGTGGTAGTAGTGGTAGGCATCTGGCACCCCCTGGGTAGAGGTGGTAGTAGTGGTAGGCATCTGGCACCCCTGGGTAAGGGTGGTAGTAGTGACAGGCATCCAGCCCCCCATGGGTAAGGGTGGTAGTAGTGGTAGGCATCTGGCACCCCTGGGTAAGGGTGTTAGTAGTGACAGGCATCCAGCCCCCATGGGTAGAGGTGGTAGTAGTGGTAGGCATCTGGCACCCCTGGGTAGAGGTGGTAGTAGTGGTAGGCATCTGGCACCCCTGGGTAAGGGTGGTAGTAGTGGTAGGCATTCAGCCCCCCATGGGTAAGGGTGGTAGTAGTGGTAGGCATCTGGCACCCCTGGGTAAGGGTGGTAGTAGTGACAGGCATCCAGCCCCCCATGGGTAGAGGTGGTAGTAGTGGTAGGCATCTGGCACCCCTGGGTAGAGGTGGTAGTAGTGGTAGGCATCTGGCACCCCTGGGTAAGGGTGGTAGTAGTGGTAGGCATCCAGCCCCCCATGGGTAGAGGTGGTAGTAGTGGTAGGCATCTGGCACCCCTGGGTAGAGGTGGTAGTGGTGGTAGGCATCCGGGCCCCTATGTGTATATGTGGCATTGGTGATGGCCATCCCGCCCCTATGGTGCTGCTGTTGCAAGTAATTTCTGCATCCCTCTGTGTGTGTGTGATGTGTCGGGTACGTGTAGTTTGTTTTTGTGGTTGGTGTCTGACTTACCTTCTGCGCCGTATGCGTCCGTGCCTGTTCCGGTAGTAGATGTAGAATATTAGTAGGATCGGCACAATGGGATTCATGGTTGGTTCGTCTCGTTCGTCTTTCTCGTTGCTTCGCCTCGTCCTCATCGCTGGCGTGTTCGTCTCGTAGCCGTGGATCGTGTTGTGGCGCTAATCGGAGCTTATGTGCGCCTCTCCCGGATGCTTTGACGTGCCATGCGTAGCGACGGGTTCGGCGCGTACGGGAAGCGCATCGTACTTGTCCGGCCGGACGGGGCTGCATTTTGGCTTCCGTGCGACTCGATTCTGCGTTTACGGATCCGGCTCGGTCGGGGATCAGGACCTGGATTGGGTGAGTACGACTGGGTCGGAATCTATGCTGTTATGCGCATCGTACTTGCTAGTTCGGAATAATGTGCGATTCGGTCGGGAAACAGGCATTCGCATGGCTTTTTTCCCGACCGAATGCTGTTAGGTGCGCCTTCGACCGAGATCGGAATCGGCCCCATTGTGTCTAAACACCGTGTTGAGAGAAACAGAGACAGCAGAATAGTGCCATGTTTACTAAGATATGGTGCTGTTTCTATCTCTCTCTGTGGTGGAATTTTTTAAGCCTTTCTTGTACCAGACATAAATCCCTGCACTATCGTGCAAAGATGTGTCTGTGTTGTCTAACATAGATTTTGCCCTGGAAGGGTATCCTTACAGTACAAAATTCTATGCTTAGACCTAGTTTAAAACATTTCCTACATTGGATGTGCTGTACAGTACATGACATATAATGTTGGAAAGGTTAGGAGATATAAAAACATTTCTCCCTTTTAAAGCCTGCTTTGAAGATGTTTTATTTTTTGGCTAAAAGCCCTATCTACCAATTTTAGTACATAGGGCTGTGCGCCAAAATCCGTGCATGGTTGCAAGGGAACGCTAATGTCTAAAACAGCCTGACTTCCAGAGATAATGGTGAAGTATGAGCATACACCTCCAAGCACTGTCTGTGTACAATGAACAAATAAATTATTTAAAAAATTACAGAGAGAAACCCAGGGGCACATTCACAGAAAATCACGCAGCGCAACAAGTCACCTTGCTGTGATGCATGATAGGAAAAGTTCAGGAATGCGCCTTATTTAACATTATACCACACATTCCTGTCTTTGCACTGGCACACAATGTGTGACCTAGTGCCAAAGCAGGCACCCTTGCACCATGGTGCAACGGTGCCTGCATTGTAAGCAGGATTGTTTTTGTGTAGGAAGGGACACCTTGCTGCACAAAGTAATCCTCTGAGGTATTTTCTACAGCACACATATTAAGAGGAAGTAACAAGGAGAAATAAATATATTTTTCCTTGTTCCACCTTACCTGGGAAGGCATCGTATTTTGACGCATTCCCAGGTCTACTGTCGTGTAGTTCCTACTAATCCATAGGATCTGCGCATTGTGTGGACAACACAAACTAGGAGCTTGGTGCATAGACTGATTCCGGACACTCCCGCAGGATATGTTGGCCCATAGACCAGTTTGCTCACAGTGCCACCATAAGCCCCCTATCGTTACCAGATAGCAAATTATTTCTGGCAACCACTGAACACGACAACTCTTACCCTTCAGGGATCGTGTAAACAGTACAGAACCTTTCGCTAAGTCATTCTTGCTCTCTTATTCTCAGAGAAGTATACAGAGAATACACAGTGGGACATTTTCAATAGATTTTATTGAACCAACGTTATTCTTGTATAGAATACATGTACTGCAATGATTAATAGACAGAAGCAGATAAAAGTGATTACAAGCACCAAATGCGTGCATAGCAGATATAGTTCTACCATGGTGCTGAAACAATGTATATATGCAGACATATAAAACAAAGGCAGTAATTGAGTGTACTCCTACTATACAAATCCTACTCTAAGTGTACCTAGAGTGTGTGTAGGTGTAAAGCCGCGACTCCCCACAAGGGATGGTCCAACCCTATTACCTGGTGGTAGAGAATGAAGGACCCCGTCTTGGTCATGAACTGGACACCCCTCATGAGATGTTAGACCGCTGCTTGGTGAATTCTCAGCATGCACGGATCTCTGGTGTCAGCTGGAGTGCCTCCTCTGCAAATCTATCGGGATGCTCATCTTTTATAATAGAAAGCAGCCTTGCGATGTGTGTATAGATTAGGGATGTTATGGAAATGTAGACAGCCCTGTCGCCCCGTGGATGAAGATAGAGATGAGATTTGTACATAGGGGGCCTGATTACGATGTTGGTCGGAAAGCCTCCGACCGACAGTCAGATTCTCCTAGACTGTGTCGGAACCCATCCGCCCGACTCAGTCGGAAACATTTCCAACCTACCGATTACGATGCTCGCGGTCAGAAGGGGAACCGTTTTGTCATTCCGAATTGGTTACGACCAGCATTTGGAGAATCCGAGTCGGTCGGAGCAGATTCATACAGCTCAATGGACAGCATTTCCGACCGACGGATTACGATGTCGGATTCCGACATCCTTTCCGACTCAGTCTGTCTGACACGAAAAGGCTGTAGGGAACTGGCTTTGGGGGCCCCTAGCAGGCCCCCCCTCATCCTGAGTCCTCCAGTTTGGGGTTGAGGGGGTACCCAAGGGACCCCCTGTAAAACCATGCACAGTGTGTCAGGCACCATGGGGTGCCCACGACAGGGTGCAAGGTTTTCCGCTGACACCCATTATCCCCATAGGAGCCTGTGTTGTGGTCGGCACACAGGCTCCCATTGAAGTCAATGAGAGTCCTTTGAAAGCATCATAATCGGTCTGGAGGAACCACCGACCACGAGTCAGTCGGAACCGAATGCGACAAGGAGTCGGGTGGTTTAGTTTCCGACCGACATCTCAATCAGGACTATAGTGCGAAATGAGACCTTGTACATGAAGTTCAGGGCATTGTGATAATGTTGTGTGAAGCTAGATGTGTTTCAGGGAAACTAATCCAACATTGTTCCGCATGCAAATATGTGCAAAAGGTTACAGCTGAAAAAATAGGACAATGTAAGATATAAGATGCTTCTCTGCATGGGCCTAACTCGAAAATATAACACTACCAGTAATGGTAAATCTGGGAAAGCTCCAAAATCCATTGGTGGTTGCATGGGAACACCCACACTCCACTATGGAACCCCTGCCTGGGGCAGAGTAATGGAATGCAGCAATTTTTCTTGCCTTGCCTGGTTTGATAAAAATCTTACTAAGTAGTTGTGTCACCCTTGCGTCACATTGCGTGGCACAAGGGTGATGCAACTACTTGATAAACATGCCCCTCAGTGTTTGTGCTGCCTCTACTACAACTCCAATTACATGAATGCATTTGGAGAAACATCATGTCACCAATCATGTGTAATAATTTATTAAAAGCGATTGAGTGTGTCATTTTCTTATTTCATGTTTGTTACGATGTCAGAATGCAAGTATAATAAGAAAATAAAAATGTTACAACTCTCTTCTTCTCTCTCACATATTACAGCAAGAGTAAATGCAGCTCTTAGGGCCCAATTACGATGGCGCACGGAAAAGCTTTCCGCCCCATGGTCCCAGAAAACATCCCCCCGCATGAGCCGCGGCATTTCTGTTGGTCAAATTACGATGCAATGTATGCAAAATCAGACCGCGGCGGACGGATGTCACAAAAGACCGTCCACCACGGCCGGAAAAGCTGCAATTCTGACCGCGGCGGATGGGGAAAGCTGTCCAAAGGATTGGAAAGGCCGCTCCCGCCGCGGCATGACCGCACGGCCAATTACGATGAGAATGCGGAGCAGGCGGACCAAGCACTGCGTCCAACCACCGCGCACGCACATAAACCAAATGAATGGCAGACGGAACCAACTTCACAAAAATGCCCGAAGTGTGCCTGTATTCCCTGCCGCCCTCAATCACAACACACACGCCACAATGACACACCCCAACTTGCTCCTGGGAAGGAAAGCCATGCGCAGCATGGAAGAGACATCTGGAGGCCATCACTCATGTGGACACACCCACATACCGCAGTATAAAACAAACCCCTTCCTGGACCAGCATCCTTTGCACACCATGAGCCAAGACAGAGAGACAGGGCACCATTGACTCACACTGCACAACATCACACCCACCCATCTACACACAACACCACTTTCACCCACACACCTCACACACTTCACATATCTCCACCACTACCTTGCACCCTGCACCCCTCATTCATTTGCACCATGCCCCCCAAGAAAATGCCCAAATCCACCGACTCAGAGTTGAAAGTGATGGTAGACGAGAAAATTAGGGTAGAACCACATTTGTTTGGGCACCTGGTCCAACACACCCCGCGCAAGAATCAGATGTGGGCAAGGATCGACAGCAAAGTCAATTCCATAGGGACCACCCTACGCACTGTGCGTGACATAAGGAAGTGGTGGGGTGACCTCAAGGGCTGGGTCAAGCATCGGGTCCAGAGGAACCACGAGGCAGCCCAAAGAACTGGTGGCGGCCCTCCCATTCCACCACTTACCTTCACTGAATGGGAGAAGAAGGTGCCTGCCATACTGCATCCCGAGAGTCTCACAGGAATCGAGGGGGGAGTGGAGGCTGGTAAGTACAAACAAAATGATCACATCCCACTGTAATGAGCTGTTGTGCACAACAAGTGAGCCACAATCGCCAGCCCACATCAAACTCATGCGGAATGCATGCTTTCACCATGAATTGATCACAAGGCTAGCATTTCCTTACTCAGCTTCACCTCACAGGTAGGTAGTCAGCTCAGGCACCCTGGCCTCCCTCCCAAACAGCATGGCCCACCCTACCCACCCCACAGCCATGTGTCACCTAACTCCATTGACAGTGCCTCCTAAAAGGTAGATAGCCATCTCACTGGGGAGGGGGTTGTTGAGCCCTGACAGCAAAACCACAACTCCCACAAGGCCCTCTGTCTTCCCTCAGAGACAGCATGGAGCCAAATGACCCCCACATCCCACACTTGGTAGCCAACTCTGGAACCCCACATAAGTTGTAGGCAGTGCACACACAGCTAATACCATCGACAGGCCACATGATTCACAGTGTCAGTGATGAAGTCACATGTAACTGCAAAGCTAAATACAAGTACGCGATCACAAAAAGCCAATGTGCAAGTCCCATTGCCTCAAAGCAGAAAGACTCGGGTCAACACAACACATGCATGGAAACTCTGTCAAACCTCACAACCACAGGAGGTAAGTACAAAAAGCATAACACAAATCATGGAGTTGCAGCATAGTAGTCAGATACTCATGGAAAAGACACAAATGTCCAAGCATGAACTGAATCGGATGAGCAACAAGGTGGTACCTGAGGACATGTCCTTGGAAACACAATATCTGTACAAATGATTTTGTATCTTCAGCCATGACACATAGCTAATGAGCAATGTATGTACCTCCACATCACCGTCGACTGCTGACAAACTGTTATGGATGCATAGTAATGCCAAGCTAAAAAGTAAGGCCATCTCAAATGAAATGTGCGAAACATGAACATCAAAGTTGTGCTGTGTACTGAACATGCTGACAATATAGCCTCTCTTCAACAGGTGACTCGCCAGCAACAGCAGGCGACCGTGCCATGGGCGAGCCCAGACAGTCTCCCCGCCTGGAAGGTGAACCCTCGGGTGCAGCCTCCCTGGTCTTTTGGGACGAGGAGGACCGACCTGGCCCCTCCGGCATGCCCAGGCCAGCTCAGTCTTTGGCCCTCACTGTCCCTACCACCACCACGACTCCCACAACAGCTGCACTGCCAACGCAGACCCCTGCAGCAATGACCTGTGTGGCAGCCACCTCCACCATCACCACCGCTGCCTCCAACACTGTCCCTGTGCCAGCAGTTGAGAATACCACCAGGCAGCCTCGGGGTGCTGGGGACAGTGTGCGGCGGCAGCGCCAGGTGTCGCCACAGGTCCGTGGCAGCAGGGCATGTGGGAGGACAACTGGGGGACAGCCACAGGAGGACAATGAGACTGCAGCCCTGGACACCGTGCTAACTGTCCTTGGTGCATACGAGCAGAACCAGGGACAGATGGGCCAGGTCCATGAAGAACTGCGGGAACTCCGCCAGCTGCAGAGCTCCACACTCGCTTGGGACAACATGTGGAGTACATGGGCCCATTTGTGGGTGTCCTGAGGGACATGCATGCGGCTCAAATCGCTGCCAACCCCCCCCCCCATGGCCAGCCGGATGATAGTCACACCACCTCAGCAGCGGCCACAGGGAGGGGTGAGTCACACCACGGCGAATCCTCAGACACCTCTGAGCATGCAGCAGGTGCCCCCCAGGCCAAACGGCAGAGTGGGCATCCGAAGAAGACCCCTGGAGGATCACGTGGCAAAGCACCATGCCATACCAGTTCTCGGAGCAACCGCTGATGTCACCACTGTAACAATGAGCATTGACTTTGTTGTAAATACGAATCCACATTGCCACAAGGATGGCAGTGTTCGGTTGGACTTTGGAACTCTACCATTGTATGTTCTACCCTAACTATCCTTGTACCATCACTTTCTACTTCACCCCTCACCTGTCACACATTGCAAAATAAACACAACTCACAACAGTATGCCTTTGTGTCAAGAGCATTTTCATCACAGTACGTAGCACGTTGACTCACATTGCAATGTATCCGAATATGTAAAAGCGAAAATCCATTGAGAGAGTGGAGGAACCTGGAAAGACACAAGGAAATAACAGTGCGTTGCCGTATTATGGAACAACCGCAAAAGCACACCAAGAGGCAACACTGTGCAATATGCATTACAGATAACACCGGCAAACACCATCAACATGGACAGCAGGGGGACTGGAGCACACAACTGCACCTCCCAACACAGTTTAGCCCTTAGCATCCTGGTAGATGCAGTTCAGTTGAAAAGCTTACTTCTGTTACCGTTGTTGTGTGTCACCAAGGTTGGTCCAGGTCAGTGCTGTGAATCTCTAGACACATGTGTGTCGCGTTATCCTCCCACATCAGTAGGGATAAGATACATTGTGATCGGTGTCTGCTGAGGAAGCTTCCAAAACCTACTCGGATCTCTGTACCTCGCCCTGCCCAACACAGGTGAAACACCTCAGTCACATGACAAGTAAGCATCATGACTGAACTGCATTTTCCAGAATGTCGAGGGGTGAACTGTGCTGGGAGGTAAAGCAGTGTGCTCACATCCCCCTAATGACATCATCATGGACATGACGGAAGTTGTCACAGATCACACAGTGCATAACAATGAAATCCTTAGCAGTTTGCCCACAAGAGCCAGCATCACAACACATCCTGTCATGTGGACGATGGTGACATTGTCGCATTCACACACTCAAGTACTGTTGCCCAGGGATTTTCATGTGACATGTACGATCTAGGCATGTTTACCCACATGTACACCAGTCGCTGACAACATACCCACGCTAAATCTGTTTTACAACCGAAGTTATCTTCTCCTGAATGAGCACAACTGCTACGGTCACAGGGAAGGCATTGCGTATATAGTAACTGCTGCACGCCGTGTTCCTTGCTGTAGCAATGTCCTCCTTGCTCCCCCATATGTGATTGTGGATAGTCATTTGTGGCCTCACATTCCCACAGCGAAAGCATACGTCAAAAAGTGTGCAGGCACAATGGGCTTCTGTTTCAACAAGTAGTCGCTCACACACCAGCCCTGAGACCTTCGAATTCCAGGTGTCTTGACCGTCCCGTCCGATTCAGTCACTGCTGAACACGGCACTCCCACTTTTTTCCTGGGGACTGACACAGAAATCATCGTAAGCCTCCGATACTGAAGGCCGTAGCACACTTTTTTCAAACTTGTGGGCTCTAGCCTTGTCCCTTTGTTTCATGCTATTTTTGGAGTACTACCGGGTGTCATTCCTCCAATTTCCAGACTGCATTTAGCGGTTTTATATCCCTACTTGTGGCTGTGCAGCTGAGCGCTGGTTCTAAGAGTGCTCTCATGCCATGTCTGCCCGTCCTGTGGTCCAGGCGAACCCCGTCAGTTGCAACTGTACCATGACCGCATGCAGCTTCTCTTTGCATGTGTCCCATTAGCTGTGCTACGCATCAGTTATAGGCTAACCTTCCGCTATGCCTATTTCACCTGCGTGCAACCTATGTTCTGTTGTCAACGATGCCCCTTTCACTGGGCCATGGATGTCTGCCTTTCCGACACATCCCTTGCTGCTCTGGGTCATGAGCTGTGGGTGAGTCCTTTGTTGGTCCACGACCAGGACTGCTCAGGTGATACACGTTTGTGGGATGCCTTTCAATGTGGCAGACAGGCTACCAGCTGGGCCTGTGCGTTTGCGCAAAGGCTCCTGTGCCAGGACTACATTGAACCTCTCTCAGGTTGCCATGGGATGCTCCTTTCATCCTCGTGGTGCGAGGAACACATCTGTTCCTTCATACGGCTGGATTGGATGGCGGTCCTTTTTGCTGAAGATGATTTGGATCGTCTATTGGAACTGATTGCCTTCGAAGCTGCCTGTGTCTTCTTGGGTTCGTAACTACTTAACAGCAACAGGAACTGTTGGTGACTAATTCAATATCCTTTTACCTTTTTCACGCCTACTGACAGGAATTGTTATTCTGCTCTCTGACTTTGGCCCTGTCTACATTAGCTTTGACTCTGCTGACCTCTGCAGTCTGTTTCGATTGGTACCACAGACCTGAGCAAGGGGAGGCTGTCATCTGACCGTCATGGACATTGTCTACTGGCATGAGCCCGCGTTCGATCATGCAGCTGTAGCGCACGAAATTTACATGGCGTAGTCGTTTTGCAAGTACCTTAGTATATGTCTGTCACATGAGAAGTGTCCGCAGAGCTTGTTCTCTGCGCGGTCCAGGAGTACTGCCTGCCCATTCTGTCCGTGGTCAGAGGACATTGTCCGTTGTCATTCTGTTCTGGTTAGGCCCTAGCACCCCGACTCAACAAAGTGTCACAGCTGCTAGAGGTCACGGGTGCCTTTTAGATGTCATGGGGATGCGGGCTAGTTGCCCCACACTTGTAGAGTGATCCATTCAGTGATGAGAGCGACACAGCGCATGGGATGTACATTTCACCATGTATTGGCTGAGGAATGGGGTCTGCTGACAAAGCCCATAGACCTGGGACATCTCATACAACTCCTCCCAGCAAGGGGTGGGGGGATATGCTCGTGGGTCTCCGTACACAGGGATTATTGATATGACATCTTGCTTCTTGTGATATGGATGTGTCACTATGGTAACTGTTTTTGTACTCATGCATTCTCAACTTGTTGTGGCATGTATGTTGCATGTTTTGACACTGTAGTAAAAATGCACATTTCAAAGCGTTTCTTGTCTTCATTGTATCTACTTGTGTACACGCGCTTGAATACCTCTGAGTGAGTAGGAGAGCTAGTGAGGCACTATAGCGAGTGGGTCCTGTGCTCATGGGTGCTTCTGGGTGCTCGGTCCCTGCCTGCCCAAGTCCTCTAATCCTGCGCATAGTCCTGTATGTGTACAAAATGCCAGCAACAATTCTCAAAGTTTGTGAGTCAACAGCAAGGCACACAGACACACTCATTGTTAACTTACACTCAACGGAAGTAGTTGACGATGAGCTGTTGACGCTGGTAAAGGCCTTCTTCCTCACCACTGTCATCGTGTTATCTAACTGGGCATGTGTGGGTTGGGAGCGGGGGGCTGCTGCTGTTCATCGTCGTCCAGAATCAGGGGGATCCTTCTGCGCAAGGCCAGGTTGTGTAGCATGCAGCAGGTGACTACCATCTGGCATACCTTCTGTGGTGAGTACATAAGTGCACCACCAGTCTTGTCCAGGCGCATGAAGCTTGAGTTCAGCTGTCCAAAAGTGCGCTCCACCACACAACGTGTCCTCCCATGTGCATCATTGTATAGGACTTCCCCTGGCGTTGTTCGATTCCGCAGTGGGGACAGCAACCACGGACAATTGGGATACCCAGGGTCACCTAGTTGTGAGACATACAGGCAAACAGTGTGATCTGAATATGTGATTTGAGCCGCATGTCACACATACATCACAGTCATTGACACAGCCCACTCACCAACAAGCCAGGCTCGCTCGGGGTGCAGATTGGCCATCAATTGGGATATGGTGCTGTTCTGCAAGATGTGGGAGTCATGTGCCGAGCCAGGATACTTTGCACACACGTGTTGGACGATCTGATCTGCCTGGCATACCACTTGCACGTTGATGGAGTAGTAGTGTTTGCGGTTCCTATAGATGTGTTCACTTGCCTGTGGTGGAACGTGGGCAAGGTGGGTACCATCAATGACTCCCACAACATTTGGAATGCCTCCCAGGTCATAGTACTCCCCCTTCACAGCTGCCAATTCATCCCTCCTTGGGAATTGGACATGTCTGTCCTTGTAAAGCATCGATGCTGACAGGACGTCATGCAACTCCATGCTGAACATGGGCTGTGACATCCCACCTACGTGGGCCACAGTGTACTGGAAAGACCCAGTATATAAGAAATGCAGTGCAGCCATAACCTTCACTGTAGCAGACAATGCAGCCGGATATATTCTTTTGGGCTTCAAATGGGCCTCCAACTGGGCACATAGGTTTCGTAGTGTGCGTCGATCCAAACGGAATTTCCTGATGATTTCGTTGTCCTCCATCATCGCCAGGTCGGGGACAGGTCAGAAGAAGGGTGGTCTCCTCCTACGTATGTCAGGGTACACAAGCATGGGCTGAGTTATAGATGAGATGTGGTGAACAGCTTACCCAGAGACTCACACAACCACAACATTGACAGGACTCATGGTCACGTGAAATGCACAAGTGACCTGCATTCAGACGTTGTTTTTCTTCACTCACTCGACATACTGACACTACGACATCCAAAGAAGTTGATGTGTATGGCATATAGTACACTGCTACATCAAGGATGAGCTGCCCTGTGGTTAGATGGCACAGCACTAGTGTTTCCCAGCATCAGTGCTGAGTTGCATGTAGCTGCTGTCACTGAATGACCGCAAGCTTTAGTTCCACAATACACAACAACATTACGGGATGAGGGCAGTGAGTGTCATCTGGACAACGCAACATGGATATACAGCACGGTGAACAGACACATGTGGACATTATGGGGTCAGTCCTGCGTGAGTGTGTGAGGAATTTGCGTAACAGACATTGCAATGTCCACCTGAATGAGGCACAAATGCACATTGATTGTGTATACATGCCCACATGGCTGACAATGACCGATGATGTTGGTCAGGGCTATGTTTGGCTGTTCCACGTGTGCACTCCTATGACGTGTGTGAGAACATTTGCAGGCAATGGCAGCTAGGCACACTGCACTCCACCCCAGTACATGTGTTGGGGGTGCTAGGGATTACAAGTCTGTCTGATTTGCAGACAATGGACACCTCTGATTGTCTGCCTACATCACTGGCCCTTCACAAGACGACCCCTGGACAAGAGACGCCAGTCAGATGTCAAGGGATTTTCAAGCGATGTTCACAGGTTGGATGTTTCATTACACAACATTGGTACAGTGCGAGGGACCTTTGTCATTTTTGACTCCTTCCCTCATTTCAGTCCATGCTGGCCCCAAGGCCTGACAATGTCTGTAATTTCACTCTCCTTTTCTTGGACAAAATATGTGTGCGAGGACTTGACTCGAAGGCCACACTCTCTCATACCTTCACAGTGTAGTGACCAGCTGGTCACTGTTCTAGTTGTTCTGATGCACCAGCCACTCCCAAAGGGCTGGCTTACCCCCCACCCCACAGCTACCAAGCACAGGCGTCACTGGACATGTGACCCTGCCAACAAACAGGGCCGGATGCACGTGCCCTGGGCCAGTTCTCCTATACATGTACGGTGTCTGAGTGGTTACTTTCTATGCATGGGGGCCTCGTGCCTCACGACATTACACATGGGGTGCACCAATCACTTTAGGCAAATGAGTTGTGATGTGTGATGTAATTCGCATGGCGCCAATGCAAATGCAGAATGTGTTCACATGCGCGGTAGCTGGCATCCGCAGCGAGGACACGCATTGGCCCCAATTGAATGATGAAGGGTTGCGGTCGCAGCTTCCAGGCCACTGCGGTGTGGCAACCACTATGCGAATGAGCCATCAGCCAATGAGGGTCTTCGGCGTACATTTCTTGACATTGCAGTGTGCGCGCTCTGCAACTGCGGGGCTCAGCATTGGCCTCAATTACCTTCAGGGGCACCGAGGGTCACTCATGAGGATTGGGTGGGCTTCGCACTTTGCATTTGGCAGGTTGCCACATTCATCGTGGTGCCGCCACGCTTGCTGGGAGTTGTAGTTGTTCAGGGGTTGCATCCGTGGAGATGTTTGGTACGTATCTCTGCTGTTGAGCGAAGCGGCGTCTTGTGTGCCGGAGGTGCAGCAGGTAGAGCAGTGGGGAAGCCTGTGGCGCAGGATCCATGGTGTCTCCGGTGGTTTGGATGGGTTCTGTATCGGCTCTTCCTCTCCGTTGTTGTGTTTCCGCCATCCGCAACGTGGTGTTTTTACGCGGCGGTGGGAAGGGCTGTTTGCCACATCGTAATCTGGTTGGCGGACGGAACGTGTTTCCGCACGCCGGTCTTGCTCTGTTGGCTCCATCCACCACCCTTGCGTACTCGAGAAACGTGCGGAGCCTGACAGACCGCGGCGGACAGAATACGGCCTCTGTTGGACCATTGCAATTCGGTGGTCCTAATGACCACATCTGGAGCGGGGAGATGAACCTTTTCCGCCACCGCCACCAGTGGGGATGGGCTTCCGTCCGTCATCGTAATGAGCCCCTTAGTACACAAACCCAACAAAATAGACTAGGTGCTAAAAACATTTTGAGTATACAGGAGGAGGAGATAACAATTTGTTCATTAAACTCCAGTGGAAAGATATTTGTTTGACACATTCAATATTCAACATCTCTAACCTACATAACATTTAATAGAGTGTTCCTTTTGCTTCTACTTGGAAATTCTCCATCAAATGAAGTGTGTATATGAGAAGAAATGTGCATAATGTGGGAGTGGAATTGGCTCAAAAGAGCATTTGATGTGACTTTGCCAAAAAGGTTACTGGAAGAAAGTATATAGTACAATTCATCTATTTTAGGGAAAATTATCTCAACTGTCAGTGCCTTGGTTATGTGAGCAATAGCACCAGAGAATCCAATATTATGCAAGCAACAGGAGTGTTATGATTACTTACAGGTCAATTCCATTATTCTTTGTCCTATTTGCCCTCTTTCAAGTTGTTACTTATGAGTTATCAGTCACCTCTCTGAGATAGGGACTACAGGAAATGTATCCCAAAATCCAATCCCCTCCTACCCACCCGCTAGCCATAAAAGGGACTTGAATCCCACCACCAATCCTCCTTGCTGTACCTGTATCTGAAAGAGACTAGAACAAGGGAAAATAAAGGATTTGAAGTCCCTGCTGGGCTTGAACTTCAGATGATGGCTTCCTGGATCTCGCCTTGCTGGGCTTAAAGGGTTTTGGTAGATTCATTGTACAACTGTGGGCTTCTAGGCTCATGTGGATGAATCCTGGTACCACAAGAGATATTATAAAATATCTTACCAAGTTGGTGGTGGTGATGATTTGGATGCAGATTCTAAAGTGCTTTTTCAAATTAATTGACATGTGTTTTTGTCTTTAATATGTTTGGAATATTGTTGGTTTTCTCTTGCTGTCATTGTTGTTGGATGAAGAAGGAATCATTGCCTTGTATGAGTATAAAAGCAGAGTTCATGTTATTAAATGTGTTTAGTTTGAGTCTTGCTAGGGCAACATTTAGGGTAATATTTAGTAATTTAATACTACTGTGGCTTGTTCCTAACATTTCTTTCAAGATGGCAAACCATAAAAATAAAACACATTGTGGCTATTCGTCCTTGAGGTATAGTACTCCATCTTCTGCTAAAATGACATTTAATAATGATTTTACTGATGATGAAAGGCTAAGGAGGATTGTGCTTTAATCCTTGCCTCTCAGGAGAAAAGAAATAGCATAAATCTCTTTCCCAGATATCTGAAACTCTGAACATGAGCTCCACATCAGAGTCCTTGAGTTCTGGGATGACTAGGTGGGGACTTCCTCTAAGGATCAGATAGGCAAATATATTAGCAAAGATCTGTTGCCAGAGATTCAGTTTCATATTTGAGATAATTATGGGGTTCCTTCTGTGAGAGAATTTTCGAACCCTCACCTGAGACCTTACTGCAACAGTTTAAAAAATCACCTTGGTTGGACTTACCAGTTCATGATCATGTAATGGTGTAGTCCACAGAGATTGGAAAGATACAGAAAAGATTAAACTCCTCACTTCATGTCTAAATTGTCCCCTCTTTAGAAGATGGAGGAAACAGTTCCTGATGCCGTGCCTAAGGAATCCATGGTAGCAAGTCTTCTCGGAAGAAAGTCAAAGGCAGGGGAACCCATTTTAAAAGATCCTATAGAAAAGCAAGTAGCCTCTTCCTTTACGAGAGTGTAGGATGGCTCACATATGACCATTACAGCTGGTATTCCTAGAGCCTATATGGCTCACTCTCTTATTTTGGGTCCAACCAATATGTTTATCTTTGCTGGAAGGAATTGAGACACAAACTGAGTTCTTCTCTAACATCTTACTTGATGTTGCAAGCCCTTCTGTCCTACCACATGGAGCATCTATTTCATCACAAAGAAATCTGATGCTTAAGCAGTGGCATAAAGACTCCACTCAAAAAGCTATTAGCCTCGGAATGTCGTTCCGAGGAACTCATCTTTTTGTATCAGAGTTGAATGAGAAAATGCATAAACTTTTCAAAGAAAAATGTATTCATCTTCCTTTCATAAGCAAGAGTCTTCATCATACTCTGAAAGAAAAATGTGGTCAGTTGTCCAGAAGGCAGCAATCATATTTACATTCTAAGAGAGTCAGAGGAAATTCCTGTCTTGGGAACCAGAGATCCTGACTTTCCTGAGGAAAGGTGCAAATTACCCTTAGGAGATTAAATGTAATATCTTCTAATGGCCTGGGAAGACTTTACATCAGACTCATGGTTTCTGCATGTGATAAGGAAAGAATATGCCATCAAATTTCTGTCTTCCCATCTGACTCAGGGTTCAGACCAACTCCATGGCCTCTGAGTTCATTAAAGAGGCCAGTGTTCTCAAAATGTCCTCAATCCTTGTTTCCTAAGAAGTCATAAAACCAGCCCAGAAGAAGGAGTTAAGCGGTTTACTCAATCATATTTCTATTTAATAATGCATTAGGATGTTTCAAGCCTGTAATAGACTTGAAAATGGTTCTTTCAAAGACATTTGATTTAGACATTCAACAAGATAGTTCCTTTAATCCATCAAGGGGATTTCATGATCATCGTTGATTTTCAGGTTAACAGTTTTCAGAATCCTATAGCAAATAACATCACCACTTCCTTAAAATCTGTGTTCAGAACAACCCTTATCATTTACAAGTATGTTTGATTGGCCTGAGCTCTGACTCTCAATTGTACACAAAGATGGAGGCACAGTAATTGCATTGCTTCATTTTCACAGGTGGGCAGTATACAAATGTCTTGGTCACTGACTACTACATGAACCCTCAAATCAGGAGACATTGGAAGGTATGAAGACCGGAAAGGGCGTCCTCTTTTGTCATGTATTCTTGCTCAATCTCTCACAATGGCAGAAGATTCAATCACATGATCACCAATTCATAGGGGCACACTTCCAGATGGATCTTCAGATGGTGTTTCTCCTCGAAGGCAGAGTCATAAAATATGTACCTTACTGTCCACCATTCTAGAAAAAGAAGCAGCCCCAGCAAGGAGGAAGATGTGGTTACAAGGACATATGGCATCATGTATCCCCACATTATCATGGGGGGTCTCTTATTTTACTATTAATAGATGGATGAGGTCTACTATACCAAACACACAAAAGCATTCCTCCAATCGCCTTTTATGTGTTTGAAGTACTGCCCTAAGCGGCAAGAGGATGCCCAGATGTGGGTCCCATTCTCACTGTGCCACTGGAACCAAGCTACACCTGACTGAAGAGCCTCAAGCAGGTCAAAACTGGTCCTGGGTCGTTTGTGTTCTGGTTCAAGGAAGCTCGGACTGGCAGTCCGGCTGAACTGTTCCTATTGTTCTCCTTTATTTTGGGATGACCACACGCCCAGTAAAAACACGAATTTCTGAACACAGGAGTAATTTAAGATGTAGAAAAGCAACTACAAAAATGTCTTCACACTATATGGAAAAGAATCACACAATCCAGGATCTACAATGGACAGTGATAGAACAAGTAAATAAAGAGGCTTTACTGTTTGAAAAAGAACAATGCTAGGTGTTCCGCCTTGGAACACACATGAGAGGTCTGAATGATGACATACCCTGGGACCAACTGACATAGACGCTAAAACCTTCTTACAACCAACCACCACATAAGTACTTTGGCAATCTGACACTGAATATGTACAAGCATAATGGTCACGGAACAAATACATTCCAAAAACTGCAGGTTTCTCAGCATGATATTCAGCTAGGTCTCAAACTCTTATCAACCTATAAATAATGTGTTTTGAGACTATTTTTCGAGGGGAATGAATGTTTAAAATACCTTTTGAGCCCCAATAAGCTCGCCAGTCATTTTACGCCTTTTCTGATGGAAGACTGTAATAAATAAAGTGACTGGAGGCATTTTTCAAGTATTTCTAGGGGAATGGATGTTTAAAATTCCTTTCTAAGCCCCAATAAACTCACCAGTTATTTTAAGACTTTCCGGATGGAGGACTTGTAATAATGATATCCACCCGGTCTCGAACCTACGTCGACCGGATAACTACCCAGGAAGTAATGCCACCTTAGGCGGCCATCTTTGAAGGTCAGCACTCTAGTGTGCGATCTCTCAAGCACCAGACAATCAGAGATTCAGGAAGTAGTGCCTTTGCAGGCGGCCATTTTTCAAAGGTTAGCGGTTTAGCACTGACATGCATGCGCTATACAATCAGGAAGTGATCGGGTATTTCACCGGCTACTTTCTTTTCAGACAGTGTTCATCGGAGCCACGGGCAGGCAGGTTATGGGTGAGAGAGCAGCTTTGACAAAGTAAGTACGGCATAGCCGAACCCCTGGGCAACGAGCAGTCCCTAGGAGGAGATTATCGATCCCTTCTTCTTTTTTTTACTCAAAATCTCTTTGTTTGTACTCAGAATCTCCACCCTTTTTTCCATAGTGTTTGACTACAAGCGCCTCTCCCCTCCTGTGAAGAGCCCATGGGGCTTTATTTAGGCTATGAACATGTGCGGTTCTACAATTTCTTTATTTATTTATTTCTCACCGGTTGTGTTTTCAGTGGCAAACCACATCGAGTCAACCTCATTTTTACGACATCATTGACATCATGAGTATTTCAGGATCCCACGTATAGAGTGTGTGTTTTATGTTATAGGTATTGTATGTCGAAGTCTGTCATTTTACATAAAAATCAAAGGGGTAGCACAACACTCACGGATCATTGATAAGAGAGTGAAAAATATATCATGTTTTCCTTCCACTAATTTGGGGATGAAAGTATCCAATGTGTGTACAATTCAACAGTAACTATTGTTTTTTATCTTTCCAGATTGCATAGCAAAGTTATACCGATTGGGCATTGTGTTGATGCATGCTTATAGGCACATTATACCTGGAAATTATTCAGGGACATCTATTAGGATAACCAAGAGTGGTTAGAGGGATCATCTATTTTTGGTCCTGAAGAAAAGCCTGGGGGAAGGCTTGAAACATGTAGACCAGGGAGAAGTTCGCTCATTATAGTGCATAGTTCTCCAACCCCCATTTTAACGATACCAGCTATAGGAATTAATAAAGTGTAGGTTCTGTGTAGCCAGGTATTTTTTAGACTCACTATTCTTTTGACCCTTCCACTCTCACAACATCACATAGTATTATCTCACAAAAAGTGCTCCCACGTCTCCGTTGGTCGCAGCACGACCCGTACTGCAGCAAGGCGAGAAGAACCTGATGATGAAGCATGCCACCAAAGGACTCGTTGGTGGGTGAGGGTTATTTTAAGAAAACTTATCATTTTCCCTGAAGAAATCCATTTTTTCTTGGGAACACTGGTAGCAATCACTGGAAGAATAATATTTGTGCACCAAGTGAAGGTTTTCATAAATGAAGGGTGGACTTCCTTTGTTTTTCCATAATTTCTTAAGGAGGCTGAGTCCACAGCATCCCTAACCTCTTTCTCCCTCCTTTGTTCTTTGACCTATTGGAGCAGGGTCAAGACTGATTTGCATATGGCTGGGTCTACACAGAGATGGCATGGTGGGCAAAAGAATGATGGGTTGAAATGCTACCCGAAAGATTGTCAGTGTTTAGAACGTATTGCAAGCATTCTTCCCATCACCTTTTGTGTGTTTGATGTACTGCCCCAAGAGGCAAGGGTATGCCCAGACGTGGGTCCCATGCTCACCGTGGCACTGGAACCGAGCTACACATGACTAGTGTGCCCCAATCAGGGTGAAACTGGTCTCGGATTGCTTGTGTTCCGGTTCATGGAGGACCTGACCTGGCAAGTTGAGGTCAACTTCTCCTCTTGGAGCAGGGTCAAGACTGATTTGTATATGGCTGGGTCCAAACTGAGGTGGCATGGTGGGCCAAAAAAAAACAGGTTGGAATCAATCCTAACACGAGTGATTGCCAGTGGATAGACTGATTGCAAGTGGTCCTCCCAATTGCTTTTGTGTGTTAGATCTACTATAGCCTTAGCCTACTCGTTAGCGTACATCCTCTTCCTATGAAGATTCAAGGAATGTCCACTTGGAGTCTGCATCGTGGTCATAGGTTCAGAATGTGCCTACGACAGAAATTTATAGAGCTGCCACCTTGTCAATACTTTTATACATCATTACAGACTAAATTATTTGGACATTGATGTAAAACACTTTGATGTAGGGGTTCTTACTTCACTGCTGTCATAAACAATTCAATGATTTCATTATAATTCATCTCTGAGGTTTTCACTGAATTATTTGTTTTGTGCATTATCTTTAATTGAAATCAAAGGCCATAATTTAGCTTGGTTTTTCCTCATACATAATAACTGATATGAAGACAGAGGACGTAGAAGTAATGACAATATTTTTTTACTTTTCATCCTCGTACTTTTCTGTACTTTCACTCCCCACCCTTGGATGGTCTGGCCTTTGATGTGAGGCTTGGTATTCCAGGAGGATGCTGGGATGCCAGTTCCTTTTAGGTGGAGGAGTTGGGATTGCCTTTCGGCATACTTCCTGTATTTTCTGTCTCAGATAGCTGAGTTTCACATTATAAGTAATGATTGGGAAGAGGAAAAAGGACATAGGGGCTGATTATGAGTCTGACTGCCGGGCCACCGTTACAGTGGTCGGGAGAACGCCACCAAGCCGGCGGCATCCCGCCCGCTGCATTACGAGTTAACCGCTGTGCTGGCAGTGTGCCGGCGATAGTCTTGAGGTGGCGGCATGCTTCGGCTCACAGAGTAAGCCTGAAGGCAATTCCGCTGCACTGCAGTACCTGCACTGTCGTGCGTGCACTGTTGTCAGGCACCATGTTGTGCATGTCACACAGTGCTCGCATGACAGTGCAGGCATAGGGGGGCACAATATGTGCCCCCAGCCACAATGACCAATGGGTAAATGAACCCGGGGCCATGTTTAGGCACCTTCCCTGCCTTTCCACCAACATTTTCATGGTAGGGTCCCCGCCATGAAAAGGTCGGCGGAAATCCAACTCCTAATTGGCACAGTGATGCTGGCATTGACACTGCCTCCAATCCCCCCTACCTTCCCCTCCGCCACCACTGTGGGATCCAGGATCCTGGCAGTGGTGGCAATTTCGTGGCGGTCTGACAGCCATGTTTGTAAGCAAATGGTAAGAACGCCTACTCGGCGGCGATGTTCCTGCCACCAACACCACGGCGGTCCAGCCGCCGGACTCATAATCAGCCCCAAAGTAGTAATGTGTGATTTTTGGATGATTCCTTGATGAATTGAGAAAAGATGGAAGGAAGAAGTGTGCCCAGGCATAAGAAGTCGAAAGCGCATATTGAAAAACTGGTTTTCAGAGCAAATGGGCACCATCGGGACTACCTCAAAATATTGGCATGGGTTCGAGTTCAGGAGATTTTTCTTAAAGTCTGACAGATCTGCGATTATAATTGTTTTTTTTCTTTAAAAAAATAAATAAATAGAGATTGGGATCTAAATAGGGAACGCTGACTATAATATAGCCTACATGAATGGCTCAAAGGATTAGGGTTACAGAAGGAAACAGGTCGGCCGGGAACTAAAGTTACTGACCTTAATGGCCTGTATGAAATGGACACTCACTAGCATTGTCAAATAAAATATAGCAAGTCATGCTATTATACAGAGGGAAGAAATCAGGTCGTTCAACACTTGTGCATGCAAAGGCACTTTTCATGCCGGCAGTTGCAGAAGGACCATTGGAAACAAAACAATGCCTGGAGCCTTTATACTATACTAGCCTATATAATATTGATCGGAATGGTGTGCTCAATGAAGTGTGGCATTTAAGATTGGAAAACGTCAATGAAAGTCAACCAGCCTTGTGTTTCCTCATTATCACCTTGTAAATAGTGTTTACTGTCACTATCCTCAGATCACAGAACTGAATTTGCTTCGCCTAATTTGTTTTCATTGTTTGTTAATACCTAGTAAAGATATAGTGAAGCAGAGCAGTAACATAATAACTGGTCTAACTCATGTTATGGCATGCCATGATTACAAGGGATGCCCTATGCTAAGAACATTTGCTAATATAATTTGAGGTTCGCCAGTTAAGTAATATTCGTTTCTTTAGTATCATGAAGGCGACATGTGGCTCTATGTTTAAGGTCGAAATAAATGAATAGATGCATTGTTATCCAGAGAATTAAAGTGCATGATTTGCTAATTTTAGCTAAGGAACAGACATAAATGGTGAGTTCGTGTATACATTTCTAGGTTAGACAGGACAGAGAGCAAAAATAAATATTGGAAATTATTTCACAATTACCTGTTTTTTCTGGTGGTGACGTCCAGTTGACAGTTCAGAAGTAAATGCTTTTGTATATTTGCTGATTTAATGTAGAGCAACCATTTTTTTGTGTATAGGTTTGCTGATTACACAATTTTAGACTTCGTCCCCTTCAAACTATTAAACCTGTAACTGCAGGCTTTGATCTCAGTGATGAAGGGGTTCTGCAAGTGTTAATGTATTAACAAACTCGCAAAATAGTCAGCACAATGTCTACAATCAGAAAAAAACACCTGAAAGCACATTTTACAGAAAAGTTGTCAGGTCCATTTTGGAAGAGACTACTAGAATTCTATTTTTGTACCCAGATGGTATTCCTATTTTTTCTTATACTGTGATTTCTTAATGTTTACGTCTGGTTACAGATAGCTCCATTGTCGAGCAAACATAATGTTCCTAATTCTTTAACTATGCCTACATGGGGCTTTTAGTCCCGCTAACTGGATTATTTCTCACACAGTGCAGTTAGCTGTTTGTGGTATCATTCTACCTCCTATGGCCAGTGATTAATTTGTAAAAAAAAAAAAGTAAGTTCTGGGGCCCCAAATTGTGCTCAGAAGCCTCTAGCCGATGTCAGTGTGCTAAATACCGAGGGGCAGATTTACGTTTCCTGGGGCATCCCTGCAAATCAGCAGGGATGCGCCAAGAAACGTGCGACACGCAATGCCATCGTTGCGCCACCACGGATGCGCCGCATTTACAATGCGGCAGGCCATGGCGCAAGGATTGGCAGATGCGTGTCGCATCTGCCGGCGTAAGGTTGGCGCAGTGCTGGAGTTGTGTCGCGGGCGCGACGCAACTTCAGCACAGTGCCAACTCGGCCTATCTTTCACATGGTGCGTCACACTTACGCCTGCTTCAAGCAGGCGCAAGGTTTTGACGCAGCGGGGTCGGAAAAGTGACTGAGTGAAATCTTGTAGATTTCACTCAGGCACTTTTCCGAGGCGTTCCTGCACCGGAATGCCCACATGAAACCTGGCGCAGGTTTCATGTGGCGCAGGGCTTTACGACGTGACGCATCTCCCTAGATGCGTCACGTTGTAAATCCCCCGTAGTATGGCGCTAGCTTTACGCCGCCGCTGCGTCACAGAAGTGACGCAACGGCGGCGCAAAAGTGGCGCACGGGGCTTGTAAATCTGCCCCCAAGGCTGCATACTCTTGATTCCACCTCATGCCTCTTTACTCCACCACCGCCTACTTCCAGTCCCTTTATCTCACTCTTGCAACTTCCTGCTTTCTCCCTTCGTAACAGACTTTTCGTCTTTCTCGTCCTCCTTCTTTCTTTGTGTGTTTTTGCTCTCTCACTCAAGGTCAAAGTCTGATAAGGAAAAAAATGTGCCAGTGCCCAAAAATAAGTGCTGATGGCCCCACCTGCAGCCACCGGCTCAAATTAAGCACTGCATATGGCATGTTCCATTGCAATGCATGGGGGATTATGTAAACTCAGTCATCAAGCAGGCAAACATTTAAGTCATATATGCATTGTATAAAGAAAGCACTGTTTTTGGGGGGGTTCTCCAAGCCAGCAGCCATTTTTTAAATGGTTCTATCAGGACTTGAGTATGAGCTTGACTTTTATATGGCCATACAGTATTGTGTGCAGTTTGGGAAACCAGACAACAAGATGGTCACTTTGAAGTCTCAAGACAAGACGGGTCCCAATCAACAAACACCATTTTCTTCACAAATCACATTTTCAACTAGCAGTCGCTTCTCCCTCACACGACCAGCACGAAAGCTCTCTAATCATTACTCCACGCTGTTATATCTTCCTCCCAACCTCCACACTCTCCACCTCTCCATTTCCATTCCCTTGCTGTTTGGAGTGGTCCAGCTGCTCTGCTGCTTCCTCCTCCACTCACAACAGGGTGTCACTACCCTCCCCTTTCACCCCACAGCCATTTCCAAATGTTCTTCCATTGTGCCAAACCCTCCTTCTCTCCTCGCCACCAGGAGCCACTGATCACCTCTACACATGTACCCTACCTTCTTTTTTCCTGCTACCTAGCTCCTATCCTCTAATACCCACTTCTGGCTTCTCTTCCATCGCTCCTTCCTTCCATTCTCTCACCATCAGGAATAACTGTCATTCTCCCTGCAACTGCCTCTTCTCCCATCACCTCTGGCATTCTCTCCTCTCGCGCCTGCTCCATTCTCCTCTCCACTCACAATTCTCTTTTCCACCCACAGTCCCATCCCTCCTCGCACCTGCCCCACCTTCTCGCTCCTTTCCAGACCCATTCCTCTCTTTCAGACCCATTCCATGCTTTACTATTACCAGTGTGCGAGGATGCTTTCACCTAGCGATGGCTGCATTTTATATGCATGATTAAATAGTAATTTTGCTCTCTTACGGAATTACTGTTTTATGATAGTGTGCATTATCATACAGATGTGGATGACATCCAAAACGTGAGTGGTAACAGGAGTGACACAATGCACCCTACGACTACCACTGACACGATTCAACCCCTTACACGATCTTCTAGATGCTGCTGTTTGTAGAAGGAGGGTCAAGGATTGGAAACTACAAACCAGTGACCATTTCACTCTCTAATCCTGGTGCTGTGTTAATGACTCCTGACATCATCTTTGGTAAGAATAATGCCAGGAGAAGCAAAGGTAAAACAAGTGGTAGCAGTTTTAGATTCGGTCTGTCCTGAAGGGCAATCTGCAGTGACAGAAGGGCTAGTCTGGCAGGTCAGTGTGTGCGGCGTTTCTTGTCAGGTGGGCCTGTTTTTCCTGTTGGTCCCCTGATAGTACCACAAACATTACCAGCAGCAAGCACAATTCCATGCAGTCTCCCATACCTTGCAAAACACCTATAGAGTGTATCTCCACAAGCTCAAAACTGCTCCGAATCGCAAATATAAGCCACATTTCCTTAGCTATCTCATTACCTAAAGTGGATTTTTTTTGTGCCCAGACCTATTTTCTGTTCCTGGCAGTCCCAATCCCTGACTGCCCTACTTAACGTCTGTGCATTTGAGCAATAAGAACATATATGATGGTCCACCCATGAAAGTTCTATGATGATACTGAATTTAGAGGTTGGCATTCACAGCAACAGGAAACATTCTGCTGCAGTTTTACTGTTTGCTTCTCTCTTACTGAGCACATTCTTGAAAAACACACGACTCACCCAGCAAATGATAAATATATAGGTATTGCGGCTTCCACCCAAATATCTTGTGAATAATGAAGCATACCAAATTTACCAGAAATTACGAAAGAGGGTCTTGTGTTAAAACTGCAGAAATCTTGGTGTTGAGAAATAGCACAAGTAACAGCAACATGTTGACCTAAACTGCAGTACTGAAGTACTGTTCTGAGCAATACTATGGCTTCTATTTAACCATCATTCTTTAAGATTTCTTAATAATTCACTCAAGGTTATGTTGAAGGTTCTCTTCTCTACATAGGCCCTGATTTCAAGGTTGGTAACAGGGTAATCTATCACAAATGCGAAAGGGTGAGACAGGGTACCCTGCTCGCCCAACCCTTGGTCTGCTCACTTCATTTAGCGATGGGTGGAATTAAGTATTTGAGATATTAACAGTGCTCCTGTTGGTTGCTTCGACAGGATACTTCATCCTAGGGCCAGACAGAATAAGGGTTGTTGGAGGAAGGACAATACACCATCTACCTTATTTATAGTTAACAGTGTAATGCCTTTTTTCCCTGCCCACGACCACCCGGAAATACCTGGTGGTTAGGGGCAGGAAAGAAACAATAATGTCCCCACAAACTGAGAAAATTCCCAGGGCGTGAGGGTAGTCCAACATTGCGAGTTTAGTTGTGAAAAACAAAAAATGTCAATAGTTTGGTGTATGGCAGTCAAACCCGATGGTGGCCATATACCAAGCCTTGAGTAGGTTCAAACGTACCGCCATGACGGTGGTTGTTTTCAGTGTACAGAGATGAATGTAGGGCTGGCGGGTAATGTTTTCCACCATTTGGAGAGATACTCCATCCACCAAACTTTGAATGATGCCCATGATCTTCGTTTTTAATGGAGTTTTATATAGCGCGAACTTGACCACAAGGTATCGGAGCGCTTTACACGAGCACCAGTTGCCTTACTTGAGGGCACATTCATTTTTGTTAGGCACGGGGCGATTAACTGATTTGCCCAGAATCACAGGATGTTACAGCGTCCTTGCTGAGACTTGAACCCGGTTCCCCAGATTTGAGGTCGACCGCCCTAGCCGATAGGCCAACTCCTCTCCCCATCTTAATCTTTAACTTGTTATATACATTTATGTCTTTCATGAATTTCCTAACACATTTTTACAGTATGGAGCTTATTTACAAGCCCCTTGCGCTGCCCGTGTGTAAGTTTTCATATGGGGAAAAGTGACACACCGGCGGCGCGAGGGGCTTGTAAATAAGCCCCTATGTTTTTTAATCTAAATAATATTTGACATCGCACATCCCTAATTGTTTGACACACTGAGACACGAGATTGAAAGGGACATAATTAAGTATGGCAGTAGCAAAGCTCTATAGCAGTACTTTGGAAATGTTCCTGTTAACCTTATATCATAGGATCCAGTCACAGCTTCAGTGCATGAAATGAGGTTTGTGATTGCAAAGAGATAAGATATGATGCTGGCAGCAAACAGCCAAAGATCATATTGTAAGAAACCCGTTGTGTGACTTCTGTGTATGATCTGCTGCTTTAAGCAGTGTAGTGCAGGTCGCACTAATAGTGCGGACTGAGGGCAATCATGTCTTGTCTTTCTCTGCAGTTGATTGCTGCTCCAGATTGAGCTCTGCAAGGAGTTTGAATGATGCTGACACAATCAATAGACTCTTCCTGGCAAAGGTTCGTGATTGTCTCTGAATAGCATTTTCCTATTTTCTCAAGAGCCTGCCTAGCATCAAGCGACATGGCCACAGAAGGGGAATCCAGCTGGTTTGCGACATAAATAAGATTACGAAGATTCAGCATAGCAGCAGGAGTCTCGGAAGCATATACTCTTTCACGAAACTAACTTGCTTAAAGTCAATGAACTAAGGAAAAATGAAGATATCAAGCTGGTCACATCTTAACAGCAATCCTCTGGAAATGGCTGCTTTCCATTCTTAAAGATTAAACAGCTGCATGCGAGGGTTTCTTCTTTTCATAACACTGCTGCTTGTTACACCCTTGGTTTTTATGTTCCATAACAGTGATAGGAGAATGAACATCATTTTGTTTTGAGCAAATCAGAATTTGAGGAGAGTCACCATTTGCAGAATTATACAAAGCTGCTCAAATACATATTATGATAGGGAGTTTTGGACAATCTACAAACATGTTTTTGGACTACCTAAAGGTTTTCATAAACTGATTTTGCCCAGGTCCAACATGACTGCCAAAATTTTAAATTACAAAAAATTACAGTTGTATGACAGATGCTAACGAAGCCTTGCAAATGCGCCTGCAAATGGTACATTGCTATTTGTATCTTGTAAATCGCTAATGTCTTGTTTTTGTAAATCACTCTTCATTTGCATTTTATCCTCTAAATCGTTTCAAATTTGTACAGCATGTGGAAACCAATCTTGATAAATAGCTCTAAATGAAAAATGTAAATATGTCAAGGATGGCCAAATAAATAATCAATACCAATCCTTTGAACAATGTAATGAAACCTGACTTATTAAATAGAAATAGGCAACTAGAAATATGCCATATGTTAAGAAATGTAATTTGCTTGGCAGTTACCATCTGGTTTGTGCGTTTCATTTAACTGTTGTTTATTAGTCCAAATCATCCACTTTGATTTCATGGCAATTATTACATGGATTAGCTACTGTAACTCAAACTGGTGTTTGATTTTTTTTACCATTTTTAACCAAATTAGAGAACTTCACTCTTTTACCTCACGTCCAGTTATAATGCAGCTTGTTTTGTGAATTTCACTAGGGTACTCACTACCCGGGGTATAGTGGGTCTGTCGGGCAAAATAAAAAATAACGTAGGTAATTTGGGAATGTACACTCCTGCAATAGGAGCACTTTTCTAACTTTCTTAGAAATCACTAATAATGCTAGGAGTACTTCTTTTAATGCAGACTTTCGCAGCACAAGAGAAGATCTGACATGTTTAAGTAATTATCTGTTCAATAAATTCACAGGTGTCCATTTCTGTAAGGAAAAAGGAAACACAACCGACATGTGTTCGCATTGTCTAACTATGCTCTCTGTTTTCTTCGCAGGGGACGATGTTTTCATCCTATTCCCCCACAATGTATTTTGTCATATCACATTCGCGCTATGAATACTGATACCTGTCCTTAACAGAAGTAAATCTCAAACCAGGAGGCATATTTACAAGCCCCTTGCACCACTGTTGCGTTACTTTTTGTGATGCAAAGGCAACTCAAACCACTAAATCCTGTTTGTGAGGCCACACAAAACCACTTTGCGTGGCTTTGAATGGCCTCATAAATATGGAATAAGGCAAGGCAGCGCAAAGCGCTTTGTTGCCTTACTCTGTGCTAGGGAGGTGTACCATGGGAATTGCAGTGGGTGTTTCCCACTCAACATCCATGGGTTTTGACACATTCCCAGATTTACAAGTATGTAAACTGGGGATTGCATCAAAACTGTGCGCCTCCCCATGGGAGGCATAATAAGGAGAAATGACTTTATTTCTCCTCGTGTTTTCCTCTTTCTAGGTGTGTTGCATTTTACTGCACACCTAAAAAGAGGAAAATGCCACCATTTATTGTTTTTGTGCAGGAAGGTTTCCCATCCTGAACAAAAACAATTGTGCCAACAACGCAGACACCCTTGCACCATGGTGCAAGGGTGTCTGTGTAGTTGTCAGGCACCAATTTGTGTGCCACAGAGAGGACAAGAATGCACGTATTTCATTAATATGGCACATTCCCTCCCTTTCCTTTTGACGCATGGTAGTGCAGCAAGAAGGCTTGCGGTGCTGCCCTGTGCCAAAAAGTTGTAAATTAGGCCCTATATGTGGAGGTTTACGACTCTGCTTGCCCTATGTTTTTATGGGCAGAATCTCCATACATATACGCGTATAGAAATCTCCGCACATAAAAAGATAGGACATGCTGAGTCATAATACTCTGCATACAGATTGTGAATTTCAATTAAAGTGTAAACTTATACAAACTCTAAATTTACATGTGTGAACCTGACCCTCACACTCTCAGGTTGGGGATATTCACCGAGTAACAAGATAACCCAACTTTGTGAGATTTATTCATGTGTAAAATTGCAGTATGATCATGTAATTTTACATTGAATATATCCATTTACGAATGCAATAATAACATTAAAATTGCAGTTGCAAATGCAGCAATTTATCCACTTAGGTGCGCAAATGGCTTGATGAATAGGCGTGTGCTACTATCTTGAATATCCATGTATGATTCACAAACCATTTTCTGTCAGTAGTTGTTTCTTACTCCAAGCTTATATGTGGCTTACAAATTTCCAGGAGTAAGACACAATTGCTCACAGACAAAAAAAATGTAGCCCCAGTTCACAAAGGTTTTCTTTTGAGTGTGTCTTACTCAAGGCTTAAATATGTTTGTACCTGTATCTGAATGTCTATGCTTGATTCACAAAGTACTTTATATGGGTCTAAGAGTTATTTTATTTTGAATTTCAAGGAATATGATTTGCTTACCATTCTCCATGAGAAGAATGGCTTACTCCTTGAAACTACTCACAGGAAAACTGTGTGAATCAGTCGAATATTGTCAGTGGTAGCTCACACATATGCCTGGATTAAGAAATACCTATATATGGAAAATATTTTTGAATCGACCCTTTGTGATTTTAAAAGCTTGCTCCTGTGAGAGAGAATGTTTTACTCCAGGGAAAATATGAGTAAGTCGCACCTCATCCTGAACACTCATTACTACTCACATCAAATGCTTTGTGAATCTGGCAGGGATATTTAGGTGTATCTCTGATCTGAAGCAAGAGTAAGAAACAAGAACAATTTTATAGGCAGGGTTCTATGAATGAAGAATTTTGGGCCAAACTCGCAAATATATTACAGTCAGTAAATATGGCATACTCTTGTACGTTCAACTGAATCGCTTTAGAATTCCTGTGAGTAATCAAGGTGCACTCCAATTGAGAGAGCCTAATTTACAATTTAGTGGATGCTTGACTTCTGCAAAAAGAGGCAGATGTCCTGTCCACCCTATTTAAAGTGCATATCCATGTATGCATTCTCAGGGGCATATTTGCAAGGGGACATCGCCACCAGAACATCACTTTTAGCGATGTTCTGGTGGCGATACGCCCCTCTCCATATTTACAGAGCAGGATTAAGCCACTTTTTACACGCATTACTTAGCGTGAAAGGGGTGGGCAATGGGTGCTGCTGTGCGCGTTCCACTGCAACATCTATCGCTTTTGACGCTGCCCCAGATTTACAACGAGGTGTAAATCTGAGGCAGCGCCAAAAACGAATGCCATGCAAGAGGAGGCGTTAGAATGGTGAAACGAGGAGAAATACTTTCATTTCTCTTCGTTCTTGCTTTTTCTCTGTGTGCTGCATTCGCAAAATGCCATTAATGATTGTTTATGTGCAGGAAGGTATCCCTTCCTGCACATAAACAATCTTTAACCCCTTGTGTGCTTCGGACGGCCCCTGGCCGTCCGACGTCACGGTGGGCGTGTGCGGAGGACGGCCGGGGGCCGTCCGAACCCCGCCCACTCATTAAAACGCCCGCACAGCGCAAAAATTCGCGCAGCACGGAAGGGGTTAAATAATTATGACTTGCTATTTCTATGTGTGCTACATTCATTAGTGATTGTTTATGTCCAGCAAGGGACTCCTTCCTGCACATAAACAATTATTCCCCGCAACGCAGGCACCATTGTACTATGGTGCAAGGGTGCCTGTGTTGGCGCTAGGCAGATAAATTTAGCACCAACACTAGGGAAAACAAAGGGGTACGCTGTATTCTTGTGAATACAGCGCATCCCTGCATTTCGAAAATGTCAGAGCGCGGCACTGCCAAATTTTCTAGTAAATATGTCCCTCAGTTTGGTGGACAGACCATTTACTACATTTTGGCGGATATCCACCCCATGCTGAACTCGACATCAAGTCCAAAGTCAAAGCAAAAACTTTGTGAATCTGGCTCTTTGCATCTAGGGTGTAAGGCTTGTTTGCATAGACTTATGTGTGAGTGGTAGTTGTTTATTTATGTTTGCAGAACCCACTTTTCCTTACTTTTTCTCATTGCTTTGAGCTGAGCTATGGTAGCTAACATTAATACTGTAACTTTCAGTGAGCACTTGATGGATCATAAAGAAAGAACACTCCCAACCTTTGTTTAAAGCTAAAGTGTTGGGGCTCACAACATATTTTTTACGATGAAAGATGGCACCAGTGAAGGAAAAATGGACTTTGCATTACAGAGAATCAACACCCCTCATTATTTATGTTTAGGGTATGTCGCAGTGTAGGATAGGCACAGAAAGTTCCCTGAAAACCCAGATTTACTAAATACATGACCTGCTTTGTGTGCAATTAAAAAAACAGACAAGGGGCAAGTATATTCTTTTGTGATTTTCTACCCACAACATGTAATTACTTAAAAATCACTCATTGCCCAGATTACATTTGGACAGTTGTCTTTACATAGAAATTGTACTGGACGATGTATCGCAAATAAAAACCTCGCTCAAGGTTTTCAAGCAGCAGAGCTGCTGTATTTCAGAGAGTGAAGTGCAAAGTTCAGTGAGTTCAGAAAATGTGGGCCCTACTCTCAGGGGAAACAAATCCAGGCTAATGTGTTTGTGCCTATGTCAAATACTTCAGAGAATTAATCTAACAGAATATGGAAACTGCTTTGTGAACTGTCTGTGACTGAACTGGTTATGTTCTTTCATTTGGTCTAAAGGACAAATTCTGTATGGAAATCCTCCAACAGAATTAATGCATTGCAATTTGACACTCTGGATTATACCAAATCAATATTTTATGCTCTCAAAGTAGGTCAAAGCAGTGGGAAGATGTCGCTTCCTAGATATCAGGGAAGTGGCCCCATGCATGGCCAAGTGTTCCTCCTATTAAAAAGGCATCTTCTTTCTTTCCGACCCCTTGTGGGGAGGGGAATTGGGTGTTTACCAAGAATATACCCCCAGTCAGCACAAAGTCAACAAGACTACTACGTTTTTTGTTAAAGAAAGAATGAGTGGGGCCAACCTCTCCTGTTGTCAGGCCATACCCCACTACTATCGGGCCCAATATTTTATATGTTCTAGGGGCATATTGGGGTGGGGATACCTCAAATGTGCCCTCCTGGGAAGCAGAAAGCCCACTAAACTGCTGGGTCTTGTTTTTTCGTCTTTTTTAAGAATAGGGTGGGGGCCAAACCATCCAGTCATCGGACCATACCCCCATCCCATGAGCCCCAATTGTCTTTCTGCCTCCCTGGATGAAAGATTAGAGGGTTGGGGCAGAAAGCCCACTTGACATCATGGAAATCTAGATATTGAATACAACTAAAAACATGGGGCAGGGCCAACACTTTTAGGCATTAGGCATTGGGCCTTACCCTCCACCCCTAAAGTTGCAACAACCTTTTTGTCCCCCAGGGGACAGATTTGAGGCTTACTCCCAATCTGCCATCCTGGGGGAGGGAGGGTAGAAATTCCACTAGACACCAGAGCAATTTACGTTTGCATACAAATTGGAGTGGGGGGGTAGCACTTCCAAGCATTGGGTCTTACTTTCTGCCTCTAAATTCCCAACAGCCTTTCTGGTCCTTCCTTTGTTATAAATTGGGGGGTTACTTCCCCATGTGGGCAGAAAATCCGCTAGTTCAAGTTCAAGTCACTGAACACCAGGTCAGTTATCATTTTCATAAAGAAATGAGGTGGGGGCTGACATGTCCCAGCATTGGGCCATGCAGCCACCTCTCAGGGACTCAAATATTATTCTATCTCTCCCGGGGGGGTATTGGATCATTTACTCCAAAGGGGCAACCAGGGAGCAGAAAATCCACTGAATGCGAGGATATATATATATATATATATATATATATATATATATATATATATATATATATATATATATATATATATATATATATATATATATATATATATATATATATTTATTTATTTTTATTGGGGAAGGATCTGACTTTCCTGACATTTGGTCTTTTTGACCCCCAACAGTCTTTCTGCAGAATCGTTTTTACCCCTTTCTCTTTAGCACCCTCGCTGTCAGTCCTTATGACAAAACTATGCCCAAATACATCCAAATTCCCTCTTATTTGCCATGATGAATGGCTTCACTATTCAGGTTCTGGAGACCCTGGGTGTAGTGGCTTGGTTGAATCACAACACATTTTACTACCCAGAAGGACCTGTGAATATCATTGTAGGGGTCAGAAAAATACTATTTTCCCCATATATGTGTGACAGTAAAAAAGTGGTACTTCCAGACAATCGCCAATATCTCACAACACTGCATTCCCACACTGCTCCCATTTGAAACACTGTGTGGTTGGCCTAATAAAGATCATAGGAATGGACCAACATTTTAAACATATGGAGATGTTATTGAAACCACATTGAGTTGACATGATTGACATGATTTAAGTTTTGATTGGTTGCTGTTGCGGACAATAGGCCCACTAACAAAAGTAGTATACTTTTTATTTTAATAACTGTTTGAATGCTGCTTGGCAGGAATTCTAGAACTTTTCCTCACATTAATCTGAGGAATATATGTGATTTCACCCTGTTTGATATTTGCAGGACATTATGGGTAAGAATATTTACTGGCATCCATGACGGTCATACCACCATGGACTACCCTTTGTGCCTAGTTTTCAGAACTATCTGGGGTTGGTAGGCCCAAATAATGGCTAATTCGGGCCAAATACTGCAGAATCGCAATCAAACCACATCGCAAGAATTAATATGTTTAAAGGAGAAAATGAAATGTCTGCATCTTGCATTCTAGGTCCTTTCCTTGGTGGGGTGGCATTTTTATCAAGAGATGTGTGGGAACACATAATAGAACAGTTATTACTATCAATTGGATTTCTATTTTTGCCTTCTGAATGTGTGCCAGCAAAAAAACATTTTGCAAAATGCCCTCTGAATCACGTGCTAGTTAGTATGGGTAACCCCAAATTTTGTGTTGTATAAATAACCATGATTCCTACACTCAATTTTGTGGGCAACTTTAAAAAATGCATAGGTTTCCCTTAACACAATTTTGATCCATTAGATTTCACTAGATGAAAAGTGCATGATCAATACACAAGAAAAAAAATCACTATAATATGCACTTCAGTTGATGACTTGGGGAATAGCTTTTCTTTTTAGACAATCAAAAAACACTATGGGGTCGATTCCGATCCCGATCGGAGGCGCACCAAATACCATTCGGCCGGGAAAAAAGCCAGGCGAATGCCTGTTTCCCGACCGATTCGCACATACGTCCGAACGAGCAAGTACGATGCGCACAACTGCCCAAATCCCGACCCAGTCGTACTCACCCAATACAGGTCCAGTTCTCCGACTGATGCGGATCCGGAAACGCAGAATCGAGTCGCACGGAAGCCAAAATGCAGCCCCGTCCGGCCGGACAAGTACGATGCGCTTTCCATACGCGCCGAACCCGTCGCTACGCACGGCACGTCAAAGCATCCGGGAGAGGCGCACATAAGCTCCGATTCGCGCCACAAGACGATCCACGGCTACGAGACGAACACGCCAGCGACGAGGACGAGGCGAAGCAAAGAGAAAGACGAGCGAGACGAACCAACCATGAATCCCATCGTGCCGATCCTACCAATATTCTACATCTATTACCGGAACAGGCACGGACGCGTATGGCGCAGAAGGTAAGTCAGACACCAACCACAAAAACAAACTACACGTACCCGACATATCACACACACAAAGAGGGATGCAGAAATTACTTGCAACAGCAGCACCATAGGGGCGGGATGGCCATCACCAATGCCACATATACACATAGGGGCCTTGATGCCAACAACAAACACCACCCCTACCCAGGGGTGCTAGATGCCTGTCACTACTACCACCTCTACCCATGGGGGCAGGATGCCTGTCACTACTACCACCTCTACCCATGGGGGGCTGGATGCCTACCACTACTACCACCTCTACCCATGGGGGGCTGGATGCCTACCACTACTACCACCTCTACCCATGGGGGCTGGATGCCTGTCACTACTACCACCTCTACCCATGGGGGCTGGATGCCTACCACTACTACCACCTCTACCCATGGGGGGCTGGATGCCTACCACTACTACCACCTCTACCCATGGGGGGCTGGATGCCCACCACCACTACCACCCCTACTCAGGGGTGCCAGATGCCTACCACTACTACCACCTCTACCCATGGGGGGCTGGATGCCTACCACTACTACCACCTCTACCCATGGGGGGCTGGATGCCCACCACCACTACCATCCCTACTCAGGAGGTGCCAGATCCCTACCACTACTACCACCTCTACCCATGGGGGGCTGGATGCCTGTCACTACTACCACCTCTACCCATGGGGGCTGGATGCCTACCACTACTACCACCTCTACCCATGGGGGCTGGATGCCTACCACTACTACCACCTCTACCCATGGGGGCTGGATGCCCACCACCACTACCACCCCTACTCAGGGGTGCCAGATGCCTACCACTACTACCACCTCTACCCATGGAGGGCAGGATGCCTGTCACTACTACCACCTCTACCCATGGGGGGCTGGATGGCTGTCACTACTACAACCTCAACCCATGGGGGGCTGGATGCCTACCACTACTACCACCTCTACCCATGGGGGGCAGGATGCCTACCACTACTACCACCTCTACCCATGGGGGGCTGGATGCCCACCACCACTACCACCCCTACTCAGGGGGTGCCAGATGCCTACCACTACTACCACCTCTACCCATGGGGGGCTGGATGCCCACCACCACTACCACCCCTACTCAGGGGGTGCCAGATGCCTACCACTACTACCACCTCTACCCATGGGTGGCTGGATGCCTACCACTACTACCACCTCTACCCATGGGGGGCTTGATGCCTACCACTACTACCACCTCTACCCATGGGGGCTGGATGCCTACCACTACTACCACCCCTACTCAGGGGTGCCAGATGCCTACCACTACTACCACCTCTACCCATGGGGGGCTGGATGCCTACCACTACTACCACCTCTACCCATGGGGGGCTGGATGCCTACCACTACTACCACCTCTACCCATGGGGGGCTGGATGCCTGTCACTGCTACCACCTCTACCCATGGGGGGCTGGATGCCTACCACTACTACCACCTCTACCCATGGGGGGCAGGATGCCTACCACCAACAACACCCCCACTCACAGGATGGCTAATGCATGACACAACAAGCACACACCAACATAAGGAATACAACAAAAAGACATCCCCCCCAACACCATGACAAGCGTGTGTAGACTGTGTCAAATGCCTACAACACTGAACATGACTAAGAACATACAGTGTGACCCCCTATCACATGTGTCACACATAAATGTGTGTGGCACCCACAATGCAAGCAGACCATGACCACTGTGGCAATGGGGTCCAACCCCCATCATCACAGTGACCAAAAGGTAAGTGTGGGGTCCATAGCTGAAGCACATTTTGCACATTGTGGCAATGGGGTCTAAACCCCCATCATCACAGTGACCAAAAGGTAAGTGTGGGGTCCATAGCTGAAGCACATTTTGCACATTGTGGCAATGGGGTCTAAACCCCCATCATCACAGTGACCAAAAGGTAAGTGTGGGGTCCATAGCTGAAGCACATTTTGCACATTGTGGCAATGGAGTCTAAACCCCCATCATCACAGTGACCAAAAGGTAAGTGTGGGGTCCATAGCTGAAGCACATTTTGAACATTGTGGCAATGGGGTCCAACCCCCATCATCACAGTGACCAAAATGTAAGTGTTGACATTGAAAAAGCTGCAACTGCCAAACTGCATGGATGATTCCTGGTCACAGAACAACAAACACATCAGTGGCAAAGTAGTGCTTGTGTCCCATAGCAACATAGATTGTGTGAGGCAAACAGTGCAGTGCAAATAAGACATACCTTTGGCCATGTGCAGACAAACATCACCCATGGGGGCTGACACTGTCAACATCCATCAATGACACAATGACAGAAGTGACCATCATAATGCAGACCCACATATTTGCACCAATGGGCACACACATGTGGATACCCTGTGGAGACTGTAGATGTCAGGTGAACAAATAACATACCATGGCAGCAATGGGACACACAAACAATGATCATTGTGCTGACTGATGACCTAGGAGTCCCAGGGACAGCAGGTGAAACCCACCAAACAACATACAGCCAATAGCACACTAAAGATATGCCAATGCAGTGGTGCAGATGCACAAACAGGCAGACCCACACTGCACATCAAACACAACAGGTGAGGGGGGTGCCAGTGTCCCCAGGCAACCACACAACACATGATGAGGCCTGAATACCAATTACACAGATGCACATACAGTGCCACACAAAAGTAACTCATGGATCCAAATCCCTATGTGGGCAATCAGGCATTGTTAGATGAGAGGGAGCACAAATTACACATGTCACACAAGCTTGTAGGAACAGCAACTAACACAGCAAGAGACAGACCCACCACAGCACTACCCCCAGGGACCCCATTTTTGTGCTGACACTAGCCTGCATGATAATCCCACTGTGATGACAATGTCAGATGTCGTTCACACTGTGAACCCCAGCCATGTGTCCTGAGCAACTAACTACCATCACACCTACACAAGCTCCAATCAATCAGCACGGCCTGTCAGCCAAGGCCAATATGGAGGTAGGGGTCTGGCCGTGCAACAACTCACTTTTGCACACACTCAACACCACACACCCTGATCTCCACCAATGTGCAGCAGTGAAGCTCACATGGACTGGTGACATTGCACATGCACCCATGACAATACCAGGGGTGGTGGTGGGAACCAAGGTGCAGAAACCCATCACACATGGCCAGTCAACAAGACTTGTCAATGTCTGACACACAGCACAGTATGCTGTACATGGGCATGATGTGAAATCCACCACAATCAATGGGATCCTGGCCATAGTCACACACCAATGAAGAAGCCAAGGTGACACACGAAGAACACACGTACACAACTACCAACATTGCAGCTCTGACCCTGAGCAGTGACAGCAGTCACACACACAACGTGTCACAATCACTGTAAGCTAACACAAACTGTAAATCACATTACTCGTGTAAACAACAAGTGCCAAGGGGAATCCTGAATGTGTCCCATCTGCGTTTGCCCACATCCCCAGCACTGACAACAAAGACAACCTGGGATGACAACCTCATGAACATTAGTTTGCCATGCACCCACATCACAGAGAAACCAGGTCCAAGATGCTGGATGAACACAGAACAACTCAGCAAGCATCACAAACAGGAACATCCCTAGGGACACAGCCTGTGTAGGAAAAGGGAAGGGAACACACACAGACATGCTTACACAACACAGGCCCACGCAATGTCACCAGATTACACAGTGCCATGAGGGCACACCACTCCTGTGGAAGGTCCGCTGTGCCAAACCTTGTCTGTGCACGACCCAAACATGTCAGCAGAACACTCCGTCAGTGAGTCAACAACCACAACACACAGAAGGCTCTGCTCACATCAGCCTAGGTACAGGGGTGTCACGTCAGTCATCTGCACACACACCAAACACGTGTCAAGCAAGTTGCACTGTATACACAGATAAGTCCTTCGACATTGATGTGCAAAACTGCATGTCCAGTGGAGCTGGGCACACAGTCAGGGAAATCAGAACATTGAACAGTGGTAAGCCCACCAGATGTGCATCAGTGTAAGACAAAGATGTTCATTTACAAAAGCAAAAAGGACATCCCTGTGTCAAATGCTGAACATTACACCCTCAGACTGTAGCAAAGGATGCCATAGATCCAGAATACAACAGGACACATATCCCATGGACCATATGGAGTCCATCACTGCAACACTTCATCGTCCTGATGACACACTATTACAACTGCAAATGCAGGATGCTACTCATCCACATCATGTACATAAAAAGAAAACCCAAAAGTAAACAAAAAGAGGCTTTATTCAGCAAATGTCAGGGTAAAAATGGAAGTCCAAAAGAAACTAAGGCCAATGGCCAGTCCAAAATCACAGTACCAATGGGGTGAGAAGTGACAACTGGTCACACATTGCTTGCCTGCACTGGTACGGTTGGGGGACATCACCCTTGGAGGGGCATACAAGGGGCAGGCCAGGCACCGCAGGGACAGGATCAGGGGATGGCAGAGTGAGGCAGTGAAGGGGTGGTGGGTGCAGGAGTGTCACCGGCAACTGCAGTGGAGGTGTCTGACTCAGGGGGGGCCGGCACCACCGTGTCACAAGTCAGTTGGTGTGGGTGCCGCAACCACTGCAGTGGGCTGGACTGATGTAGTGGACTGGGTACCCACTGCAGTGCCCGAGTCAGACGTGGTGGTTGTGGACTCCACTGCAGTGCATGACTCCAAGGGAGTGGAAGGGTGGGCAGATGAGGTGGGCAGGACAGAGGGGGGACCCGGTCCCCACAACAGTGCCACTAACAGGCAGAGTGTCTGGGTTGGGGGTGGAAGAGCAAGTGGCAGGGGGAGGGCCTAAGCAGTCTGGGGATGCGGTATCGGCGTGGGGGGAACCTGGGGCAGGGTGTGGCGGGGGAACCTGTGCAGTGGTGGCCTGGGGGATGGAGGAGAGAGACTGGGCGCTGGAGCTGCGTGGTGGTGGTGGTGGGGTCTTGCTCTTCCTGCTCCGGGGGACTTCCGAATGGGCTCCTGTGTCTGCCTGCGCCTGGGGGAGGGTGTCCGGGGGCGAGGGGCACTCCTCTCTGTGTGGGTGGACTTCCTCTTCCCCTGGTGTGCTGGGTCAGCAGGAACGGTGGGGAAGAGGCCGAGGTCACACAGGAAGAGCTGCTGTGTATGTGGGGTAGCAGGTGAGGCAAGGGAAGGGGTCTTGGAGGGAGAGGATTTGGAGGACTGCGGAGTGAATGTGGATGCCTGTGTGTGTGTGTGTTCCCCATCCCCTGTGTCTGTGGTATCAGTCCCCTGAGGATGCTTGTGTGCACGTCTTGCCTTACTCTTGGGTGTGTCTGTGCTGCTCGTGTCTGTGTGTTTGGATGACTGTGCAGGTGTGCATGTGCTTTGGACAGGTAGGGGGGCAGGAAGTGTGGATGGGGCAGAGGTGGGAGGGGTGAGGGACTGTTGGAGGAGGGACTCTGCTGCCGTCAGGGAGGAGTCCATGGACCTATTGCTCCTCTGTAGGGCAGACATACCCGTCGAGATGCCCTCCATGAACGACACCAGCTGTGTCAACAGAGTGGTGTGTGCATGGAGGACACTCAGCATTGCTGTCTGCCCTACATGGAGCTGCCGAAGGAGGTACACAGACTCCTCACTCAGGGCAGCTGGGGACACAGGGGCAGGGGGTGCGGTGCCTGGCACGAAGGAGACAAGCTCCCAAGCACGGGAGCCTCCACGGACCTCAGGAATGGGAGCCGATGGGAGGGCGGTGGTGGTGGCGGGGCCAGTCAGACTAGCTGGCCTTTGGTGGCTGCCGAGACCCGCCTCCACAAGGGAGTCATCCTCCGAGCTGCTGTGGTCCCCAGCTGAGGTGGATGGTGCTGAGGACTCCTCGGTGTGGCTCCCCTCGCCCTCCGTGCCACTGGGTCCCTCTGACCACTCGTCCGATGCTGACCCAGTCTGGCTCCGCTGCTCCTCCTGGTCCGTGGAGCTGTCCCCTCCTGTGGCCATGGATGTATCTGCAAACAATTAGGGAAACAGACAAACATCAGTCACCTGCACTGACCGCACACACCACAGTAAGTACAGCACATTACAGAGCAAGCCCTGGCATCCTTAGTTGAACATTGCCTAAAGTCCTCACACAGATTCGGGGAAGCCAATTGTCAGTATGATGGTCAACCATGGGACTCACACCCCTCCTGCCCTTGCACCCATCTGTCTGGTGCCTGTCTGATGGTAAGACCCCAGTGTGGACACATGCACCACCTACACAGTTGTTGGACATTGCAGGGAACACGGTGAAGCATGTGAACATGCACACATCACATCTCTTGCCACTGAGTCAGTGCAGGTGTCCGGATAAAGGGATGGCCAGATTCTAATTAGAAATGCATGTGATGCATACCAGCACCAGACACCATGATGCACCCATGTCCGGATAGTCAATGCCACAATGGGGTGCATGTTGCACATGTCACTCCCCTGCAGGATCAGTCCCAGGAAGTTGAATGCCATGACACAGGAATGCGTGCAAAGTCATACATTACTGTCTCAAGTCACATGGCCATGGCAGCCAGACAACAACAGTCTGCACTGTGTCACAATCCGAGGGCATGGGGAATGCAAGTTATGTGACTGACAAGTGCACATGTCCATCCCCCAAAAACCACATCATCTGTACTACTATTTGTCCACGTCATACCAACTGGACATATGGGGGACATGAAACACAACTCTCTGAACATGAGCACCTCACAGTGTGCTGTGAATGAAAATACAGCTGCCTGAAAGTCACAGTCGCAAACACCTGTGTGCACAGTCAAGTGATCAGACACCTATAAGTCACAGAAGTATCGTCTATCATGGTCACATCTCAGATGGCATGCTGAGCCCCAAACGATGAACATACCAGTAGTCCTGACAACGAAGACACAGCACAATGAGACAGAGGCAGACACCTGAGGGTACATTTCACTGATCACAACATGCCAGATGATACACGGGAGTGGGAGTACAGAGTGTATTGTATGCACTGGAGTAGGCATGACTGTCTAGCTCCACTGTAAGAGGGATGAGTCCTGGACAGTAGGCAGGTGGCTAAGCATGTGTGACACACTGGATACACATACTCCTGAGGCCCAAATATTGTTCCCACCAGCAGCATGGGTGTGTGCCACATTCCCCAGGGACATGTGGTGAGTCAGAGCAGCAAGCGGACCACATATCAAAGTTACACGCAGATCACATGTCAGAACTTAGGCATTGTGTAAGCAATTGACCCACCCATGAATCGCACAACATAGTCACGGGAACAAATGCTGTCCCCCACCTTGAGCAAAGCAAAATGCAATGACACAGTCCCCAAATGACACAATTTCCTGACTATAAGGGCCACAGATATGCGTATCAGAGCAGAAGTGGGCATGTAACAAATGAGGGACATGGGTCCTGGACCACATGACTGATGTACTGTGGAAGTTTAACCAGGCCAGAGGAGGGCACATAGCATGGCAGACAAAGTGCACAGTGCAGTCATCCGACTCACCCCCTCCTTGCTGCTGTCTGTCCTTCAGCTGCCCATCCAGGTCAGGGAAGACCACCGCCAGGATCCGGAGCATGTGGGGGGTCAGGGTCCAGTGTCCGCCCCTCCTGCGAGGAGGCGACAGCTTCAGCTGGACCCTTGCGATCCTCCGGGTCCAGCCACGAAGGTCCTGCCACCTCTTTTGGCAGTTGCGGATCCTGCGCCTGTAGACCCCCACGGATCTTACTTTCCGGGCGATGGTCAGCCAGATGTCCTGCTTCTGGTGGGCATCAACCTGTGAGGATGACAAAGTGAAAAGGCCATTACAACACATGCAACATATACGTGCATCACACAGTTGGATATACATGTCTCAATTACAGGGGCATATGATGTACACAGGCAGTGCAACAATGGCTATGAACAGTTTGCCAGCAGTCACTACATGGTATCATTGAATGGGAAGTAAACCTAGTTGGAATGCACTGTTACTGCACTGTACCAGTTCAGTGCATGTAACTACACACTTTGGGGTGTGACAACTACTCAGTGGGCATGCTAGCCAGTGGTGTGCACAGTGAAAGTCCTGCTAGTCAGACAACATGCACAATTAGTGATGCAGTGGACAGCACACTCACCTGCTCCCCTGGTTTCCCATACAGCTTGCTGTACTGTGGAAGGAGGCTGTCCAGCAGGGCTTGGTTCTCCTCAAGGCTGAAGGCTGGGGCTCTCTCCACAGTACGTGCCATTGCAGGAGCCAGAGGATGCATAAACAGCAGCAGTGTTGGTGGCAGATGTCGTCCTGGAGCATGTAGTGCAGGCAAGTGAGCTCTCAGGGGAACAGCCAGCATTATATGTGTGCTGCAGAGGCAGATACTGTCCCATGTGTCCAAAGTGATAGGTCCAAGTCGTTTGCATCTTCTAAATCTGACCAATCCATGGTATAGCAGCACTAATACATGCCCACAGCATCCTTCAAATCTTCAACTTCATGACACCCATGATTTTGCAACATTGTTGTGGCTGGCCAACTGAATTCACTGCATCAGACTCGTTGGAGCTTCGAAACGCGTCCGTTGCCATGCCAGGCCCCAGCTAATGTGTGCGCACCGATCGGTCCATTGCTGTACGACGCGTACCCGGGATACAACGCGTACCCGCTCACATTGAATGCAATGGGCCGGCCGGGCACACCGATCGGTCCATTGCAGTTCAACGCGTACCCGCGATACAACGCGTACCCGCTCACATTGAATGCAATGGGCCGGCCGGGCACACCGATCGGTCCATTGCTCTACAACGTGTACCCGGGATACAACGCGTACCCGCTCACATTGAATGCAATGGGCCGGCCGGGCACACCGATCGGTCCATTGCTCTACAACGCGTACCCGCGATACAACGCGTACCCGCTCACATTGAATGCAATGGGCCGGCCGGGCACACCGATCGGTCCATTGCAGTTCAACACGTACCCGCGATACAACGCGTACCCGCTCACATTGAATGCAATGGGTCGGCCGGGCACACCGATCGGTCCATTGCTCTACAACGCGTACCCGGGATACAACGCCTACCCGCTCACATTGCATGCAATGGGCCGGCCGGGCACACCGATCGGTCCATTGCTCTACAACGTGTACCCGCGATACAACGCGTACCCGCTCACATTGAATGCAATGGGCCGGCCGGGCACACCGATCGGTCCATTGCTCTACAACGCGTACCCGCGATACAACGCGTACCCGTTCACATTGAATGCAATGGCCAATGTGTGCGCACCGATCGGTCCATTGCTGTACAACGCGTCCCTGTACAAGTCACTGGCATATGTCACCATGCCTGTCACAGGTGAACATATGCCAGCCACATATACTTCCCAGGGAGTGAGGGGCACACCTACAACACCACAGCCTGTCCACACTGTATCCTAAGGCATGTAAGGCTGCATTACATGTTCCGTGTATGGGGGTCAACATGTTGTTTTTGGGTGGCACTTGGGGGCAGCCACTCCCAGGCTGTGCACGTGTTCATGGGGACAGAATCCTTGGTGTGTTGTGCACATGAACACTGTGGTGTGCAACTGTTCATTTCAGGGCATGTGGCATGGTCACATTTCACGGTTGTGTATGTCATGTCACATACCCCCTGAGTCCCATGTGGGACGGTATGTACGACCCAGGGTGACCCATTGCCACAATTGTGATGGCCCTCCACAGTCTGTGTGCATGTCGTGTTTACAATGTCTCTGATTCCATGTGCACAATGGGAGACAGTCTCCACATCCACGTTGTTTGTGCATGGACTTTGATGTTGTGCGTGTGTGTGTCACAGACGTCCATGTCTGTCCTGCCGAGGCAACAGGGACCACTACCTGTGGGGGTCATGGTTGTTTAGCTGTGGTGTATTAATGATGCACCATGTCATGCCAGTGTCCATGTGTCAATACAGGGTCCCTGGGAATCTACCTGTCGATGAGCTGTGATGCCTGGGGCACATCTGTCCTCACATGTCACTGTGGTGTGTGTTTGGAACATGACAGCAGTACATGGGTACTGTGACACAGCCTAATGATATCCCATATCACAACCTGGGACTTGTTGAGGACACATGTTGAACTGTGATGTTAGATGTTAGCCATGTAGGTGCCATACATGTCCTTACGGAACGGCACACACATCATGTACTTGTGTCTTGTAATGATGTATCATGTGATATTGAGTCTGGTCTATGCCACATATGTGGGGTGACTGACAATCTTTCTTTCCTCACCTATGCACTGCAGGGCACCAGCTGTCCATCGGCCATTCCCTGACCTTGCAATGGTGGTTGAACGGGACTGCATCCGACGGTACCGCTTCACCAGGCCACTGATTGAGGAATTGACGGTGCGGTTGGCCCCACATTTCCAACCTGGCCGGACATACCCTACAGCGCTGACCCCCAAGGTGAAGGTGATGGCAGCCCTACACTTCTTTGCCACCGGTACCTTTCAACACACTGTGGCGTCTGCTGGTGGGATGTCACAGACCATGTTCAGCCGTGTGCTCCGCGACGTTTTGGAGGCTATGTTGAGGTACCTGAGCCAGTACATCTATTTCCCTAGACTTCAACAACTCACTGATGTGAACAGTGACTTCTGTGCCCTGGGGAGGATGCCGCATGTCATTGGCTCCATTGATGGGACACATGTGGCTTTGGTACCACCACAGGCCCAAGAGCAGGCATACAGGAACCACAAACACTACCATTCGGTCAATGCACTGGTGGTATGTCTTGCAGATATGAGCATCACACACGTCTGTGCCCGTTTCCCCGGTTCTGCACACGATGCCTACGTGATGAGGAGTAGTCACATCCCGAGGATGATGTCACAGATGCGGAACCAGCGTGCCTGGCTTGTTGGTGTGTACTGACTTTGTAGCATTGTGTGTGTTCTGCAATGTAGTGTTCCACCCTCTTTTCCAACTCAGCTAATGTGCAATTGTCTGTATGTAGGTGACTCCGGATACCCCAACATGCCGTGGTTGCTGACGCCCCTCAGGAACCCTGTGACACCAGCCCAGATGCGCTACAATGAGGCACATGGTCGGACCAGGAGAGTGATTGAGCGGACATTTGGTCTCCTGAAGAGCCGCTTCTGCTGCCTAGATAAGACAGGAGGGGCCCTCCCATATGCCCCAGCAAAGGTGTGCAAGATTGTCATCGTCTGCTGCATGCTACACAACCTGGCAGTGCGGAAGGAGTTGCCTCTCATCCTGGATGACGATGACCAACATCCGCCTCCTGTGGAGGATCCTGGGCTGGACCACAATGCCAGTGGTGATGATGATGATGAGGGTGATGTCCACACACAGCTCATCACCAACTTCTTCAGCTGAATGTGAGTATCCAGGGATGTTATGTCAATGATGTGAGTTTGCATGATATGTGTTGGTGGTGCTCTGGTGCTGTTTGAGTGTGTCCTTGTGCTACTTGACTGGATGCGAGCAGCAATGTGTCCTTACAGGTAGTCTGTACTCCACAACAGTGTTGACATGCTAACTTGGTCCTGGGTGGGTATCTTGTGACATGTATTGGGCATGAGTATTGCAGTTCTGTCCTGTTCTTCAGTGCTTTTGACTGTGTGTCATTTCTGTCCTTCACAGGGTACTTTCAGAGTTGTTTGGTCAACTGTGATCCCCGACACCGTGAATCAACTTCCAGGGTGGTAGCTGTCGTTTCCCTACAGGTGATGTGCGCCACACCCATGGACTTCCTTTCTTCTACACTTGTTGACTGTGTGCCCACTGCCAGGTGGGATTACCTTGCATCTGTAGTGGTTACAACATGTTGCAAATGTGTAATAAACCTGTGCTTCACTTTGTGATGTGCGTTGTCTGTGGTCACACATCTGACTGACATTTGCTTCCTGCACCAGTGGGCTAGTTAACACAGACTGTGAATAGGTGTTGTGTCTGTGCATTGCACCATATTTCCTGGCAACATCAGTGTAGGCGATGAGTCAGATGGCCCTTGTGTGTATGTGTTGTGTAGCCCTGGTGGTGTGTCTCCCTCATATGTGTCACGTCGCCATGACTCACATGCCGGTGTTGTACTTGCTGTAGCAGTTAGCATGCACAGTGTCATTTCACAGATCATCATCTCCACTTCAGAAACAACATTGTAATCACAACAGAGGCAAGTATGGTGTATTAGTGAGTTTATTGACATACATGTGTGAGTATAGTGCACAGGATGGTGGGTGCTGTACATTGTGATTGTAATCCAAAGTTCCTAGATGATTTGGAAGTCCTGATAGCAGAAATGTCCTGAGTAAAGTCCACAGTCATCTGATACATTGGTCCTACTTGAGCTCCCCATGTCATGTGGGAGAGTTGTGTTGCATTGGACAGGGTGAAGAGTTTGCGCACAAAGGTGATTTTCCGGAACAGGTGTTGGCTTCCTGGGGGTTGTGCATGGCCATCAGCCTCTCAGTTGTCCTTCCTCGGACGACCCCTCTTCTTTGGGGGGGACCCTCAAGTGCAGGCTGCTGCGGTGCAGGGGACTCTCTGCCAGAGTCATCCTCCCTCCCTGTGGCAGTTGCAGTTGTTGCAGCACCAGATGTTGTGGGCACACAGGGAGGTGTTGACATGTTGGTGCACATCTGGCGGAGGCATTGTAATATGTCCCTATGCACCGCCGTCTGTTCTTGCAATGTGTCCCACTTGGACTCCATGCGGGACATGTGTAAGTCCAAGTGGGCATGATGGGCAGCCTGGTGCTGTTGAATGTCCCTGAGGATCCCCACTACCTGGCTGAACTCTCCGGTGCTAGTCTGGTACGCATCAGCTATGCGTACCAGTTGTGGGTTATCATGCAGTCCAGACCCCTCTGCAAGCAGCGACCTATGTCTACCACCCCTCCCACCACCCCTGGAGACACGTGAAGGACCTGTGTTGGCACGCACAGGTGACCCTGGGCCCCCTTGGGGGTTGTTGCTGGTGTTGGTGTCCGTAGCTCCACGTTGGGCCGGGGTCCGTGTGCTGTTGGTGGTGGTAGTCCTTGGTCTGTCCGTGTCGGCAGGGGTGGTCTGTGTGTTGGCAGTTGTTGGAGGGGTGGGTGCAGGGGGTGCAGCTGGTGGTCCTGCTGGTGCTGCATGATGACTCACTGCGGAGGTGCCAGGTAGGTCTTCGTCATCCGAGGTGGGCAGAGGCTGTTCCACACCAGTGAGCTCAGTGTCCCCCGGAGCCTGGGACAGGGACTCCTCAGCGTCTGCTGCTGTGTCCCCATCATCACCTGTATTTGGAAGAGACACACAATGTATGTAATGTTTCTACAGGCATCAATGGTTCAAACACCTGACTGTTGTGACTGTACCTCTGGATGCGGGCCTGTACATTGCATTGTCCTAAGTTGTCACATGCTTCAGTGTGAGCTTGCGGGGCCATGTGGGGGGGGGATGTTGAGCTGTGACTACCACTCCCATCATGCTATTGCCTCCACCCCCCTTCCCAGCATGCCCATACTTCCTTCCTTTTGAGGGTACTTCACTGTGTGTGGGTGTGACAGCAATGGCAAGATGGCTGACAGTGGTGTCCTGCTGTTGGTTGGTGGCCAGTTCCCAGCATGGCCTTGTGCTCCCCACAACAGAGCAGCAGTGTCAGACATCTTTGATGGGGCTTTCCACTCTCTGTGAGGTGTGCATGCTTCAGTGTGAGCTTGCTGGGCCATGTGGGGGATGTTGAGCTGTGACTACCACTCCCATCATGCTATTGCCTTCACCCCCCTTCCCAGCATGCCCATACTTCCTTCCTTTTGAGTGTACTTCACTGTGTGTGGGTGTGACAGCAATGGCAAGATGGCTGACAGTGGTGTCCTGCTTTTGGTTGGTGGCCAGTTCCCAGCATGGCCTTGTGCTCCCCACAACAGAGCAGTAGTGTCAGACATCTTTGATGGGGCTTTCCACTCTCTGTGAGGTGTGCATGCTTCAGTGTGCGCTTGCTGGGCCATGTGGGGGGGGATGTTGAGCTGTGACTACCACTCCCATCATGCTATTACCTACACCCCCTTCCCAGCATGCCCATACTTCCTTCCTTTTGAGTGTACTTCACTGTGTGTGGGTGTGACAGCAATGGCAAGATGGCTGACAGTGGTGTCCTGCTGTTGGTTGGTGGCCAGTTCCCAGCATGGCCTTGTGCTCCCCACAACAGAGCAGCAGTGTCAGACATCTTTGATGGGGCTTTTCACTCTCTGTGAGGTGAGCATGCTTCAGTGTGAGCTTGCTGGGCCATATGGGGGGGATGTTGAGCTGTGACTACCACTCCCATCATGCTATTGCCTCCACCCCCCTTCCCAGCGTGCCCATACTTCCTTCCTTTTGAGTGTACTTCACTGTGTGTGGGTGTGACAGCAATGGCAAGATGGCTGACAGTGGTGTCCTGCTGTTGGTTGGTGGCCAGTTCCCAGCATGGCCTTGTGCTCCCCACAACAGAGCAGCAGTGTCAGACATCTTTGATGGGGCTTTCCACTCTCTGTGAGGTGAGCATGCTTCAGTGTGAGCTTGCTGGGCCATGTGGGGGGGGGATGTTGAGCTGTGACTACCACTCCCATCATGCTATTGCCTCCAACCCCCTTCCCAGCAAGCCCATACTTCCTTCCTTTTGAGTGTACTTCACTGTGTGTGGGTGTGACAGCAATGGCAAGATGGCTGACAGTGGTGTCCTGCTGTCGGTTGGTGGCCAGTTCCCAGCATGGCCTTGTGCTCCCCACAACAGAGCACCAGTGTCAGACATCTTTGATGGGGCTTTCCACTCTCTGTGAGGTGTGCATGCTTCAGTGTGAGCTTGCTGGGCTATGTGGGGGGGGATGTTGAGCCGTGACTACCACTCCCATCATGCTATTGCCTCCACCCCCCTTCCCAGCTTGCCCATACTTCCTTCCTTCTGACTCTGCTTCCCTGTGGGGTGGTGTGCCTGTGCTGAATGGATGGCTGACAGTGTTGTCCTGGCGTTTGTTTGGCTACAAGTCCCATGTGTGTCACTGTGCTTCCCACAGCATGACCCAGGGTGGTGGTTCTTTGTGGGATAAATATTTTTAGTGTGAGGCAATGCATTTTCCCAGGTGAGTTGTGTGTAGTTTGGGTTAGGGGTGTGTGTGGGAAGAGCTGCTGGTAACTTTGGTCATAGCTGTCAGTCCTCCTTCCCACCCAGCCAGATATCCCACCACGGAACGTGCTTCCATTGCAGGGAGTGCAAGTTGTCTTTCAGGATGTCAGACAGTGGTGTCCTGCTGTTGGTTGGTGCACAGTTCCCAGCAGGGCCTTGTGCTCCCCACAGCAGTAGCCAGTGTCAGCCATCTTGTCAGTTGTTTTCCACTCCCTGTGATGTGAGCATGGTTCAGAGTGGTGTTGATGGGCGTATTGTGATGGTGGGCAATATCTGTGACTACGACTCCCATGATGCTATTGGCTACACTGACTTGACCAGCATACACAGAATTCCTTCCTTTCTGTGGGATTGCCTGTGTGGTGGTGTTGTAGTGGTGGCTACATATCTGACAGTGTTTGTTGGTTATATTTGTGCCACTGCCTAGCTTTATTTGTTGTAGGGTTTGTACATGTCATGACACAGTTACATATCACTATGAGATGGCATGTATTGTGTTTATCTGACTGACATACACATCTTGGGATGATTCTGTTTTTGTTGCTGTGTATTTGCTAAGGGTGCATGGTTTGACTATCCCCTTGACAGTGATGTGTGTGTATTGTCACACGATATTGGGTATATTGGTTGTGTACTCACCAGGCTCTGGGATGTCTTCTAGTCCATAGACGCTCACTGGTGGTGGGATGGCCCGCACCTTCTCCTCCCAGGGCCTGAGGTATAGTGGTTTGGCAGGAGGGCCACTGCTGGTGTGTTGGCTCAAGATGTAATCCTTCTTCAGTAGGTCCCTGACCCTCCTGCGCACATCATACCACCTGTTCTGGATGTCTTCCTTTGTGCGCAAACATGGTGATTGTGCGTTCACCCTGTCAACGATCCTCGCCCACATCTTGGTTTTCTGCGACATGGGGGTCTGTTGGACCAGTGTACCAAACAGCTGTGGCTCTACCCTGAGGATCTCATCTACCAGGACTTCCAATTCACTATCTAGGAACTTTGGATTCTTCTTGGGGGCATGGTGATGGGTGGTGGTGGTGAGTGATGTGTGTGTTGGTGTGCAAGTGAGGGTGTGTGAGTGTGTGTTTTGCTGGGTGTATGTGAGGGTGCTATTTGTTGAGGTGCTGATGGTGTGTGGCTTGTGTGATGGATGAGCTGTGAGTGTGTGTGTGGTTGCTGTCTGTTGGTGTTCTGTGCTGGCAGGTCATTTGAATTTGCAAAGGATCATGGTAGGGATTTGTGTCCTTTATATGGGTGGAGTTGTGGGTGTGTCTTTGTTCCCTGTTCCCCCAGTATTTATTGGCTTTGTAATAGCTTGTTTGGCCTTTTTTTTTGTGTTTTTCCCTTTGTATTTTTTGTGCAGGTAGGAGACGTTCTTCTGACCGAGTCGGACCCTGCAGTTGTCTCGTGCGAGCTTCTCCGAGTCGTTCACGCTGTGTTTGTGCTGTTTCCTGTGCTGCGTACGCGTCGGTCGCGGTGTATTGGGTTGCTTCGGCTCGCTGTTTTGTATGCGTGTCGGTCGTACTGCTTGAGCTCCGTGCGACTCGGTCGTGTTTTCCACGCGTTGCATCGTACTTGGCGGGTCGGAGTTCGCGGGTACGTTTCGTTCGGGATTCTTCCTGGTGCGTGTCGGTCGGTTCGATTCGTGTGCTTTTCCGGCCGGATAGCTGTTTTCCGCGCGGTTCGGTCGCTCGGCTTGTGTTCCGTACGAGTCGGTCGGATTTTGCACGCTTTTCATCGTACTTTGCGGGTCGGGCTGCACCGGTCCGTGTCGGAATCGGAATCGGCCCCTATATATCCCTGTACTGACAAGGGGCTGATGTATGTAAGGGTAAACTGCTTTTTAAAATTGGCCATCAGGGCAAAAAATGATAGATGAAAACATTGTCATCGCTATGTATTTTCCCCTATTTCTTTTCATTAGTTTTTTATTTCAGTGAATATTTTTGTTGGGAAAACCTTGAGTGATCTACAGAAATGATCCTTGCTTAATTGCGAATTGTGCTTAATTTTCATAAGTGTATAGCTCTTGGAGGTCACCCATGGGTTTTTCACCGGTTTCCACCACAAATCGCATATGGGTAGAAACAACCCAAATAGGAAACAATGATTACCACTTGAAAATGTTCAAAAATTGCAAACACTATTCCTGAATTCTGTGTAGAGCGTTTATATTATCACATCAAATGTTTTGTTGATGGCTTGCTTGTACAGCATCATTTTACTCTTCCAAAAATCCCTTGGTTCAAGAGTGTCTGCCTTAAGGGCATGCTTTTTTTTGGTCAGAAATGATACCTTCCTGCACACAAAAAAATCCTTAAAGGCGTTTTCCTCTTTCTATGTGTGCTGGAGAATCCTTTCTCAATCATTCCTATGTTAGAAAGGCTTACTCCACCAAAATTCTTTATAACATACAGACTAAAGGGTTCTGAGTTTCAGAATTAGATATATCGAGGAGAAGTTAGAGCTGCTATTATAGAATATGTATCTACATCAGAAACAAATGCATTTCTAACGATTTGGGCATTTTAAAATCATTGCATACTCGCGGAATGTTTTGAAATGGAACTCAAACAACTGGAGATTTAATATGTTGCTAGTAAAAACAAATCCACCCTTCCAAGATACACTGACAGAATTTCACAAGGTACCTGGCTGTGAAGTTATTTATTTGGAAAACATGTGCATGCCAGACCATTCGGAGAAGACGCTAGCCCTGGTAACACACTGACCACTCAGATATCGAATATTCATACAGAAAAAAACATGATTATTTCAGCTTCAGCTGAAATCGTAGAAATCTGTAAATCCTACAAGCATTATTTGGAACTAGGTTGCAGTGCCCAGTGAATCAAATGGCTAAATACCGAAGCAACATCAGGTGCAAAAAAACGAACACGAAAATGTGTGCACACTACACAGCAATAGGCCACACATCAAATGGCCTATGTTGGACTATCCCAGAGTCCCATCCACAAATACAAAAAGAAGCCCTTTTTAGAAAAGAACAAAATTGGATTTTTAGGCTATCAACCCACATTACAGGATTAAATGATGAGATCCTATGGGTTGAACTAAATAGGTAACAGCACATAACACTATTGTGATACCAATAATCACGTAAGGACACCTGTCATGTGTTTCCTCCGAACTTAGGGGGTCATTAGGATGGCGGACGGACAGGAGTCCGTCCGCCATCCTGGTGGTGACAGGGACCGTCCGCCATGCATGCGGCGGTCCCGCACACCAAATTAGGATGCGACCGCCACCATGGCGGTCACATCTTGCCATTTAACATTGCGGCGGGTGCTGCTGACTGCAGCACCCGCCGCGATGCCAAAAAGGCAGGATGTGCATTTCACAGCACTACGTGGCAGGCACCACACGGTGCCTGCCACTTAGTGCTGTGAAATGTTGGGGGGTACCCCCCAGTGCACCCACACCTCCCCCTAACACAAGGGGGACCCCGCAACAGGTCCCCGTAACAAATCCCCACCAGCCTTTCCATGGCGGTATCGCCGCCATGGAAAGGCCGGCTGTAGCCTGCATCCCAATTTGGTGGACGGTGCCTGCTAGGCCCGCCACCATTTTGGGCTGTCTGGACCGTCCGCCAGGCAATTTGTGAGTTTGCTTGTGGTGGTCCCGTGGAGATCATTATATATAAATGAATATCATAAGGACGTTCAACAAAGGAGATCTCTAAATGAACACACACTATATACCCTTTGTTGACTGGAACATCATTACACGTGTCACTACAGTATTCTGTAATTACAACCTTGTGTCCTTTGTGCAACATAATTAACAAATGAGTGTTTTTCCCTATACACCGTCATATTTAGGCATAGTTTCAACAACCTCTTAGAGTGCCTAACAACACGCACCTATGGTGTCCTTTCTACTCCTACTATCACTGGGCAATTATGAACGTGCTCCTGACTAGATTTTTTCCCCCGCCTGAGTCCTATTTTGTTCTCTACGGTTCGCTCTGGGTCTCCCGACCCGCCCAATCTGGCCACCATAGTTTTCATTCTAGTTTTTTCGTAAACAATTCCCCACAGGAAGGACGTATATTAAACAATCCTCCGGCCCCTCTCAGTATGGGAGACAGAGCCAGGGTAGTTGAAGGGCTACTCACCACGCCACTACTAGTGAGTACAAGACGCTAAGACCACACACAAGCCTCACCTGTAAGCGACTTTTATCCTCACAAACTGCTCCCGTTTTGCTCCTTTACATGCAGGTCGTGGGGGAGCTACTTGCTCTGATAATATTCCTGTCTGTTTTAGACCTACTACCTATTGGGTGAGTGCTCTACTAGAAATCTGTATAAATGGAAAGAAAAGAATGTCTTGGGAAAAACGATTATTTCCCTGCAATTATACAATGACTACCGGTAGTTAAAATAACCATATTTTGTTTTTTTTTAAACATTTTTCTTTTATTGTCAACAAGAGGGGCACAAGCTGTACGCCGTATTACATACAAAGAAGAAGAACAGTAAACATGACTTAGAAACTTAGAGCAAACAAACATAAATTGTTTAACCAATAGGGATCATCAAAACAACACAATTATCGATATCTCGAATGATAATGTATAAAAGACATGTTTCTAAAATAAAAGCCCCCAAATTGCATTTAATTTCATCAGGGAGCAGATACCCCTTGCCTTAGCTAATGCTTTTTCCATTTCGTACGTTTCCCTTACCAACAGCCACCAATCATTTATAGAGGGAGGTTTTGGAGCAATCCATACCCGAGCAATTGCCAGTCTAGCAGCAACCAGCAGTATTGAAGATAGCCGGGTGAATCTATGATTCGTATTCTTAAAACCCATCATAATTTCTTTAACCATAACAGGTGCGTCTATCCCCAGTCTCTGAGAAAATATTTGACCAACCTTCTGCCAAAATGTCCCTAATTCGGGACAAGTTGCAAACATATGCGTGATACCACCCGCATACAAATCACATCTAGGACATTTCGTCCGATCGCTGCCTAGACCAAGCGAGGAACATTTACAATTTTTTTCCGGCGTATGATACAGCAAACATATGGTATGAAATTGCTGTAGCCGCAAGTTAACAGAGTGTACTGAGTCATCTATGGTACATAGTGCTTGTTCGATAACAGTAGGCGTAACCTCTGTCCCCAAAGCCTTGCTCCAGCGCTCCGCCAATCTTTCAGAATCACTTTGCCTATAGTTGTTAAAACACATACATATGGCTTATCAGAGATTTTATCTTTTTCCCTATGCAAGGAGTCCCAGATATCAGAACTAGTTATTTTTGTCAGGATTAAATGTCTCACAAGGTAGTCCCTGATCTGAAGATATTTTAAAAACATACAATCAGGTAGCTTATACTGCAGCTGTAAATTCTCAAAAGAAACAAATCCATTATGATCATAAAGATTCCCGAGACATATAATCCCATAACCAGCCCACCGTTTACTAACAGCATCCTGGAACACGTCCGGGAATATCGGATTGCCCCATAAAGGAAGTTTATCATAGTAAAATGACATATTGCATCTAAAAGATATAGCACGCCATATATATATGCTATCTCTTATGGTCTTGAACTTGACTCTTTTGAAATAGTTCGGGTCATTGATTCTATATAGATACATGTTGCTATCTTCTCCCAGTATAAATCGATGGAAAAAAATGTTGTGCTCCGGATTTAAAAGGCTGCGAAAGCGCCCTGCGAAAGCTGCCCAAAAATAGATTTTAAAGTCAGGAAAGTCAAGTCCTCCCTGCTTATATTAACAAATCGATAGCTTGCTGGGCTTTTCTATAACCCCAAATTAAACTACTTAAAACTCCCTCTAATTTCTTTAAAAAAAATTTGGATCCCACAAAGGAATGGATCGAAATAAATATAAGAATTTGGGTAGTATCTTAATTTTATAATATTGGATCGCCCTATAATACCTATAGGAAGTTTATGCCAGTTCTTTAACAATTTAACTGTGTCTTTCAATAAAGATTCGTAATTTAAGGAAAATATCTTGTCTATCTGTGCAGATAACCTAACCCCTAAATAAGTAACTATGGAACAGACACCAATAATTGATTTTTCCGGTTTAAAATTGAGTAATATTTGTGTTTTTTTGACGTTTAGTTTATACCCTGAAATAGAGCTAAACTTAACTGCTTCATCCTTGATGACATTTATCGCTTTAGCTGGTTCAGTTGTAAAAACCGCAATGTCATTGTTAGATTTGGGGGTCTCTAGTTGGCAGAGGTAGGTACCTTTGTCCAAATAGGGACCCTTGAGTCTGGTCAGGGACAGTAGGTACACTCCTGAAATAACCCCTGCTCATCCTCTTGGTAGCTTGGCACGAGCAGACAGGCTTAGTTCAGATGTAGTGTGTAAAGCATTTGTGAACACATACAGTAATCAAGTGACAACACTACAAATGGACACCACACAGGTTGTATATTTATAAAAATAAGAATATTTTATATAGATTTACCACAAGACCATAAACGACAAAGATAATCCACAATACTGTCAAGAATACTTAGTTCTGATCAAAAAGGCTTAATTCAAGGTTCTGTGCGAGTCGGTAGCCTCCTCCGGCTACGGCGATGTCAAGAACAAACAGAGTCTAACAAATCCAGCTGACCGCGTCGAGACGGGCCAACACAGCGTAGACAGACTCGGTCACAGTACCTTTTACTTGAAGCGGCAGGCACGGGCGTGTGAGCCAGATGGCTGTACGTCGCGGTCGCGATGCAAAATGGAAGCGTTGCAGGACGCGTTGTCCCTCGATGCGGTGCAGGCAGCGGCTCGTTGACATCGTCGAGACGGAGTTGGTGAGACCAGGGCCGGGCGTTGCAGGGCGAGACGGTGCTTCGATGCGGTGCTGGCAGGTTATGGTGCGGCGACGGAGCCGGATTCGGGGGCTGGCGTCGATCAGTCCGGACAGTGGTGCGAGTCGGGCGGTGCGTCGCAAAGCGTGCGAGCGGTGCCCAACTCCGGTGCGGTCACAGGACTCGAACTCAGCAGCAGTGACCGTGTCGGTTGGACCAGTTCGTTTCGGCGTAGCGAAGCGTTGCAGGACGCGTTGTCCCTCGATGCGGTGCAGGCAGCGGCTCGTTGACGGAGTCGGTGAGACCAGGGCCGTGCGTTGCAGGGCGAGACGGTGCTTCGATGCGGTGCTTTCAGGACACCGAGCCGGTCGTCAGCGTCGGTCACAGCTCCCTAACCCTGTAGCCACTGAAACAGCGTTTCCAGCAGCAATTCACAAGGCTGGTGACATCCACTGGTCCTGGGACTTCGGTCAGGGGGCAAGCTCTCTCTCAAGCCCTTGGAGATCCTTCACAAGTTGATGAAAGTCACAGCAAAGCAAAAGTTCCTTTCTCCTTTCTTTGGCAATCAGGCAAACCACTGCAGGCCAATCCCCCAAGCAGAACTTCAGGCTTAGGGATAGTCTCTCCTCAGTTTCTTCTTGGTTCCGCTCCTCAGCAAAGGATTCTTCTTCTTCCCAAAAGTGATCTAATTTTCCTGGGGTCTGGGTGCCCCTCTTATACCCTGATTCTCTTTGTTCTCTGGAGGCAGAGAGGCCTTTGCCTAGCTTAAACCAGTTCTGTGCAGCTTTGGAGCACTCTGTGTACATGACTCCTTCTTTCCTTTCAGAATGTGGGGCAGGGTACTCAGACGCCCGGCAGGAGGTGGAGCCAGCATTGTGGCTGGCAGGCACAGCCCTATTCAGACCCAGATGCAACTCCTCCCTCCACTCTGGATGCAGATCTCTCTATTCAGCCCTGGGCTGCCTCACCCTGTCTCCTGTGGCCAACACCAGCCCCTTTCACGCACAAACCAGACACACAACACACAAGCTGGCAGAGGCAGGCTGTATAGTTAGGCAAGAAAATACCCACTTTCTAAAAGTGGTATTTTCAAACACAGAATGTTAAAACCAACTTCACTAAAGATGTATTTTATCATTCTGAGTTCAGGCATACTAAACTCGAATTTCTACCTAGTTCCCTGAGTCAGTTTAGGATTATAAGATGTCATAATCAAACTGCCCATTCTGGCCTATGGAGAACAGGTATCCTTGCAATAGTGAAAAACGAAAATGGCTGTAATTCACTATTAGGACATGCCACACACACCAGGCATGTCCCACCTTATCCTTACAATGCACCCTGCCCGTAGGCCTACCATAGGGGTGTCTGATATGAAGAGAAGGGTAGGTTTGGGGACTGGTAGGTGGGTGCACTTACCAAGTCGACATGGCAGTCACAGACTGCACACAGGCTCTGTAATGGCAGGCCTGAGACACACTTTACAAGCTACTTCTGTGGGTGGCACAACCAGTGCTGCAAGCCCACCAGCAGCTTTTGATTTATAAGCCCTGGGCACACTCAGTGCACTGTACTAGGGTCTGACAGTAATTCAAATAAGCCAAACATGGAGTCACTAATTCACATCACAATTTACAATAGGGAGCACTTTCACTTTGGCACTGATTAGTAGTGGCAAAGTGCCCATGAGCATCTAGTCCAGCAAAAACATATCGACAACAGTGGAGGCATTATGAAAAAAATGGAAGGGAGACCCACGCCAAGGATGCCAGGTCTAACACGTGTCCCCTCCAGCTGAAATGTGGGGAGAACTATCCTACCCCTAGGGAGTTCTCATCACTAAGGCGGAAAAATCTGGACAGACCATCAGCATTGGCGTGTTCTGTACCAGGGCGGTGTTCCACCGTAAAGTCCATCCCCTGTAGGGAAATGGACCACCTCAACAGCTTTGGATTCTCACCCTCATCTGCATCAACCATCTGAGGGGCCTGTGGTCTGTCTGAACCCGGAAGTGAGTCCTAAACAGGTATGGTCTCAGCTTCTTCAGTGCCCAGACCACAGCAAATGCCTCGCGCTCAATAGCACTCCACCTCTGTTCCCATGGAAGTAACCTCCTACTGATGAAGGCTCCAGGTTGGTCTAGGCCCTCCTCATTGATCTGTGATAGAACAGCCCCTACACCATGCTCTGAAGCGTCTGTCTGAACAATGAACTCATTGGAGAAGTTGGGTGCCTGGAGCACAGGCACCGTGCACATGGCAGTCTTCAAGGTGTCAAAAGCTTTTGACAGGCGTCAGTCCAAATCACTCTCCTGGGCTGCTTCCTGGAAGTCAGCTCTGTCAAGGGGCAACAATGCTGCCATACCACTTGACGAATCTCCTGTAATACCCGGTGAGTCCTAGGAAGGCTCTCACCTCTGTCTGGGTTTTGGGGGCTCCCAAGCCAGAATGGTATCAATTTTCGGTTGGAGGGCGCCACCTGGCTGCTCCCAACCTGGTGTCCCAAGTACACCACGGAACCCTGCCCGATCTGGCACTTACTTGCCTTGATCGTGAGGCCTGCCCTCCGCAGCGCCATCAACACTTCCCAGAGGTGGCGCAGATGTTCTTCCCAACTGGCGCTGAACACTGCGATGTCATCCAGGTAGGCGGCACTGAAATCCTCCAGTCCAACCAACACCCAGTTGACCAACCTCTGAAAGGTGGCAGGGGCATTCTTCATCCCAAAGGGCATCACCCGGAACTGGTAGTGCCCATCTGGTGTGGAGAATGCTGACCTCTCTTTTGCCCCATCAGTCCAGGCGATCTGCCAGTACCCAGACGTTAAGTCAAACGTGCTGAGGTATCGCGCAGTCCCTAACCGATCTATGAGCTCATCAGCTCTGGGGATGGGGTGTGCATCAGTCCTGGTGACGGAATTGAGTCCCCTGTAGTCCACACAGAACCTGAGTTCTGGTGTGGCACCAGGCGCGGCAGCCTTTGGAACCAAGACCACTGGGCTGGCCAAAGGGCTGTTAGAGGACTCAATCACCCCTAGCGCAAACATCTTGGAGACCTCCTCCTTGATGCAGGCTCTGACCCTGTCAGTCACCCTGCAAGCCTTGTGCTTCACAGGAAGACTGTCCCCAGTGTCCACATCATGGACGCACCAATGAGTGACACTAGGAACCAGGGAGAACAGGTCAGGGAACTGTCCCAACAGCTGGCGACAGTCACCCTGCTGCTCAGGTGTGAGGGAGGTAGAGAGGTTTACTCCCTCCACTGATCCATCTTGCTCTCGGGCTGACAGGAGGTCAGGAAGAGGCTCGGTCTCCTCCTCCACCCCATCATCGGTAGCTAAGAGCATGCCCACTTGGGACCTCTCCAAGGGGGGCTTCAGGCGGTTCACATGCAGGACTCGCAAGGGGTTCCTGGGAGACTGCAAGTCCACCAAATAGGTAACTGGACTCTTGCGCTCCACCACCGTAAAAGGGCCGGTCCACCTATCCTGGAGCGCACAAGGCTCCACTGGGGACATGACTCACACTTTCTGACCAGGCTGAAGCTCTACCAGAGTGGCATTCTGGTCGTACCACTGCTTCATCTCCTCCTGGCTGGCTTCCAGATTTGCCTCAGCAAGTTCTCTGAAACGCCTAGTCTGGTTCCTGAAGGCCAGCATGTAACTGTATACATCCTGGGGAGGTTTCCTGGGAGATTGCTCCCAACCTTCCTTGACCAGACTTAGAGGTCCTCGCACCGGGTGTCCATAGAGGAGCTCAAAGGGACTGAACCCTAGAGACTTCTGTGGCACCTCCCGGTATGCAAACAACAGGCATGGTAAGAGGACGTCCCATTTACGCCTCATGGGTTCTTCCAGACCCATAATCATGCCTTTGAGGGTCCGGTTGAATCTCTCAACCAGCCCATTTACTTGAAGGTGGGAAGGAGTGGTGAACTTGTAAGTTACACTGCACTCCTGCCACAGGGACTTCATGTACTTGGACACGAAGTTGGTACCTCTGTCAGACACCACCTCTTGAGGGAATCCCACACGTGAGAAAATTCCCATCAGTGCCCGTCCCACCATGGGGGCCGTCACTGTCCTCAGAGGGATGGCTTCAGGGTACCGGGTGGCATGGTCCACCAAGACCAGGATAAACCTGTTGCGCATGGCTGTCTTGGGGTCCAGTGACCCCACAATGTCAATACCCACCCGTTCAAAGGGGGTGCTGACCACAGGGAATGGCTGGAGAGGAGCCTTGTGCTTCCTCCCACTCTTTCCACTTGCCTGGCAAGTCTGACAGGTCCTGCAGTGAGTGGCGACACTCCTGCGCATCTGGGGCAAAAGAAATGGGTGACAAGCCTCTCAAAGGTCTTGTCCTGCCCCAGATGTCCGGCTAACGGTACATCATGAGCCAACCCCAGTAGGAAGGTTCTGAAACGCTGGGGTACCACCAGCACATGGGCTGACCCAGGCTCAGCAACCTTAGGCTCTGAATCCAGGAGACCATTCTCCCAGTAAATCCAATGTGATCCAGACTGATCACCTGCTGCCTGGTCTGTGGCCTGTTGCCTCAGACCCACGAGAGAAGGGCATGTGTTCTGCTCCTCGCAGAACTCCTCCCTGGAGGGTCCTCCTTCTTGATGCCAATGGGTCAGCTCAGGCAGGTCCCCCAGTTCAGCTACCTGTTCCCCTGTAGGTTCCAGGGCATCCCCCTCAGGGTCTGCCTCCGCCTGGACCGTGGGAACTTCGGGGGCCGGTTTCCCACGCCCCCTGCCTCCTCTCTCTCCGACAGGCACCTGGGCCTCCCTCTCAGGCTCCAGGTCCTCTTGAACACCTTTAGCTGCCATTGACCGGGTGGTCACACATGCCCAATCAGGGAAGCCCAACATTTCTAAATGCGCACTCCGCTCCACCTTAGCCCAAGGTGAGCTCTCCAAATCGTTCCCTAACAAACAGTAAACAGGCATGGCTGGCCTCACAGCTACTTGAAGAGTACCAGAGACCCCCCCCACTCAAAGGGAACCTGAGCCACCTTGCAGTGACTCTCTGTGTTGTCAGCGGCAACAACTGGATAGAATGCATTGGGGACAACCTGCTCTTTAGACACCAGGTGACACTTGACAGCTGTCACACTGGCTCCTGTGTCTCTCAGAGCTTCCACCCTATGGCCATTGATGGTCACCCATTGCCTGTACTTTTTAGTGTTCTCAGGCAGCTGGGTCCTAGGGACCATCTCAGAGTCTCCTAATGAGACAAGGGAAAACACTGTGGGATCCCCCCCACCTTGGGCACCCAACTCCTCCCCCAGGGCTACACTAGCCAACTGCCGGGGGGCTGCACCAGAGGGTGCTGGTTTTCCAAACAAAGGGCAACGAGGATCATTTGCCTTGTGGCCAGGGCGCCACACTTGTAACACACCAGTGGTCCCTGGTGAACAGGGGGGCCTGTCAGGGTCACTGGCTTCTTCTCAGGGGGAGGCTGGGAACCTTTCCCTGGGTTCCCTTGGGGTCTACTTTGGGGCCCTTTATGGAACTCCCTCTGTTTACCCTTGTCCCCCCCCACTCTTCTGCTGGGGACCCTGCCCACCCTTGGCGGAGCCTCCCAAGTGACCCTGGTGGACCCGGGTACTCACCCAGCGGTCCGCCTCCTCAGCAAGCTGCCTGGGGTTAGTCAGCTTACTATCAATCAGGTGCTGGTGTAGCTCAGGAAAACAATTACTGGACAAGTGCTCCCATGCAATCAAATCAAGGAGCGCCTGAAAATCAGTCGCTTTGCTACCCTTCACCCAACCATCAAATGCTCTGCAAAAAAAAGTCACGTATTCAACCCAGGTACTGCCTTCAATCTTCTTACAGTTCCTGAACCTCTGCCTATAAAGCTCAGGGGTCAAACCATATCTAGACATTAATGCTTCCTTCATGTGGCTGTATGAATTGCAGACTTCAGAGGGCAAGTCCAACAAGGTATCCCGCCCTTCACTAAGGAACCGACCCCACAACCCCGCTCCCCAATCCTTCTCAGGGACCCGGTGGGAAGTCATGGCGACCTCATAGGCCCTAAACCATTGCCCAATATCATCATTCTTAAAAAATTCCTTCACCGCATCTTTGGGAATATACACCCTAGGTTCAACAGGCATGGACGGTGTGCTGCCACCAGAGGGAGTAATCTCTAAGCTTTTGGCCTTCAATTCCAACTCCCTCAAAACCTTCTCATGTTCAAACTGCATTTTCTTTTCTTCTAGGGCTAATTTCCTAGTTTGCAATTCAAATTCTAACTGCCCATTCAGCTTGAGCTTGGTCAGCTCCATTTCGTGCATCCTACTCTCTTTCCTGTCCTCCAACTCTTCTGGAGACAGACCTCTGGCAGAAACACTGCTACCTATTGGGGAAGGTGGTCTTCCAGCCCCTAGACCCAATAGCCCCTCCAGCTGCCCTTCTGCATTCTCAGCCCCCTCCACAGGGGCACTCCTTGATTCGACCCAGGCCCTCAGCGCCTTTTGGAGGTCCTCCTTCCTGGAGAGCCCGGTCATGGACACTTTAAACTTTTTGCAGAAATGCTTGAGCTGCTTGAGAGTGTAGCATTCTAGCCTCTCTTCTTCCCAATCACACTCAAGAGAGGCTACTGATGCTGGTTTCTCCATGGTGATTAAACTTGGCAGTTGCAAAAATAGAAAATCCCAGAAAAAATGCTATCAAAGAGTATGCAGTTGTATTTTGGTCTGCACTCACTAAGTAGTGTTCACCAATTACTGTACAAGAGTCACAAATGCAAGTCCAGAATCCTCACCGCTGACCACCAATGTTAGATTTGGGGGTCTCTAGTTGGCAGAGGTAGGTACCTTTGTCCAAATAGGGACCCTTGAGTCTAGTCAGGGAAAGTAGGTACACTCCTGAAATAACCCCTGCTCACCCTCTTGGTAGCTTGGCACGAGCAGACAGGCTTAGTTCAGAGGCAGTGTGTAAAGCATTTGTGAACACATACAGTAATCAAGTGACAACACTACAAATGGACACCACACAGGTTGTATATTTATAAAAATAAGAATATTTTATATAGATTTACCACAAGACCATAAACGACAAAGATAATCCACAATACTGTCAAGAATACTTAGTTCTGATCAAAAAGGCTTAATTCAAGGTTCTGTGCGAGTCGGTAGCCTCCTCCGGCTACGGCGATGTCAAGAACAAACAGAGTCTAACAAATCCAGCTGACCGCGTCGAGACGGGCCAACACAGCATAGACAGACTCAGTCACAGTACCTTTTACTTGAAGCGGCAGGCACGGGCGTGGGAGCCAGATGGCTGTACGTCGCGGTTGCGATGCAAAATGGAAGCGTTGCAGGACGCATTGTCCCTCGATGCGGTGCAGGCAGCGGCTCGTTGACATCGTCGAGACGGAGTCGGTGAGACCAGGGCCGGGCGTTGCAGGGCGAGACGGTGCTTCGATGCGGTGCTGGCAGGTTACGGTGTGGCGACGGAGCCGGATTCGGGGGCTGACGTCGATCAGTCCGAACAGCGGTGCGAGTCGGGCGGTGCGTCGCGAAGCGTGCGAGCGGTGCACAACTCCGGTGCGGTCACAGGACTCGAACTCAGCAGCAGTGACCGTGTCGGTCGGACCAGTTCGTTTCGGCGTAGTGAAGCGTTGCAGGACGCGTTGTCCCTCGATGCGGTGCAGGCAGCGGCTTGTTGACGGAGTCGGTGAGACCAGGGCCGTGCGTTGCAGGGCGAGACGGTGCTTCGATGCGGTGCTTACAGGACACCGAGCCGGTCGTCAGAGTCGGTCACAGCTCCCTAACCCTGTAGCCACTGAAACAGCGTTTCCAGCAGCAATTCACAAGGCTGGTGAAGTCCACTGGTCCTGGGACTTCGGTCAGGGGGCAAGCTCTCTCTCAAGCCCTTGGAGATCCTTCACAAGTTGATGAAAGTCACAGCAAAGCAAAGTTCCTTTCTCCTTTCTTTGGCAGTCAGGCAAACCACTGCAGGCCAATCCCCCAAGCAGCACTTCAGGCTTAGGGATAGTCTCTCCTCAGTTTCTTCTTGGTTCCGCTCCTCAGCAAAGGTTTCTTCTTGTTCCCAAAAGTGATCTAATTTTCCTGGGGTCTGGGTGCCCCTCTTATACCCTGATTCTCTTTGTTCTCTGGAGGCAGAGAGGCCTTTGCCTAGCATAAACCAGTTCTGTGCAGCTTTGCAGCACTCTGTGTACATGACTCCTTCTTTCCTTTCAGAATGTGGGGCAGGGTACTCAGACGCCCGGCAGGAGGTGGAGCCAGCATTGTGGCAGGCAGGCACAGCCCTATTCAGACCCAGATGCAACTCCTCCCTCCACTCTGGATGCAGATCTCTCTATTCAGCCCTGGGCTGCCTCACCCTGTCTCCTGTGGCCACCCCCAGCCCCTGTCACGCACAAACCAGACACACAATACACAAGCTGGCAGAGGCAGGCTGGATAGTTAGGCAAGAAAATACCCACTTTCTAAAAGTGGTATTTTCAAACACAGAATGTTAAAACCAACTTCACTAAAAGATGTATTTTATCATTCTGAGTTCAGGCATACTAAACTCGAATTTCTACCTAGTTCCCTGAGTCAGTTTAGGATTATAAGATGTCATAATCAAACTGCCCATTCTGGCCTATGGGGAACAGGCAGCCTTGCAATAGTGAAAAACGAAAATGGCTGTAATTCACTGTTAGGACATGCCACACACACCAGGCATGTCCCACCTTATCCTTACAATGCACCCTGCCCGTAGGCCTACCATAGGGGTGTCTGATATGAAGAGAAGGGAAGGTTTGGGGACTGGTAGGTGGGTGCACTTACCAAGTCGACATGGCAGTCACAGACTGCACACAGGCTCTGCAAAGGCAGGCCTGAGACACACTTTACAAGCTACTTCTGTGGGTGGCACAACCAGTGCTGCAAGCCCACCAGCAGCATTTGATTTACAAGCCCTGGGCACACTCAGTGCACTGTACTAGGGTCTGACAGTAATTCAAATAAGCCAAACATGGAGTCACTAATTCACATCACAATTTACAATAGGGAGCACTTGCACTTTGGCACTGATTAGCAGTGGCAAAGTGCCCATGAGCATCTAGTCCAGCAAAAACATATCGACAACAGTGGAGGCATTATGAAAAAAATGGAAGGGAGACCCACGCCAAGGATGCCAGGTCTAACAGTCATCTGCGTAAGCGATGACCTTAAGGGAAGTTACGCCTGACACAAATGGCATAATTTGAGAATTAGACTGTAGAGCACAAATAAATGTCTCAATGTATAAAGCAAATAATAGAGGTGAAAGGGGGCAACCCTGCCTAGTACCACAGAGTATCGAGAAAGTTGATGACTGTGAGCCTAAGTATGATAATTTGGCTTGGGGTTTATTATATAGAGCTTGTACCCATTGCTTAAATTGCCCCTTAACACCAAACTTAGCAAGTATAGCCCACAGGAAGTCCCACCCCACCCTATCAAAAGCCTTTTCGGCGTCTAAAAGAATCATACCTAAAGGAGTTGCCATCCTTCCAGTCATATCGAAGGCACCCACCGCCACATTAACATGGGCTGTAGTGTCCCTACCTTGAATAAAACCATGTTGTTGAAAAGATACTAGCCCAGGCATAACTGGAGAAAGACGATTCGCAAAAATTTTGGATTTTTTTTTGCGTCAGCGTTAATGAGCGAGATTGGCCGATAAGAGCTGCGCTCATCAGAACGTTTGTCCTTTTTAAAAAAAAAGACTATCTGCATCATGTTCCAGGACTCTGGTATCTTTCCGGTGGAGCCTATGCTTTGTGTAACCGATCTGAAGAGTGGAGTCAAAATATCTGTAAAAAGCTTATAAAATTTGATAGGTATAGAGTCTTCCCCAGCCGCCTTTCCAGATGGCAGAGTGGATATTGCCAAATCTATTTCTTCCCTCATAATATCCTTCTCCAATAGAGAAGATGTCTCTTCACTCACAGTTGGAAGATGTCTACCCTGAAGATATCGTCGTATGTCGTCCTCTTCGGGATCAATAGTATAGCTCTTGATAGTAAATGGAAAATTGTTCTAAGATCTCCTGTGGATGTGAATACAGAGTACCATTTGTCCCTTTTATAGTTCTTATTTGAATTTTAGCTCTATCCTCTGCCACTTTATAAGCCAGAACCCTTCCTATTTGTTCGCCGTATTTGTATTGCGTAAAATGATATTTATTGTATCTAGCCGCAATTCTCTCCCTAAATGTCTTCTTAGCAGCTAGTCTATCATCCATTAGAGAGAGAAGCAGCTGTCCCTGATCATTAGTACCTAGAAGAACTGCCTCAGCATGTTGTTCTTCGACTCTGCGTATTGCTTGGACAGCCTCCTTACTTGCAATTTGACACGCTTTATTCTGCTGCCATACATATTGTTGGGTTGTACCTCTTATAACAGCCTTCATGGTATCCCAAACCGTAAGTGGTGAGGCTGTGCCTATATTCTCCTTAAGAAATAATTCAAGCTGTTTTCTAGAGTTAGCCAAAAATCCACTATCTGAAAGTAGATATCTAGGAAAAGAAAAAGGTCTAAGTGTCTTAGATTCGGCTTTTAACCTAAACGATAGTAGTATAGGATTATGATCAGAAGTGACTCGTGGGCATACTTCTATGTCTGATGACAGCATTATTTTATCCGACACCCATGAATAGAGCCTATGTGGGGCAGAATAGTACGTGTACCCTGGGATAGTTGGTTTCAAGTTTCTCCATACATCCCTGATAGACTGGAGCCGTCCCAATTCTATGATTGCTGCACGAGTCTTCAACATTCTATGGCTAGCTCCACGTCTAGTTGTGTCTATACTATAATTCATAACACAATTAAAATCTCCCATTACCACCCGCTCCCCCTACCAGTTTCACATTTGCATATGCAAGACATCGATAACGGTAGGATCATCAATATTAGGACCATACAATGAACAAAAAACATATTTCTTGCCTCTAATTCCCAGCTGTGCGATTGCCCATCTGCCCCTCTGATCAGCCAATATCTTATGTATCGTATGTATGTAACGTTTGTGCTTTAGTATGGCAGTACCCCTCATTGAAGTACCTTGTGTCGTACACACTACTGTTTCATACCCCAAATGTTTAAGAAGATTACGATCTTTATATGAGAGATGCGTCTCTGTTAACAGAACTAACTGGGGATTATAGATTTTTAACTCTTCACAGACAAGTTGCTGCTTAATTCTACTAGTGAGGCCTGCAACATTCCAAGCAAGGCATTTAATCCAATCCATAACAAAAATTATTCCCTTCCATCTTATTACTACCCTGCCCTAAGTACATCCTTATTCTTATACTTATTCCCTTTTCATACGCTCTGTTTACCAACGTACTTCTAAATTTCCTATATACCCCCTTGTTGACTTTTTCCTGCCCCTCCATGATCCACCACCCACCCTCTTCCCCCTTAGAAACCCCACCCCCTCCCTGTGTCGTAGAGGAGGAATCATCCCCTTCTACCAGCTGCCACTGATTTGGCAGCTTCTTGGAGACAGTGCCCCCACGGTGACTCCCAAACTGAACCCACACCCATTACTCACAACCCGTTTATAAATTTGCCATTGACACCAAACCAAAATAAAAAACAGAAGGAAAAGAAAACCCAAGAGAAAGGGAGAAAGAAAGAAGCAAAGAACCCAAGACAGAAGAGAACTATATTCAATTAAGCAGTCGAAAAACTGTTTCCCCTCCCCCCCCTTTTTTTTTTTTTTGCCCCCCTCTTTCCCCCCTTTTAGCTTTGCTCAGCAAAACAAATCCAAATCCAAAAACAGTGTAAGATTTTCAAGTATTATCTGAGTCCCCTGTTTGCCATCTGCCAATTGCTTCTTTTGCTTCCTGTTCAGTTAAGAAGAAATACGATTGGCCCCCTCGCAGAACTTTCAAACGTGCAGGCTCCTGTAAAAATACTTGTGCACCAGTAGCTTTTAGTGGATCAATCAATTGGCGTAGTTTCCAACGCCCATTCATTGTCACTTTACAAAGATCTGACCGCACAAAAATAGTGTAAGAATCAACTGTCACAGGGGAGCTAGGACGAGCCTTTAGAAATACTGCCTGCCGAAGTAGGAAGTTTAAAAAAAAAAATCAAAAATGGCCTTGGATAGTGAGACCCCTGCTTATATTTTACGAGTGGGAGCCTATGAACCCTTTGCAGCTGACAGGTACAATCCCAATCCCCCAAGTCAGGAAAAGCCTTCTGAAAAAGCTGGACTATAAATGCTCTGGGGTCCGACCCCTCCTCGCCCTCTGGGACTCCAAACAGCCTTAGATTATGTCGCCGCTGACGATTCTCCAGGTCCTCCATCTTGAGCTGCATGGCTGCGATGCGGACCTCATGCATCTGCAGCGAGCTAGCAGCTTGAGTAGTAGTCTCTTCAGTAGTTGCGACCCTCTGTTGTAGTTCCAAAATATCATTCACAAGTATCCCAACCTTGGTTGTCACCTCCTTTAAGGATTGGTGAATGCTATAATTATCAGCTCTAACCTGAGCATAATGCTCCTGTGCTTCTAATCTCTGATCATTTAAAGCCTGGAGGATCAAGGAAAGTGATGGTTGCTCATAGTCTTGAACCTTCTCCGATTGAACTTCCCCCACTGTCTGTTGCAGTGCTTGAGAAGTACTAGGTGCTGTCTCTGATTCTATCTCCATGTTGCCAACCACTGTTTTTACCATTTCCATGTTGCCACCGCCATCTAATGGGTTAGTACCTGATAACCGCAATATTATTGTCTTAACCCCGCCCTTCGCTTGAACCCAGCGACGCAGGGGACTATCCACAGAAGGATCTTTAACCCGTGATAGAACGGTGCATTGCTGGTTATCACGCCCATTATGAGTTTTCTTCCCGCCTTTTGTTACTTTGAGTCTGAGATTTTTCTTTTTTTTAACAGACAGATTAAATGCTGGAGAGTCACTCCATTCCAGAGATTTACCATATTCCTGCTGGGAATCTTGTAGCTCTGAGATTGTCTCACTATCTCCAGTCGATATCCGAGGTGCGGTTCGCCTATCCATGTCAGAATCCTTTCTTAGAGGAGTTAAGACAGGGGTTGTAGCAGGGGTTGTAACAATAGAGCAAGCTGTACTCGCCAAGTTCTGCTCTATGCCGAGCTGGTCATCTAATGCTCTACTTACTCCCTTGTGTGTGCTAAGTGCACTTCCAGACTCTTCACCATCAGATTGCAATTTACTAATTAGCCCCTCTTCCATAGAATTATCCCTGACAGAGGCCCCATTAATTCTGACGATAGTATAAGCCCTTCTGTTAGTTCGTTTGTATGTGTTGCAGCATTATCAGCATTATCAGCATTGTCTGAACGTGGAGACCCCACCAGCTGTTCTGAAAAATTGCTTTGCGTGAGGCCAAGAGCATCGGAGCTACAAGGAGCATTTTCTACAGCTACTATGTTGCACTGGAATCGCCTCGAGAATAGCATCTGCTATTTTGTTACCAGTGGACAGTTCAGAGGCTGCGCCTGCAGCAAACAGTTCCACCGCCTTCCCTGATTGCAGAAGTCGCAGCAGCGGTTTACCTACTTTTGGGTAAGTTTTGGTAGTATTTCCTCCCTGAGGCGCCTGTGTCTCTTCCGTCTCATCAACCCATGCCATACCTGCTGTGCCCGTTGAGCTCACTGGCATCCGCCCTGCTCGTGTGCCTCTGGACGCCATCTTTGGAGGAGCCATACTCTCTACACAGCCCAAATCTGAAACTATGGATAGTCTGAAGGGCAGTCTCAGCCAGTAGATTGCCGAGCAGCGCCCAACCACCAAATGAGCAATCTGGGAGACACGTACCAGATGTCCGACGCTGACTGCCACTACTGCCTGCATTCACCTTGTCTCTGCTCGCCTCAACCCAGCACAGCAACCGCGCCAAGTTGAAAGTATGGTGTTGTTTTGACAGATCTCTACCTCAAATTCTCCTTATTTGCAGTTTCTTTTCCTTTTCCTGCTCACATACGCACTACATCAAAATTGCGTATAACTCGGGTGCGGGAGCTCGGGAGCCTCTCCGTGTGCTTGCTCTCCCAAGCGGCGTCAATCCGCCAGCTTACTCCTCCTCCTACCACCTAGTTAAAATAACCATAACTAGCTTTAAGGTACCATGCAACGACAAAGGAAATGTGTATTTAAAACAACCAGCATGGAGCCTCTTTGGCGGTCACACACTGATAATGCCCATACAGTACCGGCCATACCCACACATATAGTCAACCTCATGATCGCTAAGCGCCAACAATCAGACCGACATGAGGATGCATGCATGAGTAACTTTGCAATAGGAGTACTAATGGAAGTACGTTTAAAAAAAAAATTAAACATGAAAGTCTGTTTCAACAAACAATATCTGTCTGTCCTAAGTGTTGTGCTGTCACTTTTTATTTTATTTCCTCACCTTTTCCTCTTTTTCAGGTCACGCTAAGCTACAAGGTGAAATAAAACCTTGTAAGTCACAGCACGGCTGGTTACACGATCAACCTGTACAACTCAAAGAACCAGCCTTGCAGTAGTGTAAGATAATTAGATAATTAGAAAATTAATCTTTCTCTGTACTGATGAATTGCCAATAGACCCCTTAGGGGCTGGATGAGGCAAGAAACATGTTGACTAAGCTTTATAGCATGCATGCTCTATAGGACCATTATATCCCATAGGAGCTACACTGTTTTTATTTAGGTTAGTGAACCACATTAATAAAGTTTAGAAAACTGAGCATCACAAAACCTATTTCAAAATCACTTCTATCACTTCACTACATGACTTATCATAGCCCACACACCCTCACTCACTCAACGGCTTTATCAAAAAGAACTCTGCCAAAGAGCCCCTTCGTGGGTGCCCATCAGGCATTGCAGCACCGGCCCGACGACGAGCACGCCCAAATGATGAAACATGACACCTCTCGGGGTGTGTGAGGGCACTTCCTCCAATTGGAGGCTATTCCACTGACCTGACCACCATTCCCTTTCTCAGGAACTGCACACCATTATATTTAACTAAATATTTATATAACATTCTACTTGCCTGGACTGAAGGCGAGATGAGGGAACTCCTGAACTCTCCTTTAAGAATCAAAGATGTCAAAAGTGCAATAGCTGACCTCACCAAATAAAACCTTCCTGGTGGGATGGACTTCCAGTTGAATGTTATAAAGCGTTCTCAAATAGTCTAGTCTCTAAACTACTCGAGGTATATAACACAGCGATTGTAGAAGGTAGATCACCCACACTAATTTTAGCAGCCACAATCAGTTTTATTGAAACCAGGTCGAAATCCCAGCCAATGCTCTTCTTAGGACCATTGTCATTGTTGAATGTAGACAACAAAATACTTGCCCAGAGACTACAACTCTTATATATTAGTCCTATTAGAGCAGTCTGGACTCATACCCACTGATCCACAGCCTTTAAATTACACACATTAATGGCTGTATTACATCAGGTCGACCTGCACCTTTCGGCCTCTACAATATTGCTTGATATGAAGTAGAATTTAATGTGTTAGAAAGGCCATTTTTGCGTGAAGCACTCAGGTGTATGGAACTGGCAGCATGCTTTTTGAAACTGGAAACCTTGCTCTACACTAAACCCTGGGCTAGAGTGAAGGTAAATAATCTTTATTCAGGACCACTATCTATTTACAGTGACACGCGGAAAGGTTGTCTCCCCGACCTTGATCTTTTCTTTAGTTGTAGTACCACTGCTTTCTTCTTCAATGCACATCGCAGGTTATTTGTAGGCGGTAAACCTCATGTAATATCATTATATGCTGGCGATGTTATGCTTTATGTGCAGAAGTCTGAAATAAATCTATCATAGAAGTCATTAGGTTTGGGGTACTTTGGGCAACAAATTAACTGGGATAAGTCGGAGATATTTTTATTGACAGACAGTACTGAGTTAGTTGGTGGAATATGCATTTAAATAGAGCATAAATGGAATACAGTATCTAGGAATTAATGTAACCAGAGATATGTCTGAACTAGACAAAATGTTGGTGTTGCCGTAGAAACCTTCAAAACACATAGGGGGATATTCACAAGGACTTATCTCCGATTTATCTCCACCTTAACTCATCAAAAGTGGAGATAGATTTAACACCCCATTCACAAGCGGGTGCAAACTGCAGACATCGCCAGTATTCCCGAGATAACTGCCCCAAAATTTATCTCCACGGTGGACACCACCAACTAACCCTAATGAGATGCAGAGTAGGTGTTCCCGTGCAAAAACACACGAAAAAACCACAACACCACTTTCACAACGAACTGCCAGATCCGCGATGCGAACCAAAAACAGGCGATAAGCCGGGGTACCACTAGGGATTTAACACCTGCCTTTTGCTGGTGCTAAGCAGGATGACTACCCGCAGCATGAAAGGGAGCCCAGCCAAGAGCCACACCTGAAGACCCACAGATGCCATGGAGACAATGATCATGCAGCTCCGATACCCATGAGGGCCACAACACCCACCTCCACCACCCCCAGCCCCCCCCAGACATACACATACCGTGCACGACACAAGAGCCACAAAAAAACACACGTGTGGCCAGAAGAACGAGAAACAGTCACACAGCACTGAAGTAACAATCAAAAACTTTATTGAAGTACAACACAAAACACCAATGCGGAAGACTCCTGTCGGGTCCGTCAGGGACAATCTCGACGTCACAGCCTGGAAAATAAAGCACAAAATCAGAACGTGTGTCATGCGCACATCAAAGGAGCAAGAGAAAGAGAGGGAAGGAAAGGAAGGGAGAGAGAGAAGGAAAGGAAGGGAGAGAGAGGGAAGGAAGGGAGAGAGGGAGTGAGAGAGAGAGAGAGGGAAGGAAGGGAGAGAGAGAGTGAGAGAGAGAGGGAAGGAAGGGAGAGAGAGAGAGAGTGAGAGAGAGAGAGAGAGAAGGAAAGGAAGGGAGAGAGAGAGAGACACTGCCGCCCCTGCGCACCCAGGCCCCACTGTTCACCTGCTGCCACCGGTGTGTCTCCAACCACGTGCCGGGATACACTGCAAGCCACCAGGTCTGCAATCTGTAATCGAGGCCAGAGTCAATAATGGCAGAGTCCATCACACAGCACACGGCAACAACGCATGTCCGTCCCTGCGCACGCATGCAGCCGCACCACACCCCCTCCCGCCGGCCAGCGCTGGCTGTCCGCACTTGCGCACCCCAGGCCCACTGCTCACCTGCCGCCAATGGTGTGTCCACCAGTGGGCACACCACGTGCCCATGCAAGCTCCAGGCCCCGGTCCCGCCACCATGGCATGGTCCACATCATGCGGACCCACCCCACGGCCCAGCAGGTCCCACACATGACGCTGAGTCCTGAGTCATCAATGGCGGAGACCACATCAGTGCACACGTCATCATCGCAGGCTGCACACCCGCTCAGCTATTCCGGTGCCACTAACCCTGTGCAGCGCCAGTCAGCGCCACGTGGTGGTAGGCCCGTGACGGGCGCAAGGCTTCGGGTGCCACTAACCCTGTGCAACGCCAGTCAGCGCCACGTGGTGGTAGGCCTGTGAGGGGCGCAAGGCTTCGGGTGCCACTAACCCTGTGCGCAACAAGTTATGGGCCCTTTATGATTGTGAACCGTGGAGCATCCGTCATCCAGTCACCACCGGCAGAGGGGAATGTGATGTTGTCGGCCCCTTTTATTGGCGGGGTCACATGGCCTGTGACACCTGTGCCGGATGGGTGTGGTGTGTGTGCAAACCTGCCCTCAGGGAGTGGCCGTGACATGCTGACAACTAGACCAGTGACCTGCACACCACCAGCGAGTACGCCTGCGACAGGTAGCTATGTGGGCCCCCCCTTGGAGCGTAAGCGGAGTGGCCTGGCGTACGCTGGACCAGCGCAGGGCTTGTAACAATGACTCGGGGGCTCTGGGCGTGGTTCAGTCCATGTCCGGAGAAGGAAGTGACTAATGCGTGTGTCCCTGTTGTGGTGTCCATGGCACCCGGAACACAATAGGCAATATAGCACACTGTGACTGGCATCCCACTAGATGAGAATCATTGACGTAAGGGAAATCACTCTCCCTACATTCATCTACACATTCATACATGTATGATGAAAGACATGACACAGCAGTGCATTACTGAATGTTTATTGCACATCCAGTGGAGTTTTGCAGCTGGAGCGGTACAGGGCCATGCCAAGCACACTACACAATATGGGCCCGTGGAGGGCCAGCCAGAGTCCATCCGGGGATGACAAGTACTGTGGAGGAGGAAGGGTACAGTCCGCAGTCTGGTCGCTGTGTCATTGGCCATCAAACAGGATATGGCAGTCCATGTCGCGGTCCAAGGTGAGTGCAGCGGAGTGTATCGGGGGTCAGTGGAAGGTCATGGGGCCATGTGCGGTAGCAACAGGCCAGGTGGCGGACATGAATGCTAGTGCCTCCTTCTGAACTCAAGCCCATCCACGTCCTCGTCCTTGGATGTGTGCTCTGCCCCACCTGTGGGTGTTGCAGTACCGGCTGCGGCACTGTGTGCCACTGACAGATCAGGGGCCGGAGGAGGATTGTCAGCCGCACTGTGTGGCAGTGACACATCAGGTGCCGGAGTGGATACGCCTGCCGCACTGGGAGGCACTGACACACCAGGGGGCGGAGATGTGGATGGTGTGGGGACAGCAGCATTCATCTGCGCCACGCCTTGTGGCAGCAATGCCATGATGAGGATCTGCAGGGCCTGGTAGATCCCAGCTACATTTTGCTGATGTGCAACAGTGGCTGCCATCCTTTCCGCCTCCATCCGCACCATGTCCTCCATGAGCCTCCGCATGTGTGCCAGCTCACGGCTGGGATCGCTGGAGCCACTCTGAGCGGACAGGTGTTCTTGTCTCCAAGTCATGACTCCAGCGATGTCAGCCAGGGCTCGTTGGAGACCATGGAGCGGGCCGTGGGTGTCCGTTAGGGACTGGAGCTGGTCCCTGATGGGACCTAGACACCCATGGATGGCGTCCAGTTTGGTAGCCATGAGGTCGAACCCCACCCGCACCTGCTCAGCCGTCTCCCTCTGGCCCTCCAGCACACGGCGTTGGAAGGCCATGTGTTGTTCCTGGGGGTCTTGGGGGACTTCCGGGGCTGTGGGTGCGTCCTGCTGGGTGGTTTGGAGAGTGGGTGGGGTCTCCTCGATGCAGCTGGGCTGCCCTGATCCTCGAGGTGATTTGCGGATGATGTCAATGATGTCTTGGAGGGCTTGGGTGTCGATGCTGGGGGTGTCCTCCTTTTCATCAGTGAAGAGTGGCTGGGACTGCTCTGCAAGAGGTGTTGACGGTGCTCCTGCAATGTGAAGGGGAGATGGTGTATTACAATGTGTCCGCATGTATGTAGCCGCATGGTACAGGTTCACATTCAGACAGCATGGCATTGTACATTGTGACAGTCTGTGGATCAGGGCCATGATCCAGAGTCATTGTGGGTGTGCACTGTGCTCTGCTTGATTGTGCATGTTTGCCATTGTGGCCATCTCCCCCGTCCCCCAGTACCTGGTGGTCACTCACCCTGTTGCGGTTGTGTTGTGTCCTGTCGAGCAGTGTCCGGTCCCCGACTCCGGCCACAGTCTCCACACTGATGACTGTCGACACCAGCTCCTCCATGTCATCCAGCTCCAGCTGTGGTGCTGGGCTCCCACCTCCAGTCTGCATTGCTGCCTTCTGGTTGGCTGCGAGTTTCTCCTTGGTCTTGCGCTTGATGTCAATCCATTGCCTCTTGATCTCATCCATTGACCTCTTGTGCTCTCCGACGGCATTCACCTTGTCCACGATGTCCTGCCATATTCCATTTTTGGTGCCCAATGACACGTTGGAGGTGAAGAACAGTTGTTGATGGTGTTCCATCATATCCGTGACCAGGATCCTGTTTTCCTGCGGACTGAACTTCATCTACCTCTTCTTCTTGTCCTTGCCCTTTCCTGTCCCCGAGGTCCCAGGCTGGTTGTCCGGGGTGCTTGTGGGGTTGCGCTCGTCCTCTGCGCCTGCTCCGGCTGCCTCCATGGTGCTTGGGTGTTGGTCATTTTGTGTTTGTGTGTCTTTTCTACTTTTATAATGATTTTTCCCACCTGCCATGTGTGTATTGCCGGCCTGGCGCAGCTTATCGCTGATTTACTCATCGCGCTTTGGCCCATCGCATGTTTTTTCACGTTGAGGTTTGTGTTTTTATCACAGTCGCGGTTGTTGTATCGCGGACATTATCCGTGTTTTCGGCAGACTATCGCATGGTCCCGCCGTGTTGTGAATTCCACGTTGACACAGGGTTATTTTCCCGCGATAGGCTGTGATGTGTAAAGTTGCGTTAACATTTTTTGGAGATGTTTAGCACACGTTCTTGTGAATATACCCCATAGTGAGCAATGGTTATATCTCCCAATCTCAATGATGGAGTAGATCTAACTCATTAAAATGGCAATATTATTACCAAAGTTCCTTTATTTCTTTTTTGCTAACATCCTCATAAGACTAAAGAGGGAATTGTTCTGACAGTTGAGACAGCTACTGGTGAGGCTGGACTGGGGAATACGCAACCGCATTTTAAATTGTTGGTCCTTACGCAACTAATGTAAGGGGGGGGCAATCAAACCTAAGTCTATATTTTTAGTTGGATCTCCAGATTTCTGATAAATGTTGGAAATACTGTTGTGCACAAGCTAGGTTCATACTATTTAATTACAGACACTCACTGGTGGTGAGTGTCTGTATAAAGTGTGGACTCACCAGTGTCTCATTCCTTGATATATAACGGCCTTGTTACATGATATATGGATTCTGGAACAAGATGTTTAGATTATTAAATGTCATGATGAACACTACAATGGCTTGCATTAGTAGTTGCTACTGGTAAATTGCCAAAGAAATTGCAGCTTTTTACATCCATGGCATTGATTTTCCCTAAATGGAAGGTGACAATGTCATGGATGGACAACAAAGTAACTAAGTCAGAAAAATCATTTCAGGCCATGGTGTACTGTAGAGATTAGATGGACGTTTATATTCCAGATGCACATCCTAGAGGCGCACCTGAAGGACATTTGGGAACCACTCAGTTCTTACTTTCTGCATCTAGACACAAAAGCTGGCACTTAAGGCAGTCTGTTGTCCAAATCACATCGGAAATGGATATATCACAAAATACCGTGAGAACAGTGATCAGTATACTGATATAAACCTGTTCTCTGAATTGAATAGATGGTAAATTATAATTTAATGTTACAATTTATGCCTTCAATTTTAAAGGTTGAATATGCTTCTATTTACAGATTCAAAAACATTTAGAAGTGTTAGTCCCTCCCAAATGTGCCAGATGTCACATCATTCTGTTTACTACAGCATTAGTTACTATGTCACTCGAATAAGGTTTATATAATATGCATCATACTTGACATGGAATAACCTTTCACAAAAATCTACACTAAAAAATAAATCCCAGACTTACATTCCAGGCATTAGAACAACAGCTACTTCATGTAAAGAAAGTTACATACCTGCATGGTAAGTATTATAGCTCACTCCCCTTTTTTTATTGGTCTTTATTGGTTGTACAGTTCAAAACAAACAAGCAAAAGTCAGCAGCATGTTGTCTACAGTGCACATTCAACACTGTAAAGTTCTTGTTAGGAGTCATGCAATATGTCCATTAGTAAATCCACTTCGGCTTGGTACTGGCCCATATCCTCAGCATGGGTTGGGCTCTCACATGGTGACACCATTTGGGCAGTCTCTCTCATGCCCGATATCCAAGGACAGCACACAATGTACATAAGCAGGTTTCATTCTGTACCCTAAGCTCTCACCTGCCTGGTCAGTCTCTGCATTCCTGATATTGTGGCTTAATCAGTAGTTCTGCAGGATATCCCACGTATTCCTAGGGTGTTGAGCCCGAGGTATCAAGGAGTAATAGACTTCTAATTGGTCATTAGAATTAGACCATATCCCACAGCCAGTCCTGCACCCGCGGGCTGCGGTTTCCAATCCACACACAGGACAGTCGTCTTTTAGCTAACAACAGTGCCGACAAAGTAAAGCACCTAAAGGTGCATCCTAGGAGAGCCACCTTCGGGGACATCTCCATCTCCTCTGCAATAATTTCTGATAGCACACAATACACCTCACACCAGTACTCTGCCATGGCAAGGCATTTCAAAGTCAAGTGCAACAGGTCAGCTCTCTGCACTCCACACCTAGCACAGCGGGAGTGTGATCTAAGATTGGGTGGAATAGCTTTTGTGGAGTGTAGTAGTGCCAGTGTTTGCACTTAAAGTGGAGGATCCACAGTATACCATTAGGAGACAAGGCTCCTATTTGGCGGCTGCAGTAAACCCATTCTTCATCTAAGAGCACTGCCCTAGGTCTGTTACCCATTGGGCTCTAGCACTAGGATACTGTGAGGGGTTCTCAGCTTGCATGGAAAAATATAAGTTAGTCACCAAGAGTTTGACTATAGGAGTAGTCAGAAACATTGTTAATGTTTTCAAACCTTTGTTTTCCGGGGGAAACGTTGTGTAATAATCTCTACACACTGCTCGAAGACAAAAGTATGTACAGGTATATAAAGGGAGTGTGTATCTCCTTCAACCTCTGTTAGGCATTCAGAGAACTGGCCCGAGTGTAAGAGTTTACCCAGTGTATATATATCCCCCATTTATTCAGGCATTGGAGAAGGGTTTTGTTGCAGGTAAGTGACATTAGAGGAAATGCCTGTTTATGGGGAGGAAAAGGATCTGATGGCTAAGGCGCTTGCAGATCTGTACCCGTGTTAACTTTGTGCTGGCTACTGCGTCAATCTTTGTTTTAACTACGATGCAGGGCTTATCCCAGTAGTGCTTCCATTGGGATGAGATGTGTACTGTCATGTTCAATTGCCTGGTGTGCCATGTATGGGGTGTTAAATGCCAAAAGTGTGCAAAGTGTGCCTGCGCACAACAGTAGTAGAGCTTAAAGTCAGGGTCAGCGAAGCTGCCTCCTCAGATGGTAATGTCAATGTTTATCACTGCACCCATGACTGCCTATCTGCCCAATCCACTGTGCTCAGGTATTATTTTGGTGTCTTGAAAAATTGTAAGGTCAAAGGCATGGGAATGTTCTGGGATAGGTAAATTAGCTTGGGAATAATGGCAATTTTGATTGGGGCTAATCTTCTCATCAGCGACAATGGCACAATATCCAGCGGCTGACTTGGTCTTCAATATGATTCATGGTAGCCCTATAGTTGTCCCTTATCACCACTGTTTTGCTGTGATTGATCCAGACCCCTAAATATTTGATCGCGGTTGTGGTCCAGGTCAGGGTAAAGTCGAGCTTTCGAGGCTGCGTGGCCTCCATGAGTGGCAATATTGTGAATTTATTCCAATTGATAGCAACACCTAAGACCGCACTCCTGTATGACCAGGCTTAGATTTCAGGCTAGGTTTGACAGATATAGTGAAATGTCATCAGCAGGTTGTGGGGAGAGAACACGAGGGCTCTCCTCCCAGATTGTTGGTGAACCATGCAGGTTAGGGGTACTGTAGCGGGTGTGTAGAGTATGAGGGATAATGGCTATCCCTGCCTGGTGCGCCGGACTATGGGAATGATTCTGAAAACAGGTTCCCCATTCATATTCGGGAGGTCAGAGATGTCTACAGTAGCTGCACCCAATCAACTATTTGTCTCAGTATACTCATACACAGCAATACTGCAAGAATGTAGTGCCATATTTATCAAAGTTTTTCATTGCCCTTACTCCACGCAAGGGCGATGCAAACCCTAGATGATATTTCTGCGGTACTTGGTAAATCTAGAGTAATGCAAGACAGCGCAAGTCGCTCCCTTGTGCTACTCTGTCCCAGGCAGGTGTTTCAGTGGTAGAGCATGGGTGTGCCCATGCATTCACCCATTGATTTTGACACATTCCTAGATTTACCATGCATGGTAGATCTGGGAATGTGTCAAATTCTATGCCTACCCAGGGGAGCCGTATCCTTGTTTTTCGGCTTTCTACCTGTGCTGCATTCTGCACAAATCAAACCTGCATGCAACGCAGGCATCCTCACACCATGGTGTAAGGGTGCCTGCATTGCCCCCAGGCAGCCAAAAGTGTGCCAATGCAAGAAGAGAGCAGAAATGCACCATATCTGGATACATATGGTGCATTCCTGCCCTCTCCCTTTCACACAGACCAGCACAGCAAGGTGTCTTGCTGCGTTGTGTAAAATAATGATAAATAAGGCCCATAGCATGATGGCTTGCATGTGTCTGTCAGGCAGTGACAGTGCAGCGAGATTCCTACTCAGTGTCTTTGCTTCGCCGAATCTCCTGGCCTCAGCGTACTAATGTAAGAGTTTGACTGCTAGTTCCACTGCATCAATTAATTCAGTATGTTTTTGTTTGATTTCAGTCAATATTTGAGAAGTTGGAGCAGCTGAATTTGTCTCCACTAATGTTTTAAACTCCCTCTCTAGACTATCAAGGCTATCACAGAGAGCAGCATGAATTCCATGATGTTTCGCTACACAAATTCCCCGAATATTCCTCTTAAAATCCCCACAGCGCACCTGGTGACTGAACAGACCCGTCATCAACTAGGAAGTAATTTAATATTTCGCTTTTAAGTTTTTCAGTGAATGTGGTGTCGAATAGCGCCTGTGGGGAGAGGTGCCAGCTAAATGCATGATGCTTGGGCACAGGAGTTTCTATGAATGGTTTGGTTGACAAGTGGTCAGAGAGTGTGCATAGGAGATGCTCCACACATCTCGTCCACCCACAGATATCTGGTGTGCCCAACCAATAGGCCAGACACTCCCAGGTCCCATGAGACATATAAACATGTATTCCCTCTATTTGGGAGGGAAATCTGGTTCTCTAGAGGTCTCACAACTCATGAATATTCATTATATGGGGAAAAGTCGCCACTGCTGAGTGATGTGTAAATGTTGTGGCTTAGGAACAGTCAAGTTGCATATCCAGTACTAGATTGATGAATACCCTCATAGCACTGTTTGGTGTACAATAACATTACATTTAGTCCAATGGCACCTCACAAAATCTGGGTCATCAGGGTTGGGACCATAAGTGTTAAGAAGTGTAATGTGCTTTCCCCCACCGTCACCTGGAGGATATTGTATCTACCTTGAGGATTATTTTCCTCATGCAAAAGAAGTAAACTAGGCTAGCTCTCCCAAGGTGCAAGAGGAGTACTTTGAGAATTAGCAGCAGCACATCCATTTTGATAATATGGGAGGCTCATGGGAGGGTCAGAGTGCGCCACAATGTGTGTCTCTTGCAAGAAAGCGTAGCCAATTTTACGTCAAAATAAATATGCCAAGACGTATTGTTGTTTGTGAAGGTGGTTAAGGCCTCTTGCATTCCATGTTAATAATCGGAGTGGGATAGCATTGCCAGTTCTATTTGACAGTAGACATCCTACATAGAACGTGAGCTAGCAGTGGGTTCACTCTGCATAGTAGAGCTAGGAAAGCTATTATGCATTGTGTTTCTAAAGAGCAAGTAACCTGCACTGTGACCTCTATTTCGAGAACATCAAAGAGATAGCTGGATTTGCAACACCCCAACCTCCCCACCAACACTAGCCACCCCAACATGCCAGTGAAATTACCCCAAAGAATCAGACCAATCATCAGTACTCCAAGCAATGTAAGATATTTAAACATAAACATTCTTAATGTGTCCTAATGTGGGTTTACCAATTGGGAGAGTTCAGAGTGCTGGCCTATCAGCACCCCCTACGTAGGGGTTCTTGCCAGTCAAGGGAGAAGGAACGGCAACAAAGCGCAGCATTTATTATGAATATGTTCACAGTTCAGCAAGGTACCTGCCAGTGCTGGACCATAGTCTTATCATACATCATCCCTTGTACCATCCGTGTTCTCTCACAGAGCTGTGCTCTCAATCAGGAAAAAATCTTGAGTTTCTGTCACTCATCAAAAGTGCTGCAGTGAGAGTTGCTTATAGTCATCTTTCAGTGGATCGTGTGGTCCCTAGAAAGGGTGCCAATATACTATGTCACTGGCAAGCTCCCAGGGGTGAGTGTTAGGACTTTCTTTGTATATCACTAGCTCTCTCAGGTGACTGTGAACCCTAATGTGGGGCAGCTTTCAAGTCCTTATTAATTGTTTCACAAGTGGTTCAGCTTTCTGTTGTGAAGCAGAAAATGTGGAGCTTACCTCTGTACATGATCTTGAGACTTACTGGGTACACTATGGCAAGCTGAACACCAGACTGATGCAGTTCCACTCGATGGTCAGGTACTCCCGGCAAGAATCCTGCACTGCTAAAGTGAATCCTGGGAATATAGACAGTGCAAATCCCTTGTGCATCAGTGTCTGCTTTTGACATTCTAGTCGGAGGACTGTATCTCTATTCCTGAAGTTGAACTGTCTAGCAATGATTGGGTGCTGACCGCCCCTGGGAGAGGTCTGGGGCCCCGCAAGTAATGCACTCTCTCCACAGCAAAAGGCGGCAAGAAGTTGTCAGCCCCCAGCAGTGTTTTAAGAAGTAATTCTACATAGTCTGCTATGTTGCTGGAGTTAGCAGTCTCAGGGGTGCCTACTATCTGCAGGTTGTTGCATCTTGACCTAGCTTCCAGGTCTTCATTACTCACCCTGATAACGTTGAGCACTTTGCTCATGTCTAACAGTTTTTCATTGTAGCTAGATGTGTCATCCTCAAGTTTGGAGATTCAGCTTTTGGGTGTGGGGATACAATTTTCATGTTTGTCGAGTACAGTTTGTAACCTGTCCACAGTGTATTGATCTTATTGTCTATTGAGGCTAAAAAAAATTGTATGTGAAGTAGTAGTGTTTTCATGTCAACATCATCCTTATCCAGGGTGTCCTTGCATCAGTGGTGCTCTCTACGAAGAGGGCACTCTACTCACTTTTTTAAACTCAAATTGCAGATTCACCTGCTTGGCAGTGGACTTCCCCACTTCAGCTGTTGCTGGTGAGAGAGTCAATCATCATCAACCATGCAGGGTGCCAGGTCAAAAGTTAAGCTCAGTATCCCCCTTTACTCACCATCATTACAAATCAGCAGTGTGTTCTCCAGGGGTTAACTAGTAGGCTATCCATCAGTGTGTGTGATTAGATTACCTCTAGTAGATGTGTTGGGCCATGTAAGTAGCCCAACCTATGGCCTCGGGAGTCAGGGATCCGGCGGCATTACCATATGTGGACACTAGCATCACCTGTGCTATTCAGCTCTTCCTTGTATCAGTGTTGTCATGGAACCCAATGGTGTCTCTTTGACTCTTAAAGCCTTGTCTCAATGGCCCTGGTGGCAGTCAATGCCATGTGGGCTGCCTTATTTACTCCCCCGGGCACCGTGTTCATCATATATTGCAGGCAGGTGAGGGAAGGGCCTGGTAGAATCAGTGTCATGCTGACCTGCCTCAGTTACTCCACCAGACCTTCTCTCTTGGCATGCAGCATAGTCAGAGGAAGGAAGGGGTGACCTGCTCCCGGAGTACCACTGCAGCATTGGGAGGCACACGCGGGCTCCCCCTCTAATATACAGTGCACTAACCAGTGATTTGTGATCCTGGATGTCTACTGCAGTATTCACGTGGTCGAGGTTCTGGCTTCCTTATGGGACCCGATATGTCCACTCGCTCTTCCCGCTAGACATTTCAGAATCTCCTGAATAGTTCACTGGTTTCAGTTCCCAGCCATGCAGGTTGCCAGTGGTTGCTGCTGCCAAGTAAGCATCATGCCACGGGATCCCCCATCTTGGGCCCAACTATGATAGCCTGATCATCACCTGCACAGGTTAGTTTTGTTCTCTTAAAACAGTTGGGCGCAGTGTCAGTATCAGCATCAGTATCAGCAGTGTGAGGCATGTGACATGTAGCCCCTAAAGGTCCGATTAGCTGGTGATGCCACTTGGATTTATTTAGATTGGGTGCACTGGCTCAGTAGAGTGTGGCCATCTTGAAGCCAGGCACATTGCCTTCTGCTCTTCATCCAAGTCAAAGTAGCACACTGCCAAAATATAGTGTCCGACGGGGGCCAGTGACTACCGAGGGTCCTCTGACAGTGGGTGAATCAGTAGTTATGGATCCCCTGCTGCTGCACATGCCTGGCAATGGCCTGCTAGATCTTTTTGTTGTATTGAGGGCAGAACTACAGAGAGTAAGTCAAGATAAAATATAATAAAGATTTTAAAAACAAAATTCTCAACCCACAATAAGTAACACATATACTTATGTCTAGATGTGTATTTCCCAAGGACCAAGAATGTTGTTGAAAGACAATTGTTTTATGTGTTTGTTTGCACTACAGTGACATAAATACAGTCCATCTTACTGAATGTACATGATGTACAATGTAGTATTCTTTTGGGTGGATGTTATAGCTGGTCCCTTACAAGACTATATAAAACAGGCCAAACCTTATACTTAACAATTTTTTTAATTAGTTGGTAACTCTTCATGATCATGTCACATTGCATTGTGATGTCATTTCTTGACAGAATCATGCACATATGCTCATTTTTTCAGTGTTAATGCATGACTATGTGATAGAAAGGAACTACAGAATAGTGCTTGTACCTTCAAATATTTGCAATTTGTATTTCTATGCATGATCTGTAAGTCACATTGTGATGGAGTAGGGCTTATTTTTCTAAGCCACTGTAGACTATTGTGTTTTCTTCATAGGTTTTTGCAATTTAAAATATAAGGGACTACAAAGGACACAAATGAATACATTTATGTTAATTATTTAAGTGTAGTTTAAACTTTTTTTGGAGGTACAATAAAAATTTAATTTTCCGCTACCAAGTTATAGCTTGGTGACTCAGTTAATGCCATGTCATAAGACATATATGTCATTTGAACAACATTTACACATAAATGTTGAAAAATATGTGACACTATGGATCTTCCCATTGGTATCACTGTTATATGAGTTGTACATGTGTACCTACCACACAGCTTACCCCTGTCAAAGTCTGTGCCTCCTGCCCTCAACAAATTTCTACTGTTGTTGTTACTAACACAACATAAGTTGTGAATTTAGATGGTTTAAAAGCAATCAACTATATTATATATTAAATTCCTCATTTATAGTACATGTAAAACATTTAAGTATTAGTTGAGGGGTGACTCCCCACCTTAAGTAATAATCACAATCCTTGTCTAGGTGAACAACTAAAGTCACTAAATTAACCTGAGAACAACCCATCAGTAGCTATGGCCCAGAGCAGACAGGCATAACTTAGAGGCAATGTGTAAAATATGTATGCAGTACCAAAACAGTAATAAAGTCAAAACACAACACAAGAAAAACTACAAACCAATTTAAACAAATACTGTGAAAATGAAACCAAAACGAAAAAATCCGATAAGGTGACCCAGAGATATGATTTTTTTTTAACATTTTAAATAAAAATAGCATCAAAAGGCGTTAAGCATTAACTGCGTTCAACTGCTTGTGGTAGACTGGGACCTAGATGCAATTTGAGGCCGACTGTGATGGAGCATGCATGGGCTACAGAAACCAGGTTTGCTTGGGCGGAAGTTTTACCTTTGGATTAAGTCTCTGAAATGAGAGCCCAAAATTTTCAGAGGGGCAAGGCAGAAGGCAGTGGCCGAGAATGGCTCAATGAGGTCAGATAGTCATCGACAAGATTGGAATGAAGTCATAGACTTTTGGCCGGAAAGCACAGATCGGGATAAATTTGGGTTTTGCCTCCAAGGGAGGTCCCTCGCCCTCAGACACTTTTGGCTCCTTCATCCGGTGAAGATTTCTACATTCACATTTATCACTTTTTTGGAGCTAAGATTCACCCAGTGATTCAATGCTACAAACTATAGCTGATGAGGGACCCAAGAGGCCAGATATATTCTCGGTGAGGTTACGCTGAATTGGATTTGTTCGTATGGGAAAGCTCTGAGGAGAGGAAATCTGAATCTTCGGCCCAGTGGCAGTGCATCTTGGTTGGATGTGCTTGGCATGTTTGTCACAGTCCTTTGGAGGTCTTTGGAGCCAAAAGGTTTCAAAGTCCCAGAATTCTCAGGATGTTAGGAGGAGTAAATGTTGACACGGCCCAGGTTTTCAGGACTTCAGGATCAGCACTTAGGGGGTCAAGACTAACTTCAGCACAAGCCACCAGCAGGGCCCACACAGGTCCAGTTGGAACTTGTTAGCTGGGAAGTTGCAAGAAAGGTCTCTTGCAGCATTTCATGCCCCGGTACCATGAACAGGGGTCAGCCTTATGATGCTTGGAGTCAACTTCTTTGTCATGGGTACAAGAGGGAGAGCAGGTTGTGTCCTTTGTGGCTCTTCTCGGGAATCAGAAAGCAGGTTAGTCCTCTTCTAATTCTCCAAAGTTCCAGTAGTGTCCTGGGGAGGATACGGAGGATTAAACATTTATGCCTGGCACCAGCTTGTGGGTGGGGGAGAGGGGTGATCCTGGTCCTTCCCTAATCAATAGGGTAAATATTCAAGGAATAACCCTACCCACTTTTGCAGCATTCACTCTGTGCCCTAAAGAAAACAATCCCACAGTGCCCTTCTCTGCCCAAATCCAAGATGGTGAAACTCTTCTTCACTTTTGCAGAGCCTGTATGCCCACCCCTAAGGTCTGGCCAAGGACATGAGCAACTCCTCCTCTGTAGTCACTTCACACCAGTTCTGGCAGCAGCTCTCTTCTCACTGCGATTGGAACCTGACTGACAGGGACACAGAGAAGAATCCTGTGCAGGAGATATTGAACAGCTGCCTGTGACAGGGGAGACCCCTTTCAAATTAATTAAGTTCCTGGGCACTGCTCAAATGCTCACCCTGTCAGAGGTACAGAAACACCTACCCACACAAGCCTTTCTCTGCTGCCCTGAGAGCACGTTTCATACCTCATTCAGGGTTAAGCATGCACATGGCTGCAGCTGGAGGCTAGTACGAATTAGCCCCCTATGGCCTTGGGCAGACAAAAAGGTAACTTTCTAAAAGTACCTTTTCCTTACTATTTATTACAAATATAACTTCACCATTGAATTTCCTATAGTGCAGGACTACATTAGTTTAAACATCTACAGTTAAAACATTTTTAAACATTTAAATATAGCCACAAAAACTGGTACACGTATGTAATTGGGCCTGTGCTCCCAAAATATGTGCGGTCACCCAGAGTGTAGCTGCCTGGTTATTGATATTATGGGCACATTAGTGTCCTACAACTGTGTACCAGCTCAGTCAATACGTGCTCTGTCACAGGGGGCACAGCCCCCTGCTGTGGTGACAAATAGGCTGCCAGGAGAGTCATAGCATTGGGGAGTGTACCGCCAAATCAAGAGCTACCAGAGTCAGTGGTATGGTATATAGACAGGTGCCCTCACCAAAGATGGCCGTCTGTGCCTCCTACAATGCAGTTACTTGTTACCCTAAAAGATACGGTGTGTCCAGCCCAACCTTATTCTACTTAGAAGAGGGATCAGGACTTTCCAAGTTAGAGAAGACAAAGGTTGACCTGCTTAAAGCCTAAAGGTCCCTGGGCGCCATGTGAAATTTGCCCTCAGCTGCAGTGTGGGGGAAAGCCAGGCTTCCTTATCCAAGATGGTGACAAATCGGTCCCCTTTTACTGTTCATGAGACCCAGTGTCCCCTGTGCCTGGGCCAGTAATTGTATAGTGGGGCGAGGGCCACCAGCAGATCCAGTGTATCCCCACAGAGTGGCCGTGGTAGGTGGCAAACAGGAGTCTCTGGTCCCAGCGGGCCTCCCCTGTGTTTGGTTTCGGCCCCACCATTGCTGGTGAGAGGGTGTAGCTGGGTTGGGTGTCACCCTTGGGGGCTGTGCACCAGTCTGAAAGGTGATTGTGGTACAGGGAGGCAGGAATAATGAATGAAATAGGTATGGGGCGGTTGTGGGTCTCACCACTCGCCACTGCGCACCATCTCTCCATAACAGAGTACCCTCAGAGCTGCTCCACCCACTGCTGAACATTCATGTGCTCCTGTAGTCAAACTACCATGGGTCTTGGGTGATTGCCCGGCATTTATGGACTGCTGGCTGTCCATTTGCTGGCGACCAGGGTCCAACAGGCCAGGAGCTCGAAGGAGATACCACCATGTTCCTTGGCTTCAGGTTCTGCCTCCCCCAGTTGTGTGTGTTGACGGACCTGTTCATCAATATAATGGATGAGTCCACCATCTGAAAACACATCCAACATTGCATTACTCCATTGGGATGTTTTCCCATCCCACTCTAACAGCAGACAGTTCTAAATGTGACAGACAAATGTAAGACATACCAATGATGGTGGAGTTTTATCCATTGACGGTGTTGTAGTGTCACTGGGCCCTTTTTGATCACTAACTCCTGAAGAAATTCAGTCGAATCAACATCCTACAGTAATTCAGTTAGAGCTATGCAGAATAATAACATTAATGTCTGCTGTCCAGAGATCTCTCTATTAGGCATCCCTCCAACCATCGGCAACCCAATTGGAATAGACAATCAATTATTGGAGACAAATCATGGAGTGACAGAAACAAGATTTAGTTACAGTTAGATTTTATCATAAATGTTAAAAGGAGTAACTACTTCGATATCAGGCATTTAAGACCTAAGAGTACAAGATAGTCAAATCAAAATTTGAGTTTGCCATTAATTACCAAAGCTCTGGGAAAGTTCAAGAAGGGACATGAACCCTAACAGCTCAAAGCTACTCTCCCATAAGAGGGAGAGATGTCTGAGAATAGCGCACGCAGCGAATGCGTCAGTTGAAAGGAAAGCCAATTGAGCCAGTAAGAAAGTTCCAAAAAGGTAAGAAGAAGCGACGTGAAAGAGTGTCTCTCCAAAAGTGCGCGTTATCTTTCGTCACATCAGTGTTTAGTACAATCCTCAAGTTCCAGGATGACACCACCTGGGTCACCTCATCTGGTCAGACCACTCAGTCCATTGGTCAGTTCATATATGGTGATTGTTATGCAGCATAAAAAGACACATATTGTAGCAAAAAGGTGGTGATCTTCACATAAGCTGTCGAACCGTCCAATGTATATCACTTTCAAACAATAGTCCCTTTGCAAAAGCACATGAATATGTTCAAGAGGGCAGTTTCTCATGGCAGATGTTCCCAAATTAACGAAACTGTTGCAAGCAGTCCTTGTATGTGAATGGAAACTCTCACTATGAGACATAGTTTCTCTTCACATTTCAAGTTTACAAAGCCTTTCCATGAGAAGAGAATCAAGCAAAGTAAGGAAAATGCAGGCCTAAATTGAATTCGCTTCATCAAATACAGAATATAAAATAATGAACATATACATTTCATTTATAACCTTTGGGACCTTATATTTTCTTTCAACTTATCTGCACTCATAAAGCATTTTAGTTTTGTTGTAAATAGCACATGTAACAATGACATATTTCTGCATTTTCAAAGTACCAACGTGTAAAAGTATTTCACAACATAACTTTTTAATGTTGTTTCTGGCGATTCATATTAGTACATGTATGAAGACAGTGGCTGGCGCCGCCTATCTTAAGTGGTAGGGTGGCCGCGGGGTGAAGGTGGGGTTTGGGAAAGGGGTTGAAATAATATAAAATAAAAAAAATAAAACGTACCTGCTGCTCCACTCCCGCTGACGGCCGCCTTCGTGATCTTCTCATCGCCGTCAGGCTGGAAGTGGATGGGCTCTCAGGGCACAGGCTCCACAGCAGTTTATCTGCTTCATCAATGGTGGCCTGGGAAACCGATGACGGAGTATTGAGGATTGGCTGATGGATGGTGGTCCTTCAGCAGAAACTTTTAAAATGGCGGGCAATCTTCATAAGCGTAATGGACATATCAGTTCCTCCATGACAGACTAACGATGGCAGGTACTCCAAACTGTACATCAGGCCCTTACTTTGGTGAAGCTGGAGTGCTTTTTCACAGTTAGCATGATAGGCTTCATTCTTCTTTGGTGAGGGTGAAGACATATATGGGTCCTTGGCAAGGCTTCTATTTTTAGTACTTTGTAAATTGATAGTGTGTTCTAATTTAGGAACCATTTTTCTCTTGAATGTGATTAGTTTTATTCATAGTATTCTATCATATCAGTGTTAGAGAGCACAAAATGTTATGCTTTTATTTTTTTGTTTGTTTGCAATATATTGCTTGGAAGTCGATATCATGGATGTCTATATTTTGTTATTTCCAATATTTGAACATAGCAATGTTTTTGTTAGTGAAATGTGTGTATTTTACATGCACTACATTAAAATTTTACATTTGGATAGTCAATATTTTTGTACAACAATACATTTGTGGTTGATATTCTATTTCTATAGTACAAATGTTACAAAAAAATAAAACAATAAACACTGCCTTGATACTCAAAGTTGATACAAGACGTCTTCGACAATACCACTTTAACATCAATAGAAGCATATGGGAAAAAGAAGCAGAAACTAATACCCTCTAGGGCCTATGGGACTACAAAATAAGAGCATGAAAGAGTTTGGGAAATATCAATCAAATTATTAAAAATAAAAACATTGCCCAGTGAGCTCAACCCTGATGGCAGAAAATATCAAAGAAATATCTATAAAATGAGAAATAATATCTAGGATTCTTTCAGTGCCCACACAAGACTTCTCAAGAGCATGGACAGGGTTGGTAAACATTGATTAAATTAATCAATTAATAGCAATACCTACAGCCTTCAACTAGTACTACACACGCACAATAACAGGAAACATACAAAAAAAGATCAAATTACCATGTGGCAAGGAAGGAGGAGTAATGAAGGACATTGTAAAAATGGCCACCCTATACACAAACTTGTTTTACAAAATGGTGGACGTGTACATGACAAGCAAAAAGAGTTGTTTATTCACACACCCAAGTAGTTGTAGTTAGAAATTCCAGCAAGAACATTATCCCAATTATTCTGCCAACATTTCACATTCCTACCACTCCCAAAGATAGTTATTTTTGTTTTATTAGCAAATAGAATTTGTATTATTTTTTAAATTGATGATGGACTCAGCACTTCACAGTACTCTACTGGTTTGATACAGAATAGCAAGATCATTATAATATTGCAATATATGCACATGGCTGCTTCCCACCTTAAAGAGCAAAGACCTTCGTGACAACAAGGCATGTCCAACATCAGCTTTGTAGAGGGTGAAAGATGGAAAGTAAACACAGACCCTTATTTCTGACCCTACGTTGTTTACATGGTACTATACATGAAGACAACATCTGCCCTAAATTACAGTTTCACTCCACTAAAAAAAAAAAAAAGTCCGTTTTTATATAGCGCAGCTACTCACCCTTACGGGTCTCAAGGCGCTGGGGGCCGTAGTGGAAATTAAGTGAGCTATTGCCCAGAGTCACATGGTGCTGAGCTGAGCTGCCGCCGGAGCCGGGGATCGAACCGTGAACCCTGTGCTCCGAAGTCAGCTGCCCTGGCCGCTGCACCACACCTCTCCACTTAAGCCTAGATGGTCCAGCAAGGTGTCCAACTTGGGTAAAACATGCACACCGAGTGTGCATGTGCCATCCCCAATATCCACATCCACATCTTAAAGGACTTAAGGATACACATATTTATCTGGCTCAGCTCAATTTCCGATTCCTGGTCTCTGTCACCCTTACTGGGCCAAGCTAGTTATTCTGCTTCCAAGCAGATCGATCAAAGGCCTCCCCAGACAAAATGGCAACAAGTAGTGCTTGACTCCTGGTAAAGGAAAGCAGTGGGAACAGCATCTGAAACTGTTAATGAGAATTTTACACTGCACTGGGTTGAGAGAGTACAGGCCCACTAGAACATAGGAGGTAGCCCAGACCTCTGAAGCCAACACAGGAGAGGCTTGCATTTGATGTTTTGATTGAAAGGGATCAGGCTGCTCTGTGTCATTAAGGAACAAAGCTGATGCTCTCAAGGGAGCTCTTACCAGAGAAAACATGAACTTGCCATTTTTGGTTGGTCTGAGAATCCTGTGCAGGAGGGTTGGGACAGGGGTGGTGGATGATGTGGCATCCTGGGATTGGCCAAGGGTACTTGGCCTCTAAAACATTCCACTGCCACTTCTTAAAAAGCCCTACAGAATGGAGAGACAATTGAGAAGGCCCTGCATCTGGAGGCAACACAAGTAAAAGGGTACCCAGCTGGAAGAAGAAGCCACCTGATGCCCTGGAAGGACTGCTAAGGACTTTAAGTCCAGCTGACTCCCAGGACTAGGAAAGATAACTGAAAACAGTTGGGGCAAGGACCTGGATTCCCGTGCAACCCAGGTGGCCTTCAAGATGCCTGGAGGCTATGGGAACTGGGGAGTACAACAAGAAAGGTGTTATGCTGATTGTGAAGGGGCTTCACAAGATGCCTCCACCAGCAGGAGAGAAGCACCTGGAGTAAAACAGAGGACAAAGTTGGTGCAGGGAGCCAGTAACCAGCTCCTCTGTAGAGGCCAGGAAGCTTGATGAAAATGCTCTTGATGGCTAGGCGTGAAATGAGCCCATGATAAAGAAAATTAGCCCAACAGGACCAGAGATATGCCACTTTTTAGTATATGACATTTTAAGAAGTTGAAAACACGAACATTCTCTTGGCTTTCCCATTAATGGTGCTCCATTGCAATTTTCCTTCATTAACCCCAGGGTGGGACAGGACCTGGGGGTCGGAGCATCTTCATTAAATTCACTTCCTTGGGAGAGGAGGCATGCGTGGTGCCCTCTCCCTTGATTCAGGATGACTCCAGAGGCCCCACTCTCCTCAGAGGTGGGGCAAATGAGTAGTCAGAATGAACCACAGCAGCTTTCCCATTTTTCCCCGGGAGCCCCACAATATCCAAGTCCAAAGACCAATTTGGGAAGGAGCATCCAACCCAGGACTAAGAGAAGAGCTGCTTCTTCCGCACAGGAGTCGTAAATAATGATTCTGGCTCCCATGCCTGAGCAGGAAGGTGTGTGGGGAGTCACAGGGATTGGGGTGCCCCAATTAGCCCCTTAGTTAGTGTAGGCACACAGACAAAGGAAAAAAGCCATAATACGGCAGTACAAAGTTGTGCGACCAGCTCAATCAAAATGCAAGGGGGCCTGGAGCATTTCATAATGCCCCACAAGGACTATATTGAACATTATTTTTGCTTATGTGGTAATCCAGATTGGGCAGGAGCACCATCAATGTGGTAAAACTATTGCGGCCCACTGCAGAGGTGCTCAGCAGCCCCCAGGAAAGTTTATAAAAATTAACCCTACCTCTCCCAGGAAATTACATCCCTCATACCGGTAGAGGATTACCATTAAGTTAAGCACCCCCAGACCTGGAGCCTTTGCTCTTGGACTCTGAAGTGTGTGGATATGACAGCATTACATGGCCTTTAGAAACTGATGAAAGACACTGACACATGTTTTCAAATTACAGTGCTTTATTGAAAGTAATTCTGATGAATATTGCAATGCTTATGCCTATAATGAATTAACTTGAATACAGCTATTGTGTCCATTTGCTAGTTAATCCTGACCTGTGACTGTTTTATTAATGTGCTGGTATGCTGACAAAGTCAGTAGGTTTGTCTTATGACTAATGACATCCCTTTTTATTGCATTGTTGTATCTGGAATAGGTGGTGGAGTACTGTGATTATCTGGTTCAGGACCCCCAAGGCTGTAATTTGATTTGAGGGTGTCACCAAAGTTATTTATATCTACCTGATGTACATATTTGTAATTTAAGTGTAGTAGTTCATAGTGTGTGTGTAAGAAACCTTTTCATTTTAAAAGAAAAAGCACTGACTGGACAATAATTGTTTGAATGTAGTTGCAAGCAAGTGAATTGGGATTGCTAGCTTATACCACCTCCCCGGAGAAGGCCTTGAACTGCTTTGCTTCACTTCCATGACATTGTACTTGGGGCCAGATTTATCAGTAGATTGCAGTACCCTTGAGTCACACATGGTGTCACAAGGGTAACGCAATCCTTAAGTCAGATTTACCAAGCAAAGCAAGGCCACCTTGTGTGGAACTGCGTTGCCTGGTAAATCTGAAGTAAGGCAAGACAGAGCAAGTCGCAGCCTTGTATTACTCTGCTCTAAGAAAGCGTTCCGTGGGTTGAGCATGGGTGTTCCCATACATCCACCCATGGATTTTGGTGCATTCCCAGTTTTACCAAGACTGGTACACCTAGGAATGTGTCAAAATGCTATGCCTTCCTGATAGAGGCACAACAAGGAGAAATATCTTTATTTCGCCTCGTTTTTCCCTCTTTATAAGTGTGCTGTATTCTGCAGCTCACTTAGAAAGAGGACAAAGCCTCTGAAAATTGTTTTAGTGAAGGGAGGTGTCCCTTCCAGCACACAAAGAACCCTGCCTGCAACGCGGGCACTATTTCACCATGACGCAGGGTGCCTGCTGTAGCACTAGGGTGCACCAGTGCAAGGAGAAAGCAGGCACAATTCTGCTCTCTTTGTTTGATGCAGTGCAGCAAGATGTCTTACTGGGTTTGATAAATCTGGCCATGGGTTCCCAGTAAGGAGACAATTGTGGACTTATTACTTGTGATGGAATTAAAGGTATTTTTATTGAAGAAAGAAAAGAATACCTGTAGTTTCCCAGGAAGATGCTTGAAATGTATAGTGCTTGCATGGAAGGGTGCAATTAATTGGGAATGACCAACCACGTGGGCCACTCATTTGGTCCCTAACTAAAAGGTATCTTTCATTAGCCCAAATTGAGATACTTTTATCCTTTGCAATGTAGCCCACTTTAAAGTGCCCAGTCGGGCAATACAGCATTGTCTATCTTAGTATGTATGAACTATTGAATATATGGACAAAAGGGGATTCGAACTGAGAATGCATCATAAAATCTCATTAAAATTGAAGACACATGGACACCACTATGTAGCTTCAACGTAAAACTCAGGGGACTGTTTACAAGGGGATTGCACGACCGGAACATCTATTTTTCCTACGTTCCGGTGGTGCAATGCCCTGCACCATATTTACAAAATGGCTTTAAGCCACTTTTTGTGGCTTAATGCCTCTTTGTAAATATGGTACCCTTTCATGCAGTTCTCTCAGTGAAAGGGGCATGCAATGGGTGTTGCTGTGGGTGTTCCACCCCAACACCCATTGCTTTTTGATGCTGCCCCAGGATTTACGAGGATCTGCAAATCTGAGGCAGCACCAAAAACTAACACCATGAAAAAGCAGGTGTTCGATTGGCTCAACGAGGAGAAATACTTTTATTTCTCCTCGTTTTTGCTTTTTCTATGTGAGCTGCATTCTGCAGCACACATAGAAAGAGCAAGATGGCATTAATTATTGTTTTTGTGCAGAAAGGTGTCCCTTCCTGCACAAAGAAAATCATTAGATAATGGCGATTTGCTACTTCTATGTGTGCTGCAGCTGCACACATAGAAGTAGCAAATTACCATTATTGATTGTTTGTGTGCAAGAGGGATACCTTCCTGCACACAAACAATCATCCCTGCAATGCAGGCACCCTTTCACTATGGCACAAGCGTCTCTGTGTTGGTGCTTGGCAGCTATTTTTAGTGCCAGCGCAAGGGAAAACACAGGGCTCCGCCGTATTCTTGTAAATACGGTGCATCCCTGTGTTTTTTAAATGATACAGCATGGCTCTGTAAAATTTGCCGCAGTACCACGCAATTTCCTCATACATATGCCCCTGAGTATTGTACTTTTACTGACTTTCCCATGCAGACCTACTCCTAGTCTTCAGCAATGTAATGAAACCATTGCCAACAAACTACTGACAACTATTCAAATTGAGCAGCCGCACACTGCAACTCTATCCAATCTGCACAAATCTCCACAAAGTCTTCAAACCATATGCCTCAGAGTATAGTCAACATGAATCTCCCTCATAAAGCCGGAATTTATGTGAGTGAGATTTTAATTACAGTATCTTTCAATGTTCTTCTCTGCCACAGACTTGAATAAAATAGCACAAACTTCTCTTTTGCCAAAATTCTCATTTCTAAAGTAGATGTGGCAAGCTTCTTATTTGACTTTATCCTAATCTTAGTCCATCAAGTTGTTTTGGGATAAGGATTATATGATTAGATTGTATTGTATTGGAATCCAGCCATGCTACAGCGTTTACAGTGTCTTTAAGGCAGACACAATTGTGGTTTTGTGTAGACCAGCTAGTAGAGCTGTTATTAATATATAGGGAAAAAAGGAGGGGCGCTAAAACACATCCTTGTCGGATTCCCCGCATGACCCTAAAGCCTGGGGTACATTCACTCATAGTACCGAAACGTACTCTGGAAGTTAAATGAGTGTAAATCTGGGATAAATATATAATAATATCTACTGGGGCGCCTAGCTCTTTCATTAATTGCCATAGTTTGGCGTGATTAACAAGATCAAACGCACTGGTGAGATCCACGAAGCAAAGGTGTAAAGCCCCTTCCTGTCTGCTGTACTGAAGCACACAGGAGGGTTTTTGGCTTTAATCTTCCTTAGCAGGTGATAGGATGCAGCCTTTGCCTGTCAATGGATATGTTCTTTTATGCTGATGTTTGAATCAATGGGTAGGCCAAGAGAGTTTGTGTAAGGCAGTAGAGGTGTTGAGATGCCAAGATGAGCAAGGGTCTAAAGACACGTTTACACTGGCGACGGGAAAAGGAGTTACTGGGGTACAGATGTAAGAGCTCTGTCTTGTTAAACATGTACGTTCAGAGGAACAACGGACTTTCATTCAATTAGCTGTTCTAGAAAGTTTTTGGGAGGTTATTACATTATTTTGGATGGAGACTATGGCTATGGCTGAGCGTTATCAATATATTAGTGTATAGAAATGTCCTTTTCTTGTACAACCCCAGTCAGTGGTTCCATCTATGTTTTAGATCGGTGTGATGAGAGAATTTAACCTTGAGATGCCAAAGTCATGCAAATGTCTACGCCCACTAAAGTCTATGAGTAAGAGGATGATTTCAATGAGTCACGTTTTATGAAATGAAATCTCGCCACACCCATTCTAGAATATGGATTGGTTAGAAAGGAAGTGTGGTTAATAGCGTTGAACAGCTGAAAAAACTAAAAGAACTAGGAGACAGGCAGCTCCTGTGTTCGTGATTCCTACAAAGTTACGCAGAATTTAAAGAGTGGCTTTTTTCTGTCCTGTGTTTTTGACCTGAAAACAACTTGGGATGTGTTAAATACAGTGTTGCTGGATATGTGCTACATTTGACATACATCACAGGTACCTCATGGCCCATGCAAAATTCCTTAATATGATGACTAGTTACAGAAAACGGATCAAAAGCTATATGTTCTGTTCGCAATATGGAAAAAGCACAAAAGTGTGCAGCATCACTGTAGGATTTTCTCTATCAAAACTCTTAGGGCTACATTTGCTGTGAAGGGGACGACATAAAGCAGAGCCAGGTCCACTAAGATTTGCCTGAAGTAGATGCCGTCCCCTCTGCTGGCGCACAAACACTCTGCTTTGCTTGACACAGCCTCACACCATGGAGCAGAGAAGTGAGCGTGGGCTGTCTAGCATAGGATTTGAAGTGACACATACCCTTTGAGCACAAGGTTCTATGCCTAGACAAACTCAGATCAATCCCATGCATTTAATGGGTGCTATGCACGGAAGCACACGTGCAACACATACATTCTTATGAGAGTTAAACAATTTCCCCTTGTTAATACCTGCTGCAAGGAGGTATTCATTTTTGACTCAAAGCCAAGTCTAGCGGTCTAAGTAGATCGAGCTTTGTGTCAAAACGGTATCCGCACAGAGCCACACCTATAGCAAAGTCTTGTGGCATTTCTACACAAAGCTCTCAAACATGTTTTTGCGCTGAAAAAAACACCACCTTTCCAGAGTAAAACACTTTGGGGCTTCTTTACAAGCCCCTTGAGCCGCTGGTGCGTCACTTTTTTGCAAATTAAAAGTGACGCACCTGCGGCGCAAGGGGCTTGGAAATAAGCCCCTTTGTGCACTGGATAGTAAACAGCCTTGCTAGATTTTGCATTGATTTCCCCCACGTTGCACTGGTGCAAACCCTTACTAAATTATGGGACTACATCAGATTTATAATAGAAACTGCGTAATGAGAGCTTGGCTTGGATGCCCTCCTGCCTCAAATATTCGGGCCCTCATTTATGAGGTGCCTTGCGCCGCCGGTACGTCACTTTTTGTGATGTTCCGTGGCGCAGGAGCCTCCTCCATATTTACGTGGCAGCACAAAGCCATTTTTTTTGCCAAATGCTGCCTCGTAAATATGGCTCCCTTTAATGCGTTAAAGGGGCGTGCAATGGGTGTTACTGGGGGTGTTCCCAGCAACATCCATGGCTATTTGACACTGCCCCAGATTTACGAGGCGTAAGGGAGGCCCAACGAGAAGAAATATCTTTATTTCTCCTCGTTTTTCCTTTTTCTATGTCAGCTGCATTCTGCAGCACACATAGAAAGAGGAAAAAGCCTCTTCTGATTATTTCTGTGCAGGGCACAAAAATGATCATCCCCGCACAGGACCAGACTAGCCGTAGCGGGCACCGGGCATTTTCCCGGTGGGCTGGAACGGTGGGGGCTGGTCTTCAATCATGGGGGCCAGTTTTGCAGCAGTGCTGCAATACCGCCCCCTTCTAGCAAAGGCGGCAGGAGTGCTAAAGCAGAAGCAGTGCTGCTTCTTGCTAGCAATCATCTCCCACCCCTATACCCGTGCCCCCGCCGCCCCTCACCCCCCAGAGCTGGTTCAGAAGAATTGCCAGGGCTAGTTTGTGTTCTCCGTCCAGCCCTGTCCCCGCAACACAGGCACCCTTACACCATGGTGCAAATGTGCCTGCATTGGCGCACGGCAGCCCATTGTGCACCGGCGCAGGGTAAAAGGACAGGAATGCACCGTATCTGATAGATACAGCACATTCCTCTCCTTTTCTTTTACCGTAGGGCAGTACAGCAGGAAGGCCTGTGGTGCTGCCCTGTGGTAAAACCTCATAAATAAGGCCCTCGGTATCTTAATTGAAGTGAGTTGATTCGGACAATTATTCGAAGGATGCCATAAGTTAGTTGCATCAAGAAAGTCAGTACATACATATCTACAACAGCATTTGGGACCAGATGTACGACGGATTTTTGCATGCGCAAATGGGTTTTAGACCCGTTTGCGCATGTTAAAAACCTGTGGCCCATGTACTAATCCTCTTTTGCGAGTTGCTAATTAAACAGAGACTCGCAAAATAGGGTTAGCGACTCGCTATTAGGAAAGGGCGCTCCGAGGGCGTCCCTTCCTAATAGCGAGTCTGAACCCTATGTAACAATGTTTTGCAACCGCAATTGCGGTCGCAAAACACTCGCAGTTTACCTCCCTCTTTAAGAGGGTGGTAAACCATTCGACAATGGGAAGGGGTTTCCCCTTTGTGAATGGGTGCGCAAACATTTTTTCAGAGCAGGCAGTGGTCCCAGGGATCACTACCTGCCCTTAAAAAATGAAACAAAAACGTTTCATTTTTTTTTTTTAAATGCATCCCGTTTTCCTTTAAGGAAAACGGGCTGCATTTAAAATAAAAAACTGCTTTATTTAAAAGCAGTCCCAGACATGGAGGTCTGCTGACCCCAGCAGGCCACCTTCCCTGGGAGTGCCAGCCATTCCCAATGGGGTCGTAAATTGCAACAGCCTCATTAATATGCATGAGGCATGTAATTTGCGACCCCATTGGAAATCGCAAACAGTGTCTCAGACACTGTTGTACATTGGCAATTGCGACTCGCAAATTGCGCCTTGCAATTTGCAGCAATTTGCGAGTCACAATTGGCAATGGTCGTACATCTGGCCCTTAGTCTTGTGAAAAAAGAATTCAAATCAAGCCACCCAGAATCCTCCCTAGCGCCTGCATGCAATATAACCTTTCCTTTAACTCAGTAATCTCGCTAGAGTGTTTACCTATAACCATTGACGAAGGTTTATTTCTCCGAAACACACAAATATTAAAGTAAAGTAAAAAAAAAGCAGATTCAATTAAATGCAGCAAATTATTATAGTGATGTATGTTATGGGTGACTTGGATGGGCAAGAAAAGCTTGAGTGAACTACTTATAAGCAGAAACTTCATAGAACCAAAATATGTAAAATATCCGACTGTAATGTATCCTAAGAGAAAAGCAATCAAAAGCAGGAGCCGTATCTGCAGCATCGTGTGCTATGTTATGATGTTTGCAAAGTTCTCCCAGCCCACAAGAGAGATAAGTAAAGCGACTTCAGCAATCACTCTGGGCCATACATGCAAGCGATTCCCCACAATACTTGCCTAAAGCAAAAATGATTTCAGAGCAGCAACCCTTGGGTGCTGTTTTTCAAAGATTGTTGCCATCGGCATGGAAAATAGAAGTCATGTGTTTGGAACATTAAAAGGTCCATTTTAGGCTGTTTTAAGGTTTGCAAATGGTTTATGTAAAATGCAGTAATATGTGAAGCCATAAGAGATCATTTCGATGTTAACTCATTGCAACTTCATTTCGCTTCGTGGATTTGTCATGAGGTAACTTTCCTCATTAAGGTAAGACTACCTTTTCATGTGCTGCAGTCAGTGAGTTGTTGAAGTCGAGATTTGCATTTTAATAGGTTTTATGACATTTAATGAGCGTATCTTTTTACCTAACTTTAATATTTGAAAGTGCCATCATTGCAAAGCAACCAGCTACTGCCATCCCGAGGAAAGATGTATGGTAATTGCATTTATGTTTCATAGCAATTTCTTGAGAAAGTCAATACTATGGTATTATTTATTTGACTTCCCATAATAAAGAGTAAGAATTTAGAAACAATACTTGGTAAATGGCTATTTATTTGTATTTGTATGTCAAATATATAGTATACATAAATATCGTCTAACTTCAATATTGTGTCCCAAACATTGTTTAGGAAAAGATTATTGAATTGGATGTACGTTTACTGTTACTTACTCCGGTGTCAGATAGTTTCGAAAACAATATTTATGACATCGTTGTGATGAAATCCGTATAATGGTATTCAGGTGCCACATTGCTGAGGATTGTACGTAGAAATATTGTATACAGAAATAATGTCTGTGAAAAATATTTTACTCTAAATATAATTTACAAAAGTATCAGGTGTAGATTTTCCTTCACGAACTCCAGTGTGGTGAGACATTGTAAAAAAAACTTTAAGGACATATAGAATTGTTTACTGGAGAATAATGTAGGGTTTTTCACTGCCGTGCTCAATGTGACATTAAATAGACAAAAAGAGTGAAGCTCAAGTAGTCAATGATGTCATTCAGAATCCCATGGTGAAAAACCTTATTCCATGTTATAAAGCTACGATTTTATGTTATATGTGACCCACCCAATCATGTGCCCTGCTTTTAACAGCAATGCACAGATAGAGGGAGCCAAACACAACATTGTCTTACCTTCCCTAGTTCCCTGCCCCATGTAGCAATTGGTGTCATGCCACCCACCCCCTCCTTCCACTGGCCATCGCCTCAAAAAACATACCTGCCATCGCCTCACACCCAAATAGTCACTGAGACACTCGGGTAAGTGTGTACTGTAAATCATTACACGGACAAAGCAGAAACGTTGGACTCATACTTAAAACAAAGACAAAGCATCAGCGCTAACCCTTTTCCAAAACAACAATCCAAGAATCCTCTAAACCAGCCTCTCTGTTCCTTCCAACACATTTCACACGATGAATTTATGGACCTGGTCAAAGCATGCACGCCTGCCAGCAGCCCTTCAGACCCATGTCCACGGCAAACCTTCAAGACAATTCATCTAACAACCTCTGCTGCCACTCCAGTAAGAAGAATCCTCAACAACTCCTTAACTACCGGAATATTTCCAGAAAAACTCAAAAAGTCATACATGCACCCATTACTGAAGAATACAAACTTGAACCCGCTGAACCCTGACAACTACAGACCGATTACAAATGGACCTTTCCTAGGCAAACTGGTAGAAAGAGCAGCGTTCGCCCAGATGTCAGAATTCATTGAAGAGAATGCCATACTTTCAGACTTCCAAAGGGGATTCCATCCAGAAAGAGTCACAGAATATGCCCTCCTTGCCTTCTGGGATGGCCTGAAGAACACAGTTGATCGCAACAGGGTTGCTGCGCTACTTCTGTTGGACCTCTCGGCTGCCTTTGACAGGGTTGACCATGACACTCTAGTACAAAGACTTTACGAAGCCAGCATAGAGGGGACTGCTCTAGACTGGATCTCATCATACCTTCGTAACAAAACTAATGTCAAGTCAAGTCAAAACAGCTTTATTTGGTGCAAGAAAGACAACCATAAAAGCATAGTAATGAAGAAATACAATTATCGTTTTCTTCTTAAAATGTTACATTATTCAAATAAAACATTTTTAAAACCATACTAGATAAAAAGTAAAAGAGATGAAAAGGAGAGCAACAAGATTTCACGGTCAGTCAATACGTCTTAATAGAATATACGTTTACATATATAATTCATAAAGTGCAAACTGTTAGCATATTTCAGGTTAGGGGATAAACATCTCATAGAATTTAATGTGTTGACATTGAAGATAAAAGTGCAAAATAGCCTACATCATAAAGTGCAAAATAGCCTATATCGTAAAGATACATAAAGTGCAAAATATTAGCTAGCGTCTGGATGGGGATAAATCCCACATCATAATAGAATGTACATTTACATATATAATTCATAAAGGGTAAGCTGTTAGCATATTTCGGGTTAGAGGATAAACATCACATAAAGTGCGATGTATTGACTTAGTAGATAAAAGTGCAAACTAGCCTATATCATAGGTTGCAAGGTAGCCTATATCATGAAAATACATAAAGTGCAAAATATTAGCTAATATCTGGATGGGATTATATTCCGCATCTAAGTTCAATCGTCAGATTTTTCACTTATTAGTGCATCCAGATGTGAAAGATCCCTTCTTCTCCTAATAGCCCTTTGTATAAAAAGGATAACAGAGTTCATAATTTTTACATTATCCAAACTACATATAAAGTTGAAAGCATGTTTGTAATAAAAAAGCATATTTGATAAGAAGAGTGGTTTTAAAATTGATTTCCGGATATCCCTATAAAAACTACAAAAAAGTATAAAATGCAACGTAGACTGGGGTGATTTTCCATCGCACGGACAATTCGGGAGATTATGAGACCACTTTTCAGTTCTGGGAAACGCTATTAAATAGAGTAAGGTACCAAGCCTAAGTCTGGTTAGATAAAACCTATGTTGTGTGTTTCTTACCAGGATTAAATATGTTTGTATGCCCATCACAAGCGCACGTTCACAATAGGCAATAACACTTTGCTTACAACCAGCATCATCCATTCTTACACGTTCCCTGGCAGTGATATATTTAAGCTTAAGATCGCTTTTACTATATTCCAAAATGAGCGCGGGATTCTTTCTGTCAAGATCTACCTTACAACTTGTTAACAAGTTGTGCATATGCTCTAGCCAGGGAATTTTCCTACTGTGATCGAGGGCCAAGCAATCCATGATTAGGTCTTTGGTAAATGTGGTTTCATCTTTCGCCCAAATCCCTCACCAGAAAGTAAGTCCCGCTATGTGAATAGAATCACTTAGGTTTGGTACAGACAATTCTTTATGCACTATGTAGTTAGCTGTAGAACTTGGGACTGCCAATACTCTTTTTAAAAATGTATTTTCTTGCGTTTGCAGCGAGGTGATGTTGGCTCTTCCCCATATGGCTGCCCCATAGCAAACACCTGTAACACACTTACTCCTATACAGGGCAAGAATTTCCCTTATAGGTTTATTTCCTATTTTGGCCGTAAATCTGAAAATACCCTCCGTAAATCTAAAAAATTTCAGATTACTTGATTCTATGTGTGTGTTCCAGCTACCTCTTCTATTAAAAAGCAGTCCCAAGTATGAAAAGGATGAGACTCTATTTATAACTACACCTCCCACATGATGTTGTCTGTTTTTTAGCCTATTGTTCCCGCATGTCATGACAAATGTTTTGTTAAGGTTTAACTGAAGGTCTTTTCCTGACATGTACAGTGCAAATTTTTCTATTAGGCATTGGAGTCCATTTGCTGTTCTTGATAACAGGACAGCATCGTCCGCGTACAAAAGTACCAGAGTGGAACGTGCTCCGATTTTTGGTACATCAACCTTTTGCTTTTGTAAAAAGGAATCTATGTTATTAATATATAGGGAAAAAAGGAGGGGCGCTAAAACGCATCTTTGTCGGATTCCCTGCATGACCCTAAAGCCCAGGGTACATTCACCCATTGTACCGAAACGTACTCTGAAAGTTAAATGAGTGTAAATCTGGGATAAATATATAATAATATCTACTGGGGCGCCTAGCTCTTTCATTAATTGCCATAGTTTGGCGTGATTAACAAGATCAGATAGCACTGGTGAGATCCACGAAGCAAAGGTGTAAAGCCCCTTCCTTGGCTAGGGTATATTTCCCTATCAGTAGCTCCAGATTTACACATCACTCTACCGTTCCAATACCCCTTCTAAAGCCATACTGGGCCTCTGTTAGGATGTTGTTCGCGTCAGCCCAGGTTTCTAGCCTGCCCAGCATGATTCTTCCCATCACTTTGGAAGTTGAGTCAAGAAGGGATATTGGTCGGCAGCAATTAGCCTTCCCTCTGTCCCCTTTTTTAAAAATGGGTACAATGATGCTTTCTGCCCAGGATGCAGGCAGCACCCTTCCTAAAGTAGCATTAAAAACATTTAATAAGATGGGGGTCCAGAAATCAATATCATGTTTTAAAATGTCAATAGGTACCCCATCCGGTCCGGCGGCCTTCCCATTGGCGCTTTTTTGTAGGGCTGTTTTAATTTCATCTGGCGCTATTGGGGATGAATTTACAGGCTCAACCAGTATGATATTACCATTGTTGCATTTAGAGGCTTTAACAGCATCTGGATTAAAAATACGTTCAAAATGTGTTATCCAATCTTCTGGAGGAAATACAATATCGATTTTCACCGCGGTGTTCTCTTTAAAAAGGGGTGTTCGATTGTCTTCCAGAATAAGGCTGCATCTTGTGTCTCTGCAGCCTGAACTAATCTTTCCCAGGCCTCCTCACGGATTTCAATTTTCCTTTGATTCAAGGTGTTTTTATAGCCTTTCCTCAGGGTGCTTATTCTAGCACTATTCCTAGGTTTTTGTTTCAGGGCAATTTTTAATTCCCTGTTTAACCTTGAGCAATCCTGGTTAAACCATCTGGGATTATGGTCACGGACATTTTTCCTTTATTGAGATATAAGGTCACCTGCTATTTCGCTCGTAATGATACCGAAAGCACTTATTATTTCCACATCTATGCAGGAGCTATCCAAACAGATATTTATATTGTTTAGTCTTTTCCCCTTTAAGGCTATCCATAAAGGTTGTAGGGTTCACGCCTGTCCATTTTATTGAAACTCCATTATTACCCTGGGTTTCTATATTTATATCTGCAGCCTTGCCCCTATCTTGACGAGTCAGGCTAAGCTTCAGAGACAGAATTAATGGGCAGTGGTCACTAAACAAATTTGCACAAATTAAAAGTTTTTCTGCCAAACCCCTGCAATTAGTTGACACAATGAAATGGTCGATATTAGAGGATGACCTGGCACCTACATATGTATGCATAGCAAACTCTCCATCGCAGTTGTCAGGTTCCATAACTGCTAGGTTATATTTGTGGATTGCATTATTAATTGCCTCCCGTCAGAGTCGTGTGGAAAATGCGGGATTCGGTCACCAAAGCGGTCGCAATATCCACATGATTCTCCCCCAAAGATATCACATGTTTCACAATTAAAATCGCCCGCCCAAATAAGTATATACTCCCTCCCACTGCCTTTATGAAACAATCCAGTTCTTCTTCCAATGACTTGATAAACCCGGATCTTGTGCCATCGAAAATATTATTATTAAAATGTATTACAACTATGGGTTGTTTCCCCTCCGAATAAAGATGTAAAAACTGATAATACTGTGACGTGATATTGGCTTCCCATAAAATTAGAGGTGAAGTTACCGCAATTAAAGCCACTAAACCTCCTTTTGCTCTACCCATTCTAGAGGGGCTAGCATTAGTACAGATTGCTTGAAAGCCATTAATAAAAAAGGGCTCAGTATACCATGTTTCCTGAAGCAAAATTAATGCGCAGCCCTCAATCGCTTTTAGCCATGCTTCGTTATTGAGCTTCTTTTTGATTCCAGCCACGTTCCATGACATGAAATGTAAGGATTCTTTGGTTCGTGTACTTGCTTCAACTGCCGGCAATTGGCAGGTAGAGATATTAACCAGATTATTAGTAGGTACCTCACACAAGTCTTCCCTATGAGCTAGTACACAGGGGTCGCCAACTGGCTCATTACAAGTTAGAATGCAATCCGGACTTCTTTCTAATATAATACCCACATCCTCCCTCTGTCAATCAATATCACTACATCTTCTCAGAGGTTCATACCTATTATTAGTGGGAGCGATTTGGTTTAGGTTAAAGATATGGGGTGTACTTACTTTTCTGTAATTAGGCCTATAAAAAAAACCTAATGGGACAGCGGTTATGTGATCATTCTGGCTAAAATTAGACGATGTAGTATTATTCAGAAATCCTTCCATCAAATTCCCTACCAGATCCCTGCTGTGGAAATTTACTACAACGCAATCCCCCTGGCACGTTTTTCTAGAGCTACCCACCCAACTTACTCTCCTTAGCATTATGATATTTTGTTGTAACACATTAATGCCAAAGTTAGTTTTTACAGCAATCCAATGTACCACTTGATTTTTCAATGTCTCATAAGTTTCACAACTTTTATCGGCTAATCTGGGGACATTTTTCAAAACAATGACATATGGCGTCGCCTGGGGGGAAGATGTAATGGTTCTTCAATGTTATTACCATCATACATAGTCCTGTTCAGAGTGTCCACCTGGCTAGATTTTACGAGGTCTTAAGGAAGAAGCTTTATCATCCTTAATAAGCCTTAGAGCTTCGGTGGGTCGTAACTTTTGACTATCCCTTGGGGATTGTATAGCAGGAGTCATTCTTTGCTTTGGTTCGCCAGCGGGGATGGGAGTATCTTGGTCTTCCTTTGGCCTTGTTGCTGGGTTATTGTTAGTAATAGTCTTTCTCAGATATTTTGTGGAGATTGTTTCAGAGACCAAGTCTATTAAAAAAGTCACATCCTTTTGGACTAGCTTTAGTTCAGACATCAATCGTCGCTCGATACTATCCAATTTGCCATGTAGCTTTTTGAATAGCGTTTCAATATTTTGTGGCCCTTGTACTTTGCTTGTCGAATTATCATCCCCCTTTATCATTCCGGTGTTATTTCCTTTTTTTTTTGCCTTTGGCTTTATTTTGGCCTTCGCTATCATGTTCCCCCTGTGGCCATTTTTCTGTTGAGGCAGCTGTTTGGATTTTTTAGCTGGTGGGGAGGGGAGATCAGTGTTATTGGACAAAGTTGAAATCTCCAATGCAGTTGTTAGAATGCAAGGGTTGGCCATATTTGAAATACAGTCCTTATTAGTTACAATGGTAGTCTGTGCCTCTGTATCCTTGTCTTTCCCATCACTCGTGGTTATAGTGGGATCGCACACACCCTCTAGTACAGATTCTTTCAGTGCGGCGTCTAATGCGGTTTTGGTAGCTGCGAGCTGTTCCTCGACATGTACGATCTCACTATTAAGCAGCCCCATGGCAGTTTTCAAATACTTAGTAATTGGTGCACTTTTAGTGTGCGGCTTCCCTACGGAGAGCGGTCATTTTCTTTTGCCCATACTCCCACACTGGTAGATGCACAACAAAACAATATCTCACCTTACCGGTCTCTGTACACTACTGCTCTTGTGGAGCCAAGGGAGATGGCCCAGCCCAGTCTCGGCCTGCTGCAGACAGGCGCAGATGGGCCCGCCCTTGGCCCGGGCTTTGCCTGGGCATGGCCCGGGCACGCCCTACGCGCGTCCCACGCTGCGGGAGGCCTGGCCGCTACTTGAGCACCTCCTTGCGCGTGCGGTGACGTTGGCGGCGAGCGCGCCGCTTGGCAGCTTGGGGATGGTAGTTCCCCATGGCTCACTCCCTCGCAGGAATGATTGTCGGGTCCGGTGGCTGCGGTCCGAAGTGCAGGCAGGCAGGCAAAAGTACAATGAGCTCCCCTAATGTCATCCATACCCCACCTTTCTCGTCCAAACCATACTTCACAAAAGCAGGGGTCCCTCAAGGCTCTATTATCTCGCCCATGCTTTTCAACATCTACAAGAAGTCATTACCGGCACTGATCAATCAATTTCACCTGCATATAGCCATGCAGATGGAACACTAATACTTCTTCAACTGGAATGCCCCAAACACACTGGAAACTCACCAATTTTCAGTTGACTCAGAGCTGTGGATCAATGGATGACGGGATCTCATCCACAGGGCTTGCGATGCAACGTCCGGCATCAGGGATGTGACGCACAGCTGGCAGTGCATTGGTTCTGAGGAGCTGCGAGGCTTTGATGCAGATTCTGGCGTTGTCAACAAGTCTGCAGTTGAAAAGATGTGTGGGGACAAAGGCTGTGGATGTGCCATGCCGCCCAAGCAATGTATTGGTTCCGAGAACTCTGATGGGCAATGCAGGTCTTTGCGACTGGCCCAATCCATGCAGTAGTGGCGATGCATCGGTTCTGCTCAGGGAAGCGCTGCTCAGCCAAGAAAAAGCTTTGGTTATGCTTGGGGATGCGCCGCTCAGCAGAGAAGATGCGTCGGTTCCACTGGCAAGCACCGTAGGTCCACTTCTAAGGGCTAAGACTAGGGTGGCATCATTTGGTGGGCAGACTCACAGATAGAAGGTGCAGGTGCAAAATGGTTGGAAGCCTGCTATGTATCTGAGGCTTCAAATCAGGAGGCCAGCCAACTAGCCTTAGAGTCACTCTGGGTTCTGGGTTCAAGTGATACAGGTCCAGTCCTTCTCACCCAGGCAAGAGGGCAGCCGGCAGCAGGCCAGCGCAGCAAAGCAGGATTCAAGCAGAGTGCAGTCCAGCAAAGTGGCAGTACTTTAGCAGCATAGCAGTCCTTCTTCCAAGCAGAGTATCTACAGGTCCAGAAGTGTACTGAAGAAGTGGTTTCTGGGGCCCTTCTTTTATGCAAGAAGTTCTCAGGACAGAGTATAATACTCTTTTTGGTGGAAAACATGTTATAGTGTTTGGGGTTCTACTTCAGTTGAAGGTCAGCAGTGTACAATAAACTACTTTATTAACAAACTAGAAATTCATTAGGCAGCATTGGAAATGTTAACAGTAGGTTGAAAGGCATAAGAGTAGGAATGCTGACAGAGAAAGCTAAATTTTCACTTAAGAGTCGCACCTACTCTTTTTCCAAACCACAAGTCTCCAGCAGCTGTGATAGAACATCTTCAAACAAATTGTATGTCTTATGTCAACTTTGGACGAGTGTGCAGACTTTAATTCAGAAATGCTGAGATTAGAGAATTAGAACACTATATTCTTCTGTGCAAAGACAAGATGGAGCATTACAGTATAAAATTACCTCTGTGTCAATCAGTGCTTAAGAATTTGGAGGGATTAGAGAAATCAGTGTCTTGAACAGCAGATTTAGAGAAAGATCTAACCCTCTGTAAAAATTGTAGAAACGTTCTATGTCCTAATTTGAAAGTTGAGGAGGGTTTAGTGAATGGTGCTATGGGATGTGTCTTAGGGCCTCATTATGAGTTTGGCGGTGCGGGACCGGGACCGCCCCGCTCCCACACTACCAAATACATGTACAAACCTCCCACCAGATGAGGAGTTATTTTCCTGTCTGGTGTGCAGTTCTTTGGCATTCCTAGGGCGGTGCCTATGAAACAGGCACGCAATGGAAACGTCAAAGGCAGTACCTGCATGGCATGACTGCTGCAGTCTGTGCAGGTACTGGTGTGCATGCACACAGGGGGGTACATGTTGTGTCCCCCTGTGTGCATACACATGGCGTGAGCTTTGCTTCCTCACAACCACACTTTTCATGGAGGTTGCACCGCCATGAAAAGTGTGGTGTGAGGAAACCCATAATATGCTTGGTGGGGTCTCAGCGGCCCGGCCAAGCAAATTGCCACCTCAATACCACCACGCCACCACTGGGGTCTCTGATCCCTGGTGGTTGCAGTGGTCCCAGGGCGGCCCAACCACCCTGGTCATAATGGGGCAGTCGGAAGACCGCCACCACTGCGCCCCGCGAGTCTGGCAGTGTATGGCCTGCCAGACTCACAATAAAGCCCTTAGACTTTATCACATATCACAATAAAGCTGAGTTTGAGTACATTGTCATACACTTTCACCATATAAATGAACCAACACAAATAGGTAGGTGTAGTGCTAGGTTTCTCTTAGTGAAAGATTATCATGTATGTAGTGAAGAGTTTCTTCTATGTTTGGCATATGCAGGTACTATTCATAGGTCTCAAGGATTAAGTCTAGTTGTAGCGCTTATAATGTAGAATAAAAATGTATTCAAAGAGGAGACTTTTTATGTTGTACTGTCACATGTTAGGTCACTTACTGGACTGTACCTTGCATATTGTTATGAGAGCAAAGTAGGTGCAGACAGCTCTTATGTCAGGGAATGCAATCAAATGAGAGGTCTGTGTGCTCCTCATCTGGGTCAATACCCAATCTATGAAAAATTATCCATCTGTGTGAAACATAAACTCCATGAGGAAAAAGATCAATGAAAACACCAGAGTTTGACATCAAAGGTTTTAAAAAAGGTAACAATTGTAGCAGAAATGATTGGACAACAGTTCTCCAATGTATCTGGAGTTCACTATTATTACAATGTAGTTGTTAATTTCCTTTTTGTGCTGCCACCAGTGCTTGAATGAACTGAGGAAAACATAGAGAGGACATTGTGTAGAGCAATATTAACTTTACTAACAACAATACTAACCCAAAAAGATGCTTGTCAATCCACAATAAGTATATGCAATTGTGTTTACACATCTACTGGTGTCATACAATTTACACTCAATTCTCAAAAATATGCACAAGAATTTCTAATGATGATACTAGACATTCTAGAAATTAGCGTCTGTCAATAAAAGAAATATTTGGAATAAGCTGCTCATGGCAACATGAATGTAAAACTTGTCAATATATAACAATTATACACTTGGAATTAGAGGGATTTTTTGTAGGTAACCATACCAGATTGCAAAATTGGGCAATTTCAAAAATTAATAAAGAAGGCTGTGCAAAATAATGTATGTCCAGACTGTACAGCAGAAGTATTATCAACTCTAATTGTTGATAACAGTCATAGATATGTCATCTTAATGCTTCAAATGTGTAGAACAGGTGGCACTAAATTTCAAACTGAAATTTCCAACTTCAAAGCAGGCCAGATGTGTCTAGGGGGCAAAACATACACTGCAGTCGCCATCATTTTCCATCACAGAGAGACCATTAGGTCAGGTCACTACATAGTCTATTTGAAAACTGTATCTGGATGGACAGTATATAATGAGATTTGTGTTACATTCAAACCAAAATTACAGTGGAAATTTCAAAACTCATATCTCATTTTCCTTCAAAGAAAGTTCTAGACAAAGATGGGTTTCAGAATGTATTGGTTCTCTACTGCATATATGTCATCATGCGGCCTACCAGTGATGACTACCACTTTTGGCCTTGTGTTCTTCAATGACATTATTGCTCTGTTGTGGTCTTTTTTTTAGTAAGATGTAGTTTTAAGGAGTAGAGTGTAAAAACGGAATATGACTAGTAGTGTTCTGTAAATTGTGCTCTTTATATAGTCTGGTATGCATAGATTTCATGTTTTTTTTTTTTTCAAAATCAATATGATTTTTTCCACCATAGTTCAAGGATGACAAAACTTTCTTTGAAATGTTGCCAGTGTGGTTCACATTTGGGTTCTTGTATTAGGACTGAGAATCCACTTACTGTAAGAGCACAGTCTGAGAACAAAAAACAAAAATCCCATTTGATGGAAGTTAATTTTCAATGCATTTTACTATTTGTAATTAAAAAATGTTTCATACATTATTTGTTCATTATAAATGTTTGAAATGACCTATTTATTTGTTTCCAAAGATGCTGTGTACAGTGTTTATAGGTTAAAGCTGATATATATATATCGCTGTCTAAACAAATATGTTAATAAACAACTCTCATTCTCCCATTATGCACATTTTGAATTATTATAGACTAGAGACTGAAATCTTAAGTCTTTCACAGATATCATTTACTGGTAGTCCTAAAGTTTTTTAATGTATACCTTTTACTTTAACTAAAGTTTAGAAACAATAAGCCAAACCCACACCTCATTCATTTACGTATAATAGGCCAAATATTGTGTGTAAACCTGCCTCTGTAAACAAAAGTATGGACAGACACACAAGTTCCCTACTAGACACATTATTTTGTTATACACTCAGCCTTTTCTACATGCAAAATTGTCCCTCAACAAAGTTCAGCCCAAAGGTTCAAGTCCTTGATCACACATATCATATACTGGTAGGCCAACTGTCTTCTACATAAAGTAACTGCCTTATGAAAGATCAGAATGAAAATGTTAGTATCAATCCATATATATCAACTTTTAGTATGGTAAATGTTCTAAATATGCAGTTCTTCCTCTAATGGAAGGTCTTCATCAAGAGGTCAACTCATCTGATAGTAGAACATCAAGTGCAATGTACAAGCAATATCCTCCTTTTGGAAAGGTTATACTAAACAGTGCTGTTGTGCACCAATCATATCAGGTAGTGGTAGGCCAAGACTAGTATATATGCTATATCTGTGTAAGATAGTTACACAGGCAATATACATATGGTAAGAGTTTTTTACACCACTTTAGAATAACTTTAGTTGCTCATACTATATCAACCAAAGTAATCCAAGATAGATGTACTCTACGCAGAGGTTGTTTTTGTATGTTCTGACATTATTTTACTTGTCTTTTTTCAGTGCTCCAAAGATCCTTCAAACTGTTCTTGAATGATTTGTTCTTATATTGCATAGACATGAGGTTTCTTAGTAAACTTTACAAAAATTGTGTAGTTCTTACAATCCTTAAAGCATTTTACCTGAGAAGAAAACGGTAACAAAGAAGACAGACTATGCACAGTCAATGTGGTTGAAGAAATAGTGATATCATTTTGTGTGCTATGTGCGTCCAATATGGAACTTTAAATACTGTTTTTCATATAATTGTTTATATTTATGTTTCTAAAATGTAAAATTGGTTAGTACATATTTAATCAAAGGTGTATGGTCTTGCATGTGATGTTACACACTTACCCTCACATGTTCATTAAAACAAATTCATCTCTCACACTTACTTACATGGAAACATACATTGTGGTGCAAACACTCCGTCACACATACAGACATGCATAACCACACAATCAAGCACACATGTACACTCATATAAACATGCACTTATTCACACATCCTCAAAATGTCACTCCCAGTTCTCCACACCACAAAAACTAGATGCACAAATATAGACACTAATACATTAAGTACACACATTCACACACACTCACCCAATCATATACACACCTACTCAACCACTTATTCTGTCACACACATACAGTGACATGCACATACTCACATGTCCTCATACATGTCTTCACAATTACTAACATGTATGCACACATGGTCTTAGAAATACATACCCTCCCACATTAAGTCAGACACAAAGATTCACACTCCCTACATACTCAATCACTCACTTATACACACAAACACTCAACCAGTGACTCTATCATAAACGAATGGACATGCCACACATGGCTTAACACACAGTATAGCACAGAAACACTCACATACTCATGGACTTACAAATCTTCAAAATGTCACTCTCAGTACTACACACCCTAAAAAATAAATACGCAAATACAGACACAAGTACACTAAGTTACATATAGTCATACACAGTCCATTGTATTCACTCTCCCTAAACACTCCCTCACATGTTCATATGCACACACACACACACAATCTGTCAGTCTGTTATACACAGACACATACATATTCACATAGTTGCAGGCATCCACTTGCTGTCACTTAAGCACATGCACAACTGGATTCTGACATGCATAAACTGACTTACTCAGCACATTCTTTCACTCTCACTAATAGAAGTAACCACACAAACCCTACACTCATTTGCACATGTATATACAGACACAACACATAAACACAGAAAAACAGAAACACATTAACTAACAACAGGTAATTTATCTTTCTTTAAACCAATAAATGCGGTTCTGAAAAGAATCTTGGTTTTTTTTCTTATTTTGAAACAGTTTTGTAATTTCTTTGTATTTGTTTTGCTTATTAAAAACTGGGGTAACACAATGAACATGAAGGGTATTGTAACTGAGAGAAACATAAATCCAAAAGTAGCATCTTGAAGATCTTTAACATTTGTGATTTTCTATGAACTTCACATATGCAGGCAGTGATTGCTTCCCCATTTTAATCACCTTCTTACATCTTCAGCACAAGGTGATGGTGTTCAGCATTTTTGGCACATATGATGGTACTCCCTGAATCACCATAGAGGGCACAGGGTCCCTAGATGAAAATGGGTGTGTAAAAGAAGAGGTGGTGGGTTGGTCTGCTGCTTCCTTCCTCAGGGCTCTGTCCAGTCGCTCGCCTGTTGTTGTGTTTCCACATGCTGGGCATTCCATGCAAATACTTTTTTCTGTGCCTTGGGAGAGCTTCTTGTCACAGATAGTGCACTGTACTATATTTGCTATTAATTTCTTCTCTCCGGAAGGAATGGTGAAGACTTTCCACACTGATGATTCCTATTTCTTGTATGGGTCCTCTTCTTCTTCCTCCTGCTCTGGTCTTCTTTCTTCAGGAATTATTTTTACCCCAGTAAATGAGTAACAAATAAAAAAATATGACAAAAAATATGTGCTCTAAGAACAGCAAGTGTCTACTGTTGAGTACCACACCTGAATGACTAAGAAGGGTGGGTACTTCCTTGCAGAACAGATTGATACTGATTGCAACCAATCAGATGTGTTTTTTAGGGTGTGTCATAAATTTGCGGTGCCATTGTGGTGCCATCGCGACAGCACCGCAAATCCAGAAAACTCATAAAAACAACATTCAAACAACAAAATGACCAAATATATATTACTTTATTCAAGTTTTTTGTGAAGCCCTTCCCTCCATATACACTTACAATGCATTCAACATATAAAATTAATATTGCTAAAAAACAGAGCAGTACCGCAGATCTTCTGCAGATCCAGGAACTGTAAGCTTCAACGCATGGAGACCACATTGTGAGTCACAGACCTCGTGATGGATCTGCAAATCCCCCAAAAATGGGGTAGGTATAGGGTTGTCACCTTTCCAAGAGAAAAATACTGGCCATTTGTTGTTGTTTGAAGGGTCTGCAACAGCCTGGACATGATATGAAATAGGAAGGTAAACAAAATGTTATGTATTCATTTGTAACACAACTTTTCTGCCTTTATTTACTTTAATTGCTAAATATGGATCACAAAAGCTGCTGTAAAACACATTAAAAACAACTTTCAATTTGTATTTGTTGTTTGAAGTATGTAACAATAAGGGCTAAAAGTGATTTTTCTTATTTTTTTTACCCGATGTGACATTATAATATCGGAGGTGCTGGTAGAAAGCCGGCCAGGTGGCCACCCTCTCCGGGGAAAAAATATGTTAGTTTAAAATATATGCTCTGACTGAACATGTTACTGTCTCACCAATGTGCTCTGCTTGCCTGAGGTACTATCACATAAACTTCTAGTTTATATGGAGGGATGTGGAAGTCGATAAGTAAAACTGCCATCCTTGCACTTCCCATATTCCACAGTGAGGTGTAATATTATTGTTTTCTTTATGAGTTAGTGGTTGCCTTCATTTCAATATGGCACCTTATGGAACTAACTGTCTGTAGATGTTGATGGATGATTGCAGATATGGTGCAGAAGTAACCACTTCAAAACCAGGTAAAGGTAGATCTGTCATCAGCACCATATTTAAGGAAACCTCCCTGCCAGGTAGAGATGTGTGCATAGATAATGCATACACCAGTAACTGCTGCTGTCAGATGGTCCAACATTCTTTTTTGGCTTAATAGTACTGTGAAAAAACCTCAGAAATTCACTGAAAAAACAAAGGTTTGTCGTGTAGTTCCTAGGAATCCCCCAGGACATGTACAGGACACTAACTCTGGTATCAGGTGTTTCTACCGTGATGTGTTCATTAAATACTGCTGTCACCAGAAAATCCTTCAGGTTCTGTCAAGCTATTGTTACTTCTGCAGCGCTGTCTAGCACCGTCAGAGCCCGTTCCCCATTCAGAAGCTGAGTTCTCAGTAACCTGGGCATGTCTAATCCTTAAGCCAGCTAGTTTCTTCTTTTTGAATTGAGGTTTTGCTTTAGGTTGCTCTTCCTGTTTGATAATATAATCTGAAGTACGATGTGTTTCCCTTTTTGTTTTTGGTCGATCTTCTTGCTTTTGTTCGGATCGCCCGTTCCTCTCTGAATTTTCTGATGACCACTGAAGGGAACGAAAGGAACGTGTATCAGTGTCCTGATATCTATCAGGTTTCCTAATGTTATCACGATTCCTGAGGTTGTACCTCTTTTCATAGGACTCCCGTTGGGTAAACCCACCCCTTGATCTTGAATTCTTTTCTGAATTGGTATTTTTACAATTTTTCTTCTCCCATTTCTTTTTAGAAGAAACGGGTGCTTGCTTCAAGTTGTCTTTGTCGGGACTACCAACCATTTGTGGCTTCCCGGCTTTGGTTCCCAAATTGTCTCTACCTAATGCAGCATAGGTTTCTTCGATACTTTTTGGTAATTCTCGCTCCCTATTGATAGGAGCTGTTTCCCTTCGGCTGCTGTGTATGGCCACTGCTGCTGCCTCCCCCTTTATGTTGCTCTGCATGATTGCAGAGACTTGGGCAAAATTACCCATCAGTTTCATTCCGAAGAGCAGGGCAGGTCCTGCCCCGTACTCGTTCTGTATTTGTTTCAATACATCAGGAACAACTGCTAAGGAAGGGGTACCGTGAACTCTGATGTAAACGGCAGCAAAGACTGTTCCCTAAGTGGTACAATCCTCAATCGAGGGAACAATCCCCATTGGCAAGCAAATGCTTAGCATTCTATATTTTTCCTGCTGACCCGTATGGGGAAATACTGCTTCCAGATGTACAATTTTTTGTGCAATCCAGAACGGAATTTTCTCCTGTTTGGATTCTGTGACCAGATAGCCGCGGTTGGTGCAATTTGTTTCTAAGCACTACAAAACAGTTTTTTCTTTAGCCTAAAGGACACGACAGGTTAAAGTTACCTTACAGTTAGGTGTGATAAAAAGATCTACTTTTGTATTAAAAATAACCTTAGAACAAAGGTTAAAGTAATGTTATAGTTAGATAAATATGTCAGTGACAACATTAACACTTTCAACAAAAAAAACACAGAAATTCAACAGTTATAGTTAGCACATCTAACTATAACTTGTGCCTCTGCTATGCCTTGCTTACGACCTCAAATATTACATCACTCATGCCATGTTCTATAACATCATTTATGACATTGCTGATGACATCACTGGTGACATCATCCAAGCTTCTTCTGTACTGAATGTAAGTACAAAAGAGCTCAGAAGAAAATGAGGCATCATTAATGCCACCACTGAACCAACACCCTTAGGTGCAGAAAGCATGGGTTATATGCCACATCAACCCTATACCATACACTTCATGGGTAGCGCGCTTCACATTAACAATCAACCACAGATATATGGTAAACCCTCATAGCATTCGGTGTTCAATCTGCATACAACTGTTAAGAGAAAGCCAAGTTCCTATAAATACTGAACGTCTGTTCCAAAAGGAATGTCCTACTACGGACAGCTTTTAGCTCTATCAAACCTCTGACAGTCACTGAACCTACATTGAGAAATGAAGTTGATATAAGTTGAGAAGTGGATATGGTGAACATTATTTATACTATGGAGAGAGTTTACCCTGTACCAGACTGTTTTCAGACAGTGAAACCCTCAGGAAAATTACACTACAAAGCATACAAAAGTATTTACTAAGAAGAGTGTACACTCTTTGCAACACTTGGCAAAAACAAACACTATTCGCTTAAAATAAGCACCGTCTGAAGCTGCTAAAGATGAAACTGTCTTGAAAACTTTACAGAGAGCCCGTCTTCTGAAGCAAAACAAGTGCATGTTCATTGCCTAATTCATGTTAGTCACAGTCTTCCAAGTTAAGTAGAAATTGTCATGCTGAGATGATTCCGTCTAATAACTCAATGCTGCTTGCAATACTTAGTATGTAGTCCGTAGAATCTTTACCCTGCTGGAAACATTTTCTGCAGTTCCCAAAATATTTGTGTGGAACATAATGAACACAAATTGTCAACTGTCACCTACACACAGAGTTTCTCTTCAATACAAAGATTTACAGCATGTTCAATACCTCTACACACCTATGCTGCATTAGAAGCCTATGCGTTTTGTAAACTGTTATACCCTTTAGCTGGAAGTTTACTTTGCTGGATGATGTCATCAGTGATGTCATTTGCAATGTCATGAGTGATGTCACTGACCATGTCATGAGTGATACAATATGTGAGGTCAAAAGCAGTGCATTGTGGTGCGTAAGTTATAGTTAGCTCAGGTAACTATAACTGCTGAAGTGCTATGGTTTTGTGTGTGTAAAATCTGAGGCTAACTATAACGTGCCTGTAACCTTTGGTTTTTTCAGTGAATTTCTCCATTATTTTAATGCTATTTCCTAATTATAACTTTCCTGTAACCTTTGGTTTTTTATTGAATTTCATCATTTAAAAAAAATATAAATTGTACTACAATTTCACCCAAAAGTTCAGTTTAGTAATAAACAGTTTTACAAGTTTATAAACACATTTTATTCACACATTTATTATTATTATTCTTATACGTGTTAAAATAACAATTAACAAATCAAGATAAGGTAGCTTATGTAGTCTTTCTATAAATTCAATACACCAAGTTTTTCTCTTCTTTTATTCATTTTATGGGTCTGTGGAACCACCACAAATTCAAGAAGGGAGCGCATACAAATATTCTATGGTTACTAGTTCCTGTGACGAAATCACAATGGATCCACGGATTCGATAAAATGTTAAAAAAAATATATAAATATCATATACAGGCCACACAAATGTAAACATTTACACCAGGGAATCCATATTCATACATTAATATTTGGAAGTCTATCTGTGCTCCACAACAAATTTATTTCACGAGTTTGGCCAATCCACGGATTCACTGTGATAACACCACGGATCCGCTGTGTGGAACACACCCAAACTTCAACTTCTCATTGGATACAGTAAGTCTCCACCCATGCACATAGCAAATCACACCCTAAAACACTTATTTGGGTTTCACATCTGAAAACCACACCGCCGTCCTTTTTTTGAATTTCCTTCAAAAGTATGGCATTTTAAAGTTAGGATGTCTTCTGCTAATGATAGAAGAGAAGGTAAAGAGGCGTACTAAGAAGAACAAGACTTACCACTTCCAAAGAAGTACTCCGATGTTTGGAAATATTTCTCCATCCCTTCAGGAGAAAATAAACGTTCTTGCAAAAATTGTCCAATGCAATATATGCAGCAAAAAACTGTTGAGAGGTATGGGGAAGAAGTATTCAAATTACACATTCTCTGTGTGGAAACATCTGAAAACCATACATACAAGGATGTATAACAGGATTATGAGAGAGAGGGAAGGCAGTGCATCATCATCAGCAGCTGGACCATCTGTGGGACCCTTACCCCCAACAGATGGTTACCATTCCAGCTGTTTCACCCAAACTGCAAGACATGGTGACTCATTATGGCAAATGAAATGCCAGTAGCACTAAAAATGCCATTAGTTGCCCATTTTTTGTATGTTCTCAACAAGCATAATTGTTAGTTTTTTTTACCTCACCATTTCACCTTCCATTCCTCTTTAAACACAAGTAGATATCTGAATAGCAACTATAACATACATTTAACATTACAGTACATACTATTTGATTACATGTTGTTAGAATTTGGGTCTCTAGTTGGCAGAGGTATGCACCATGTCCAAGCAGGAACAAACATCCTTGTCAAGGTTAAGTCAGCAACACACTCTAAATTAACCTGTGCTCACCCTCTGGTAGCTTGGCAAAGAGCAGTCAGGTTTAACTAAGACACAATGTGTAAAGTATCTGTGCACACAACACACAATAAAACAGTGACAACACCACAAAAGGACTCTGTACCAGTTTAGAAAAATAGCCAATATTTTTATGAGTAAAACAAGACCACAAGTCAAAATATGATTTTTTAAAGAAAAAAACAGTTTTGTAGTGCTTAGAAACAAATTGCACCAACCGCGGCTATGTGGTCGCAAAATCCAAAAGTTCAGGCCGACCGCAATGGACCACAGATAGGATACAAGGACCAGCCTTTGCCTGCTGAACAGTACCTTGGATGCATCAACGTTAAAGACAATGCGTGGGCAAAGGAGGTGATGGGTTGCTGTCTATCTCACAGATGGGGCGATGAGTTCTAAGCTGTGCAAAATCGAGGATGCATCGAGAGTCAAGATGCAATGAACATTGGGGCAATGCAAAGTCATCGAACCGCTGGGCTATAGATGATGCATGCAGCAAAAAGTGATACACAAAGTCAGAGATGCGTCGTAAACAGGGGACGGTGCACTGCGCTGTCGTCGATGCAGTGTCCGTGCTTCGAACAGGCGATGCGTGATTTTCAAAGGAAATGCACCGGTTCTGATCAGCAAAATGTGGTCAATACATAGATTTTCTGGGTTGTAGCACAGAAAACTGAATTCCAAGGCCCCAGGAGCGAATTGGTACCACTCGACAGAGTAGGACTCACAGCAGACCAAGTCCAGTTTCTGGTTGAAGGGTGAAGTCTTTGATATCCCTGAGACTTCAGGAACAGGAGGCAAGCCAACAAGCCCTTGGAGATACTTTGGTTCTGGGATGTAGAGATGCAGGTGCAGTCCTTCTCACTCTCAGGCAAGAAGCAGCAGGCAGCAGGCCAACACAGCAAAGCAGTTCAGCAGAGTGGCAGTCCCTCCTGGCAGTACAGCAGTCCTTCTTCCTGGTAGAATGTCCTCAGTTCCAGAAGAGTTCTGATTTGCTGGTGTCAGAGGTCCAGTACGTATACCCAGTTGGGCCTTTGAAGTAGGGGCACTTCAAAGAGATGCTTTTAAGTGCACAAGACCATGCCTTTCCTGCCCTGGTTAAAGACTGACTACAGAGGGGTATATAGCTATTTGTGTGGGGACAGTACATAGCCCTTTCAGGTGTAAGTGTCAGCTCCTCCGACCCATCCTGCTCAGCATGACCCATCAGAATGAAGATGGCCCCTCAGTCACACCTACCCTTCCTTTGTGTGTGGCTGTCTAGGTGGAATGCAGGAAGCCAGCTGTCACCCACCCCAGATGTATATTCCAGAGACAGGCAGAAGGCACCAAATGGTTTAAGTAGAAAGATGACAACTTTCTAAAAGTGGCATTTTCAGCATTGCAATTTAAAAACCAACTTCACTTTGAGTTGTGCTTTTAAATTGTGATTCCAGAGACACCAAATGTGGGGTCCCAGCTCTTCCCGATTGGAAATTACACTCATGAAATATAATAAGGCAATCCTAATGTTATCCTATGGAAGAGATTGGCCTTGCAGTAGTGAAGAACAAATTTAAGAGGTTTTCACTACCAAGACATGTAAAACTTGAAAGTACATGTCCTACTTTTAAAATACACTGTACCCTGCCCTTGTGTTGTCTATTGCCTGCTTAGGGGTAACGGATATGTATTAAAAAGAAAGATTTGGGCCTGGAAAGAGGATTAACTTGCCAGGTCAACATGACAGTTTAAAACTGCACACACTGGCTCTGCAATGGCATGCCTGAGACATCTTTAAAGTGCTACTTGAGTGGGTGGCACAATCAGTGCTGTGGGCCCCCTAAAAGCCTTCCATTTCAGACACTGGACACACATAGTGCATTTTACTAGGAAATTCCAAGTAAATTAAATATATAAATTGTGGATAAGCTAATGTCACCATGTTTTAGGTATTGAGCACATGCCCTTTAGTGCTGATTAGCAGTGGTTACGTGGCCAGAGTCCTAAAGCAAAACAATTGAGGTCATAAAAAGAGAGGGAGGAAGGTAAACAGTTTTTGGTGACCCTGCAGAAAGGGATATTTCCAACACATACTATAAGCAAGTGAGTAGCTACATAAATGGTTATGTCAGTGTGTAAGAGGCTGTGTGAGTGTCTGAGCATGGGTGTATACATGGGTATATGAGGGCTATACAAGTGGGTCACTTAGGGTGTGAGAGGTTGAGTGGATATGTGAGTGAGTGTATCAGTGCTTCTGTGGATGTGTCACTAGATGTGTAAGTGACTGTATGGGTGTCTAAATGGGTATGTAAGTGGCTGAATGAATTGGTCACTGGCTGTGTTACTGGGTGTTTGGGTTTAACTGTATGTGCAAGTGGCTCTGTTAGTAGTGGATACATAAGTGCTGTGTGAGTGTGTAAATGGATGTGTAACTGTCTCTGTCGCTGTCTGACTAGGTGTGTGAGTGGCTATATATTTTTGTAAATAGGTATGTGACTGGCTGTATGGATGAGTGACTGGGTGTATTACTGGGTGTATTGGTGTGTAAGTGTGTGTGTAACTGACTGTCTCAGTGCTGGGTACATGAATGGCTGTATAGGTTTGTGAGTGGGTGTGACTGTGCCTGTATGAGTGTGTGACTGACTATGTAAGGGGATGTATAGGTGAGTAAATGGGTGTTTGAATGCTTTTATGGGTGTGTGACTGGGTGTATCAGTCACTGCCACGCTATATAAGTGGTGGGTACATAAGTGCTTTAGTGTAGCTGGGTGTGTAAGTGCCTGCCTGACTGTGTGAGTGGGTGCAAATTACATAATTATAAATTACATATTATAAGCAAGCACCCACATGTAATTTCAAACACAACCATTCACACTGGCTTAATAAAATAACTATATTTTCAGTATGGCAGTTCCTCTTCCACCTTTGCTGGTCACTATATTTTTAGTTAATGTCCTCATCTAACCTCTCTTCTATTTTGCCTTTTACTATAGTGTCTACAAACTACACATTTACATTCAGCTTATACACTCATGGATTTTTTTTACATATACTTTTGTATAGTGTAACCTAATTAACATACCTGTAAAATCTCTTTGCTGTGTGTTAGACTTGGCTTTTTCAGACTTTTTGCTTTTTGGCCTCCTGTTTTTGACCCTGTTTTTGTTGGTTTTAGGACTCTGGGTGCATTACCACTGCTATTCAGTGCTAAAGTGCATATGCACTCCAGGTAAATTGTATTGTGGGTTGGTGTTTCCATGATTGGCATATTTGATTTACTGGTAAGTCCCTAGTAAAATGCACTGTGTGTCCCCAGGGCCTGTAAATCAAATGCTGCTAGTGGGCCTGCAGCCCTGGTCTTACCGTCGCCACTGCCACAGAGCCGCTGCTTGCACTGTGACCTGCGGGCACCGCACTCCGCACAGCCTTGCTTTGTGCCACTGCCCTGGTATCACCAATGATGACGCTTCACGCAAACATCAACGCCGCTGCTTGCACCATGGTTTAAGGGCACCACGTGTAAGTTACACGATACACCGCCCTCATCCCGCACTGCAGCCTTGGCCTACTGACTCCGGTGCCATCGACTCTGGTTTGTCAGCTGACGACAGTGCTTCTGCAACAACGACGCTGCTTCCTTCACTGTGACCTGCCAGCACCGCGGCAAACACCGCATCCCTTTGCACCGCAGCCCTGGTCTCAGCCACGCCGCTGGATGACTGTCACCAAGCCGCTGCCTGCACCGCGACCTGAAGGCACTGCACGCCGCAGCACTGCACTTCGCACCACAGCCCTGATGCTTGCCCACGCCGGCGCTCTCGACAACAGCGTGGAGTTCGATCTGCAACGCGTGTGCCTTCAAGGGCCCGATGACTCCTGCACCGACCTCCGGAGCCAATGCCTGCGGACGCCGGCTCTTTGGAGATCAACAAGAGGTCGCCAATGCCCTGCATTTCTAAAGGTACTGTTTTGCGGCTCTTCGCGACGCCGTAGCTGGCCCGCGATGCCGCGGTCAGCCAGAACTGTTTGGATTTGTTGTTCAAGATGCCGTGATAGCCCAGGATGGAGCTATCTACTTCAAAGAACTGTATTTCAAGTCTATTTTTGAGTATTGATATTTCTGACAACTGTATGGTTGATTTTTATCGTTTTTGGTCTTTTTTGCACAGATAAAATATTGGTTATTTTTCTAAAACTGGTGTGGTGTCCTTTTTTAGTGTTTTCACTGTATTAATGTTGGTTATGTGCAAATGCTTTACACACTGCCTCTGAGATAAGCCTGTCTGCTCGAGCCAAGCTACAAAGCTACAAAGGGGGTGAGCAGGTGTTATTTTAGAAGTGTATCCCCCTTACCCTGACTAGGAAGAAGGGTCCCTACTTGGACAAAGGTGCAAACCCTTGCCAACTAGAGACCCCCATTTCTAACACTGTTGTCCAACTTTTATTTTAATATCTGTTCATATCTGTTTTCCACTGCAAATCTCACGTCAGAAATATGGCAATTCTCCTCCACTCTCAGTACAAAAGTGCCAATAATAGCTACCTTTCCCACCATGCTTTCACTCATACTCATATACTTAGAAAGTCACAGTCTTCCTTTCATCTTTTATTTTTGTTATAACACATCTAAATGGACACTATTTTTAACCATTTCCATGTTTCCTGTAAAGAAGTCCAATTTGATTGGTTATTTTTTTTGCGGATCCGAGGATCTACCAAGGGCTCAGTGTGGCCCTCCATGTGAATCTGTGGTGGATCCATGGATTCACATGAAAGCCCTTAAACACAATCAATAATATGCTGTTGATGCTTTTTATTTATATTTTATTTTGTAAAATATTGTCAATTTTTGTACACCAGTCTGCTTTTCAGTTTCACATTGCAGTCTCTTTTGTTCCCTTCCCCCACACTCTTTTAGCTCTCATAGTAACCATATTTTCAATAGTCTCTGCCTACCAGTAGGGCAAAGGTACACAAGACTTTCTGTCAACAGCCTAGTAGTTTCACATTAACTGTAGGAGGTATGGTAGACTATTTTCAATTCCAAGCATATCTCAAACAACATAATGTTTTAACATTTTTCCAAAGCCAATCACAGAGTTAGTTATTTTTTTCTTAAAGTCACTACCTAATTTTAGTTTCCTGCACATCTCCACCATCCAATAAAATATGTTCTTTTACATTTTACTTGCTATCCTCCATTGTAACTGCCTTTCATTTTCAAATCTTCCTCATTCTGCTGCAGTCTTTTCCTGTGGGCTACTCCTGCTTGTCTCCAAAATGGTCAGAGTCTAGATTCTGGGCCATAGTTTTGTGTTTTAGGACAGAGAGAGTGTTAGAAGGAGTGGTATTGAAAGGGACCTCGGTTTTCCTAATGTAGACATTACTTGGGTTGGACAGAGAGGGTTAAAGTGGTATCAATTGCTGCCTTTGGCTGAAAGCATTGCAAATTGCCAACATCCAGACCTCATGATTCTGCACTGTGGTGGCAATGACCTAGGCACAATTACTGGGGTAGGACTGGAAATCCTAACGAAGGATACCTTTGCTTAATCACTATTTTTTTTTTTACCAAAGACAGAAGTGGCAGTGGTCAACACAATTTTGTGTACAGATGGAGAAAACCAGCAAACATGTCAATAAAGCTGTTTCTAGTAAAGATTTTGCACAGCCTTCACAAGATTCTGCGGAAACCTAAAACTACTCAAGGTCTCCCAAAGATACACCCAGTGCACTTGGCCGAAGGCCTTAGCTGCATCCACAGCTACAATGGTCAACGGTAAGTTCTGGGCCTCTGCCATATCTATAACTCCCAACATCAGAAATGTGAGTTCATTCAACTGCCTCCCTGGTATAAAGCCTTTTTGGACTGAGTGGATAACTCCCTTTATAACCTTCGCCACTCTTGATGCTACAATCCCTGAAAAGATCTTATAATCTGTATTTAAGAGGGATATTGGTCTGTATGAATCCACTCTCTGTGGGTCTTTGTTAGGTTTCAATATTAAAGTTACCGTAGCCTCTGACCAAGAACTGGGAGCAGTTTCCCCATCTATATATATAGCATTAAATTGATCTTTTAAGATTGGGGCCACTTTGTCTATGGTATGGGTGTAGATCTCAACTGGAAGACCATCTGGTCCAGCTGCCTTTCCGCCTGCCATTCTCCTACACTGTGCCCTGATCTCCTCTTCCGTAATCTCGCCTTCCAAGGCCATCCTCTGCTCCTTTGTTAGTTGTGGGAGCTCTGTCATCTTTAACCATGCCTCAATGCATTCCTGCCTAGGATGTATATCATCACTATAGAGGCTACTAATATAGCTTCGAGCTTCCCCACTTATATCTACATTCGAACAACTCCCCTGACTCTCTACTAATTAGATTCTGTATTGTGTTTCTGGCCCTATCTGTTTTAGCCTTCCAGGCCAGCAGTGATCTGCACCTTTCTCCATACCCAAAATGTTGGAGCTTACTAACTTTCCATTTATAATGTATCCTCTTATCTAGCTGTGCCTGAAATTCTGCCTGTAGCCCCTTCACTTCTCTACTAAGCACCAATACTCTACCCGAACCTTCCACCGAAGCCTTCTGAAGATCGCCTTCTCTAGCCTTAATCTCCCTGCTTTACCACACGCCTTTTCCCTATCATTATAGAACTTAAAGTTCCCCTTAAGTATGCTTTAAAAGCATCCCAAACTATTTGCAACTTTGCATAGTCCTTGTTAAACAGAAAAAAGTCATCTGTTCTTTCCATTAAGTTAAGTACTACCTCCTCATCGAGTAGAATCATCCTATCTAACGTCCATCATCTCAGCCCCACTTTTTGATTTAACTTCAAAGATAAGGCAACAGAAGAGTGGTCTGACAGAACCGCAGGGACATGAGTTACCACCTCCACTTCCGCGTACAGCTCCTGATCTACCAGAAAATAGTCAATACGAGAATGATGTTGATACTTCTTACTGTAAAAGGTGAAATCCCTCCCTTCCCCCATCTTACTGCGCCAAATGTCAATCAGATTGAATCCCGTCATCATACTCTTCAATCTAGCAAACATTTTGGGGGGGCTAATATATTTAGCTCTCAATGTTCGATCTAACTCCTTATTCAGGACTAAATTAAAGTCTCCTCCAAGTACGATCGGGCCTTTGTCTCCAACAAACAGGATTCTAGCTTCATTAGAGCTTCGGGATTATCATCATTTGGACCATAATATACTGCACACACTACTGGCCTACCTTGGATCAATAGGGTGGCAACTAACCATCTACCAGAGAGATCTGATTCGTATTTTACTAGTCTTATTCCTGAGTTGCTTCTAATAATTATGGCCACTCCTCTAGTGCTCCCTCTCTGGTCTGAGCACACTACCTCCTGGACCCACCGTAACTTATTAAAATGTAACCAACACTCACTCTGTTCTAAATGGGTCTCTTGCAGCAATATAATTTGCGCCTCACTATTCTTAAAATATTCTGTCACCCGGGTCACCTTCTTCCTAGTTCTCAAACCATTCACATTCCATGTTAGAAAGTTAACTAAATTCAACCTATCCATAAACATACTCGAAACCCCAAACTCTGTTTCTATTTGCCTCCTTCATCTCCTTCGACATAGATCCTAGATTAAATTTCCCAACCCGATAGAACCCATAAATACCCTTCAACAGATTTCGAGAATAGCAAAAAGAGGACACATTTTTTTCTTTTTTCCCTATGCACCCCGCACCCAGTGCCCCCCTTCTCTACCCCCCCCCCCCGGGAAACCCCCTCTCTACCCCCTGGGCGATATAATCTGCCCTTTGTGACCCCCCTTCCCAAAGAGAGATATATACATGTGTTTAAGAAAAGAATGAAAAAACAGCCTAACAGTTCAAATTAAATTTATGAATTTGTTAATTTGCATTTAACACCTACACTATTGTATCTGATATAAGACCCCTTACACATATTGTGTAAACTGTGGGAGCTAACAGACTCATCCCTCCATCTGCGCTGGGAAGGTATCAACCTCTCCTGGACTGCTGATGTTATACATCTTGTTTCACCACATAATTTTCAGCATCGCTGGGAACTTCATCTGGACCTGGGCACCTTTTCTCCGTAATTCATTCATCCTGGTACCCAGCTCCCATTGCCTCTTGGCAGTCCTATTTCCCGATGGCGAAGGTGTTGGTGAACGGAGAACTGTCGAATTGGTTCAACATCTCGAGGGGTACAAGACAAGGTTGTCCCCTGTCTCCGCTCCTCTTTAATTTGTATATAGAGCCCTTTCCTAATTTTATTAGAGCAGACCCCACTATCCTTCCCTTTAAGTCCTCTGGGTTTGGGGCAAAATAGCCCTATACGCAGATGACTTGATTCTTTATACCATTAATCCGCAAGAGGCAATCCCTAACCTGCTGGCGAAGGCAGAGAACTTTGGTTTAATTTCAGGATATAAGGTGAATGCAGAAAAAAAAAAAATAATGGAATGGAATCAGAGTATACAGAGTCAGGGGGTAAAAACACAAATGCGCTATCTAGGAGTATTGATCACACAGAAGCTTGAGGATGTCCCTAAAACAAATTGGAAGAAGGTCACTCAGGAAGTAGCGAGTTTGTTGTTAAAATGGGCCAACTTACCTTTAAACATTTATGGTCGGGTAAACCTGATAAAAATGATTGTTCTTCCTAAAATTATGTTTCTTTCTAATTTGATTCCCTTAACTTTTCAGAAGGAGGATATAGCCAAGCTCCAGGGGCAAATTGGGAGTTTTATTTGGGCTTCAAAGGGCCCCAGGATAGCCTGGAAAAAGTTGAGAAGGAGGTTAGAGGCAGGAGGTTTGGCTTTACCTGATTTGCTTGTGTATTGCTATGCTTTCCACTTTAAGAATGTTCGTATGCTTCCCAACAAGACAGATAGGACACCCATGGGTCTTCTCTTTGAGGCAATGTTAGCTGATGTTTGTCAAGGCCATCCTTTTTAAATATGGAGACCTGAAATTTTTTTTAAAAGTGTGGCTGAAGATTTTGAGGTCTTCCTTAAGAGCTTGGTTGTATTTGCGGAAAAGGTTGGGACTCCCATATTATTCAGCGTGGGCTCCAATCTGGGAATCCCCAGGTACTCCAGAATGTCTGCGAGATCAACTTAGCCAGCCTTTAAAATCCGGGGGGTTATGTTATTGGGCAGATCTTAAAACGGGTTCAAGCCTAGCGAGTTGGGAAGTGTTAAGCAACTGCACCCAGGGACAATTGACGAGATTTAAATATTATCAACTATGCTCCTGGTGGGCAACACAAGATTGGGTAGGAGAGGAAGAGGATGTGAAGTTCGATCAGGTGATGAGATTCGACTGATGGGAAAAGGAAGTCTCATTCTGGTATTGGACCCTTTTGGAGGCGGATGAGAAGATCGATGTTGAAATTTCAAACTTATGGGCAAAAGAGCTTGGGGATGGAGATTTGAAGCAAATGTGGTTGGACTCTTTTTGTACTTTACGAACTGTGGTAAAACCCGCCTCGCTTAAACGTAATCATCTGTTTACCACCCATAGAGTCTATTGGTCCCCAGCGAAGCTATCAAAGGTCACAGGTAATATTTACAACTGCCCAAGGAGTATGCTCCCATCAGCAGATGATCTGCATCTGTTCTTGCTGTGTCCCTTTGATTGCTTCTTATTGGACCTCGGTATGTGATTTTCTTGGGGAAGTAACTGGTAAACAGATTAAGGTAAGCCCTTGTCTTGTATTTTTTGGGCTTAATCAAGAGGAAGATGTACGGATAAATTCTTCCCTTTCCAAGTTTATATTCTATGTGGTTTTGCTGGCGAGGTGGGAGATATGTAGGTTTTGGAAGTCTGAAAGTCCCCCATATTTTGCTGAGTGCCTCAAAAGTATCATCTATACGGGCCAGTCTGATATGGCCTGTGATCAAGGAGTCAGGATAAGAACTGGACAATGTTGGTAGATTGGAGAGAGAAGACCAGTGGGTCCAATGATTAAGCCAAATATGCTGTCGGTCCTGGCCTCTCCTGTGTTGTAGTCCCCTTTTTGTAAAGGAGTTGGAAGTGGAAACAGTAGTATTCTTGTGTAGCAGTGTTCTCTTTCCCCTCCTGGACATTTGTGGGATAAGAGAATTGGCAAAATGAGGACACAAAAAAAAGTTGTTTCTGAATTTCTCCGAGACCACAACATGGACTCAATATATCATAACAACTAACGCTTTGACATGGACGGAATATATCAAAAAGACAGAGTCCATTTCACAGACACAGAGAACATGGTGTTCCTCAACAACTTAAAAGACTGCAACCTGTTCTATGCGCAATTATCGTCTATACACCATAAACACAAAGGCTTTTAAAGAGCCAACCCTTTTCCCAAACACTCGTTCTTTTTATGTTTTCAAATCCTTTTTTCTAATTTCTCACTCGGATCTGCTGTGGATTCCTAGCCAAATATCGAAAAGACCACATTCAATACAAAACAACAAGACATTTAAAACAAGCATATCCTATTACAGTATATATAACTGTATCACTGCCCGTGTGTGGGTGTGTGAGTAGCTGTTGTGAGTAACTGTGTGGGTGTGTGAGGGGCTACATGTGTATTTGAGTGGGTGTGCTAGTAGCTTTGTGGGTGTGCAGCTGGGTGTGAGAGTGACTGTGTGGGAGCGGTAGTAGCTGACTAGTGCCTGTGTGGGTATGTGTGTGGTTTTCTGGATGTGTGAGTGAGTGTGTAGAAGGCTGTATAGGTATCTAAGTAGGTGTGTGAGGGGTTGCGTAGGTGTATGAGTGGTTCTGGTTCTGTGAGTCTGTGAGTGGGTATGTAACTGGTTGTGTGGGTCTGTAAGTGGTTATGTCACTAGGTGTATGAGTGTGTACATGGGTGTGTGAGTCTTTGAGTGGGTGTGTGAGTACCTGTGTGGGTCTGTGACTGGATGTTTGAGTGGTTCTCTGGGTCTGTTAGTGGGTGTGGGAAAGGCTGTATGAGTGTGAAAATAGGTATGTGAGTGGTTTCTGGGTCTCTGACTGTGTGAGTGAATGGCTGTATGGGTGTCTGAGTGGGTGTGTGAGTGGTATTCTGGGTCTCTGAGTGGGTTTGTGATTGGTTTTCTGGGTCTCTGAGTGGGTTTGCGAGTGGCTGCATCAGTGTGTGAGTGGGTATGTGAGTGGTTGTGAAGGTTTATAAGTGGGTGTGTGAGTGTATGCATGGATGAGTGAGTGCCTGTGTACTTCTGTGAGGGGCATGTGAGTGGTTCTCTGGGCCTCTGAGTGGATATATCAGTGACTGTATGGGTGTGTGAGTGGGTCTGTGAGTGGCTATATGGATGTGTGACTGGGTATATGAGTGGCTGTATGAGCATGTAAATGGGTGTGTGAGTAGCTTTCTAGGTCTCTGACTGGGTGTGTGAGTACCTGTGTGGGTCTGTGATTGGGTGTGTGAGTGTCTGTGTGGATGCATCAGTGACTGCATGTGTGTGAGAGGGTGTGTGTGGCTGTATGGATGTGGGACTAGGTATGTGAGTATCTGTATGGGTATGTGAGAGGTTCAATGGGTATCTAAGTGGGTGGGTGAGTGGCTGTGTGTGTGTGTGTGTGAGTTGATATATGAGTGGTTCTGTGGGGTGTAAGTGGGCATGTGAGTATCTGATGGGTTTGTGTATGAGTGGGTGTGTAATTGGCTGTGTGGGCCTCTGAGTGGTGTGTGAGTGGCTGTATGGGTGTGTCAGTGGGTATGTCAGTGGTTGTGATGTATGGGTGTGTGGGTGGGCATGTAAGTAGATGTGTGGATCTGTGAATGGGTATGTAAATGGTTATATGGATGTGTACGTGGCTGGGTCAGTAGGTGGGCGAGTGCCTGTATGGGTCTGTGAGTGGGTGTATGAGTGGTTCTCCAGGTAGATATATCAGTGACTTTATTGGTGTGTGAGAGGGTATGTGAGTGACTGTATAGGTATGTAAGTAGATGTATCAGTATGTGAGTGGTTATGTAGGTGTATGAGAGAGTGCATTAGTGGGTGTATTTTTTTAATTAGGGCCAATAGCCAGTAGGTAGTTATAGTTAGGACCAAAGTTTCCATAGGAACAATGTTTTTGTTTTGCCATTAACTTTGGCACCACTTGACAAATCTTCAGAAATGTTCAAAAAAGCATCATCTTTTTGGATCAGCTGCTGTGTTGAAAGTTTTGGGGTGATCCATCAAGGGGCTGCCGAGAAAAAAGGGGGGTCCCAGAATCTGTTTTCCCCATGTTATGTCTATGGGGATTATTCATCTTTTAAACACGACTACAGCCCGAACCGCTGAACAGAATTACACCAAATGTTGCAGAAAGTTAGATGTTAGTGCAGAAAGCGAGCTTTATGTGATTTGGTGTAAGCGGAGTCAGCAGTTTCAGAGATATTCAAGTTTAAAAAATATAGATATCTGGGGCCACGAGTCCTTGCAGTAGACTTGTGGATCCTACTGAAATTTGATTGGCTGCCAACACTTCAACCAGGAAGTGTTAGCAGCCATCTTGGGCTCGGCTTGAAGCTGAGTCCCACAAAAAAAGATTAAAAAAAAGAAAAGGGGCCAGGGTAAGGACACCCTGAGCCCCTGGCCGTGGCGCACAAGTCTCCCAGAGATCCCGTCATGGCTAAAAAGCATTTTTAAATTAAAAATCTTGGAAAAATCCACAGGTGGATCCATGAATTCTTCCAAGATTTAAAAAAAAAACGTGGTCTCCCACGCTTTTACTTAAGTTGTACCCTGGGTGGGCCAGGTCCCAGGGGCATTGGGTGTTGGAAAAAGAGGGGGGCGCTTTGGTCACTGATCTCAAATGACATCACTGATGACATCAGGTGGAGAGGTGTGGTGCAGCGGCCAGGGCAGCTGACTTCGGAGCACAGGGTTCACGGTTCGATCCCCGGCTCCGGCGGCAGCTTAGCTCAGCACCATGTGACTCTGGGCAATAGCTCACTTAATTTCCACGACGGCCCCCAGCGCCTTGAGACCCGTAAGGGTGAGTAGCTGCACTATATAAAAACGGACTTACTTACTTACTATCATCCATTGAGTGTATTTTCTTTTTTTTTTTTATTTTTTTATTGGAGAAGATATATTTACAAATACCAAATTCAGATTCATATACATACTCAAATTCATACATTACAGACATAAAGGAATGAGAAAAAAGTAAAACAAAAGAAAATTATACACTCGATCTTGTTTAAAACATATGACACATAAGTGAAAAGGAATGGAGGCCAACCATTATAGAAAAAGGAAAAAAAAAAGAAAAAAAAAAAAAAAGGAATACAGTTCCTATACATAAAATCATATAAAATAAGCAAAAAGAAAACCCTAATTTAACATGGCCCCTTAATTTCCTCCCTCCCCTTCTACCCAATTAGATAAAGAGCTCCATAATTTCGCACCCCACTTCCTGGCCTGACGGCCCTTACAATCATACAAAGCTGATTCCAATTTATATATAGCCATAAGTCTGGCCAAGTATTCTTGAAAAAGTGGAGGCGATGTATCTTTCCATCTAGTTGCGATAAGTAACTGAATAATAGTTACTGAAATGAATAATATACCAGATTGAGCCTGATCCAGTCCGGCATTACTATCATATCCCAACATCATGAGTGTGGGAGTCAGTACTACTTTTTGCTCAGGATCTTCTCCAAAAATTTAGTTACCTCAGCTTTAAACAAATCGAGTTGTGGACAGCCAAAAACATATGAATCTCCTCTGCCGGTCCCCTCCCACATCTTGGACATTGGTCGTCTTCCCTTTTCCCCCATTTAAATAAATTATAGGGAGTGAAATATAAGCTACAGATTGTTTTGTAGTGTTGTGCTTTTAAATTGGATGAGAGGAGCACTTTTTTTGCCAGCAATAGAGACATATCCATATCTACCTCACTATTTTCTAATTTATCTGCCCACATAGCCTCCAGTTTCTCCATATCATCGGGGGCTGCCCCTATTAATATACTATACAGGGGTTTGAGCTTACAGAATCCTCTCTTAAGAGTCTCAAATAGCACTATCTTACTACTAGATATAGCTTGTTGTTGTTTACCCAAAAATCCTCTTACTTGGAGGTATTTGAGATAGTGTCCATCTGGTAATCCATATTTCCTTTGTAATTCAGAAAAAGAATAATAAGAGCCGTTGGCCTGGATATCCCCTACAACCTGCAGCCCGGAATGTTCCCATTTTCTGCCTATGATATCATAAAGCCCTGGGGAGCTTAGGGAAGACCTCCAGATAGGTGTATATCTAGTGTATTTCTCAATTTTCATGAATTTTTGTATTTTACACCATGTTTTCCAGGCATTTAATATGATCTTAAATCTTACTTTTTTAATGTAGCTAGGTTCTACCTGCCGGAGTAGTAGTGCTCTTCCTTTATCCCCTAATGCGAGTTCATAAATAGTGGGGATACCAGAATTCAATCCACCCCCGGGTCCAACATTATCAAAAAATAACACCTTCATTTGTTGCAATAGGGTTGCCCAGTAGTAAAAGGTAAGATTTGGAGCTGCCAAACCACCCCGAGCCTGTGATAAGGTTGTCATTTTCAGTGACCTCCTGACCTTCCAATATTGCCATATGAATTTACTGAATACCGAGTCTAGAGCCTTAATTATTGATCCTTCCACCTCAATAGGAAGTGTACGAAATAGATATAAAATTTTAGGAAGCATCACCATTTTTAATACATTCACTCTTCCTATGATGGTCAAGTGTAGTGAATTCATCCGTTTAAGATCAGTATCTATCTTATTAATCATAGGAGTAAAGTTTATCTGCCCAATCAGATCCACATCAGAAGTAATCTTAACCCCAAGATAAGTAGCCGTAGAAATACGCCGATGATCTTGGAAGATAATATTCTCAGTACACACTATCTGGGTTTTGTTTTTATTAAGTAAATACCCTGATTCTTCACCAAACATAGTGGCCAGGATTTCTAATTCCCCCATGGCTTCCTCCGGATTAGGGGTTAATACAGCGATGTCGTCAGCATACGCTAGTACCTTGGTGCTATATCCCTGGGTTGACACGGGTATAATAACTTTATTCTCCATAATCATTTGTATGAATGGATCAATATATAAAGCAAATAGGATAGGGGAACACGGACATCCTTGCCTTGTTCCCCTACCAACTCTTATCATTTCTGACTCCCTTCCCATCATCTGAAGTTTAGCATATGGTGACCTATACATGGCCTTTATTGCAGTGATAATTAGTGGGCCGAAACCCTTGGCTGCTAAAACCTTCCAAAGGTACTTCCATGCCACCCTATCGAAGGCTTTTTCTGCATCCAATAGGATCATAGCCAGCCGACTGTTGTTCACCCGAGCAATATCAAACAATGCCACTGCTCTTTTTACATGGTCAGTTGTATCTCGACCTGGGACAAACCCATGCTGCCAGGGTGACACCAGACTGGCTATGACCCCCTGGATTCGATTCGCCAAGATCTTGGAGTAGATTTTAGCCTCTGCATTGATCAAAGAAATAGGTCGATATGAAGTGGGTTTCTCTGGTGGTTTGTCCTTTTTAGAAAAAATAACTATATTTGTACCTTTCCATGACTCAGGAGGTTCTCCTGAAAATTGAACCCCCAGAAACAAATCCCAAAGAAGGGGAGTAAGTTCTTTCTGGAATACTTTATAAAATTCCAGGGGGATTTTATCAGGGCCCGCGGCCTTGCCTGCATTAAGCTGTTGTATCGCTATATGCACCTCATCTGTTGTAAATTCGGATTCCAGCCGGTCCCGTGCTTCCCCTTCTAATCTCCTATATCTTGCGCTGGCATTAACAAATAAGTCTCCTTCTGAGCCTAACCTCTCTTCATTATACAGATCCTGGTAAAACTCATGAAATACACCCATAATATCCCCAGGGTCTGTATATAAAACCCCCCCACTTTTTATAGAAGATATCTGATTCTGCATTGTTTTCAGTCTGATTTTCAGAGCAAGCAGCCTACCAACAGAATCCCCATATACATAGGCTGCTGCCCTTTGTGTTTGATATCCAGCCGCGACTTGCTGTGAGTAATATGCGTTGATTTCGGCCTTAGTCAGAATAATATCTAATTGAGTTATAGCAACATCTCTCCCCTGGGCTATCTTTTTCAGATGTTCCTTTTCAAGATCCTGAAGCTTAGCACGGAGAGATTTCGCCTTCTTATGTTGTTTATTCCTCTTGTTGGCGGAAAAGCTTACCATTTCTCCCCTTAAAGCAGCCTTAAAAGTGTCCCAAACCATATTACAAGATGCACTAAATCTATTTATGTCAAAAAATTCGATTATCCACTTTCTAAAATAAGATATATACTCCTGATCGACCAATAGCTTCCGATCGAACGTCCACTGTGGATGCTGTCTAATTGTTTGCTGTGATCTAATCTCCAACCACAGAGGATTATGATCCGAGATAATCTTTGGAAATATCTCAATCTCCACCCCCCCCAGAATTTGTTTTGAAATAAAGAAATAGTCTAGCCTGACATATTTCTGATGGGGGCAGGAGAAGTATGTAAATCCAGGGTCTAGAGGATGCTCAACATCCCAAACATCTATTGAGCCATGGCTTTTAATGAGTGATTCCAAAGCTCTAAATGTCTTGGGCTTCCTACCTTGGTATCTAGCATTTTTACTACGTCCGACCCCCAAATGAATATTAAAATCCCCCCCCCATAATCAGCGGGGTAGGCCAAGTTGCCAGCTCCATTTCCAGGTCTTCAAATATTTTAGCCTCGTCCTGATTAGAGCCATACAATGATATAATCGTGAGTCCCATTGCCAACTCCACTACTACCCATCTCCCTCCAGCATCGCCCGATATCCGTCTAGCGGACCCCAAATAATTTTTAGCAAAAATAGCCACCCCTCTGATATTGGAGGTTTGGGTAGAACAGCCCATTAAACAATATCCTTTAATAAACATTAACCCTCTTTTGGACCATGGTAAATGTGTCTCTTGCAAACAGATGACATCCGAATTGTTACTTCTAAGCATCTCCATAACTCTATTCCTTTTACTTCTATCTCCCAGCCCTCCCACATTGACTGAGCAAATAGTCAGTTTACCCATCTATATTAAATAAGCGTTCCGTTCCTGTTACTTCTATGGTTGTCTCCATTATATCCCCCAAAAATATATTTAAAACTCATTTCCATCCTGAAGTTCATATATCTTAAGCTAATTCTAACTATACCTTCTCCAGATTTTCTTCCTTCTTTTTGCCCCTGATCCCCCCTCCCATCCCCCTGTCCCACCTCCACCCCCCCCTTGCATCCTTCTCCTCACCCCCCCCTTCTTAGCTGGGAAGCACCCAGACCACACGGTGGTCTGTTTTAGGAAGATGGAGCGCGGATGCCACACCGTGAGTTTAATGAAAAATACAGAAGAGAAAATAATGAAAAGGACAAGAAACCAAAAAAAAAAAAAGGAGAGAGAGAAAGGGATACTTATCCCCTACTTAACATTTTTCATACTTTGAGCACCTTAGTACATATCTTTAAATCAAGATTTAAGTTCAGTTAAATATTCTCCTGCTTTCACTTCTGAAGTGAAAAATGTTGTCGAGCCTTGCCAGACCACTTTCAGAGAGGCGGGGTTGGTTAGATAGACATTTGCCCCCTTGTCCTGAAAAGGTTTGATTAACTGACGTAAACGCCATCGCCGCTCGACGGTGACGTGACAAAAATCCGGGCGGACAAAAAAAGAGACATCTCCAACATCACGCCTGGCTTCAGGTCTGGCTTTTTCAAAAATTGCCTGTCTTAATAAAAAATTTCCAAAGAAAACCAAGATAGCTCGTGGTCTTGCTCCCGCTTGACCCGGGTTTCTTAGTGTAAAAGGTGTTCTGTGTACTCGCTGTACCTCTGCCTGCCAATTCCAGTCCGCGAGATCCGGAAATGCTTTCTGAAAAAGATCAAGCATGAAAGCACGTATATCTGACCCTTCCTTCCCCTCCGGGACACCCAGGACCCGTAGGTTATTGCGGCGTTGCCGATTTTCACTATCCTCCAGTTTCCACTGAATATCAGTAATTCGTTTTTCCTGGTCCCCAGATTGTGAGAGTTTCAGGGCTACCTCAGTCTCTACTGTACTGACCCGAGTTTCCAATTCTGTGAGGCGTTCCCCAATAGCACTAGATGTCTTTGTCAATTTCCTCACAGCCCCTGAACTTTCCTAGCAGCGTTCTGGGCTTTGCGGGCGTCCGCCCGTGTTTCCTCCCGATGCTGAATAATGGTCTGTAAGACAGTCTCTAGAGTTGGGGACTGTGGAACAACTGCACCTTGAAAAGTGCTATTTGGCGTTGGATTAATTGATTCCGTCGCCGAGTAATCCCATTTCAGACTGACCGTTTTTTCCCGTTGTGGCCAAGCTTCTTTCTGCCTACACGGCGGGCAGTCTGGAATGTTGAATCGTCTGTTTTATCTAAGTCGCTCTCATTTCCATTCTCACTAGACAAAAGAGAAGACCCGGACTCATCTGCCGACCAGTCTGGGCCATCTGACAAAGAAAAAAATTCAGCAGAGTCTGTTATAGGCGCTACATTAGCAACAAGTACCTCTGCATCTTGGTTATGGAAAAGCTCCTTATGGGTATCTAATCCACCTCCTGAATCATTTTCTACTTCTGCTCCTTTAATCACCCCAGTATTTTCCTTATATTTTTCCCATCTTCCCCCTCCTTTTTCTCCTCTTTCTCCCTCTCTCCCTCCGATATCATAGCCCCCCCTTGCCTCGTGGTTTCAGAATCCTCATTAGCATCGGCAGTTGCCCCCTGGTATATAGTATTTTCAAGCAGAGTTCCAGGCTGGTTTGCCTGCCCTAAGGATTTCTCCATTACTGTCTCTTTTAGCTCTTTATTGCCTTTGCCACTGTCATTACCATTATCGATGTCCTTTGAATGTTGAGCAGATGCTCCCAATGCTCCAGTTACTCCGGCTGCAGCATCAGGATCTGTAAGCTGCCTGCGGGGAGCGTGCAGCATTTCCAGAACGGAGCCACACGGTGCTCGGCGCCCGGACGAGGTTCCGCCCCTTCCTCTCTCTGGAGCGGCTTCCTTGACGGGTGCTGGTGCAGACATCACAGCCTGAGGTGTGCGCGTCCCTCCATACTTCGCCTTAGGTCCAGTGCCTGTATTTTCTGGAGCGGGGGCCCCCGACTTCATCTTTACCGATTTCGGGGCCATTCGCACCTTCCTGCGACAGCGCCGACAACAAACGGCCAGCAATAAATCCTGCACAAATGCCAAAACAGTGCCGCACCACTGCGAGGATCCGTCCCGACACCAATCTCCAAGACCCCAGTCCACTCCTGCTTCAAGGGTCCCGTTCAGTTGCCGGAGCATCAGGTAGGAGTTGGGGGGCACTCAATATCTTATTTTCCCTCGTCCCCTTCCATCTTTGTAACCTTTTTCACGGTGTTTAAAACGGCATCTCCGCTGTTACAGCCTCACTCGACCGCCATCTTGCTTCCTCGATTATAAGGTGGCATTGAGTGTATTTTCTAAGAGTTTATGATTGTTATACATATATACTAACCTACTACAAAAGTTCAATTACTATACTAGATGCACCAAGTGGGCTCCAGGGCATGCAGCATCAAGAAGCAGGGCCCCAGGGGATGTGGTCTCTGGGGCCAAAATCAGCCTGGGGAGGGAGGCTGCATCCCTCCTTCACCAGGAAGGGACGTGTGGGTTCTTTCTTGTCCTGCCTGGTAAAATCAGAGTCCATGGTTCTCCCATTAAATTATTACGAGAATGCAAATGTATACCTCAACTGGGAGCTCTGCCTCTTTGGCCCCACCCTGTCCGCCTTAGTAGTATGCAAAGTTCTTTCCACCCCTTGCCAGTATGATGGACAGCTTACCAAATTCCCCCAAGATGTTTCCCGCCAATTTTAGTGATGCGCTCTTGATGCCGAAGATTATAAGGACGTCTCCACCAAACAAAGAAGCACTTACTTCATATAGTTAAGAGGAAGGACCATTGTTTGGTGGAGATTTCCCTGTTTGTAGTCTTGCTGTCTTCTCTTTAGGAGGATTCATGTTATCACAGATTTCTGGATTAAGATGCAGAGGAACAATCACATGCAAGGTCACGGGAAACATTTTCTTGTGGTCGTTTATGCAGCTGTAGTATAGAATTCACATTAGACATTTAGCCAACAAGGTAGCACTTTCTAATTAACCAGTAGAAAATACTCCAGTTGAGTAGACATTTTGTGCAAAACAGCGGACTCGTGTTGGATAAAGCAGTAGGTGAGATTCTGTTCTGACCCAGTCACTCACACAGCTGCTGACATATCCACACAGGCACTCACACACCCACTCACACCCCCATTCAGCCACTCTCACATCCACTCACAGACCCACACACCCACTCATTTCCCCCAAACAGTCTCTCACACACCCACTCACACACCTACAAAACCACTCACACACCCACTCACAGACCCATACAGCCACTCACACACCCACTCACACATCAACATAACCACTCACAAACCCATACAGCCACTCACACACCCACTCACATACCCACAAAACTACTCACTCACACACCCATACAGCCACTCACACACACACTTACAGATCCTTACAGCCACTCACACACCCACTCATATACCCATATAGTCAATAACACCCCCACTCACAGACCCATACAGTCAATCACAAACCCACTCACAAACACACACAGCTATTCACACACCCACTCACTGACCCATACAGCCATTCAAACACCCACTCACTGACTAACAAGTCTACTTATACACTCACTCAAACACCCTTAAAACTACTCACACACCCACTCAGACACTCATACAGGCACTCACACACCCACTCACAGACTCATACAGCCATGTACATACCCAGTCACTGACTAATACAGCTATTCACAGACCCATACAGTCACTCACACACTCACTCAGAAACCCATACAGACACTCACACACCCACTTGCACACCTATATAGCCACTCACACATCCACACACACACCCACAAAACCACTCATACACCCACTCACAGACCCATACAGCACTCACACTCCCACTCATCGACTTATACAGCCACTCACACACCCACTCTCAAAGGTTACAGTTTACAGTTAGGAAACAAAATTAAACAAACCTTTGAAATTCACTAAAAAAACAAGCTTATAGGGACGATATTGTTAGGAAATAGAATTAAATATATATATATATATATACATAAATATATATATATTGTTTCTATTCAAAAAGCATTTTTTCTTTTGCCAATATCTTTGGCGCCGTTTGACGAATCTTCGTGAAATTTCCAAACCTAATGGGCCACTCCGGTCAGCTCCTGTCTTGAAAGTTTCGGGGTGATTTGTGAAGCAGAGGCTAAGAAAAAAAGGGGGTCCCAAAACGCGTTTTATCGATGTTAATTTCCATAGGAAACTTTAGACAAAGCTACAGCCCTAACTGCTGAACGGAATTACACCAAATTTGGCAAAATGGTAGCTCTTGGTTCAGAAAGCGTTCTTTCTTTTGAATGCAGTAAATCAGTTCAGTAGTTTCTGGAATATTCAAATGTTAAAAAATTATATATCTGGTGACCGCAGTGGATCCGCGAACCCTCCTGAGCATGAGCTTGATTCTGATTGGCTGCCAACACTCTAAACCAAAAAGTGTTGGTAGCAATCTCGTGACTCGGTAGAACCGAGTCACAAGAGAAAAGGACATAAAACAAGATAAGGGGGCAGGGTAGAAACACCGAGATCCCCTAGGTCTGGTGAGGGGGTCCCACAGGAACCTCCAAGGCCCAAAAAAGAATTTTATTTAAAAAACAATTGGAGTGAGTCGCGCAGGGTATGCAAATCCGGCCGAAAAAAAAAAAAAGTGAAGTGCGGACTCCCGCGCTTCGTTTGTTTTAAGCCCCCGGGTGGGCCAGGTCCCCCGGGCAATAGTTTAATATGTAGCGATATGGGAGTCCATTGTGGACCCCCAGCCCCGTGGACCACCACCTCCCCGGGCTATGTAAACATTGGGAGGGGGCAGCGTGGCCCCCCTCCTGGCACCCTCCATGGCCCTGGGGACCACCACCCCCCAGGGCCGGCTCCAGCAATGTCCCGGGTTGTCCACCCCAGGACATTGCAGTTTGCAATAGCAGGGCAGGAGCAGTGCTCCCGCCCTACCATTGCAAACTTCTGCTTCACTTCATGGAGCGAGAGCAGGAAACCTGCCCTCGCTTCCATGAAGCGAAGCAGAATTGCTTTCGGACAAGGGGAGCTGAATGTTAGCAGCTCCCCTTGTCCAAAAGCAATGCTGGCTCCAGCAGGAGGAAGGGAGCCGGCTGGGACCGCGGGTCATTGGGGCTCCCCCCGCGGTCCCAAAAGTGAGAGCATGCCCTGGGGGATGGGGTCCCCGGGCGGATATCGAATAATGGAAGTGGGGCGTTTTTTTTCTTCTTTAGATTTCGGAGTCGCAACCCCATCGCGGCTCTCAGCACGGCCCCTCCGTGTAACGTCACGGTGGATTTGCGGATCAACCTCAAATAAATAATTTAGTAGTATATAATTTAGAAGGTAGTTTTGCATTTGTGAAGTTGGTTTATAAGGTAGTGTGATTGAAGTTAATAATAAGATTAAATTTGATAGAGTTAGTAAAAATATATAAAATTAAAAATTAAAAGTTAAACCTGAAAAGTGTATTGTGTTGTAGTACATTGAATTCATGCTTCTGCAGATTCGCGATGGGTGCACAAATCCACAAAAAATTAAAAAAGAGTATTTATGTGTAAAAAAAATTAGATTCACTATTGTGTTATAGGGTGGCTCTAAAAAGAGCTCTTGTTTTCATTATGAGTTTGTTGTAGCTACATGTAAGTGCGAATGCACAGCTTTAGGTTGTTGAGAAAGACTCTGTTCCCTTGATCTGTGAAGTGTACTCCATCCCTTCTGTAGATGTCATCCATATGAAAACGTAGATTGTTATAGATGGAGCCCATCCTATGGTCCCTGAGGTAAGCAGAAACAGCTTTATTGACATTCTTTCTAGCTTTCTCAATCTGTGAACAGAATTGATTTGACCACTTCCTTTTCTGTCTTTGGCATTAGGACCCGGACCCCCCAGGTTGCTCCCGGCCCACCCCCATCTGAACCCACAAATCAATACTTGACGACAAGAGCTGTGGGTAAAAGAGGCCATGTTTATTACAAACCATCACACATAAACATGACAATATATAACCAATACAATTCAAAATTCCATACGATATAGATTTATCAAATTCAATCTTTAAACGATATTTACATTTATGTTGATCATAACATCATAATCCACCAGCAGAAACGACAGAGCTTAATTCATATACAAAGACTGTTCTCTATCGCTCCAGCACTAAGGGGCCTTCTGGCTTGCGCCCCCTAACTGAGAACCACGCAAGGCGCAACCCACCTGCGTCCTTGAGAGGTGAGCCCCTGTCATTTGGACCTTGTCCGCCACCCTAACGGCCCACCCCTCCACAACCAGGTTGCCCAAGGGGGCTCATCGGGTATAACCAGGGGCCACAGCCCCATGCCCTAGATTGTAAGCTGGCGCCCTTGCCCCCAGCTTGTGTCTCCATTCTCTCTGGGGTGAGCTTACCGTCTCTCCCCCTCAGTGCTAGCCTAGGGAGTATACAGGAGGACTCCCCTTAACAATGTAAGGCAATTAATGTGGCCTCCTTACCGCCACTCTTAGTTCACAATCCTACACCTTCATATACTCTAACTCCAAGGGATGGGTGGGTGGGAGATTCGCAGTAGTCCACTGACCACGGGGTCGGCGCCGTAAGGAAGAGAAGACGAGGGCCTGGGCAAGGTGCCCTACATAGGCCCCCGCCATCTCCTCCCCCCTTCATTGCCGGTCCCAGTCGGAAGAGATGACACGCCTTTGACCCGGAAGTACTTCCTGCCGTTAGCGTTGCCCAATCCCTCGGTGAGGAGACACGAGGGCATGGCCGGGATCCCGGGGTCCCGTACCCTAATGGCGCGCTTCCTTATAGTACGTGCTTTTCCAATATTAGAGTATACAAAGACAGTTTGGGGTAAAAGCAACATCAATTGTGAAAAGGTATCCTTCATGAGCATTTTATGTCCTACTCCAGTCAATGTGCCTAGGCCAATGCCACCACAGTGCACAATCATGAGGTCAGGGGGTTGGAGATGCAAAAAGGTTTTAACCAAAGGCATCAATTGGTGCCACTTTAATCCTCTCTGTGCAATCCATTTAATATCCACATTTACCAAAGCTAGGTCTTTGTCAATACCTCTGTGTTCAGCATACCTTTTGCACCAGAAAACATAGCTGTGCCCTACAATCCATACTGTAAGCATCTTGAAGGGATGTCTGGAAGTAATGAGAAGATGTCTGTAGCTGAGGTAGTCAGTTGGTAGAATGAGAGGTATCTAAAATGGTAGACAAGATGTTGTTTTTTAAAAAGCAGATAACTGATTGGCTGTTCATGAACATTGTACACTCAAAAATAGGATGCATGTTACTTTAAAAAAAAAGCATGTTTCTTATTGGTTATTTCTTTCATATACTTTATTTCGGTCAATTACGACCATAAAAGTGCAATGCATACAATACAACATTGGGAGGCTGAGATCATATCAAGGAACATAAAATGAGCCACAATCAACCCCATAAAGTACAAATGCATAGAAGAGATATCTTCAAGTTCGAGTGTATAATAAAGGGAAGAATCCTCTAAAATCCAATTCTAAAAACGTTAATAAAAGATGGTTTCCAGATAAAAAGACAATCAATGTGACTAGTAAAATAAGTAATAGCAGCGTGGCCATCCTATGGTCCCCTTTTTGCTGCGTTAGTGACCCACTAAAAAGTGTTGCAATTGTATAAGCAGTAGTACTAATACGACCGCTCATGTCGTAAAAGCTAATAAAGGAAAAAAGGACCATATGTGATCAATAAAACGGTATAAAATGGTTCCATCATCCTAAACTTGCTACAACAAATGCATACATCCAGGCCACACTAATACTATACTTAAACCTGCATCTAACGTGCTATCAGCGCGTCGCGGGCAAAAGTATCAATAGTACACATAAAATTAAATATACATGATTGACATCTTTGAAATGAGATAAGCTCAAATATGGCAATGTAACATCCATTTTGTGGTCCCGTTTCAGCTGGACCGAACTTACAGACGTCCAGCCAGGATGAACTGTTGGGAAAAAAGGGACAAGAAGAGATGAATGTGAAGTATAAGAGGCCTTAGTGTGTTTACTTGGGTGCCCAATGTCAGCTACGCGTGAGCCTCAAACAGGTGTGAACTGCTGTCTCAAGACCTTCCTTCTAATTGTCCAAGCATGGCTTCAAAACTTAGCCACGCTGCAGACAAAAAGTGGTCTTGGGTCCGACCTAAAAATACGCAAGGCAACATGATGCTCCCGAAAGCCCAATTGCTGGCACACCGGTTTTAGCCACTTTGCCCTGGTTGTACAATATGCTTGGCAAACAAACATAACATGGGCAACACTTTCTTTGGGAGCCTTGCAACACGGGCATTCCTTAGAGGCTAAGTTGTTTGGATGCCATTTAGCTGTGGTTTCGTTAACAGGAAGAGTGCCAAACCTGAAGTGAATATATAAGAGCCTATCCTGCAGGACCTGGATTATGTCTAGGAAGGGCTCCAAATATCTTTCCTGCTTATGAAGAAGGAATTCTGTAGTCAATCTCCCCAAGTTTGGATTGCTGAGCTCTTGCTGGTCCACCCAGTTCCAGTATGAACCCTTGAGCACCTCTTTCCTCGGTGGGACCTGTTTATCCCAATGAGCTCTAAGCCCTTTGGCTGTCATCAATTTTTTAGCATTGGCAATCCAGCCCACTTTACTGCTTGTGTCCAGTCTAATGACCTCTGAAAGGGCTTCAGCATAAGGCAGAAGCTCTTCGGTCCTTCTAACACGGGCCCAAAAAAGAAAGGGTCGCAGCCTAGCTACGTCTCTTATGGAACGCTTGCCCATGTCAAACATAAGAGGAGTAAGGGGAATGTACTTTGGCAGCATCACTAGTTCCCTAACAAATTTGTGTTCTGATCTACAGAGGTCTTTGGTCTTCTCAAACCCCCACAACTTGGCCCCATACAACGCTGCACTCACGGCCTTTGCTTCGTAGACCTGAAGGGCTGTCACAACCGGTCTACTATGCGAGAGGCGAAGTTCCTTCCCAAGTGATCCTGTTACCCTTTTGTGGTTCATTATCATTTTTGCAAGATGGTTTTTCCAAGACATGTTATCTGCGAGGCGGATACCAAGATAATCGAAAGTGCACACTCTTTCAAGAGGTTTCCCATCGAGCAGAAGACTGCCTCAAAAAGACTTTGGGGGGTTAAAGGCCATGAATTTCATTTTGGTTGTATTGATCCCCAGCCCTCTTGCCACGCAGAAAAGTTGGAACATGTTCAAAAGGTGTTGTAACCCCGGTTATTTAAAAATGTTTGAAAGGTACAGTAGATAGGATAAGGTAATATTTTGCAAAAGTTAACCACACCTGCTATTTGCATTTGTAAGCTTGTGTGCTGAACTTAAAAATATGGTGAACTTGTGCCCTCCCAGTTCAGTTGAATGTTGCAGAAACTGTTACTATGGAAACTGGGATTAAGCAGAATGAGGGAAGGGTTGAAAGTTAACTGTGCTTTTAAAATATGAAATTGTAAGTTATATATAAGTGATATGCTATTAAAGTAAGATTTCCCAAATCAGTAGTATGTTTAGAAGTGGTGTGTTCTTAAAAAATAATAATAGTATTATTAGTAATATGTTTTTGAACTCCCATATGGATTTGTGGCTCGATCGCGATGCTACACTGCGGCACCGTGGTGGAGTCGCGACTCCAGAAAATTACTGAACAAGTTTGGGCACTTATAGAAGTCAGTTGGTAAGGGTTAATATGTCTAACCAGGAAGGAATGTGATTTGTTACTTATATTTATTTGTGTGGAGAAAGAGAAGGAAACTTTGCCATTACTGGTTTTACCTTGTTGAGAGTGGTGCATTACATTGATTGTGTGCAAAAGAAAATCTTTTATGAGTTTCTGATATTTCATATTATACAATACAATTTGAAAGGTCAGTTACACATTTGTGAGGTGCATTATGTATTAGCTTTATTTTCTAACTTAATAAATTATTCAAGAACTGTGATGTTTGAAATATGGTATTAAATGTAGAGATGTGTATTGTAGTTTGTTAGTATTTAGAGAGGTCTGCATGGTCTTGTGTCTGAAGTATGTCTCTACTTACACATGTATTCTGATATGTGTTATCCATCTGAAGATGCTAGGCGTGTAAAACACAGGTATACATGTACTTGTATGCTTCTTTTATATATTGTGTCACTAGCAAAGGGTACACACACATGAATGTATGCTTTTAGAAATATGGGGAGACTTACAACAGAGACATGTGAAGGGTTACTGCTTTATATTTGGCTATGCTCAATACCTGAGTAGTAGTAGAATGGTGAAGCAGCAGAAAAGTGATGTTTAAGATATGTCGGGTGAGAAATTAGTGATTATGCTACATTGTATGAGTCTGTAGAAAAGTTCACTTGAAGTACGCCGCATAAATCTAGGTGTCTGTTTGAAATGTGAAGTGCAGTCTGTCAAGTTTTAAGGTCTTCATGGTCTTGTGACTGAGGTATGTGTCTACTTGCACATGTATTGTGATATGCCCACCCACAAAAAAAGCAAGGTGGGGAGGGAGAAGTTTTGCTGCGGGTGCAGCAAAGGCTTGGAATAACCTCCCTTTTTATCTCAGGAATGCTACAGATTTACTGGCTTTCAGGAAGGCGCTAAAAACGTGGCTGTTTGATTGATAAACAGGTTGTAAGTTATGTATCACGGGGAGGACAGTAGCTAGCACCAGGACACCCCAGGGTAACCGTTGCGCTGTACAAATTTCTCTAACATAACATAACATGTGTTATGCATCTGAAGATGCTAGATGTATAAAACAGAGGTGTACATCTATTTGTATGTTTCTTTGATATATGATGCTACCATCAAAAGGTACAGACATATGCATGCATGCTTTCAGGAAGATGGTGAGACTTACAGCAGAAACATGTGAAGGGTTGCTGTTTTATATTTGGGCAGGCCCAACACCCTAAGTAGTCGTAGAATGGTGAAGAAGCAGCAGAAAAGTGAGGTTTAAGACATGTTTGCAGACGGATCAGTGATTAGGCTACTTTGTATGAGTCTGTGGAAAGGTACACTTCAAATATACCGCATCATTTTCAGTGTCTGCTTGAAATGTGAAGTGCAGTCTATCAATTTTCAAGATGTGGATGGCCTTGTGACTGAGGTATGTCTCTACTTGCACATGTATTTTTATATGTGTTATGCATCTGAAGATGCTACATGTATAAAACACAGGTATACATCTATTTGTATATTTCTTTTAAATATGATGCTGCTAGCAAAAGGTACAGACATATGCATGCATGCTTTCAGGAATATGGTGAGACTTACAGCTGAGACATGTGATGGGTTGCTGCTTTATATTTGGCTATGCCTAACACTCTAAGTAGTCGCAGAATGGTGAAGCTGCAGCACAAAAGTGAGGTTTAAGACATGTTAGGAGAGGAATTAGTGATTAGGATACTTTGTATGAGTCTGTAGAAAGGTACACTTGAAGTACGCCGCATAAAGGTAGGTGTCTGTTTGAAATGTGAAGTGTGGTCTCTCAAGTTTTAAGGTATGCATGGTGTTGTGACTGAGGTATATCTCTATTTACACATGTATTCTGATATGTGTTATCCATCTGAAGATGTTACATGTGTAAAACAGAAGTATACATCTATTTGTATGCTTCATTTATATATTATGTCACTAGCAAAAGGTACAGACACAAGCATCCATGCTTTTAGAAATATGGGGAGACTTACAACAGAGACATGTGAATGATTGCTGCTATGTATTTTGCTAGGCTCAACATCTGAGTAGTAGTAGAATGGTGAAGCAGCAGCAGCGGAAAAGTGAGGTTTAAGATATGTTGGTTGAGGAATTAGTGATTATGCTACTTTGTATGAGTCTGTGGAAAAGTTTACTTGAAGTACGCCGCATAAATCGAGGTGTCTGTTTGAAATGTGAAGTGCAGACTGTGAATTTTTAAGGTCTTCATGGTCTTGTGACTGAGGTATGTGTCTACCTGCACATGTATTGAGATATGTGTTATGCATCTGAAGATGGTAGACGTATAAAACAGAGGTGTACATCAATTTGTATGTTTCTTTGATATATTATGCTACCAGCAAAAGGTACAGACATATGCATGCATGCTTTCATGAATATGGTGAGACTTACAGCTGAGACATGTGATGGGTTGCTGCTTTATATTTGGCTAGGCCCAACACTCTAAGTAGTTGCAGAATGGTGAGGTGCAGCACAAAAGTGAGGTTTAAGACATGTTAGCAGAGGGATTACTGATTAGGCTACTTTGTATGAGTCTGTGGAAAGGTACACTTTAAATATATCACATAATTTTCAGTGTGTGCTTGAAATGTGAAGTGCAGTCTGTCACGTTTTAAGGCCTTCATGGTCTTGTGACTGAGGTATGTCTCTACTTGCAGATGTATTATGATATGTGTTATGCATCTGAAGATGCTAGACGTATAAAACACAGGTATACACCTTTTTGTATATTTCTTTTATATACGATGCAGCCAACAAAAGGTACAGACATATGCATGCATGCTTTCAGGAATATGGTGAGACTTACAGCTGAGACATGTTATGGGAAAACAATGCATGTTGAAAGAAGGATGAAAGAATATAAAGACATTAGGAAGAGAATGTATAAAAGTTGAGTGCTACAAAATTTATTGAAAGATTGTAAAAAATATAAAAGAAGATCAGCAGCTTACAAGAAAAAGCAACAGATTGAAAGTGTAGTAGAAAAAGCTTTTGAATTGAAACGAAAATTATTTATATTGCTATTGAAGAGAATGAAAACATTGAATAAAACAATGCAGTTTATGAAGGAGAAAACCAAAAGATAAAGACTGGTTAATAGAAGTAACTTTTGCGAAATTTTTACTGGTGAATGGAAGCATACTTCTAGTACTGAGCCTTTCTTTAATGAAGAAAGCTATTTTCAACAAAATACATTAGTTCATGGAGTTGATACTAGTGGTCGGTGTTATGAAGTGAAAGATGGTTGTGCAATTTCAAAGAGAGATGGTTTGTAGGAATGTGGAAGAAGTAATAGTGTGGGATTGTAGCAGTATTTGTAGTATTCAACAGGAATCTATTGACATATTACCAGTTTTTTTTACGAGAATATGCCAAAAAAAGTCTTAAACAGAAGATTAAGATGTTACAAGGACTAGATCCATGTAAAGTAAAGAAATATACTAAATTGCAGGGTCATTCTCTGGCTTGTCTTTCAAGAAAATTATGTCAAAGTACTTTCCATCATTTAAGAATGTTAGCAGTTCACCACTCAGAAATGCGGAAGTTAGTAAGGAGACTCTACTATGTAAAAAGTCCTGCATTATGTTTAAGTGAAATGAACACAACTCTTTGCATGGTTCAGTATCAGATGCAAAAAAAGTTTGTGATGATATACAGTTTCATTTCTTTGGTTCACAAGAGGAGGGTAGAGAAAGTGAGAGCTTGATAAGTGTGGGTGTTGAAGAACAGGTGGTAGATATTAGTACTGAAAAGTTTGCAGAAGAAATTATAAAGTTTAAGACAGTTTCATCAGGAAAACCAAACTATGTTTGTATTTGTTGTCAACGTACTCACTATAAAAGTCAAACTAGGAATGTTGATCTATATTTAAAAAGTGAAAAGGAAAACAATGATAAGTGGGAGCAATTTGGTGCTTATTTGTTGGTGGAACGTTGTTTGGAGTTGGCTACTGATCAACGTATTTGTAAATATTGTTACAACAAATTAGAAGAGAACACAATGCCAGCTAGAGCTGTATATAACAAGTTGGAGTTGGTAGCTATTCCTCTGGAACGGGCAGATTTAAATACATATGAGTCCATTCTTATTCAATCTGTGCACCTGTTTTAGGCTATAGTTTGTATGGAGCCTAAAACAGGTAAGCTACCTCCAACAGATTTTCAAAGAGGTCTGAAAGGAAGAGTTGTGTACTTACCTTTAGATTTTAAGAAAAATATTGAAACTGTTGGTATAGAGAGGGAGGAAAGTGAGCCTGTAGTTATTCTAGTTAATGGTGTAACAGCAAAGAGTCAAAAAATATGGCAAGAGTTTGTTGATGTTAGCAAACTTCAGAAGGCTACATTGTATCTGGTGCAGAATAATATTTATTTTAAGAATGTAAGCGTTGATGAACAGGAAATATGTTTAGAAGATGAAACAGAAATTTCAAGTGGCCAAATAGAAAAAGTGGACGAGTCTAGGAGTGAAGAGATTTATGTACATTAGAGTATACATCCTCTACATTCAAAAGAAGTGATAGGAAACAATATTGAATTATTTCAAATGAAGAAAGCGAAGGTGTCTTGTAGTTCCTATATGACCTATACAGGATCTGTGCGTTTGGATAACATAAACCGCAGCAGGTCTCGGGGGACCAGCTTTGGATTGGTTCAGATCCTTTCTAGAGGATCGTAAACAGTCTGTGTGGCTTCCCCTTTTAAATCCAACAGAGTAGAAATGAGCTGTGGTATCCCGCAGGGCTCCGCTCTTTCACCAATTCTTTTTAAAATATATATATATACGACCTTTGATCTCCAGCCTTCGGCAGATGGGGGTAAAGATTTTTAACTATGCTGATGACATGCAGCTAATTTTCTCCCTGGAGAATTCAGATGAATCCAAAGATTTCGTTAAGAATTCCATGCTGTACATCAAAAACTGGATGGATAATAACCAATTAAAACTAAATTCTGACAAGACGGAGATAATCATACCCAGTAATAAGTTCAGCTACTGGACACCCTCTCATTGGCCTCTGGAATTAGGGGCGATCCCACTCCCTAAACCAGTGATAAAGAGTCTGGGATTTCACATTGACTCAGGTCTCTCCATGACTGCCCAGATTGGGTCAGTCACCTCCTCCTGCTTTGTCCAACTCCGCAAAGCTGCGCAAGATTAGACGTTTTTTCAGCAAAGAGGCCTGTACTCAAATAGTGATTGCACTTATTTTATCTAAGATTGATTACGGTAATGCGCTTTATCTTGACCTCCCACAAAAACAGAAACATCGTCTTCAGATGATTCAAAATCAAGCAGCTAGAATCATCCATCTTCAGGATAGACGATGTCATATCAGCCCACTGTTAAAAGATCTCCACTGGCTTCCAGTGGAACAGAGAGCTATGTTTAAAACTGGTTGCATTCTCTTTAGAGCTATTCAGGGAACAGGACCTAATTTTATCTCCTCATGAATTAGTAAGTACTCTCCCCTGCGTACCTTGAGATCAATGCACTTGAATCTTTTGGTGGTTCCCAGATTCAAACGCATTGGTGGGACTCGGTTCTCCTTTCTGGGTCCGAGGCTCTGGAACTCTCTGCCCATTTCATTGAGGCTTGAGGCGGATTACATGTAGTTCAGAAAACAGCTCAAAACATGGCTGTTTACTTTGGCTTATAATTAGTGGCTCCCTTGTCTGGCAAGTCTCTGTTCGGAATCTCAGTGCCAAGAAACCTGCTGGTGTACGTGCGCTTAAACAAATACCCAAGTAACATAACATAACATAACATAACATAAACTGTGGGACTGGTGGCAGACTGATTCTGTGCACCCCCACCGGGTATGTTAGCCTGTCTGTATCAGCTAGCTCACAGTGCCACTATAATCTCCTCTTACCAGGGAGAGAATAGATTCTGGCAACCTCAGAACATGACAACCCTGATCCCCCAGGATCGTGGAAAAAATATTCTACTTTTCGCTCAGTCACTCATGCTTACTTAGTTTGTTTCAGAGAGATACACAGAATAAACAAACTGGGCGTTTTCAAAAAGCATTTATTGAACAGTTGTTATTCTGGTGTAGAATAGATGTGCTGCAACAACCGTTGGACAGTGTAGGATATAAATGATGAACAGTACTATAAAAGTAAATGGATGGTATAATTCTACCATCTTACCATAATCATAAATACATTAGAGTATATAAAACACTTGATAAAAGATGCGTACTCCTACGATGCCTCCCTAACTAGATGTACCTAAGTGTACCTAGCATGTATGTAGGTGTTAAGCCAAGAATTGCTCTAGGATCTAGTCAACCCCGTTACCTTAAGTGAGACTGTGGGACCCCATCCTGGTCTCGAGCTAGACACCCCGCGAGGGATGTTAGACCACAGCGAGCTGGAGTGTCTGCATGCAGGACCCTCAGCATCTCTAGTCAGTGTGTCGGCCGGGAAGTCTCGGTCTCCTCTAACTGACTTAGCAAGATGTGATGTATATATGCCCATAGGTCTCCCCAGGGGTCCTACCTTGCTGTATTACTGTGTCGGCCTAAGGATGACGTTGGGCCTGAACTTTGTCCATAGATTTTATACAGGAGCTGGTAGTCCTGCTGTGCTTCTAAGAATCCTCATGCATATTGTATGAGATTTTGAACTGGGAAAAACCCGCATTCTGACTACAGTGTAATATCTAGGTAAAAGGTCAGTCCCTCTAAACTGTGACAAGTGTAATGTAGGGAGAGAATATAGGTGGGGGGTAATGAGATTACCGGGGCCTATGTTATGATACCTATATGGAATATAACACCCACTCCTCTTCCGAATGGACAACATAGTTAAATTCTAAACGTACTACTAGGCTGGCTAGATACCGGTATGCAAATGGTAAAAAAAACATTAGTTTCTTTTTTTGCTTAAAAACAATGTTTAAAAAGTTTTTTTTTTTTTTATTCTAAAAAGAGGTAAAAAATGGAAATTGACACTCAAGCTGTAGCTCTAATATGTCCGTAGGTATAGTTCAAACTACTATAAGCATTTGAAAGCCAAGCATGCTCAAAAAGAATGTCAATTTTGATACGGAGTTCCAATTTGTTTTCGAAAAGTCTAATTTTTCCCCAGCACACGACGGGCCAAATGAGTCAAATGTTTATGTGTCCTGGCTGGTAGACGCAACATTCTCGTTGCTTGCTTCCGCAGCAGGCGGTCCCTGTAACACCTCGCATATTATGTGAATTGAGCACAGATGATCTTCCGTACTGTCCACAGCCGGTGCTGGGGCAGCCTGTGCACCATCCAAGGCCTGGGTGTCAGAGGAGGAGCCGGTGTCCATACCAACAGGAGCAGATACTACCTGTGGTGGCTCTAGGAATGCCGCCATCAACATTGGAAGACGCTGGGGACACTGCAAAACATGGGCCGTTATTGGGTCCAGTAAAGCTTCAACGTCCGGTTGCGCACATGATGGGAGTGTCAGACAGAGATCCAACATGCATTCTTCTCCGCAAAACAGGCATCGGAGGACAGGTAAGATGCAGTCCATCCAGACTGGTCTAAATGACAGGAACCAAGAAGCACTTAGTTCTCTTAGGCGGGGTGTGCCTAGAAGTTGTACCATGCGATCACGGTATTTTCTCTCCAGGAGCACTGTTTCCATCTCCTTGGTGACTGGGACGTCCATTGCGTAGCAGAAGAACGACAATCAGGATACCTGCTATTAGAAACAGAATCAGTGGCAGCCCTCCAAAGATGCTTCCAAATACAAAGTGTATAAAGTTTGGTATAACTCCGAGGACCGTCTGAAAGGTGCTTAATAGTCCAGAACCTATGATCTTAAATAGGTGGACGATGCCTGTAGTATCAGACATGTCAAAGATACGATTTACCATTTCCGCGAACTGAAAAGGGCAATGTGTACGTATAAGTGCCTGTATCTCTGCCGAAGACCTTGCTACTTGAAGATCAAAAGTCTCTCGAGCGGAGGTTAAGGGCACGGGTTTCTGTATAAGCATGGCTTTCATTCTGCTTAAAGTATCAAACCGTATTATTGAAACATTTAGCGCCTCCCTGACTCTATGTGTTGGTGGAAACAATACTTGCATACATACAGCAAGTAACCCCGGAACTCACAGTTACCAGATATGTGATGCCCGGAAGCATCCCACAGCAATCTTGATCGTTCAGCATCAAGTAACTCCCATTGGAAAGTAGCTTGAACACTGGAGTAATCGCGGCAGCTGAGGCACCCTTTAAGTGACAGCATAAGTTTGCTACCGAACCATTACAGGCCCCATGAAGCATTATATCCTGGCATATAAGTGATCCACTTAAAGTATTCTCGCAGTCTGTACCGCTTAGAAACACTTCTTTTTCCCCACTCCGGCATCGGAACCTGTACAGTAATTCCCAAGATTCCTTGATGAATTCCCTACCCATTTCTTCATATCTGCCTGCCTGCATTTGTTCTAGGCAATAATGGAATGGAACTGTCATGACCGGGAGAGTTGTTCTAGTACATTGATAGCAGAAGATACAATGCTGCCCAGTGAATATATATCCTGGATGTTACGGTTTTTAACCCATTATCTTCCACTGATAGAGCTTTCTCTATGTTTAGACGATCTATTTCTCGTAATCTTTCCGCGGCCTCATGTTGTGATATTTTCCAAATCTCATTGTAGACAGCATAATAGAAACATTTGTGACGTGGCTTCCTAGGTCCTAATAAAAAATCCTGTAGGTCCACCTCCTGTGAAAGTAAGGATAAGTGTTGTTTCACCTGTGTTAGTGTTGAGGTTTTTAGCCAATCGAGGCATAACTTCCCAACGCTGTATGATGTCACTAGCCCTGGGTGTTGTCTTTGCACATAACGCGGATCTGGCCTATTAATACCAAATCCTTTAGTTTTACCCAAGAATCTTTCTTTACAGTTATTAGTGTCTAGGGGCCAAACCAACCATTCCTTCCAATCGGGGTCTGTTCTATTGCTTTGCAAAATATCATCTATTGTAACCTGTCTTTGTGATGTTATGTTATCCTCGGTGTGTGATGGTGCTGGCACCCGAGGTGTATTCAGATCTTTATTCCTGGCTAACCCAAGACAAGTTGTTTGTTGCACTGTTTCATTCAAGAACATTATTTGTTGAGGGATCAGACATGCTCTAAATGGTGCCTCTGTTCCCTGGACCTGCCAGTCTCTAGTACCCCAGACTTATTTTAAGTCTATCGTGTCTTTCCATAGGTTGAACCCTTGTTCTGACAACTGGGCAATAAAAGTAGCAGAATAGATCTGTTTTGTGTTTGTCGACATATTTTTCTGTGCTTGTGTAGGTACAACCTTATAGTAATATGAGGCTGGGTCCGATGTGTTAAACCCTGAAAAATATGGAAATTGTTGTACAAATGTCTTTGAACTGCTTTTTGGCGGTGTCGGGCAATGTTCCCATTGGTGATATGTGAAAACATTCCTAGGGTTAGCAGATTTATGCAAAAAATGCTGACCATAATGTTGATAGCGATACATTTTCTCAAAGTCTGATGTGTCTTCTAACATTTCATTATTAGAAAAAGCAGCAGATTTCTCTAAATTGGACAGCATATTATTTACAGTTTCATAATCCCAATCATCGGAAAATGTACTTGGGGTAATGATATTGCTCAATGATATTTTAAATGAATATGGTATTTTTAAAAGTTCGGTCGGGCCAAATATATCAAAGTCAACCTTGTCCCATACTATACCATCAGATATAGGAACTGCTGTGATGTTCACTGATGACAGATCTCTTCTTTCACAATGTGATGATAGGTGCGGTTTCAGAATCACATTCACTTTTTGTGCTGCAGAGCTTTCTCGAAGATAAGTTCCATTAATAAGCATACTAAAAACAATTACTAGGCCTATCCAGAAGAGAAAGAATAGTATACCTGTAGATACCCAGAGTTCCACCCAAGGTGATACCAGGTAAGCCTTTTTGAGAAAGATCAGAAAGTCTTTAAATCGCTGCAGTCGAGTTTTTTGGGCTGGCGTTGTTTCAGGTTCGCTTGGATCTAATGAAAATGTGTCAAAGTCAATGAAATAGCCAGATGCAGTTCGATCAATTTTCGGTAGTTCCGCAGGTTTTGTGGAAACTGTAGCTTGCTCTCGTTGGGGCATGTTGACGTAGATATCCATGTTTGGTCGAATTGAAATTTGTCTTTCAGTTGAGTTCTCATTTTGAACTTCAGTTTCAAGAGGAACATTGTTGCTTAGTCCTTAATTCCGTGGAGGTGACCCTTCAAACGTGATGAGTCTTAATGTTTGAACTTCTTGTATAGTTGTGAGAGGAGGGTGTCTGTTACTTCAGAGTCCACATATCCTACTATTCAGTATCGGCCACATAGTGTGGTTTGATTAGGTCAATTGAGACAAATCTTTTCTCCTTTTTACCAGCAAGAGGTGGCAGAAGTACTGTTCTTATTCCTTTAACTGCCAGGACAGGTATAGGCTTCCTGTATGATGGCCCAAATTCTTTTTTGTCCGCTATTTTTTCTCTGACCAGATCCCCGACTTTAGGGATCCACACAGGTCTTGCCGTGACACTTTTTACTTCCCCAGTGGCGTTCTTCTTTGTATTGACATTACTCTGTTGTGTCCTGTTTTCATTCAGGTCCTGTAAAACAGCCAAATGTTCATGGATGTCAAATGGTTTTTTATCCGCCACTGTGCCTTCCCAATCAAGATCAGGTACCCACATTCTCGTCCCAAATAAGACCTCATAAGGAGTGACCCCCCCCCAGAGAGCTTCTTGGCTGATTATTCAATGCCCTTTGGACTCCATACAGGTGTTTTACCCAATTGCCACCCGAGCCTAATACTCTAGCTGTTAAAGATTGCTTTAAGTCCCAGTTTTTCCTCTCCACAACCGAATTTCCCTCGGGATGGTATGGAGAGGAGTACCACAATGCTACACCCAGACTTCCCGTAGCTTCCTTGTAAGCCCTAGAGCTAAACGTGGGGCCACGGCCAGAATGAAGTATGCCTATAGCGTATGTCCCTATAAAGACTTGCAAATCTTTTATAACAGTTCGAGCGTCAGCCGAGCACTGGGGCCACACCCATAGGAACCTAGAGCAGGAATCCACTGCAACCATGATATATTTGTAAGCCCTATCGGATTGTAAGGGACCGCAGTGGTCCAAATAAACACACGCGAGTGGTTTGTCTGATATCAGTAATGGTGTCTGCACTGAACGTGTTACGGTGGAACCTTTCATCTGCTGACAGATGTCCCATTTCAAGACGTAGGGGCTGATTCACAGAACTAATCTGAGATGAAATCCTAAACTTACTACTTTTGGTATTCACAGAAGGCATTTAGTAGTAGTAAAGTTAGGACTCCTAACTTTACTATTACTAAACTGAGACAAAATCCTAACTTAACGACTTTCGGTATTCACAAAAGGCATTTAGTAGTAGTAAAGTTAGGATTCCTAACTTTACTACTACTAAATGCCTTTTGTGAATACCGAAAGTCGTTAAGTGATGAATGATGAACAGTACTATAAAAGTAAATGGATGGTATAGTTCTACCATCTTACCATAATAATGAATACATTAGAGTATATAAAACACATGATAAAAGATGCGTACTCCTACGATGCCTCCCTAACTAGATGTACCCAAGTGTACCTAGCATGTATGTAGGTGTTAAGCCAAGAATTCCTCTAGGATCTAGTCAACCCCATTACCTTAAGTGAGACTGTGGGACCCCGTCCTGGTCTCGAGCTAGACACCCCGCAAGGGATGTTAGACCACTGCGGGCTGGAGTGTCTGCATGCAGGAACCTCAGCGTCTCTGGTCAGTGTGTCGGCCGGGAAGTCTCAGTCTCCTCTAACTGACTTAGCAAGATGTGATGTATATATACCCATAGGTCTCCCCAGGGGTCCTACCTTGCTGTATTACTGTGTCGGCCTAAGGATGACGTTGGGCCTGAACTTTGTACATAGATTTTATACAAGAGCTGGTAGTCCTGCTGTGCTTCCAAGAATCCTCATGCATAATGTATGAGATTTCGAACTGGGGAAAACCCGCGTTCTGACTACAGTGTAATATCTAGGTAAAAGGTCAGTCCCTGTAAACCGTGACAAGTGTAATGTAGGGAGAGAATATAGGTGGCAGGTAATGAGAGTACTTGGGCCTATGTTATGATACTTATATGGAATATAACAAAGGGAACTCCCATGAGCATACGGGAAAAACGTTTAGAAGCATGTTGTTTTCCACAGCTATTCCCCACTGGAGAAGGTGGACGATATGATGAACAAGCAATACAGATTCCAGCTTCAGAATACTGTTCGACAAGATTGTACTCAGAAGATCCAAGATTTCGACAGTGTTTTCCATATATATTTAATCTTCTCTTTGAAAGTGATTTGTCTGCACTTTCATATGCAGTGAATCATACATTAAAAACAGGAGTTCCACATGTTTCTGCAAAGGAATTCATGGATAAAGTTCAACAAAGAGATGAACAGTTAGAATCTCAGTTAATAAATTTGATGGCGTGTCAACGTTGTTCCAATGAGTATTGGTATCGTCGCCATGGAGAACTTAAATGTATGTTAAGAAACTTAGGTACCCCTACATGGTTTGTGACACTTAGCTGTGCTGAATATGCATGGGACGATTTACTTGAATTTCTACGAGAAGCAAATTCAAATGTAAAAAATATTGAATTGAAGACACCTGGAGAACTATGTTCCTTGGATCCTGTAAATGTGTGTAGATATTTTAATCATAGGTTTCAAGCTATGATGTCTTTTATCTGCAATAAAAATAATCCACCTCTTGGAGAAGTTACTGATTTCTTTTGGAGAAAGGAGTACCAAGCCAGAGGTGCTCCTCTTATACACATGCTACTATGGATCAAGAATTCATCAAAATTTGGAACTGATACTGATGACAGTGTTTTGTCTTTCACTGAAGAGTATGTTACCTGTGCTATTCCAAGTGAAGGAGGAGAAAATACTTTGAGACAGAAAGTTTTACGGTTTCAAAGTCATCAATGTGGCAAAACTCTCGACGAAAATATAAGTCTAAGGGAAAATTTTATACAAAGTGTCGGTTTGGATTCCCACGTCCAATAATTTCAAAAGGAAGAGTAAATAGTTTTATGTCAGCAGTAACTCGGAAATCTCCAAAGAATACATACAACTTAAAAAGAACTGAAAAATCAAAGTATATTAATGACTACAATCTAGTGATTTTGACAATGTGGAATGCAAACATGGATATTCAATATGTTGCAGATAATTCAACTGCTGTTGCTCGCTATGTTACATCATATATAACTAAAACTAAAAAGAAAGAGATGAAGGAAATGTAGGAAGAAATTTCACAGGAAAAGTATATTAGCAAGAAATTGCACAGCTTTAGCTTGAAAATGCTTTCCCACCAAGAAATTGGATCCTATGAACATTCGGATTGGTTGAACTCTGCCAGTTTATATTCAAAGTCAAGAGGAATCATTTGGATAAGTTTAGGTCTTGCCTGCACACGAAATTGAGTATTGAAAACATTACAAGAAATCGAATATTTAGCACTGAATGAACCTGAAAGTACAGATATTGTTAAAACTAATATGTTGGATACATACTATCCCAAAAGGAGTCCATATCTGGAAAACATATGTCTCTATGAAATACTTCAACATTATAGCTTTAAAAGAAACATCACAGAAAATATAAATGATGAAAAATATGCAGTAATTGGTTGTGAAATCTTATTAACCACTGAAAACTCAGTTGTGAAAGTCCAGATAAGAGGGAATGTTTCTATTTAGCACTTCTGCAACTGTTCAAGCCTTGGCCTTGGCGTAGTGAATCGGAATTAGTTGGAGATTTTGACTGCTATGAAGATTCTTTTAATGCATGTAAATATAGCATTCAATTCACAGTCTTCCCAACTTATCTACAAATGTTAAATGATGAGATTGAACAAGAAACTACTATTGCAGCTGAAATAGCTAGAGACAGTTCTCAAGATAGTCAAAGTTCGGGTCCACTAAGTCAAGATCCACTAGGACAACTAATTATTAAAAATGAAGCAGCAATAGCCATGAATGAAGTAGAAACTACAATGCAGCAAGTACAACAGGATATTATTGCGTTGGAAAAGTTAGAAGAACAACTAAACATTGAACAAAAAGAAATATATCTACAAGTGACAGAACAGATACAACATGGTTTGCAACATGAAAAAAAAAGAATGCCAATGTTCATCATTTAAACCTATTCTAATGTACATCTAATGTACATCAGTGGTCAAGCTGGAACAGGAAAAAGTTTCTTAATTAAAGTTTTGACCAGTTATCTATTCAAAACTACAGAATCACATTTATCTTGTGTTGTAACAGCTCCAACTGGATTAGCAGCACACAACATTAAAGGGATTACTTTACATCGATTACTCATGCTACCAGTTGAACATGAAAATAAATTGGAATATCACAAGCTATCTGGAGAAGCTTGTTATGAAGTCTCAAGAGTACTGAAGAAAATGAAACTTCTAATCATTGATGAGGTGAGCATGGTCTCAAACTTAATTCTTGCCTTTGTTCACTTGAGAATGCAACAGATTTTAAAAACAGATTACAATGTTTTGTTTGGAGGAAAACATATAATTGTATTCAGCGATCTGCTACAACCTACTCCTGTAAAAGGGCAACCTGTTTTTAAAACTAACCCTGGGCGTAGTTTGCGTAGTAGCGATACGCGTAGCTACGTGAAGTGCACTTCGCACTACGCGAGCTACGCGTAGCTACGCGAACTGCGTAGTGCACTGTGCAAAATGCTGTTCGCACTGATTGCACAGTGCCGGATGCTTGTCCGCACTGTGCAATGAGTGCAAACTGCATCTTGCACAGTGCAAGCGGTTGTTTTCTGCCGCTCGAGTAGATTTCCACTCGAGCGGCAGCTTTCTCAACGCAGACTGGTAGTTTCTCATCGCGAGCGGACGCGAGCATACGCGACCACTCGCAATGAGAAACCTGACCTCCCCGCGTTGAGAATCTCGCCGGGAGGTTTATTTTCCACGCTCGCGATCGGCAACTTGATGTTGCTGATCGCGAACGAGGAAAAAGTCTCGCCAGGATGTCATTTTGCTTGATCGCGGTCGCCAACTTGACGTTGAGGACCGCAAGCAAGCAAAAACTGACCGCTACGCTATGCGTGTTTGCACTGTGCTACGTGCAATTCGCGTAGTGCGAAGTAGCGCAAACTTTGCAAACTACGCGAGCGTAGCGTAGTACTTCGCCCAGGGTTATTTAAAACACTTGTGCATGAAGATACTAGAAAATCTTTGGGAAGTATTGGAAATGTGAACATTTGGACTCATTTTGAATATAAAGAACTTACTAAGAATATGCGACAAGCAAGTGATGAACATTATGGAAACATTCTTCAAGATATAAGAATTGGTGTCTTGACAAAACATGGTAAACAAGCTTTAGAAAGTCTGCTACTGAGGAACTTGTTTACAACTGGAAACACAGTGGCTGAAATAATGTACAGTAAGCTTGAAGAAAATAAGTTTATCATTTGCCTAATGCCTACACTGCAAGCGTGTTCTACATTTAATCAAGAACTTTAAAAAACTGGAAAAACAAGAAATAGTGGAAATTGAAGCTATTGATAAAATTGAACATCAAGGAGTGACTATTCTTCTCACTGGGAAACTACAGTCAAAATTGGATTCTTTGGAAAAGTCTGTATCTAAGACTGCAGGCTTAGAAAATACTTTACATGTATGTATAAACTGTCGGGTAATTTTACGGCGAAATTTGAATGTAGAAGAAAGTTCAGTAAATGGAGCAATGGGAAAAGTTGTTGATTTTGTAAATTTTCAGAACAGAGATGGAATAGAATTTTTGAAGATAAAATTTGATCAGATTAACGTGGTGAGAGAAATTGGGCGTTGTGTTGTATGTTTTTTGCTTGTAAAAGACTTTTATGTTCGGAGAAAAAACTGTTTCCTTTGTCTTTAGCATATGCAGTAACTATTCATAAATCTCAAGGTTTAAGAATAGACAGTGCTTTTGTAAATATTGGAAGTACAGTGTTCAAAGACGGAATGGCATACGTTGCATTGTCTCGAGTAAGAACATTATCTGGTTTGTAATTGATTGATTTTGATAAGAAAAAGGTTAGTGCTGATGCAAATTGTGTAAGAGAGTACAATCGTTTAAGAAGACTTTGTACTCCTCATTTTGGTGAATATCCCATATATGAGAAACGTGTAGTTTGTCCAAAACGGAAATATGTCAAACATTCAAATGAGGTTCAAAAAAGAAAACCATTGAAGAGAATCATGAAGGTGTAAAGAAAATGAAAATGGAAACTGTTGATGAGATTGTAGGATACCAGTTGGAAAACAGTTCAGGTATCAACTGCTGTGCTAATGTGATTTTGAATGTTGTTTTTTATCTAGAAGAGTTTCATTGTGAAATTATGGCAAATCATGAAAAAAGGTTTTGTTCTTTATTAATTCGTGTATTTAAACAATTGGTAACTGACAGAAGTAAATTCCATACTGCTTCTGGTGTTCGACATCTTTTGGATATATGTACTGGTTCTTTGACATTTACTCTTAATGTACAAAAAGATGCACAAGAATTTCTAATGTTTATACTTGGAGTATTAGAAGATGAAGGAATACAGATTGAAAACTTATTTGGAGTAAGTTACAGATGGAATCTTAAATGTGAAGAGTGTTCATTTACTTCCAGCACTGAAATAGACACAGAACGATTCATATACTTGATGATACCAGATTGCAAATCAGTACCTTTTAGCAAATTAGTAAAAACAGCCAATCAGGATATGAAATGTTCGCATTGTAAGTCAGAGATGTTGTCTACATTACATATAGAAAAATCTGGAAAATATCTCATTTTAATGTTTCAACGTTGTAGAGCAAATGAAAGAAAATTGGAGACCAAAATAAAAATTTTTGTTGCAAGTCAAATATCTATTTCAGGAAGAAATTTTATAGCAGTGGCTAATATTTTCCATGATGGACCTACTACAACATCTGGACACTATACTGTGTATTTAAAATGTAATAAAGGATGGACACTTTGCAATGATGCCCACTTGCAATTCAAATCTAGGTTGCCTTTCGATTTACAAGATTCATATGTGATATTTTTGAAGCCAAAGTTTTGAATACATTATTCGGCCTATTGGGAAGATGTCAACACAAATTAACAAATTTATATTGGATTTTTTTTAAGTGAAAGTTTTGAATACATTATTCGGCCTATTGGGAAGATGTGAACAGAAAGTGGACAGGATTGAAACAATTACTATTTATAAAAAGTGTTTGAGTTATTATTTGTGGTAATTGATATTGCATTTGGAAAATTGTGTTTAAAAGCAATAGTTTATTTATTTGTTGTCTATATTGTACCAGATGTAAATGAGAGTATACATTTTAGCAAATGTACTTGAGAGTAATAAACGACTTTGGGGCCTATTAGGATGACGGGCGGACTTTCGTCCGCCCGCCACCCTAGCGGTACTGGGACCAGCCGCCAGTGGTGCGGCGGTCCCGCACAGGCGATTAGGATGCCACCGCCACCGTGGCGGTGGCATCCTCCATTCCCAGCATTGTGGCGGGCGGTGCACACAGCACCGCCCGCCACAATGCTGGGAACGCACTGTGTGCATTGGCATGCACAAGGTGGCAGGCACCGCGCGGTGCCTGCCACCTTGTGCATGCCAATGTTGGGGGGTACCATGGGTACACCCCAAGTGCAGCCCCCCACCCCCCAGGGGGCCCGCAACGGGTCCCCAAAGGCATTAACTGCATGCCTTTCCTTGGCGGAGTCTCCGCCATGGAAAGGCATGTGACCGCCATCATCCTAATATGGATTGCGGTGCCTGCAAGGCACCGCCACCATATTGCAGGCCTTTTCCGCCCGGTAGGCAATCGGGCGGATTGCCTACCGGCGGAAAACCAGCGGACGGTCTTTCCGTCCGCCTGGGTCCCCACCGCCATCGTAATATGGCGGGGGGAAATGTTAGGCGGGCGGTCAGAAATGGCGGGCGAATCGCCACCGCCATACGGGCGGCGGCGATCTGCCCGACATCATAATGACCCCCTTAATGTACAAGTTGGCCATAATTTAGAAACTGTAGATAGGTAAACATATAGGTACACATTTTGGAAATAATGCTTTGTGGTAATTTGTTTTTTTTTCACAATCTCGTTGATTGTTTTTTTCCCCGCTGTTGTATGATGATACTACATTGAAATCACTGTGTATAGTGAAGTTCAGTAGAATCTGAGAACAGCAAAAAAGGGAAACTGAAAATGTTATGTATTCTAAAAATATGTTGTCTTCTTAAAAGTGTAATATTTTAATTTCTGTAATACATCACAATATATTTAAAAAAAATCTTCTCCTTTACAGTAGGTAATGGTGAAGTTTGAAAAGTGTTTTATTACAGTTATGTATCTAAATTACTAGAAAAGGTAAGCACATATAACATAATTTGCATGATAACATTCATTTATGTATTATTTATTCCTAATAAAAATGATGTTGAATGTTTACACTATTTAAAAACTTTGAGATATCATCAGACAGGTACTATCCCTACACTTGTGCAATCAGACAGGCACTACACTTGCACTCATAAAATCATTCAGACACTACTATTGCACTCATCCATTCTCTCAAACACTACCTATGGACTCATCCATTCTCTCAAACACTACTCATGCACTCCTCCAATCACCCAGACACTACCCATGCACTCATCCATGTACTCAGGCTCTACTTATGCACTCATCCAATCACTCAGGCACTACTCATGAATGAATGAATGAATGAATGAATGAATGAATGAATGAATTGGCATTTATAGAGCGCATGGCTACCAGAAGGCCTCCCAGCGCTAGGAATAGAGCCAACCCAGATGACCGGCTTTAAACAACCGGGAACAAGAACGTTTTCAGTTGTCTACGAAAGGACATATAATCGTCCTCCAAGCGAATGTGATTTGGAAGGGCATTCCAGCTCTTGGAGGCTATATAGGAGAATTGTCTACCCCCACTCCTAGACCTATATATTCTGGGGACTCCCGCCAAACGTTTATTTCCAGAGCGCAAGGCTCTGCTAGGACAGTGCGGAGTAACAATGGACTGCAGAATAGGAGGACCCTTGGAGGCAAGAATCTTGTGAGTAATGCATAGGGACTTGAACTGGATCCTCTCCGCAACTGGAAGCCAGTGAAGTGCGGCAATAGATGCTCGTGCAGATTCTCTGTGGGGGGTCTGTAGGAGGAGTCTAGCTGCACAGTTCTGCACAGTCTGGAGCTTTTTTATCGTTGAACATGGGGAGCCCAGACCCATGCCCTCATCCATTCTCTCAAACACTACCCAAGCACTCATTTAATCACTCAGTTACTACCCATGTACTCCTCCAATCACGCAGACACTACCAATGCACTCATCCATGTACTCAGGCACTACTCATGTACTCCTCCAGTCACCCAGGCACTACCCATGCACTCATCCATGTACTCAGGCTCTACTTATGCACTCATCCAATCCCTCAGGCACTACCCATGCACTCATCCATTCTCTCAAACAGTAAGCATGCACTCATCCAATCACTTAGGCACAACCAATGTAGTCCTCCAATCACCCAGGAACTACTTATGCACTCATCCATGTACTCAGGCTCTACCCATGCACTCATCCAATCACTCAGGCACTACCCATGCTTTGATGCAATCACTTAGATAAAACTGTTGCACTCATCCATTCCCTCAAACAGTACCCATGCACTCATCCATGTACTCAGTCTCTACCCATGCACTCATCCATTCTCAAAAACACTACCCATGCACTCATCCAATCACTCAGGCACTACCCGTGTAGTCCTCCAATCACCCAGGCACTACTTATGCACTCATCCATGTACTCAGGCTCTACGTATGCACTCATTCAATCACTCAGACACTACCCATGCCCTCATCCATTCTCTCAAACACTACCCAAGCACTCATTTAATCACTCAGGTACTACCCATGTACTCCTCCAATCACGCAGACACTACCAATGCACTCATCCATGCACTCAGGCTCTACCCATGCACTCATCCATTCTCAAAAACACTACCCATGCACTCATCCAATCACTCAGGCACTACCCGTGTAGTCCTCCAATCACCCAGGCACTACTTATGCACTCATCCATGCACTCAGGCTCTACTCATGCACTCATCCAATCACTGAGGCACTGCTATTGTACTCATCCATTCCCTCAAACACTACCCATACACTCATCCAATCACTCAGGCACTACTCATGCACTCCTCCAGTCACCCAGGCACTACCCATGCACTCATCCATGTACTTAGCCTCTACTTATGCACTCATCCAATCACTCAGGCACTACCCATGCACTCATCCATTCTCTCAATCAGTAAGCATGCACTCATCCAATCACTTAGGCACAACCGATGTAGTCCTCCAATCACCCAGGCACTACTTATGCACTCATCCATGTACTCAGGCTCTACCCACGCACTCATCCAATCACTCAGGCACTACCCATGCTTTGTTGCAATCACTTAGATAAAACTGTTGCACTCATCCATTCCCTCAAACAGTACCCATGCACTCATCCATGCACTCAGGCTGTACCCATGGACTGTTCCATGCATCCAGGCACTACCCATGAACTCATGCAATCACTCCGGCACTACTGCTGCACTCATGCATTCCCTCAAACACTACCTATGAACTCATCAATACAGTCAGGCACTACCCATTCACTGCTCCAATCACCCAGGCCCTACCCCTGTACTCATACAATCATCCAAACATGCACTCCTCCAATCATTCAGGCACTTGTATTGCACTCATTCATTCCCTCAAACACTATGCATGCACTCATCCATGTACTCAGGCACTACCCCTGCAGTCATGCAATCACTCAGGCACTACCTATGCACTCCTCTAATCACCCATTCACTACCTTTGCACTCATACAATCACTCAGACACTAGCTATTCACTCCTCGAATCACCCAGGCACTACCCATGCACTCATGCAATCAGCCAGGCACTACTAATGGACTGCTTCAATCACTCAGGCACTTGTATTGCACTCATGCATTCCCTCAAACACTATGCATGTACTCATCCATGTACTCAGGCACTACCCCTGCACTCATGCAATCACTCAGGCACTACCTATGCATGCCCCTAATCATCCAGTCCCTACCCTTGCACTCATGCAATTACTCAGATACTACCTATATACTCCTCGAATCATCCAGGCACTACTCATGCACTCATGCAATTAGCCAAGAACTATTCATGCACTCCTTTAATCACTTAGGCACTTGTATTGAACTCATCCTTTGCCTCAAATACTATCCATGCACTCATCCAAGCACTCAGGCACTAGCCCTGCACTCATGCAATCACTCAGGCACTACCCATGCATTACTTCAATTACCCAGGCACTACCCATGCACTCACCCATGCACTCAGGCACTACCCAAGCACTCCTCCAATCATCCAGGCATTACTCTTGCACTCATGCAATCACCCAGGCACTTCTGTTGTACTCATCCATTCCCTCAAACACTACCTATGCACTCATCTCATGCACTCATGCAATTGGCCAACAACTATTCATGCACTCCTTCAATCACTTAGGCACTTGTATTGTACTCATCCATTCCCTCAAATACTACCCATGCACTCATCCATGCACTCAGGCACTACCCCTGCACTCATGCAATCACTCAGGCACTACCCATGCATTCCTTCAATTACCCAGGCACTAACCATACACTCATCCATGCATTCAGGCACTACCCAAGCACTCTTCCAATCATCCAGGCATTACTCTTGCACTCATGCAATCACCCAGGCACGTCTGGTGCACTCATCTATTCCCTCAAACACTACCTATGCACTCCTCCATGCACTTAAGCTCTACCCATGGACTGCTCCATGAACCCAGGCACTACCAATAAACTCATGCAATCACTCAGGCACTTCTGTTGCACTAATGCATTCTCTCAAACACTAGCTATGCACTCATCCATACACTCAGGCACTACCCATGCACTGCTGCAATCATCTAGGCACTAGCTCTGTACTCCTGCAATCAGGCAGACACCACCCATGCACTCATGCTATCATTTAGACACTACTGTTGCAGTCATCCATTCCTTCAAACACTACCCATGTACTCATCCATGCAATGAGTCTCTACCCAAGCACTGTTCTATGCACCCAGGCACTACCCATGCTCTGATGCAATCACTCAGATAAAACTGTTGCACTCATCCATTCTCTCAAACAGTACCCATGCACTCATCCATGCACTCAGGCTGTACCCATGGACTGCTCCATGCACCCAGACACTACCCATGCACTCATGCAATCACTCAGGTACTACTGCTGCACTCATGCATTCCCTCAAACACTACCTATGAACTCATCGATACACTCAGGCACTACCCATTCACTGCTCCAATCACCCAGGCACTACCCCTGTACTCATACAATCATCCAAACACTACTCATGCACTCCTCCAATCATTCAGGCACTTGTATTGCACTCATTCATTTCCTTAAACACTATGCATGCACTCATCCATGTACTCAGGCACTACCCCTGCAGTCATGCAATAACTCAGGCACTACCTATGCACTCCTCTAATCACCCAGTCACTACCTTTGCACTCATACAATCACTCAGACACTAGCTATGCACTCCTCAAATCACCCAGGCACTATCCATGCACCCATGCAATCAGCCAGGCACTACTCATGCACTCCTTCAATCACTCAGGCACTTGTATTGCACTTATGCATTCCCTCAAACACTATGCATGTACTCATCCATGTACTCAGGCACTACCCCTTCACTCATGCAATCACTCAGGCACTACCTATGCACTCCTCTAATCATCCAGTCACTACACTTGCACTCATGCAATTACTCAGATACTACCTATAAACTCCTTGAATCACCCAGGCACTACTCATGCACTCATGCAATTAGCCAAGAACTATTCATGCACTCCTTTAATCACTTAGGCACTTGTATTGAACTCATCCTTTGCCTCAAATACTACCCATGCACTCATCCAAGCACTCAGGCACTACCCCTGCACTCATGCAATCACTCAGGCACTACCAATGCATTACTTCAATTACCCAGGCACTACCCATGCACTCACCCATGCACTCAGGCACTACCCAAGCACTCCTCCAATCATCCAGGCATTACTCTTGCACTCATGCAATCACCCAGGCACTTCTGTTGTACTCATCCATTCCCTCAAACACTACCTATGCACTCATCCATGCACTCAAGCTCTACCCATGGACTGCTCCATGCACCCAGGAACTACCCATGAACTCATGCAATCACTTAGGCACTACTGTTGCACTAATGCATTCCCTCAAACACTACCTATGCACTCATCCATACACTCAGACACTACCCATGCACTGCTGCAATCATCTAGGCACTACCTCTTTACTCCTGCAATCAGGCAGACACTACCCATGCACTCATGCTATCATTTAGACACTACTGTTGCAGTCATCCATTCTTTCAAACACTACCCATGTACTCATCCATGTACTCAGGCTCTACCCAAGCACTGTTCCATGCACCCAGGAACTACCCATGCTCTGATGCAATCACTTAGATAAAACTGTTGCACTCATCCATTCTCTCAAACAGTACCCATACACTCATCCATGCACTCAGGCTGTAGCCATGGACTGCTCCATGCACCCAGACACTACCCATGCACTCATGCAATCACTCAGGTACTACTGCTGCACTCATGCATTCCCTCAAACACTACCTATGAACTCATCAATACACTCAGGCACTACCCATTTACTGCTCCAATCACCCAGGCACTACCCCTGTACTCATACAATCATCCAAACACTACTCATGCACTTCTCCAATCATTCAGGCACTTGTATTGTACCAATTCATTCCCTCAAACACTATGCATGCACTCATCCATGTAATCAGGCACTACCCCTGCAGTCATGCAATCACTCAGGCACTACCAATGCACTCCTCTAATCACCCAGGCACTACCCATGCACTCATGCAATCAGCCAGGCACTACTCATGCACTCAGGCACTATGGGTTTACGAACATTTATTCACGAGTTGTTCTCTCCTTGGTGGTATTCAAACACAGCCCTGATGCACATTTTCTCACATTATAACTCACACACTATTTAGAACTACATAAATACCTACTCACACACATTGTTATAGGCATTATTATGTACATTGATAATGTGGATCTTTTCCACAATGTTAGAACCTATCTGTATTTGTGGGGTCTCGCCCCAATTCATTGATGTTCTTAATAATTGTTCCTCCGGAGAAGCTACTTTCCCCATGAGTACTTTTTATCTGATCCTCGAGAAAGCACTCTTTTGCACAATTTGCAAGTGACTTTTCTGGCTTTCACCTTTTTTTCGCCCTCTGGCACTGTAAAAAAAAGCCCAAACTACACTCTCCTTTCTTTTTTTTACAGGCTCCTTCACATCGTCAAGCTCTTCCAGGAGATCTTCCTCAGGATGACTGGATGCCATAATGAAGAAAAAAAGTCAAAGCACACCAAAAAAAGCAATTACAACAGCTTACAATAAACCGGTCTTGTCAGGTAGACACACCCAAAATACGAGAAATAAAATAGGTGTTAGATCCTCCGTCTAACAGAATGAAAAGGTTTTAAACCAATCAAAAGCTTTCTTTCCAGGTCACATGGAGTCGCGTAGGGTGCGCGCACCCGTCTCGTACCCGTAAAATTTCATATACATAATTGCAAAGTATAAATTGGTGTTTATAAAATATTTTGAAAAGTATATTAGTGAAAGTGTTTAAGCAAAACTGATATTTAAAGTTTGTACAGTGATATTTCACACTTTTAAAATAACGCCAGAGTCGCGATCCCTGCGCGATCCCGGAAATACGTGCCGGCAAGGTTTGCGCATTCTACGCGCATACGTCGCGCACTCGTAAAATCTCGTACAGCTAATTCTAAAGTATAAATTCCTGTTTATAAATTGTTTTCTAAAGTATATTAGTGAAAGTCTTTAAGCAAAACTGATATTTAAAATTTCTACAGTGATATTTCATACTTTTGAAATTATGCCGGAGTCGCGATCCCGGAAATACGCGGCAGCAGGGTTTGCGCACCCTGAATCTGCGCACCCATCGTGTAGGTTCGCGTAGGGTGCGCGACTTCTTTAAAAAAAAATTAAGTTATCATAACAATACAATAAAACAACTTTCACAGTATTAAAAGCATTATTTCAAATAAATATAAATTTTAATCGTTCAAATAAATAACAGAATACATTTTTAGTAGTCTATGATATATATATTTTAAAAGAGTGATTATAATTATTGAAGAAGATTTTAGAAAAACTATTAATAATTTTAAAGAGAAAAAATCAAAAAAATACTTCCAAACATTTTTTAATAAAAGGAATTCTATAAAACACTTAGAAATACTGTAATAAAGCAAAGATTACAGTAATTTTATACTTAAGATTTAGCATTTAAAAAACCTTAGAAATTCACTGAAAAAACCATAGTTTCAAGGATGTTATAGTTAGGAATTCGCATTTGAAATTCACTGAAAAAACCATAGGTTTCAGGGACGTTATAGTTAGGAATTAGCATTTAAAAACCTTTGAAATTCACTGAAAAAAACAGAGGTTTCAGAGACTTTATAGTTAGGTTGACATTTCACTTGTACAAAACCAGAGAAATTCGGCCGTTATAGTTAGCTGAGCTAACTATAGCTCACGCCCCCGAAATGCACTGCTGATGGTGTCACATATTACTTCACTCATGACATGGTCAGTGATATCACTGATGACATCTCAAATGACATCACTGATGACATCACTGATAACAACATCCACGTGTTCATCTGATGCACCTCCTCACATCCTAATATACCCTTTCATACACCCACTCTAAATACTGACTACCAATCTCGAAACCATAGACACATCAATACCAGTTAGTACATACCTACCCACTGATTCATAGGTCTACACACACATCCACTCACTAACCCATACAGTCACTCATACACACAGTCACTCATCAATACAGCCACTGATATATCTACTCATACGCCCATACAGACACTCACACACCGCCACTCACCCATAGATTACTCAAACATCTAGTCAGTCACCCAAAGAATCAATCACACTGCAATGTACTCACCTATACAGTTATACACACACACCACCTCACTTATTCATACAGATAGTACCATATACTTACTCTCTTCTACAATCACTGACATAAGCACACACTCATCCATGCAGCCACTGTCACAATCACTCACTCTCATATTTAGTCACTTATATACTCCAACACTCACATATACTGCCTTTCACATATGTAGTTACTTACACATATACCACTGAGATATCCATTCACTCACCAACACAGCCATACACATACTCACTCACCCATACAGCCCCTCACAGATACACTCATAAACCAGTAAACCCACTGAATCACCCACTCACACATCCATGCAGGGAGTCACACACACCCCCACACACCCACACATACACTCAGGCACCCATACAGGTAATCAGACAACCAATCATTAACCTATATAGACACTCGTGTAGCTACTCACCAACCCATGCAGCCACTTACACACCAACAGACAGACTGATACAGACATTCACAAAGATTAGTCATTCACCCATGCATTCACTAAGACACGTCCACTCACTTATACAGTCAGTCACGCACCCACTAAATCATCCATTCAGACACTCATTCACCCACTCATTCTTCAATAAACCTTGGCGTGTATCTATATAACATTCTTAAACTTTTTAGAAACACTCAGTCACTGGATGATGTCATCAGTAATGTCATCAGTGATGTCATCAGTGATATCATGTGAGATGTCATCAGTGATGTCATCAGTGATGTCACTGACCATGTCATGAGTGATGTAATATGTGACGTCATCAGCAGTGCATTTCAGGGGCACGAGTTATAGTTAGCTAACTATAACGGCCGAATTTCTCTGTTTTTTTACAAGCAAAATGTCAACTTAACTATAATGTCTCTGAAACCTGTGGTTTTTTCAGTAATTTGCAAAGGTTTTTTAAATGCTAATTCCTAACTATAACGTCCCTAAAACCTATACCCGAGCCTCTTGCGGACGGCGTTCTCGCGGCGGGGTGGCGAGGCCCTATCGATCCCAAACAAAGCTGTTTCCGACTTTCAAAACAACATGCTGCGGACTCACAACTGTTGCAAAGCGTGTTTAATAGTGGCACAACAACTCTACGCATTTCGGAGCCGAAGCTCCTTGCTCACTATATATATATAGATTTCACACTCAGATTCGGGGCAGACAAAAAAACAGGTGAACACTCCAGTAGACATTGCAGATTAAAAGTGTCTCTTTATTTCGAAGAACGGACCACATCACTCCTCCTCTGACACGTCTCGGCTGTAGACAGTCTTTGTCAAGGTAAACAAGCCCCACCACCCATCAACATTAAATGCCAGCATAGCTGTAGACACTAAAGAAATACTATGCATACCTCGCGTTCCCATCATTTTTAAATGTTAAACAATAATTACTTCAGCTCCACACCTAAATGTTTTAAAGTGCTAAAAAGAAAACATAAATACATATATACAATTCCATAAAATTTCAGATCATGATCAAAACTTTATCATAAACAGAATTTCATTAACATTGTAAAAATTCTCAAAGGTTTAGGGCTTTCTGATTCAGCTAGAGGTGAGAGTTAAAATATTTGCTCTATTCTTCACAGCTTCATGAGGTGATTAAGTGTGATAACACAATTCATCACGCCACAAAATAAATACATATTATATATAATTATAAAATAAAATAAAATATATAATAAATATATAAATAATTCTAAAATGGCTTGGAATCTCTGGCCAGTGCCCCTATCCTCTTTTCATACTTATAGATTCCCAATTCTTTGATTCCATATTATGTATCTATATATAATATAGGCACAGATACTATTATAGGGGGGGAAGAAAAGCAGTTGCTCTATTGGAAACCCCGGTGTTAATCATCAATACGTCTCATGATAATAGAGACATCAACTGTACTCTTCTCAAAGGGAAACAGTAAATGTGGAAGGAAGTAGTAATACCTGTGATGTGACTCCTGAAAATAATTTTATATAGGGTATGATAGAATGTTACTATCCCACATGAACCTCCAACTCCTTATCCCTGTTTAACCCAAACAGGAATTTGGTGTGTAGATCCACAATGTACCATGACTCTAGCTGTCTCAAACATTTCACTCTATTACCACCTTGCATATTCTTCTCTACTCGATCAATAGCAACAAAATGCAAGTTTAAATATATCACTGTGATGCTGTTATGAGAAGTGTCTAGCCACCGGATACTTAAAATCCAAATTCCTCACAGCTCGTTCATGTTCAACCAAGCGATTCCTCAAGGGAAAGATGGTACTTCCCACATACATGAGGGAACAAGGGCATTGCAAGACATAGACACAAACATCTGAAGCACAGTTCAAAATTTTGTAATCTCTCTATTGTGGCCACTTTTAGTTGTAAAACCCGATGTGTTCAGTACATTTCTGCAGGGTTTGTAGTGGCTAAATCTAAAAAATCCCTGGGTCTTGCTAACCACGTAGTGGGAGTGCAATTGCTAGTAGGGTAACTCCATGTAAGATGTTCCCCAAAGGTTCTCCCCTTCCTGTATATTATAGAGGGTTTAGATGTCAAATCCATGTCTATTACTGTATCCTTTCTTAAAATAGCCCACTGCTTGTCCATCAAATGTCTCATCCTATTTGAACAGGAATTAAAGGTCATAATAAACCATATATTCTGTTTCTATGTATTTATGTTCTCATTTGGATATAAGAGCTGATTTCTTGTCAGGGAAGCAGCCTTCTTCTCTGCTACACTTAATACCTTTGATGTGTAACATCGCTTCCGGAATCTTTGCTTCATATCAATGGATTATCTCCTGTACTCCGTGTGCATGCTACAGACCCTCTTGAGTCTCAACAACTCCCCATAGGGGATACTATTGATCAAGTTCTGGGGGTGATGACTGTTAAAATGCTAAATGCTATCACCAGCAGTTTCCATAAGTTAAATGGAAGTATTTACCATACCATTATCAACCCATAGTCTCATATCAAGGAAAACAATTTGTTTAGAACTCATGGTGGTGGTGAATCTCAAATTAAAAGGATTATCATTTAACCTGTCCACAAACACACATGCCTCTTCTTTGGGACAATTCCACAATAGGAATAGATCGCCAATGCATTGAGTCCATATTAATACATGGTGCATGTACTCCTGATTCTCCTCCCCCCGGCCACCTGCTCTACTCACCAGTCCATCATGAGATTCGCGAAGATGGGGGCGAAGCAAGTTCCGATCTTTGTCTGTAATATACCCCTCATGTAAGAAAATATTCTCCTTTAAACAATATTGTATCATGCTTAAAACCACCTTGTTGTGCTCTCGTAAACTAACTGATCGTCTCTCACACATGCCTGAATTCCAAATTGGTCATCAATACATGTAAACAAGAGTGTAACATCCATTGTTATCATTAAAAAGGATTCCTGCTACTCCACATTGTGTATTTTAGTGAGGAAATCTGCACTATTCCTGCAATATGAAGGTAATGTTTTAATGAATGGAGCGAGAAAGAAAGCAACATAAATGGCTGTGTTCTCCAGAAACTTTGATTTGAAGAGACAATCGGTCTCCCAGGGGGATTTTGTATACTTTTGTGTACTTTTGGCAACATATAAAATGATGGTATCCTTGGACGATCAGTTTTCATAAAATTGCATTCATCATCATCCAACAGCCCCCAATCCGACCACTCTAACACATATTCTTGATATTGTCTCACAGCAGACTTATGTATGTCAAGAAAAATAACCTTATAGCATTCAAATTTACTCAATCGCCACATCATCTCTCTTTCATACTTTACCACATCCATAACAATCACATTTCCCACTTTATCAGAGGGCTGAATAACCTTAGGAGGGTCGGATTCTAACGCGGTTAGGGCTGCTTGCTGAGATGGGGTTAAATTATCTGTGTTATTCCTTGCTCTACTTCTCAAAAATACCAATTCTTTTACCATGATGTCATGAAAGACATACATATTATCAGGTGGGAAGGAAGGTATCATTCAAGATTTGAGTCTAAAATCACTGTTACTAGGTGTATTTATATCAATCCCTAAGGTGTTGGTTACTTCATCCAGATCCACATTTGGATCTTCGAAATCCCCCTCTCTGTGTAGAGCTTCTAAGGCCATTAGCCCTTGTACATCACCAATTTGAATATCGCATAATAAGACATCAGGTCCCAATACATTTGTTTTACATTTAGACATTTTATGTATTTTATGCAATTTTAGCTTCCTGATAAACAGGTACAAATCAATTATAGTTTGAGTGTAATTCAATTTGTGGTCAGACAGTACTACAATAATAATTAAAGCAAAGACACTTCTTCATTAGTTAAGTCCATGCTTGACAAGTTCATAACTGTCAGCTTGGTGCTTAGTTCTTTTTGTTGTTCCGGCGCGTCATTCTCCCCATCTGCAGGGTTGCGCCACCTGCATATCCTGGTTCTGTGCCTTTGTTTTCACCTCTTCCTCGCCTCTTCTACCTTCTTTCGGTGGGGGGTCTGTCCTTCTGAGGTTTGTCGGCCTGACGCATTAATCGGCATTCATTTAGAAAATATGAAAGTTCTCCCATTCTTTCCATTGTTGGATCTTCATTGTCTGTACTCACATTTGAGCTTGATCCTGATGAAATGATATCTTGCTTTTTCTGCATGTCTTCTTATCTCATTTCCTTCCTGTAAATATCATACTTTTTCATGAATGTTAGGATTCTGCCGTCCGCTATATCCACTTTGATACAATCAATATAATAAGCAGCCCACTCCTGGTGTGGCATGAGGAAGAAGCTTTTTAAGCCAGCTAGAACACGCTACACCCAATGCTTTTCAGCTTGCAACTTTCTCACAGATGATAAACATACCATATTTAACTGTGCTGTGGATCCTGTTTACTGGGCTCATCTCGTCATCTCACTTACTGTAGTTGTACCACCGCCACCAGGGCCAAAATGGCATTGGACTGACTTGAGAGTCTTTCTATCTGGAATATTAGATAGATAAATAGATAGATAGATAGATAGATAGATAGATAGATAGATAGATAGATAGATAGATAGATAGATAGATAGATAGATAGATAGATAAATAGATAGATATGTATATGAATTCAACCCATAACTCTTAACAGATTTTAAGTGATAGTAAATACAAAAATAAATGTTTTTGCAGTTGGGATTTTTTAAACTATTCTCTATGAAATATTATTTACCAATAAAAACATATATTTAAATTGATTACTTACTTAATACACATAAAGTTTAGTTAGTTAATTTGTTGTAACATTATCTTTTAGTAGTTATATGTTGCTGACAAATATTTTATGTTATTTCACACTTACATTTTATATTAAACTATTTTTAATAATACCTTCAAAAAATAATAGACTTTCATAATTTTTCCTATACTTCTCCATTAGGAGTTCTCCACCACTGGGTAGAGATCTCCACCTTTGTGTGAAATGTTACTTGTAGTAACTTTACACTCTTAGGGCCAAACTCACAAAGGTAAACTTAAACTTGAAGTCTAAGTTTAGACCTTAAATCTAATGACCCAATCACAAAAGAAAACTGAGAGCTCGATTCACAAAGAGCCTCCACAATCGTGGCAGAGTCTCAACACTGGTGGCAAAATCTTCGCAATGAGAAATGCTCTGTGGCAATTCCACCCGAATGCTGAGACTTCAGGTCCTATTTTACATGTGTGAATCTGGCCCTAGACTTCAGGTCTAAATGTAGACTGCAGGTCAACTTTTACCTTTGTTAATTGGGCCCAATAATTCTCTCATAGATATTTCGACCTTTTTACCTGAGTGTGTGAAGACATGCAAGTCTACGCTTAAGAGTAAATACACTTGGAAATGGTGAAGAGCAGAAAAAGAGTAGATGTACACCTAAGTGGAGTAGTAGATTTACAAGTGAGTAAATTCTGAAATCTAAGGGAAATATTTATCACAAAGTCATGCAACAAGCCACCTTTCTGTAGTGCATGATGGGGAAAGGGCAGAAATGTGCCATATTTAACATAATACAGCGCATTCCTGTCTTTTCCCAGAACTGGTGCACAATTTGCTGCCAAGCGCAAACGCAGGCACCCTTGTACCATGGTGCAAGGTTGCCTGTGTTGTAAGCAGGATTGTTTCTGCGCAGGAAGGGGCACATTCCTGCACAAAAACATTTCCCCTGAGGCATTTTTCTCTTTCTATGTGTGCTGTAGAATGCAGCACACATAGAAAGAGGACTAAACGAGGAGAAATACAGATATTTCGCCTTGTTTTGCCTCCCCTGGGAATATGGAGCATTTTGTCGCATTCCCAGGTCTACCACTAATGGTATATCTGGGAATGCGCCAAAATCCATGGGTGGGCGCGTGGGAACACCCACGCTCCTCCCAAGGAATGCCTATCTGGGGCAGAGTAACACAATGCAGGGCCATGCAAGGGTTTTTTTCCATGGCTTGATAAATCTAATTTATGAGTTGTGTCGCTCTTGCACCCTGTTGCGTGGTACAAGGGCGACACAACGCATTGATAAATATGGCCCTAAATTTTCCTTTGAATCAGGCCCGTAGCCTGCATCATTTCACCAGGTTTTGCCGGGTTTCAATTCTGCATGCAAGAACTCCCTGAATTCGTAGTTATCTACAAAGTTAAATCCCGATTCGCGCACAGAAATGAGTTTTTACCCGAAATGAGATTTGCAGGTAAATTACAAAGAAGACCTAAAATTTGTGCCGTTTTCTGCTTCCTCAGTAACAACAGTTCAGAATAAGAAACGCGCTTCCCTAAAACTTGTCTTTATAATTTACAAAAATATGTTCTCATTTGCTATCATTGTAAAGACAATGCAGATTTAAAATTGCAACACCTACGTCTACACATTTTCTGCTACAACACTGCTGTGTACAAATCTATGCTAGAGAATTCAATAGACTTATGCTGACCACTGTAACAAAAATAAGGTTAAGACTAAAATAACAATTCCGTGCTAAAGAACGAAAGGACAGCCAACCCAGCATGAATTAAGCAATGTAGTGTTTTTTTGTGGCGAAGAATTTTTTTTTTATTTGCTGAATTTTCTGAAATGTTTCAGCTTCATATAAGCTCCAGCATACAACGCACTCCTCTCGATTCAATAATGCAACCACCCTTCAGTTCAAAGTCAAGGATCAACAATTTTGGAGAAACAATTCAAATCGGAATGATGTTACTTGCATTAAGCATGACATCCTTCCCCAAGGACGTTGGGATGGGTAGATTTCAAGGCTGAGAATAGCAAAAACAGCAGGTACCATTTTTACTTGCACGTTGGATCTTGGGAAAAGGCAAGTGGTGTTCATTAAAATATGTAAGGAGATGGACTCCGAAGAGCACATTTCTGCAGAGCAGGAGTTTAATTGTACCGCGACTTTCCTTTGCATGAAAGAGTAAATGCATATTTAAGTAGCTTGTGACAGACACGTTTAGAAGTAATGATATATAGTCTCATAGGAAATGCAGAATGCTGATTCTCGAATAATTAGAAACAATGGTAAAAGTTTCTGTCTCTGACATAAACAGATCATCAGCTGTAAGGGGATTGAAACGCAAAGCAGGCAGATGAAGTTAGCATAAAACTCTAAAAAAACCTCAAAAGCATGGCCGAAATAGAACCATGCGCCACTGTGGCAGTATTTTACATGGAACTATGCAAAACGTACGCCTTTAACAACCGCATTGATGTTGCACAAGGCTTGTCTTAGTATCTCAGACGTTTTCTGTCGTTCAGTACTAAGAACTAAGGGGCATATTATCAACGGCCAGCGATAATTATCGCTGGCCGTGCTTAGCGATAGATTTCTTATCGCTGGCTATCTCCGGAAATGATCGCCCTGGTAGCGCGTTATTAACAACACGCTTCTCCAGGGCGATAAAAATTCCAGAGATAGCGAGGTTATCGCCGTTTGCAGGAACATCGCTGGTTTTCCAGCGATGTTCCCAGCAAAACGGCGATAACCTTGCTGATACGACCCTGTGGTCGTATCAGCACAATCCACCCCTATGTTAGGGATGGCTAAGTCGGGATAATAGCAGACGTTAGATTTTGGCGAAACGGCCGTTTTCGCCAAAATCTAACGTCTGCTATCATCCTGTGGGCTGCCTTGTAAATATCGCGATGTGCACATCGGCGATATTTACAACGTAGCCCATCTGGGGTACGCCTAGTAACGCCCACCTTGCATCTCATTAGAGATGCAGGATGGGCGTTGGGGAAAGAGCGATAGTGCAGGGATTCACGCGATAGCGTGACCTTGCTGATTAGGCGATAGAATTATCGCCGCTTTCCGTCCGAAAACGGACGCTAAAGCGGCGATAATTGACTATCGCCTGGTTGTTAATATGCCCCTAACAGTTTATTTCTTTACACGCTAACTCCACCATGCGAGATTCTCTAACACAATAACTGCAGAAAAGCAATATGTCGGTATCAGTGTCAGCAGCTGGAAAAGCATTACGCAGGGACAACATACAGATATGATATGGTCAGCATCTCCTTAGACTCTATAATAAATAATATGGTAATGATTCTGGGAAGCGTTAAATAGCCACTCATAGGATGCATTATCATTTATATGGCTGGCAAAAAAATCCTGCAATGGACTTCCACAGTCTTACAGTGACTACAAGTCTAGTCATCAGTAGAAGTGATTGATGCTGGTTAGGGTAATGAGCTGTGCATTTCTTATTCAGTATTCTCATTATTGCTTCCACTGACAGAGGGGACAGTGCTGAACATCTGTATTTATATTCACTTTAATGTATGTAGACTACGAGCTGTGACGCTTCTCCTCACAAGGCATACATTTGTGCCACTTATCAATCTGCATTTGGCAAGTTCATCTGGTGGTTAATGAATGCAACAATGGCTTTGTTGTCATAATTAGACGGCAATTAACTACTTGAATACTAACAAGGTGAGGAAAGCTAAGATGAATCATTGTTTACTGCTTACTTGTAGACACTCCAGCGATGCCAGGGTTATCACAAACAACATCACAATAGGGCTGAAATCAGGGAAGGTGAGAGCTAAGGCCAGAACATACCACATAAACACTTCCTGTGCATGCCACAGAGGGGCACAATCAGACACTGTGGACTGTAATGGGGGAAATTAGGGCAAAATATAACGTCAGCATGATGGTAGCCTTAAAAGTTGGGGAAATGAACACAAACTGCACAGTGTCTATAAGCATTTCAACAGCTTAACAAGGATTGCCTTAATTAAGATAATGTACAATGGCAGATAATTGATATGTCAAGTACAGGAATATGAGAAATTGCGGTCCAAGGGCCTTATTGATGAGCCCCTGCGTCACTTTTGCGCCGCCGTTGCGTCACTTTTTGTGACGCAGTGGCGGTGTAAATAATGCGCCATGTTGTGCAATATTTACAAAGTGATGCATCTAGACAGATGCGTCACTTCGTAAACCCCTGCACTACATTATACCTGCGTCAGGTATAATGAATGCAGGGTGGGCGTCCCCCGCAAGAAAAGGTTGTAGGAGTGGCGCAGTGAAATCTATAAAATTTCACTGCGCCACTTCTAGGGCGCCAATGCGTCAAAACCTTACGCCTGCCTCATGGCAGGCATAGGGGGGGCGCAGGCCCTTTCACATGGGGCTTGCCCCAAGTGAAGGAAACCCATTGCTGGAGTTGCGTCTGTTTTCAGACACACCCCAGCAATGCGCTACTTTTGCGCCGAGAGATACGTCAGTAATACTGACGTATCTGTCATTCCTTGCGACATGATGCATCATACAGTAAATATGAAGCATCCATCATGTCGCAAGGAGGGCGCACTGAGAAGTGTCCCTATGCTGCTTTCACGCAGCGATGCGACACTCCTCATAAATGAGGCCCCAAGTATTATTTACAGGTGCAGTTACATTTCGGGGGCCTCTCTGGTGTTGGAGTGCTAAAGTGCCTGCCAGCTGCTGATCTGGTGTAGAAGGTGCTGCCTTTGTACAGTCCTTTGTCAGTTTCTAGTTGTTGCCCATATTCCAGGTAGTTCTCTACCCAGGGAATCATCACTGTATTGTTCAGGTGACTGTAAAAGTACTCTTTTCTGCATACCTCTCTATTCAGGTGCTTCTTTAGACAGATAGATTGACTATATTGTAATCAACATGTATGCCAATGTTTGTTGATATCATAGTGGGAGGATTTCTGCACAATTATGCTGGTGACAAGGTTTTCCTGATAATGTGTCCGGATGCAGCTCAATACTTAAGCACACACTGTGCGACACGCCAAGTGCGTCCGTATTAAGGGTAATTGACAGACAGTGCTGTATTTTAAGGTCAATTGCTCTTATGTTTTCTTTTGTTGTGCACTATTTTGCTATTTAATATGTTTGGAAGCATTTTAGTACTTTCTTATTCAGGCCTGCAGTCCTTATTTTTTCATTTCTGCACACCACTTTTTAAAGGGGAACAGTTGGAACACCGCAGTCTTAACCACAGGTGTTCCGACTATGCAAGCGCAACCACGCTTGCCTTAACCATGCATATGCCTAACCCGCTCATATGCGCGGTTAAAGCAGTGCGCGGTCTAGCTGCTGCAGGGTCGGAAGACATTGAAGGCAGAAGCAGGAAGACGTCGTGGTGAGGAGAATGGGTCTGGGGAGGGTCGGAGTAGGTTTCAGGGCAGTGGAAGGGGTTAGGGTAGTTTAAGGGACAACGCGAGGGTGGGGGGTGGGGTAGTGTAATTAAAGATGCAGGGTTTTAAGCTTTAGGGCAGTGGGAGGGGAACAGGTAGTCAGGGTAGTTTTTAGGGCTGGGGGTTGGGGTAGATTTCAGGGCAGTGGAAGGGGTTGAGGTAGTTAAAGAGACAGCCCGGGATGGGGGTTGGGTTAGTGTAAGTAAAGGGGCAGGGTTTTAGGCTTTAGGGCAGTGGGAGGGAAATGAGTAGTCAGGGTAGCTTTTAGGGCCGGGGGGTCGGGGTAGGTTTCGGGGAGTGGAAGGGGTTTTGGCCTGACGGCAGGGGAGGGGAATAGGTAGAGTCAGCACAGAGGGTGGGTGGTTGGGGCAGTGGAAGGGGTTGGGGTAGTTTAAGGGACAGTGTGGGATGGGGGAGTGTAAGTAAAGTGGTAGGGTTTTAGGACTTAGGGCAGTGAGAGGGGATTGGGCAGCCGGGTGGTTTTTAGGACTGGGGGTAGATTTCAGGACAGTGGTTGGGGTTGGGGTACTTTAAGGAACAGCGTGGGGGGGTTGGGTAGTGTAAGTAAAGGGGCAGGGTTTTAGGCTTTAGGTAAGTGGGAGGGGAATGGGTAGTCAGGTAGCTTTTAGGGCTGGGGGGTCGGTGTAGATTTCAGGGCAGGGGAAGGGGTTTTAGGCCTTAGGGCAGAGGGAGGGGAATGGGTAGAGTGAGCACAGAGGGTGGGGGGTTCGGGTAGTGTTAGTAAAGGGGAAGGTTTTAGGAACAGCTCTGGGGTGGGGGGCAGTCGGGAGTTGTGGGGGCTTAGGGTTAGTGTCAACCTTAGCCACACATACCCCTTTACCATTCATGCCTATACCATGAAATTGCGTGGTAAAGGAATGTGTGGCTAAGAAGCATTCGTGGTTTTAGCTGCGTGGTAGAGGCACGCATGGTTTAACCATGCATGCTTCTATCATACAACCCTTTTTAAATATAACACTCTGCTCCTTTAGACTTTTCCACTATCTTGTTGGGATCTTGCTCCTCACCTCATATGTATGACCTGTTATATCTACACTTTTGTGTTTTTCCTAAAAGCACAGTTATTTCTTGCTCTCTGATCTGAATACATCTTGGGGGCCATATTTTCTAATGTTTCACTCAACCCAGGGCAGCAAGCAAAGTTGCTGCACCCCTTTGTGGGAAACAGAGAGGGCAGAAATGCACAACATCTACTAGGATATGGTGCACATCTGCTCCCTCCTAGCAATGGAGCACTGTGTGCTGCATAGTGCCAATGCAAACACCCTTGCTGGAAGGGTGCTTGAGCTACAGCCAGGATTGTTTTTGTGCAGGAAAGTATGCCTTCTTTCACAAAACAATACTTTGAAGCAGTTCCTCTTTCCATGTGTGCTGCAGAATCCAACTATCCATGAGCATGGGTAGGCTGCAGATAGGAACTTAGTTGCCTATGTTCTGAGGTTGGCATTGGCACACCCAAAGCACTCAATAGGCAAGAACATCTCACTAAGTCTGCGTGGTCAGCATGTCACACCTTCTGTTTGCCTTTTTGTAGCTGTGCCATGCAAGCTAAGATCACTGACTCACAGAACAAGATTATTTCTTGGTGTCTGGCAGCTCGACCATCCCAAGAACCTGTGTCGCTTGTTTGATCTATTGAACTCTGGATACATCGCCTTGCAAAATATGTGTTTTATGGTACAAGCGATTCTCCTATTCCCACAGTTGATTAATTTGGTTGACTTTAATTTGAATGCCAACAGCTCCCTTCATGTCAGTTTTTCTTAAATTCATTACAACTTTTGGATTTTCTCAAATTGTTAAGGGGGCAACTCATATTGTGTTATACGTGTGATCACATCTGGACTACAGATTATTCGTCCAAGTGTCAGACCTACTCCCTCTGTCTTGGACTCCACGGCCTCATTCTTCTTTAAATTTTGACTGCCAAAATAATCAGCGTTTCAGATTAGTTTAAAAACAGTCACGTCTCTGTACTAGAATAAAATCAAATGTACAACTAATTTTAGAATCTTCATTATCGATTGCCCCGAATTTTAAATTGGTTTCCACTGTCTTTGATATTCAAGCTCCATTTAAAAATACTCAAATTCGTGACACGAATACATCAGAGTAAATGGTTTTCAGAAGCATTAAAAAAGCACTGCCTCAAATTGAGACAGGTGAGACGTAAATGGAGGATGCTATTATATACAGGCAACAGCAGAAAAACTATAAAGGAGAAATTTTTGCAGCTAAATAAGCATAAGTTTCCTCTCATATCATGGAATAGTCCAATACAACTTGAGAGCTATTTCAGTTCCTGTGTCCTTTATTTCACCCTTTCAGTGTTTTATTTGTAGAGAATGGGCCCAAAGTTCTGCTCACAAACCTGCGGCCGGTACAATTAAATGTTGACTCACCAAATGGCAAGTCTGTGTAGTCTTGAAACCTTTTCATGCCTCTTAAATCCACTAGCAGATACTCCATGCCCCTTTATCACACTCTTTCTGGGTCCTGCTGTCTACCTTCATGATGTTTTTTCCATCTTTCTTTTAAATGTAAATGGTAAATATCTGATGCAGAAAAATAAGTGACGGTCCCTAAGAGGTGTCCTTAAGAGTGTCAATGGCCCTAATTGGCAACCACTGGCTCAAATTACGCACTGTACCATTTGGTACCTCTTCTCAATTGTTCTATCACATCATTCCACAATACTCAGACAGCATTCTCAGGAGGTGGGCCCATGTCCTTTGCACCGGGAGGGCTTAAATTCAGTACTCTCGGTCTGATGCATGGAAAAATTTGACCACAAGGCCAAGACTGCATTGCCAAGAGACAGGACCAAATCATTTGTGCCTGGTGCACTTAAATTTAGCATTCTCTGCGCACGGTGCAATAAAATCAGACCATAAGCTACAAACCACAACACCAGGGGCCCTATTACAGGTAGGTCGCACTTTCTCTGTTTGCACAACGCCACACCTTAAAACAGGACAACTGGGCACAATCAGAGAAAGTGCACCCCATTACATAGAATGCACTGCCCCCAGGCAAACCGAAACTCACGCTTCCCTGGGGTCTGCACATTCAAGTGAAAAATGGAGCCTCTTTGAAGCATCCGTTCCGTGTTTCACTGTGCAGGCGGCAACCCACTTGCACTTTTAAGGGGGATTAGTTATCCCCTTGCAGGCGGGTGCAGTGAGTGACTGCACCCACCTGCAGGGGGATGTCTGGGTAGTCCATAATGTAGGAGAGTAGGATCTGCTTCACATGGGTACCCCCACTTTTTGCTGATGCTTCACTGTTTTTCGACATTAGTCTGGCTGGGGCCCTGCTAATCAGAACCCCAGCCTAGCTGCTTCCTCTCTAAAATGGTTTCTATGTGCCTTGGGCACATCACTGATTGGAATCTGGAGTGCCCTTATAAGTCCCTAGTATATGGTATACTATGTACCAAGGGCATAGGTACCTTAGAGGCCTACCAGGGGCTGCAGCATGTATTATGCCACCCCTGGAAAGCCATCCAAACTGACACCACAGGTCTGCTACTGCAGCCTGGGTAAGGTGGTGCATGCACCCCTTACTGTGATGTAGGCTACCTATATCACTAAATACATACACACATATAAACCTATAAGTCACTCCTAAGGCAGGCCTTATCAATACTAAAGGCAGAGTGCATGGTTCCTATGTGAGAGGGTGCCCCTGCATGAGCAGGGCCCCTCTGCAGCGTTCGGAGACCCTTCTCTGATGCTGTTTGTAGTGCAGCCTGACCATATACTCTTAAGCGCATTATAACCTCGCGTTAAATGCTAACTTTGGAATGGCTGCACCTAAACATGTCGTGTTTGGTGTCAAACATCTTGGAATACTACCCCCCGCCAATTCTGGCGGCGGGGGTAGCATTCCACCCTTCTAGAGGGAAAGACATGTTAACTCTGGCTAGCCCGGTAACTTCTTTCCAAAGCCCTGGCATCACAAAATGGATGCTGCTGCCACAGACACGAGTCTGGCCTCCTGCTGCTGGACGAAACTCCGGCAGGGGAGGCCTGGACAATAGGTTTCCTGTCCCAGGGAGGTGTGACCACCTCCCCAGACAGGATAATGTGTATTGGGGCTGGGCGGGAGCACTTTCGGGTGCTTTGAAGTCCTGCACTGGGGGCACACTTGGTGTCCCTGTGCATACCCCAGTTCAAACCGGATCAGGGGCTTGCAGCCCCTGCTTTAGCGCGAACTGGACAAAGGGAAAGGGGTGTAGCCACCCCTCTGCCCTGACCCACCCATAGGTGGGGCCACAGAGTAGTCCAACCCCTAAACTTAGTATAAGTATAGGAACCCAGTCCTTAGGACTTTAGATTATCCCTGGACGAAACTCTGAAACAGAATCCTGGACCTTCGCCGCTCTACTCAAGATTAGAGGACAGAAGAATCTCCCTTGGGGTCAAGGAGTGACTCCCCTGCTTGGCAGGCACCAAAGACGCATCTGTCCGGTCTGCATTTCTGAAGCTTCCGTCAGATGCCGAAGTCTTCGCATCACCAGAGGTAGATTTTCAGACTTCCCCGAGGCTACCCTGAGTCCCCAGCAAAGCTGAGGCCCGTAGCTATCGTGGGTGACGTGAGACTGTGACCCCTGGACACCGAGCACATTTGCAAGTGCATCCTCTTCTGGGTCTCCCACGAAGTCATGCTTTGGGCTTCGAGTAGCCCTAGCCTCCAGCACCAACTGCAACGAAGATCACTGGCCTCCACTCCACGAGTGTCCTGTGAGCCAGATCCACGTGCAACGTCTTGAGGCTCCTTTGCGGTCGCTAGCCCGTTGGCTAGTAGCCCTTAACGAAGGCCAATCTTTTTCTTCTTGGGCATCCTGGTTGCTCCAGGCCTGCCCTCACTTACCCTTGCTGGGTGAGTTCCCCAGACCTTGCTGGTCTGCACCATCGACGATCTTCATCTTCATCAAGACTTGCCGTTGCCAAGGCTTGTTGGGTCCAATCCGGTCGCCGACACCTCAGCACTCGACAAACATTGTGTACCAGCCCGAATCCTGCTCCTAGTCACCGACAATGCCTCCTGGACCTCGTGGCTGAAGAGTCAAGACGACCGTCAACGCACCTGAAGCACTCGACATCGGTGGGCATCTGTCCATCGCCTTCCTGGTCACTGGCTAGTGACCCAGACTCTGTCCCCTCTGCTTTCAGGTTCTTCAGATCTCCGATCCACTCTTGGATCCACCCGGACACTTTCCACTTGGTCGCCAGCAGCACTTTGCAGCAGATCGCCATTCAAATCGACGACGAAACCCGACCCTGAAAGGCACCTATGCACCCGGCTTCCCTGGGTGAGGTAACACGAGTACTCCGGTGCTCCCGTGGGTAGAGACTCTTCAAAGTACTAGTTCTCAAAGGGTTTGCTCCAAGTCCTCCTTTAAGTGTCCCTTTTCTTTAATTTCCTGATCGCGACTTTCTCCATAGAAGTCAACGGCGTATCGCGGTTGTGTATTTACACTGCACGCGTCCCCCGTGGGTCCCCTGTGTCACTACCTTGGGTGGTTCCTTGTGGTCCAAGCACTTCTAGAGGCTCTAGGCCTAGTGTCTAGTTCAGTCGAGGTTCTTATACCACTTTATTGGTATATGGTTTGGTACGCCCCTAGGGCCCAAACGTGTATTTGTGCTATTACTGTGTTTAAATAACTTCTAACTTATGTACTTCGAACTCTAGCCTCATAAAGAGACTAGAGGGGTGTGTTTAGCAATAAATACATATATTTTGAATATATACCTGGTGTGGTGCTCTTTCATTTGGTCACTCAAGAGATTATAGACTGGTAAAACAAGCTGCTTTACATTCCTTCAAGACTTAGCCTGAAGGCTGCTCTCCATAGCTACCACTAGGATAGCTTTCAATAAGGTTGTCTTTAACCTACCTCCAATAAGGGGTTGTTTGGACTGGTGCAAGGTGCCCACTATAATTAGTGGACAGCATATGCCAGGCCAACTTCTCACATTGGTGTGCAGCGTGTGGGATTCCAGCTTGCTATTGTTTTACCAGATAATCTCAATTGAATTGATCAACTGAAAACCACTAAAGGTACCTAAGGTACATATAATTTAAGCTTAGAATACAGTAAGTTCTACTGAACTTAGAGTTGTGTGTTAAGGGATAGCACACCCTTTCTACAACTCAAGAGAGTTTAGTAGGCCACACTTGAGTTGGTAGTGCATACACCACACCACACTAGTAATGTCTTTAAAGGTAGGATCTAGAGAATCCTTACCAGAAGCCACTGGGCTTCTTCCCTCCAAGTATGATACCCTCCCATTCTTGGAATTGAGAGCATTATGTAACTTGAGGAAATTAAGGACAGGCCAAAGTCCCACCACCCAACACCTTAAAGAGTTGTTGGTGGCTTATGACCTTAGTAAGCCCTTGGGGACTGAAGGGGTAGGAGCTGAGGGTGGGGCAGAAGAAGAGGAATACCCCCAGCCCCCCCTCTGAAACTGGCCAGGAGGGTGACAATGACCCTGACCTGGATAACCCAATCCCTCCTGTGGAAGATGAAGAGGATGATCAGGATGATGCCCTCTTTGTCCCCCAGGAAGGATTATGAGTGTGCCCAGAAAGTCTAGATCTCCTTCTCAGGAGTCTAACCACTCTGGCACCTCAATAGGGAGCTCTGTCTCATCTCATAGGAGGGAATCCACTCATGAGAGGAGAACAAGGCTGATTCAATATGAGGAAGCTCAGCTTGAACTCAGAAGGAAGCAAGTAGCCTTAGACAGGAGTCCCTAGATCTCTTTAGAGAGAAAAGAAAGTTGGGACTAGAGTCCCATGGTGGCAGCCATGTCCCTAGAGATAGGGAAAGGTCCTATGACCATAGGAACCTGAGCAAGATTGTCCCTCCCTATCAGAATGGGGATGACATCCACAAGTGGATAACTGCTCTAGAGAGGGCCTGTAAAGTACAGAAGGTCCCTCAGGAGCAGAGGGCAGCAATCTTGTGGCTCTCCTTTGCAGACAAAGGTAGAGATAAGCTCCTCACTGTTAGAGAGGAGGATGCTGATAATTACAAGGTCTTGAAGAGTGCTCTTATTGATGGGTTTGGCCTAACCACTGAACAGTACAGGTTGAAGTTCAGAGATACCCAAAAAGCACAGACTCAAGACTGGGTAGACTATGTGGATTGTTCTGCCAAGGCTCTGGAAGGCTGGTTGATGGGCAGTAAGGTGTGTGACTTCTCAGGATTGTACAATCTGATAATGAGGGAGCAGATTCTTAATAACTGTCAAAATCAGCTGTTGCATCAATACCTGGTAGACTCTGATCTGACCTCTCCCCAAGAGTTGGGAAAGAAGGCAGACAAATGGGTCAGAACCAGGGTGAAGCAGAAGGTACAGAACCAAGGTGGGGACACTAAGAAGCAAGATTCTAAGAACTCTGAAAAGGGTGGGGAGAAGGGTAAAGACCAAAAGTCTTCATCAGGCCCCCAAAAATCTTCTTCAGGTGGGGATTCACAGTCTACAAAAGGGAAAGGCCAAAGAAAACCATGGTGCAAGGTCTGTAAGCAAAAGACCCACTGGACCAGTGATTGCACCAAGTCCAAAGACTCAAGTCCAGCACCCACCAATGCCCCTAAGGCACCTGTTCCCCCTAGTACAGTTACAGTTGGTGGGAGTGCTACAGCCAAGGGTTTAGTAGGGTTCACCCTGGGTACTGAGTTGGGCTCTGACCTAGTCAGAGAACTGACTCAGGCTGTGTTAGTCTGTGATGGAGGCATGGATGTGACCTCCTCTGTGAGTCCCAGTAATCTGGGCAAGTACAGACAACAGCCTTTAATCAATGGACGAGAGGCTTTGGCATTTAGGGACACAGGGGCAAGTGTCACAATGGTGACACAAGACCTTGTGCATCCTGGGCAAGTTATACTTGGTGAGATGTACCAAGTGACCAATGCTAGCAACGTCAGAACAGACCATACTCTGGCAGTTGTTAACTTCTCCTGGGGAGGGGTAACTGGCCTTAAGAAGGTTGTGGTGAGTGCAAACCTACCAGTCGAATGCTTGCTTGGCAATGACTTAGAGACTTCTGCTTGGGCAGAAGTGGAGCTCAGGACCCATGCAGAAATGCTGGGGATCCCTGCAGATGTGTTTGCTGTGACCAGGTCACAAGCCAAAATGTCTAGCACTGAACAGGCCTTGGATTCTGGAAGAATGGACCAAGTGCCTTCCAAGAGGAGGAGTAGTAGGGTTAAGGCAATGCCTTCCCCTTGGCTCAGGAGGAAGATCAGTCCCTTGAGGGGGATGATCTCAGTCCTGAAGAAGGAACTGTCCCAGAGGAACTTGAACCTGACCAGGTTGAGTTCTTGGGGACAGGGGGACCTTCTAGGGCAGATCTGAGCCAGGAGCAGCAGAGCTGCCCCTCCCTTGAACCCCTCAGACAGCAAGCTGCTGCTGAGGCTGCTGGGAAAGCTAGTGGTCCCCATACAGTGTATTGGGATGATGGACTCCTGTACTCAGAGAGTAGAGACCCCAAGCCTGGTGCTACCAGGAGGTTGGTTATACCTCTGAAGTTCAGGGGCTTCCTATTGACCCTAGCCCATGATATTCCCTTGGCAGGTCACCTGGGCCAGAACAAGACTTGGGACAGAATTGTCCCTCACTTTCACTGCCCCACATGTCTGAAGACACCAAGGAGTTTTGTCGCTCCTGTGTAACCAGCCAGGCCAGTGGCAAGGCAGGTGGCACTACAAAGGCCCCCCTGATACCACTACCTGTGGTGGGGGTGCCCTTTGAAAGGGTAGGGATTGACATTGTTGGTCCCATAGATCCCCAAACAGCATCTGGGCACAGGTGTATCCTGGTGGTAGTGGATCATGCCACCAGGTACCCAGAAGCTATTCCCCTCAGGACCACTACAGCACCTGTGGTGGCAAGGGCCCTCCTGGGAATTTTCTCAAGAGTGGGCTTTCCTAAGGAGGTAGTATCAGACAGGGTGGCTAACTTCATATCTGGGTACTTAAAAGCAATGTGGAAGGAGTGTGGAGTGACTTATAAGTTCACCACACCCTATCACCCACAATGCAATGGTTTAGTTGAGAGATTCAACAAAACCTTGAAGGGCATGATTAAAGGGCTCCCAGAAAAGCTTAGGCGAAGATGGGACATACTCTTGCCCTGCCTTTTATTTGCATATAGGGAGGTGCCTCAGAAGGGGGTTGGTTACAGCCCTTTTGAACTTCTGTTTGGCCACCCTGTGAGGGGTCCACTGTGCTTGCTGAAGGAAGGATGGGAGTTACCTCTCAAGCCCCCAAAGCAAGACATAGTGGACTATGTACTTGGTCTCCGCTCCCGGATGGCTGAGTATATGAAAAAGGCAACCAAAAACCTTGAGGCTAGCCAGGAACTTCAAAAGGCCTGGCATGACCAAAAGGCTGTTCTGACTGTTTACCAGCCGGGACAGAAGGTGTGGGTGTTGGAGCCAGTGGCCCCAGCAGCTCTCCAAGACAAATGGAGTGGACCCCACACTATTGTTGAGCAGAAGGGTGAGGTTACCTACTTAGTAGACCTAGGAACACCCAGGAGTCCCCACAGGGTTCTCCATGTCAACAGGTTAAAACCATATGTGGACAGGGCAGACATGGGCTTGCTCATGGCTACTGATGAAGGGCAGGAGGAAGAGAGTGACCCACTCCCTGACCTGCTCTCACAGAACCCTGACGATGGGTCAGTAGATGGTGCAGCCTTGGCAGGCAGCCTCACTACCCAGCAACAAACTGATTGTAGACAGGTTCTCAATCAGTTTAGACACATGTTTTCACTGACACCCAGTCAGACCACCTGGTGCACTCATGAAGTGGACACTGGGGACAGTCTGCCTATTAAAAATAAGATTTATAGGCAACCTGACCATGTCAGGGACTGTATCAGGACTGAAGTCCAGAAAATGTTGGAATTGGGAGTTATTGAACCCTCAGATAGCCCTTGGGCTAGTCCAGTGGTCCTTCTGCCAAAACCTCACACCAGTGGTGGAAAAAGAGAGATGAGGTTTGTGTGGACTACAGGGGTCTCAATGCAGTCACTAGGACTGATGCCCATCCAATACCAAGGGCAGATGAGCTCATAGATACTTTGGCCTCAGCCAAATATCTCAGCACATTTGACTTGACAGCTGGCTACTGGCAGATCAGACTAGCTGATACTGCAAAGCCCAAAACAGCATTCTCAACCCCTAGTGGGCATTATCAATTTGTGGTAATGCCCTTTGGTCTGAAGAATGCACCTGCCACTTTCCAGAGGTTGGTGAATACAGTTCTCACAGGTCTGGAAGCCTATAGTGCAGCATATCTAGATGATATTGCTGTCTTTAGCTCCACCTGGGAGGATCACCTGGTCCACCTCAGGAATGATTTACAGGCCCTGCAAAAGGCAGGCCTGACTATCAAGGCCACTAAGTGCCAGATAGGGCAGAGTCAGGTTGTGTACCTGGGCCACCTTGTGGGTGGAGGCCAGGTTCAACCTTTGCAGAGCAAGATCCAGACTATCATGGACTGGACTGCTCCCACTACCCAGACTCAGGTGAGAGCCTTCTTAGGCCTGACTGGGTACTATAGGAGATTTGTCAAGGGGTATGGATCAATAGTGACACCCCTGAATGACTTAACTTCTAAGAAAATGCCCAAAAAGGTTCAGTGGACAGTTAGCTGTCAAAAGGCATTTGATGACCTGAAGCAGGCCATGTGCACTGCTCCCATTCTACAGAGTCCTGATTACTCCAAGAAGTTCATTGTTCAAACTGATGCATCTGAATTGGGGGTAGGGGCTGTACTGTCACAATTGAATGAAGAAGGTCAGGATCAGCCAGTAGCTTTCATTAGCAGAAGGCTGACCCCTAGAGAGAAACGTTGGTCAGCCATAGAGAGGGAGGCCTTTGCTGTGGTCTGGGCTCTGAAGAAGTTGAGGCCATACTTGTTTGGTACACACTTCCTGGTTCAGACAGACCATAAGCCCCTCTTATGGCTAAAACAAATGAAGGGTGAAAACCCCAAACTGCTTAGGTGGTCCATTTCCCTACAGGGGATGGACTTTACAGTGGAACATAGACCTGGGAGTAACCATGCCAATGCAGATGGACTCTCTAGGTACTTCCACTTAGAACATGAAGACTTAACTGGGCAAGGTTAGTTTAATGTCCCTACGTTTGGGAGGGGGTTGTGTAGGAGAGTAGGATCTGCTTCACATGGGTACCCCCACTTTTTGCTGATGCTTCACTGTTTTTCAACATTAGTCTGGCTGGGGCCCTGCTAATCAGAACCCCAGCCTAGCTGCTTCCTCTCTAAAATGGTTTCCATGTGCCTTGGGCACATCACTGATTGGAATCTGGAGTGCCCTTATAAGTCCCTAGTATATGGTATACTATGTACCAAGGGCATAGGTACCTCAGAGGCCTACCAGGGGCTGCAGCATGTATTATGCCACCCCTGGAAAGCCATCCAAACTGACACCACAGGTCTGCTACTGCAGCCTGGGTAAGGTGGTGCATGCACCCCTTACTGTGATATAGGCTACCTATATCACTAAATACATACACACATATAAACCTATAAGTCACTCCTAAGGCAGGCCTTATCAATCCTAAAGGCAGAGTGCATGGTTCCTATGTGAGAGGGTGCCCCTGCATGAGCAGGGCCCAACTGCAGCGTTCGGAGACCCTTCTCTGATGCTGTTTGTAGTGCAGCCTGACCATATACTCTTAAGCGCATTATAACCTCGCGTTAAATGCTAACTTTGGAATGGCTGCACCTAAACATGTCGTGTTTGGTGTCAAACATCTTGGAATACTATCCCCCCCGCCAATTCTGGCGGCGGGGGTAGCATTCCACCCTTCTAGAGGGAAAGACATGTTAACTCTGGCTAGCCCGGTAACTTCTTTCCAAAGCCCTGGCATCACAAAATGGATGCTGCTGCCACAGACACGAGTCTGGCCTCCTGCTGCTGGACGAAACTCCGGCAGGGGAGGCCTGGACAATAGGTTTCCTGTCCCAGGGAGGTGTGACCACCTCCCCAGACAGGATAATGTGTATTGGGGCTGGGCGGGAGCACTTTCGGGTGCTTTGAAGTCCTGCACTGGGGGCACACTTGGTGTCCCTGTGCATACCCCAGTTCAAACCGGATCAGGGGCTTTCAGCCCCTGCTTTGGCATGAACTGGACAAAGGGAAAGGGGTGTAGCCACCCCTCTGCCCTCACCCACCCATAGGTGGGGCCACAGAGTAGTCCAACCCCTAAACTTAGTATAAGTATAGGAACCCAGTCCTTAGGACTTTAGATTATCCCTGGACGAAACTCTGAAACAGAATCCTGGACCTTCGATGCTCTACTCAAGATTAGAGGACAGAAGAATCTCCCTTGGGGTCAAGGAGTGACTCCCCTGCTTGGCAGGCACCAAAGACGCATCTGTCCGGTCTGCATTTCTGAAGCTCCCGTCGGATGCCGAAGTCTTTGCATCACCAGAGGTGGATTCTCAGACTTCCTCGAGGCTACCCTGAGTCCCCAGCAAAGCTGAGGCACGTAGCTATCGTGGGTGACGTGAGACCGTGACCCCTGGACACCGAGCACATTTGCAAGTGCATCCTCTTCTGGGTCTCCCACGAAGTCGTGCTTTGGGCTTCGAGTAGCCCTAGCCTCCAGCACCAACTGCACCGAAGATCACTGGCCTCTACTCCACGAGTGTCCTGTGAGCCATATCCATGTGCGACGTCTCGAGGATCCTTCGCGGTCGCTAGCCCGTTGACTAGTAGCCCTTAACAAAGGCCAATCTTTTTCTTCTTGGGCATCCTGGTTGCTCCAGGCCTGCCCTCACTTACCCTTGCTGGGTGAGTTCCCCAGACCTTGCTGGTCTGTACCATCGACGATCTTCATCTTCATCAAGACTTGCCGTTGCCAAGGCTTGTTGGGTCCAATCCGGTCGCCGACACCTCAGCACTCGACAGACATCGTGTACCAGCCCGAATCCTGCTCCTGGTCACCGACAACACCTCCTGGACCTCGTAGCTGAAGAGTCAAGACGACCGTCAACGCACCTGAAGCACTCAACATCGGTGGGCATCTGTCCATCGCCTTCCTGGTCACTGGCTAGTGACCCAGACTCTGTCCCCTCTGCTTTCAGGTTCTTCAGATCTCCGATCCACTCTTGGATCCACCCGGACACTTTCCACTTGGTCGCCAGCAGCACTTTGCAGCAGATCGCCATTCAAATCGACGACGAAACCCGACCCCGAAAGGCACCTATGCACCCGGCTTCCCTGGGTGAGGTAACACGAGTACTCCGGTGCTCCCATGGGTAGAGACTCTTCAAAGTACTAGTTCAAGGGTTTGCTCCAAGTCCTCCTTTAAGTGTCCCTTTTCTTTAATTTCCTGATCGCGACTTTCTCCATAGAAGTCAACGGCGTATCGCGGTTGTGTATTTACACTGCACGCGTCCCCCGTGGGTCCCCTGTGTCACTACCTTGGGTGGTTCCTTGTGGTCCAAGCACTTCTAGAGGCTCTAGGCCTAGTGTCTAGTTCAGTCGTGGTTCTTATACCACTTTATTGGTATATGGTTTGGTAAGCCCCTAGGGCCCAAACGTGTATTTGTGCTATTACTGTGTTTAAATAACTTCTAACTTATGTATTTCGAACTCTAGCCTCATAAAGAGACTAGAGGGGTGTGTTTAGCAATAAATACATATATTTTGAATATATACCTGGTGTGGTGCTCTTTCATTTGGTCACTCAAGAGATTATAGACTGGTAAAACAAGCTGCTTTACATTCCTTCAAGACTTAGCCTGAAGGCTGCTCTCCATAGCTACCACTAGGATAGCTTTCAATAAGGTTGTCTTTAACCTATCTCCAATAAGGGGTTGTTTGGACTGGTGCAAGGTGCCCACTATAATTAGTGGACAGCATATGCCAGGCCAACTTCTCACACATAAGACCTTCTCTTCCCCTTCCAGAGGGGCTGCTATCAGAGAGCGCACTGACAGTGCATCACCTCTTAGGTGGCGCACTGTCAGCATGCCTCCTGACAGCTTCTTTGTCTCTGCGCCCAAGTCTATAATACTGCGCGAGTGCAGAGGCAAATGGATTCCCTCCTTTGCATGGGGCCACGCCCCTGCAAATGAAGGAGCACCCTCTGTTGATAGCGCTGGTGCTATATGTGTGCCAGTGCATTCTGTATTTCAGAAAGGGCCGCACCAGCATCTGCTGCAATTTCTGTAATACCAAAGTGCCCCGCGGGGGGGGCAAAGCTTACCCAGTCCCAGGAGTCGGGGTCATGTCCTTTATATAAGGGGTGCTGAAATTCAGCACTATCTGCTTGTGGTGCAGGAAAAGTGGACCACAAGGCCCAGACTACATTGTCAGGAGGTGGGGCGACGTTCTTTGGGCCAGTGGTGCCTAAATTCTGAAGTCTCTGCCCTTGGCACCGGAAACACGTGGCCAGGTGAAGACCGGGCCAAGAGTGGGCCAATCTTCACCCATCATTGCCTGCAGGAGTCCAGCCCAAGCCACCCTATTTTTTGAATGGTGTGCACCAATGGTACTGTTTTTTCATGATTTTACCTTGCTGAGTTTTACATATCTATATATAACACAGGGAAGAGGAAATTGGTTACCAGTAAATTGAACTCTGGAACTAAAGCAGAAACACTTCCTTGGAGGGATTTTATGTAGAAGCTGTGGGGGTTATTGATAAGGAGATACAGTTAGCAGAGAGACATCTCTCTCTTACTGCTCACTCCCTAGCTCCTGCTCCATCCACATCTCCATCTGTGATAAGTTCTGATGGCATTGTTGCAGTCCAGGAGGCTGCTCCAGCTATGGGTGGGCCCTCTGACTGTAAAAGCATTTTTTTCCAACTACCTCCATTTCCTCCAACCGCTCACCCATAACGGGCTCAGCACCCTCTGTTAAAAGGGAAAAAAAGGCCCTGGATTGAAGAACAGCTACCATGTTGCTATGTCGGTCCCTGTTTTTGCTCAACCATGATTATGGGGATGTTTTAAAAGCCCTTTAGATAGACATCATCCAACTAATCACTGAGCAACTTATGGCTACTTTGTACACTTGCCTTCGTCCTCTGATCTCTAAGTTGGACAAAAGTGAATCCCCATGCAGTTTAATCAGTGTACTTATAGCCAGGGAGGAGCTAAGGGGGTTATAATGGCTGCGAACATAGGCAGAAGCCCTTCTTCTAATCCTTCGTCTCTAAGGAACGTGAGGCATCTGTGGGTAGGAAGAGTCAATTTCAGGCATTTGATGGTTTGCCTAACATCACCAGCCATGAACAATCTCTAGTGCTAGTACCACCTATAGTGTCCACCCCGCAGGCCACTACAGAAATGGATCCTTATCTGTCTGTCATTTAACCCCAGCAGCCTGTCCTTATGTTTCATTTCTGGCAAATGTACCATGTGATTCGGATTGTAAAAAACACAGAACAGCTCATGAACAAAGTAACACACTGACTGCACAAGAATATTATTAATCGGGTGCTGGTGCTTGACAACATCCTGTTTGTTCAGAGGGTGGGGTGTGTGACCACTAGGGCCAAACCCTAGGGCCAAGAAATTGGAGGGTGATTGTGTGATTGTGAACTTCAAAAAGCCTCAGTTAGTGGCAACTTTGTTGCAAATGTTTCATCCTGGGATGGTTGGCCTAGTGTCCATCAGCATTTTTACTTTGGGTGTTTTTAAAGGAGCCAGACTTATGTTAAGCCTATACTAGAGCCCAGTTCTCACCCAACATATGGTTTTACACTGCCCAAATGGGCTGTACTGCTTGTGAAACAAAATCGATATTCAGCACTTTCAAGCATATAGGAGTGCAATTGACTGGGGTGCCAGATTTAGGGTAAACCTGATTTGATTTTGACTTGTTATTTTTTTGCCAGTTGGAATTAATGAGGACCAGGAGGTGGAACCCAATTGTCAGTGTCTAACTGCAATCTGGGGCTGTGCTTGTTAATTGTGCCGACTCTACTAAATCCATTGGAGGGACACGGGTATTACAAATCTTGAGTTGTAATCTAGCAGGAGTGTTTAACAAACTGACCTATGATAGTTGGCTGGATTTTGTATGGGAGTATCATGTAGTCCTACTCCAGGAAACCTGGTCTACCGTATGGGTGTTTTGTGGAGGTTATACCTGCTTTACTACTGCAGCTCCCTCCCTCACTGTCAGGGCGAGCACATGCTGGGCTTACTGCCTTGTTTAAAACAACCCTGGGATTCCTTATTAAAGTGTTAAATACTAATTCTGACTTGTTTCAGGTATTTTATCTGATTTGGGATAATACATTTGATCCGTTAATTACTAATTTTCATAATAACAATTTTACATCCACTATTAACCCTAATTTTATTCAGCGCTTTGACTTTTTAGAGCATTTCATGAGGGGCATTTAATGAAAAACATGAGGTTAAAAGTGATATCAGCCAGAGTTGTTAATGCTAAACTAGGTAGAGAAATTACAACTCTGGATCAAAACCTGTTTGAGGGTGGCTAGTGGATACTTAACCTTCAGGGGCAAGGTTGCTCTGGACAGTATCTATCATTGTATATCTCCATGTTTGACTTGTGTAATGCTATGGAGCTCTTGGGTAATGTGTATCATAATATCCCTACTTATGTCTCCAGAGACTGCCAATTGGTAATTGATTACATATTTGTCTCCAGGCACCTTGTGCTCCGACTTGTAGGAGGAATCAAACCCGGTATGCACTGTGATCATAGCACCCTAACAATTGCGGTGTTGATTTCAGAAGGGAATCATGTCAGTCTGAAGTGGGGCTGTAGTGAATTGGATAATAAAGATAATGCCCATAGATTAGTATGGAGATATGGTGGGGATTTTACATAGACTCAACAAAGCGCATCCGTCACTAATCAATAACTGCCAAGTTGTAAGCGATATGTTAATGAAAGCTGCCAGAGGTCGGATGGTTGTGTCTCACTCCTGGTTTGATGGTAGATGCAGAAGAGCCTGTGCTCAACTTCATCTGGCCCTTCAGGCTGTCCCTAAGGACTGCGTTACTCTTGCCAAGTAGAGGAAGGAGTACAAGTCAATTCTAAAAGTAAGAAAACTATAACTTTAGTGTGAGGCCTGGGAATAAATATTTAATGTCTGTAAGCGGAAAGACACCAAATTATTCTGGCTTCTGTGAATAACTGTTAATCATCTAAAGATGGCCTTAGACCACTAGATGCTAATATAAGCCCTGATCAGTGAGTCAGCAATTTTAGAAAAATGTATAGCTCTGGTGAGTCCAACAATATGACTAGTGTACAGTCCCTGTTGCTTTATCCTTTGAATGTTGAATTCCTGTTGGAAGAAGTGATCGAGGCCATTACTCTCAGCCCGAAAAATAATTCTCCTGGGCCTGATGGGATCCCTATGGGTTTATATAAATCCATCATAGGGACTTATTACGAGTTTGGAGGTCTGACCATTGTAGGACCACATACGCCCCTGCCAGCAGCCCATGGCACTAGCAGTCCAAAGACTGCCGTATTACGAGTCGACTACAGGGACAGCCGGTGTGGAGGTTTGGATCTTGTAGCGGTGGTGAGTACTATTACCAAATATATCAATGAGTGTGTGTGCATTTCGACTGCATATGTGCCGGAAGCACACATATGCATGATATATGTTGGACAATACCATATACCCATTACTGGGGTTCGGCTCATATGTGGGCAGTCCTGGCAATGGGTATATGGCACAAAAAGGACTCACATGTAGATCACCACACACAGGGTTGTAATCTTCGAGGTGAAGATCCTGCTGTGAAGGGGGACCTGGAGAAATGGATCCACTTTGGAATCTGCCTGGAAGAAGAAGAAAGGGGTGAGTACACATCCCCAAATCCTTTGTCACCACCACTTTGAAGGAGACGGTCAGACCAGAGCGGTCCACTCGTGGAACAGGCAACTCATAATACGCACAGAAGTGCAGTTCTCCTCTACTCCCCTATGGTGGCTGCCTTTACCAGATTGTGAACCCAGAAGTCTGCTGGTGGTCTCGGTGGTCCAGCGGTTGTCTTTACAAAGCCGATCTGCCAAACTCGTAATATGGCAGACAAACCACCAAGCCTACGGCGCTCCTACCACAACCACCGATACTGCAGTCTATGGGACCGCCAAACTCGTAATAACAAGGCCTCTAGACTTTTGTGCCGGCACCTATTACGAAATATATCAACAAGACTTGTAAATCTAGACTACTGCAGTCCTGGAAAAAGTCTGTTTCACTACCAGTTTTTAAAAAGGGGCAGTGGAATGATTAAAGCTGCTATTGGCCAATATTTCTTTTAGATTCTACAGTTAAGATTGTGGGGAGGATTTTTCTGGAAAGGCTGGTTAGGTGGGATGATGATAAGGGCATCCTTTCTAAACTTCAGTATAGGTTTCTATCTGGCCATGAGATATTGGAACAATGTCTCACTCTATATCTTCTGAACAGTAAATACACTATTGCAAAGCAGGGGCCCATTTTTCTAGTTTTTATGTACCTTTCCTGTGCATTTGATAGTTTGGTGAGCTCCATTTTGTGGGCTGAATTGGAGACCATGAGGGTTATAAGGGGATCCTGGGATTCCTCAGGGCTTTATATTGTGATCTTTCTGCTACTGTCAGATATGGGAGTAAAATGGGAATGTACTGACCAGCTTGACCTTGGCAGGGGGTATACCAAGGATGTGTGCTTGCTCAGTGGTGGCTGGCACAGGTAAGAGCGGTGAGCAGTGGGGCGGTGGGGTGGGAGCAGGGCGGGGTGGGGGTCGGGGAAGTCGACATACGACAGGATAAGTTAAATTAAATAAAAACATAAAATAAAACCACTTACCTTGCCCTCACCACATCGCTGACTCGGTGATGCGATGAGCGAAAGGTAAGTGGTTTTATTTTTTTTATTTTAAATTTAGTTTAACTTATCCCGTTGTATGTCGACTTCCCCAACCCCAAGACCGCCCGCCCCGCCCACCGCTCTTACCTGTGCCGGCCATCACTGTGCCTGCTTCTATCCTTTTTTATTATATGTTACAGGGTCGCCACTTTGCTCTTAAAAATCTAAAGGAGCACTATATTGATTTTATGATTAATTTGAAGTTGAAAGTAAATGAGAACAAAACTTATGTTATGGCCTCAGGACTAAGGAGTACCAAATGAAGCAGCTGTTTATAGGCAACAAGTCTATTTTAAAATCTTGTGAGTTTTTGTGTTCGGGGGTCCCCTTTAATTCACTTGGCTCTTGGTCCTCTTGTATATATAAGGCCAGAACACAGTTTATGCACAGTGTGTTTTTTCTTTTTTTTTACCAATTTAGACTCTGATATTGGACAGGAAGCCAAGTGCCCCCTTTTTAGAGATCTATAGGAGGAAGTGTATTAAGGTTTTAAAAATGTCACCAGGCTTCAGGCCGAGGAGAATAGAATCTGTAGAAGACTACTTGTTTTCCCGCCCAGCTGTTCTTTCTATATACTGCATGAGGAACTAGGGATTGAGTGTCTTAAAGAACACATAAATCTTGCCTCCTTGTTGCTGCCATGCACTGTCTGGAGCAGTCCCCAAGCTGTGTTTAATAGGGAAGTTATCAAGGATTGCCTACCTGGTGCTAGGGGTCAGTTAATTCCTTTACTACATCACATCAAGAAGATGTCCACCATTTGGGCACACCACAGGCTTTTCTCAACCCGGAGTGTCTGCCTAAAGGTGAACGATTAGAGATTTAAAAAGGTTTTAAGGAGTATAGGCAGCGGGAATGGGAGTAGGCTGAACTAGATAAAACCCCAGAATACGGAATATGCCCTAATTCAAACTACTTCAGGGCTAGAGCCATATCTTGAGTTTGTTTTCTGCTCATGGTATCGGAGCCTCCTCACCAGATTTTGATTAGGAATTATTAGATGGCAGTTATGCTTTCTACTTGGGCAGTACGATCAGGAATCCATTCTTTTCGGTCTGTGTTTCTCACAGAGTCTGCTCCACTGTGCATCTTTTTTGCAGATTTTATTCGTTTTATAGCAAGTGCTTTTTTAATCCTAGTTTTGAGGGGCTCCGGAGTGATGACATGTAGACTGGCCCTACTATATGAGCAGAAATTGAGAAACCCAGACGTCTGTGTTATTGTTAGCTTGTTTCTTTAAAATGCCCTGTGTATTAGAAATGGAATGTTTTTTTTAAGTAGTAGTTAATGTTATATTTAATATTTTTTGTGACTAGTTTTTATCATCTCGATTTTTATCTTGGTGTCATTTTGATTATGTGCTTTTTGTAATGTATTGCTATTATGATCATTATAAAATGTTCGAATAAAGCTTACCATAACATCAATTGTTCAGTCGTAAAATGTTATGATGAGTTGAACTAATCTTTGTGCTTAAATTTAGAAATTCAATTTGGAAACAGGAAATCTTCGGTCTTTTGTTAATAACTCCTCGATTATTTAAAAAATTCCACTCCTACTATGAATTGGTGTAATTTCTCACACACTAATCAAGAAGGAGTGAACTCCATGTAAAAAACTATTAAATATGGCTCTCTGGATAACATTTACCCAGTATCTTTTTTACAATGTTTTTACAATGTTGCACCTGGTGCTAGCCATCTTTGTCAATCTATCGTTTTGTTCAGGTGTGATTCCTTTGGATTGGAAGAAAATTGTAATCACACCACTTTAAAAAAGAATTTATATAGAGAGCCAATAGAAAATTATAGCCCAATTGTGGGACTTCCAGAAGTGGGGAAAGTGACAAAATGGATTGTAGCTATAGCTTGCAACATAGTTTCTGTCCAGTTAGAGGCACGGACACTGCTCTTATCTTTGTACTTGAGATGGTCAGATCAATTTTAGATCAAGATGATTCTGTTGCCATCATATTTCTCAACCTATCAGTATCATGTGATACTGTATAACATAATACACTAGTGGGACTGCTTTCCGAAATTGAGATTGGTCATTCAATTCTGGTTTGGTTTTCTTCTTCTCTTAAAGGTCATACTCAAACATTTACACGTTCTTCCTTTCCACTCTGCCACAGAATGTTGTGGAGACCCTCAGGGATCCTCTCATTCTCCAATGTTCCCCCAGTGTTATTTAGTATTTATGTTTGTCCTCGATCAATTTAGAAATCAAATGTTCTTAACCTTTTGACCTCTATGGACCCTCACTTAATCATTACTGGAATTTGGAGACCCCTTTTGAATAATTATTGGTATTTGGGGATTTGGAGCTGCTCTTCTGTGGCAAATTTATTAATTTGTTTGTTAGATTGCAGTTCAAAGCCTCTCCCTGAACAATAGACTGATTTAGAGGGTTAGCTTTCTCCTACAAGAGAAAAGACAAATGGCCTGGCAGTGCCAATTAGGGGTGCAGGGGCTATGTGGCATCTCTGGATTGGGTAGCAAGCAACTGCCACCCTCTAGAACAACATTTCACTATACAGATTTTTAAATCCCCAAGCATGGGAAGCCACTTTGAAAGGAGAGGAAACTGTAGAGGAAGAAGCCAATTGATCTACCCTGTCTAGAGTAGAGTGTCCCACTCTAGACATGTATCGTTTGTATCCATAGCCTCTATTGGATTTATCTCTAAAGCCAATGGCACTGGCTCCCCACCTTTCACCTGCTGTCAGTAGATAGTGGATATGCTGGGGACCTTAAAGGATGTGGGTCTCTCTGGGCTTCTGTGGACTGGTCCTAGCTGGACATGCCCTAAGAACGGGTAATCCAGTTTCATGTTGAACACGCAGACACTATACAAGCGGCTATTAGGCCTGGATGCCTGAGAAGTGCAGACAAGGCAACAAGCTTACTTTGAGGCAAGGGGTGCTGCCAAGAGCTGGGATGGGAATGCAGATCTCTAAGCTCTCTGTAGCCCACTGCTGTTAGAAAGAGGAAGTAGCAGTGTCCAGTGGTTATAAAAAGCAACATTTACTTCACCAAGGAATCTCCCAGAAAATCACAGAATTTTGCAGGACACGAAGGCCTTTAAAGCACTCTGGATAGGTGGAGTGTGTAGGAAGGTGGAATCTGACTATATGGTTGCCCCCACTTTTTTTTTATGGTGTTTTGCTGGTTTATGACTTAGTTGGACTGGGATCCTGCTATTCAGGGCCCCAGTCTATCTGCTTTCTCTGTAAAATGGTTTCCATGTGCCTTAGGCACATCTCTGATTGGAATCTGGAGTGCCCTTATAAGTCCCTAGTATATGGTATACTATGTACCAAGGGCATAGGTACCTCAGAGGCCTACCAGGGGCTGCAGCACGTATTGTGCCACCCCTGGAAGGCCATCCAAACTGACACCACAGGTCTGCTACTGCAGCCTGGGTAAGGTGGTGCATGCACCCCTTACTGTGATATAGGTTACCTATATCACTAAATACATACACACATATAAACCTATAAGTCACTCCTAAGGCAGGCCTTATCAATCCTAAAGGCAGAGTGCATGGTTCCTATGTGAGAGGGTGCCCCTGCATGAGCAGGGCCCCTCTGCAGCATTCGGAGACCATCTCTGATGCTGTTTGTAGTGCAGCCTGACCATATACTCTTAAGCGCATTATATCCTCGCGGTAAAATGCTAACTTTGGAATGGCTGCACCTAAACATGTCGTGTTTGGTGTCAAACATCTTGGAATACTACCCCCCGCCAATCCTGGCGGCGGGGGTAGCATTCCACCCTTCTAGAGGGAAAGACATGTTAACTCTGACTAATCCGGTAACTTCCTTCTGAAGCCCTGGCATCACAAAATGGATGCTGCTGCCACAGACACAAGTCTGGCCTCCTGCTGCTGGACGAAACTCCGGCAGGGGAGGCCTGGACAATAGGTTTCCTGTTGCAGGGAGGTGTGACCACCTCCCCAGACAGGATAATGTGTATTGGGGCTGGGTGGGTGCACTCTTAGAGTGCTTTGAAGTCCTGCACTGGGGGAGCAAAAGGCTCCTCTGTGCATATGCCAGTTCAAACCAGCTCAGGGGCTACCTGCCCCTGCTCTGGCGCGAAACTGGACAAAGGGAAGTGGGTGTAGCCACCCCCTCCCTTGACCCTCCCATAGGTGGGGTCATAGAGTTAGTCCCTCCCTGTTTTACTAGTTAAAATGGGGAACCCTTGCCACAGCAAGATTATACCTGGACGAAACTCTGAAACAGAATCCTGGACCTTCGACGCTCTACTCACGATTAGAGGACTGAAGAATCTCCCTTGGGGTCAAGGAGTGACTCCCCTGCTTGGCAGGCACCAAAGAAGCATCTGTCCGGTTCGCATCACTGAAGCTCCCGTCGGACGCCGAAGTCATCGCATCACCAGAGGTGGATTCTCAGACTTCCCGAGGCTACCCTGAGTCCCCAGCAAAGCTGAGGCCCGTGGCTATCGTGGGTAACGTGAGACCGTGACCCCTGGACACCGAGCACATTTGCAAGTGCACCATCTTCTGGGTCTCCCAAGAAGTCGTGCTTTGGGCTCCGAGTAGCCCTAGCCTCCAGCACTACCTGCACCGAAGATCACTGGCCCCCACTCCACGAGTGTCCTGTAAGCCAGCTCCACGTGCGGCGTCACGAGGCTCCTTCGCGGTCGCTAGCCCGTTGGCTAGTAGCCCTTACCGAAGGCCAATCTTTTCTTTACTTGGCAGTCTGGTTGCTCCAGGCCCGCCCTCACTTACCCTTGCTGGGTGAGTTCCCCTGACCTTGCTGGTCTGCATCATCGACGATCTACATCTTACTCGAGACTTGCCGTTGCCAAGGCCTGTTGGGTCCAATCTGGTCGCCGACACCTCTGCACTCGACAGACATCAAGCAACAGCCCGAATCCTGCTCCTGGTCGCCGACAACGCCTCCCGGACCTCGTGGCTGAAGAGTCAAGACGACCGTCAACGAACTTGAAGCACTCGACATCGGTGGGCATCTGTCCATCGCCCTCCTGGTCACTGGCTAGTGACCCAGACTCTGTCCCCTCTGCTTTCAGGTTCTTCAGAACTCCGATCCACTCTTGGATCCACCCGGACACTTTTCTCCTGGTCGCCAGCAGCACTTTGCAGCAGATCGCCATAAGAAACGACGACGAAACCCGACCCCGAAAGGCACCTATGCACCCGGCTTCCCTGGGTGAGGTAACACGAGTACTCCGGTGCTCCAGTGGGTAGAGACTCTTCAAAGTCCTAGATCTCAAAGGGTTTTGTCCTAGTCCTCTTTAAAGTGTCCCTTTCCTCTATTTTCCCGATCCCGACTTTCTCCATAGAAGTTAACGGCGTATCGCGGTTGTGTATTTACACTGCACGCGTCTCCCGTGGGTCCCCTGTGTCACTACCTTGGGTGGTTCCTTGTGGTCCAAGCACTTCTAGAGGCTCTAGGCCTAGTGTCTAGTTCAGTCGTGGTTCGCATACCACTTTATTGGTATATGGTTTGGTACGCCCCTAGGGCCCAAACGTGTATTTGTGCTATTACTGTGATTTAAGATCTTATAACCTATGTACTTCGAACTCTAGCCTCATAAAGAGACTAGAGGGGTGTGTTTAGTAATAAATACATATATTTTGAATATATACCTGGTGTGGTGCTCTTTCATTTGGTCACTCAAGAGATTATAGACTGGTAAAACAAGCTGCTTTACATTCCTTCAAGACTTAGCCTGAAGGCTGCTCTCCACAGCTACCACTAGGATAGCTTTCAATAAGGTTGTCTTTAACCTACCTACCATAAGAGTCGATTTGGACTGGTGCAAGGTGCCCACTATAATTAGTGGACAGCATATGCCAGGCCAACTTCTCACATTGGTGTGCAGCGTGTGGGATTCCAGCTTGCTATTGTTTTACCAGATAATCTCAATTGAATTGATCAACTGAAAACCACTAAAGGTACCTAAGGTACATATAATTTAAGCTTAGAATATCAGTAAGTTCTACTGAACTTAGAGTTGTGTGTTAAGGGATATCACAACCCTTTCTACAACTCAAGAGAGTTTAGTAGGCCACACTAGAGTAGGTAGTGCATACACCACACCACACTAGTAATGTCTTTAAAAGCAGGATCCAGAGATGCCCTGCAGGAAGCCATTGAGCTTCCCCCTCCAAGTATGACACACTCCCATTCTTGGAACTGAGAGCTTTGTGTAACGTGAGGAAAGTAAAGACAGGCCAAAGTCCCACCACCCAACACCTCCAGGAGTTGTTGGTGGCTTATGATCTTAGTAAGTCTTCAGAGACTGAAGGGGTAGGAGCAGAGGGTGGGCCAGCAGATGAGGAAGGGACCAGGGGTACTACTACCCCCAGCCCCCTCTGAAACTGACCAGGAGGGTGACAATGACCCTGACCTGGAAAACCCAATCCCTTCTGGGGAAGATGAAGATGAGGATCTAGAGAACCACACCTTTGTCCCCCCAGGAAGGATTATGAGTGTGCTCAGAAAGTCTAGGTCTCCTTCTCAGGAGTCTAACCACTCTGGCACCTCAATAGGGAGCTCTGTTTCTTCTCACAGGAGGGAATCCTCTCATGAGAGAAGAAAGAGACTGGTCCAGTATGAGGAAACTCAGCTGGAAATCAGAAAAAGCAATTGGCTTTAGATAGGGAATCCCTAGATCTCCTTAGAGAGAGAAGAAAGTTGGGACTAGAGTCCCATGGTGGCAGCAATATCCCTAGAGATAGGGAAAGGTCTTATGACCATAGAAACCTAAACAAGATTGTCCCTCCCTACCAGAGTGGGATGACATCCACAAATGGATAACTGCTTTAGAGAGGGCCTGTAAAGTACAGAGGGTCCCTCAAGAGCAGTGGGCAGCAATCTTGTGGCTCTCCTTTGCTGACAAAGGTAGAGATAAGCTCCTCACTGTTAGAGAGGAGGATGCTGATAATTACAAGGTCTTGAAGAGTGCTCTTATTGATGGGTTTGGCCTAACCACTGAACAGTACAGGTTGAAGTTCAGAGACACCCAAAAAGCACAGACTCAAGACTGGGTTGATTTTGTAGATTGTGCTACAAAGGCTCTGGAAGGTTGGATACATGGCAACAAAGTGCATGACTTTTTAGGATTGTACAATTTGATTATGAGGGAGCAGATCCTTAATAATTGTCAAAACCAGCTTTTGCACCAGTATCTGGTGGACTCTGATCTGACCTCTCCCCAAGAATTGGGAAAGAAGGCAGACAAATGGGTCAGAACCAGAGTAAAAACTAGAAATCAGGGTGGTGACCAGAAGAAAGATTCTACTAAGTCCCAAGAGAAAGGTGGGGATAAATCTAAGGATAAGTCCCCTACAGGGCCCCAAAATTCCTCTTCTGGGGGTGGGTCCCAAACTCCTTCCTCTCCTGAAAAGAAACCATATTGCCATGTCTGTAAAAAGCCTGGGCACTGGAAAACTGATCCCAGTTGCCCCAGGATTGGCAATAAAGAAAATGTTCCTCCCACAACTACTACCACCCCTCCTGGTACTACCAGTAGTAATCCTCCAGTTGGGAGTAGTGCACCCAAAAAGTTGGGTGCTTTTGCAAGAGGAACAGAGGTGGGCCCTAGTTTAGACAGGGACCCCTCAACAGACTCCTCTGACTCTGATGGTGGTATAGGATTTGCCACCTTTACCATGGGTCCCATAGCATTGGGCAGGTACAGATTGGAGCCAATAATTAATGGTCAGAAAGCTGTGGCATTTAGGGACACAGGGGCTAGTGTCACCATGGTGGCAGGGAAACTAGTCCCCCTCACCAGCTTTTACCTGAGTTTAAATACCAGGTGACCAACATTGATGGTGTCAGAACAGATCACCCCATGGCCATAGTCAATCTCAGCTGGGAGGGGGTCACAGGCCCAAAGAGAGTGGCAGTGTCCCCCACCTTACCTGTAGATTGCCTGATGGGCAATGATTTGGAAATTTCAGCCTGGGCTGAAGTTGAACACCAAACCCATCTTAGGATGTTGGGCATCCCTGTAAAGGTTAGTGGGGCTGTGATGGCCACAGCCCCAGCCCAAGAATTTGGAGAGATGGAGCCTGAAAGAATGGCCCACTCTCCCCCAAAAGAGAGCACAAGGGTTGAAGAAAAGTCTTCTTCCCTCCAGACAGTAGGTAAGGGTCAGCCTCCTCAGGGAACTGACCCTACCCCTAGTGAAGGAACTGCCCCAGAGGTAGTCAGGCCTGGCCTGGCCACACCCCTGATGGCAGAGGACCCTTCCAAGGCGGTACCCAGTCTGGAGCAGGTAACCTGCCCCTCTCTACCCTGCCTCAGCCAGCCCAGGGCGGCAGAGGTCAGGGAGGTCAGTGGACCCCCAGGGCCCCCTGTCCAGAGGAACCCCCATCAGCAGATTAGGGGCACCCAGTCTAGTAGCCCTAGCCAGGTGAAAATTCCTCTACACACTGAGGGATCCCCCATACCTTTATGTAGGGACCTCCCCCAGAAGGACTCTGGTAGGCAAGGGCAAACCTGGGACCAGAAGGTTCCAAACCTGCCATGTCCCTCCAGTGTTCCATCCAAAGGGACCCAACCCCCAGCTGTAGGCAGCCAAAGGTTGACCCTTAGAGCAAAGTGCAACTCAGTCATGGAAAGACAGGCATACATGGTGACCAGTGATCTGAGGAAGCTGAGGCCAACATTCCTAGGGCCTCACTTCCCTACTCAGACACCTCACCAGCCTTGTACTTTACCTAAGCACACCAGAGGTAGTGATTCCCCATGGTGGAGACCCTCTCATACCCTTAGGGTGAGGGATTGCTTAGTGGACCATAACATAGGGGGCAACCATGCTAGTGCAGGTGCTTCCTTATATGGCCACTTAGTCAATATAGGCTCAACTGGCCAAGGTTAGCCTTATCTCCTTTCGTTTGGGGGGGTTATGTAGGAAGGTGGAATCTGACTATATGGTTGCCCCCACTTTTTTTATGGTGTTTTGCTGGTTTATGACTTAGTTGGACTGGGATCCTGCTATTCAGGGCCCCAGTCTATCTGCTTTCTCTGTAAAATGATTTCCATGTGCCTTAGGCACATCTCTGATTGGAATCTGGAGTGCCCTTATAAGTCCCTAGTATATGGTATACTATGTACCAAGGGCATAGGTACCTCAGAGGCCTACCAGGGGCTGCAGCACGTATTGTGCCACCCCTGGAAGGCCATCCAAACTGACACCACAGGTCTGCTACTGCAGCCTGGGTAAGGTGGTGCATGCACCCCTTACTGTGATATAGGTTACCTATATCACTAAATACATACACACATATAAACCTATAAGTCACTCCTAAGGCAGGCCTTATCAATCCTAAAGGCAGAGTGCATGGTTCCTATGTGAGAGGGTGCCCCTGCATGAGCAGGGCCCCTCTGCAGCGTTCGGAGACCATCTCTGATGCTGTTTGTAGTGCAGCCTGACCATATACTCTTAAGCGCATTATATCCTCGCGGTAAAATGCTAACTTTGGAATGGCTGCACCTAAACATGTCGTGTTTGGTGTCAAACATCTTGGAATACTACCCCCCGCCAATCCTGGCGGCGGGGGTAGCATTCCACCCTTCTAGAGGGAAAGACATGTTAACTCTGACTAACCCGGTAACTTCCTTCTGAAGCCCTGGCATCACAAAATGGATGCTGCTGCCACAGACACAAGTCTGGCCTCCTGCTGCTGGACGAAACTCCGGCAGGGGAGGCCTGGACAATAGGTTTCCTGTTGCAGGGAGGTGTGACCACCTCCCCAGACAGGATAATGTGTATTGGGGCTGGGTGGGTGCACTCTTAGAGTGCTTTGAAGTCCTGCACTGGGGGAGCAAAAGGCTCCTCTGTGCATATGCCAGTTCAAACCAGCTCAGGGGCTACCTGCCCCTGCTCTGGCGCGAAACTGGACAAAGGGAAGTGGGTGTAGCCACCCCTCCCTTGACCCTCCCATAGGTGGGGTCATAGAGTTAGTCCCTCCCTGTTTTACTAGTTAAAATGGGGAACCCTTGCCACAGCAAGATTATATACCTGGACGAAACTCTGAAACAGAATCCTGGACCTTCGACGCTCTACTCACGATTAGAGGACTGAAGAATCTCCCTTGGGGTCAAGGAGTGACTCCCCTGCTTGGCAGGCACCAAAGAAGCATCTGTCCGGTTCGCATCACTGAAGCTCCCGTCGGACGCCGAAGTCATCGCATCACCAGAGGTGGATTCTCAGACTTCCCCGAGGCTACCCTGAGTCCCCAGCAAAGCTGAGGCCCGTGGCTATCGTGGGTAACGTGAGACCGTGACCCCTGGACACCGAGCACATTTGCAAGTGCACCATCTTCTGGGTCTCCCAAGAAGTCGTGCTTTGGGCTCCGAGTAGCCCTAGCCTCCAGCACCACCTGCACCGAAGATCACTGGCCCCCACTCCACGAGTGTCCTGTAAGCCAGCTCCACGTGCGGCGTCACGAGGCTCCTTCGCGGTCGCTAGCCCGTTGGCTAGTAGCCCTTACCGAAGGCCAATCTTTTCTTTACTTGGCAGTCTGGTTGCTCCAGGTCCTGCCCTCACTTACCCTTGCTGGGTGAGTTCCCCAGACCTTGCTGGTCTGCATCATCGACGATCTACATCTTACTCGAGACTTGCCGTTGCCAAGGCCTGTTGGGTCCAATCTGGTCGCCGACACCTCTGCACTCGACAGACATCAAGCAACAGCCCGAATCCTGCTCCTGGTCGCCGACAACGCCTCCCGGACCTCGTGGCTGAAGAGTCAAGACGACCGTCAACGAACTTGAAGCACTCGACATCGGTGGGCATCTGTCCATCGCCCTCCTGGTCACTGGCTAGTGACCCAGACTCTGTCCCCTCTGCTTTCAGGTTCTTCAGAACTCCGATCCACTCTTGGATCCACCCGGACACTTTTCTCCTGGTCGCCAGCAGCACTTTGCAGCAGATCGCCATAAGAAACGACGACGAAACCCGACCCCGAAAGGCACCTATGCACCCGGCTTCCCTGGGTGAGGTAACACGAGTACTCCGGTGCTCCAGTGGGTAGAGACTCTTCAAAGTCCTAGATCTCAAAGGGTTTTGTCCTAGTCCTCTTTAAAGTGTCCCTTTCCTCTATTTTCCCGATCCCGACTTTCTCCATAGAAGTTAACGGCGTATCGCGGTTGTGTATTTACACTGCACGCGTCTCCCGTGGGTCCCCTGTGTCACTACCTTGGGTGGTTCCTTGTGGTCCAAGCACTTCTAGAGGCTCTAGGCCTAGTGTCTAGTTCAGTCGTGGTTCGCATACCACTTTATTGGTATATGGTTTGGTACGCCCCTAGGGCCCAAACGTGTATTTGTGCTATTACTGTGATTTAAGATCTTATAACCTATGTATTTCGAACTCTAGCCTCATAAAGAGACTAGAGGGGTGTGTTTAGTAATAAATACATATATTTTGAATATATACCTGGTGTGGTGCTCTTTCATTTGGTCACTCAAGAGATTATAGACTGGTAAAACAAGCTGCTTTACATTCCTTCAAGACTTAGCCTGAAGGCTGCTCTCCACAGCTACCACTAGGATAGCTTTCAATAAGGTTGTCTTTAACCTACCTACCATAAGAGTCGATTTGGACTGGTGCAAGGTGCCCACTATAATTAGTGGACAGCATATGCCAGGCCAACTTCTCACATTGGTGTGCAGCGTGTGGGATTCCAGCTTGCTATTGTTTTACCAGATAATCTCAATTGAATTGATCAACTGAAAACCACTAAAGGTACCTAAGGTACATATAATTTAAGCTTAGAATATCAGTAAGTTCTACTGAACTTAGAGTTGTGTGTTAAGGGATAGCACAACCCTTTCTACAACTCAAGAGAGTTTAGTAGGCCACACTAGAGTAGGTAGTGCATACACCACACCACACTAGTAATGTCTTTAAAAGCAGGATCCAGAGATGCCCTGCAGGAAGCCATTGAGCTTCCCCCTCCAAGTATGACACACTCCCATTCTTGGAACTGAGAGCTTTGTGTAACGTGAGGAAAGTAAAGACAGGCCAAAGTCCCACCACCCAACACCTCCAGGAGTTGTTGGTGGCTTATGATCTTAGTAAGTCTTCAGAGACTGAAGGGGTAGGAGCAGAGGGTGGGCCAGCAGATGAGGAAGGGACCAGGGGTACTACTACCCCCAGCCCCCTCTGAAACTGACCAGGAGGGTGACAATGACCCTGACCTGGAAAACCCAATCCCTTCTGGGGAAGATGAAGATGAGGATCTAGAGAACCACACCTTTGTCCCCCAGGAAGGATTATGAGTGTGCTCAGAAAGTCTAGGTCTCCTTCTCAGGAGTCTAACCACTCTGGCACCTCAATAGGGAGCTCTGTTTCTTCTCACAGGAGGGAATCCTCTCATGAGAGAAGAAAGAGACTGGTCCAGTATGAGGAAACTCAGCTGGAAATCAGAAAAAAGCAATTGGCTTTAGATAGGGAATCCCTAGATCTCCTTAGAGAGAGAAGAAAGTTGGGACTAGAGTCCCATGGTGGCAGCAATATCCCTAGAGATAGGGAAAGGTCTTATGACCATAGAAACCTAAACAAGATTGTCCCTCCCTACCAGAGTGGGATGACATCCACAAATGGATAACTGCTTTAGAGAGGGCCTGTAAAGTACAGAGGGTCCCTCAAGAGCAGTGGGCAGCAATCTTGTGGCTCTCCTTTGCTGACAAAGGTAGAGATAAGCTCCTCACTGTTAGAGAGGAGGATGCTGATAATTACAAGGTCTTGAAGAGTGCTCTTATTGATGGGTTTGGCCTAACCACTGAACAGTACAGGTTGAAGTTCAGAGACACCCAAAAAGCACAGACTCAAGACTGGGTTGATTTTGTAGATTGTGCTACAAAGGCTCTGGAAGGTTGGATACATGGCAACAAAGTGCATGACTTTTTAGGATTGTACAATTTGATTATGAGGGAGCAGATCCTTAATAATTGTCAAAACCAGCTTTTGCACCAGTATCTGGTGGACTCTGATCTGACCTCTCCCCAAGAATTGGGAAAGAAGGCAGACAAATGGGTCAGAACCAGAGTAAAAACTAGAAATCAGGGTGGTGACCAGAAGAAAGATTCTACTAAGTCCCAAGAGAAAGGTGGGGATAAATCTAAGGATAAGTCCCCTACAGGGCCCCAAAATTCCTCTTCTGGGGGTGGGTCCCAAACTCCTTCCTCTCCTGAAAAGAAACCATATTGCCATGTCTGTAAAAAGCCTGGGCACTGGAAAACTGATCCCAGTTGCCCCAGGATTGGCAATAAAGAAAATGTTCCTCCCACAACTACTACCACCCCTCCTGGTACTACCAGTAGTAATCCTCCAGTTGGGAGTAGTGCACCCAAAAAGTTGGGTGCTTTTGCAAGAGGAACAGAGGTGGGCCCTAGTTTAGACAGGGACCCCTCAACAGACTCCTCTGACTCTGATGGTGGTATAGGATTTGCCACCTTTACCATGGGTCCCATAGCATTGGGCAGGTACAGATTGGAGCCAATAATTAATGGTCAGAAAGCTGTGGCATTTAGGGACACAGGGGCTAGTGTCACCATGGTGGCAGGGAAACTAGTCCCCCTCACCAGCTTTTACCTGAGTTTAAATACCAGGTGACCAACATTGATGGTGTCAGAACAGATCACCCCATGGCCATAGTCAATCTCAGCTGGGAGGGGGTCACAGGCCCAAAGAGAGTGGCAGTGTCCCCCACCTTACCTGTAGATTGCATGATGGGCAATGATTTGGAAATTTCAGCCTGGGCTGAAGTTGAACACCAAACCCATCTTAGGATGTTGGGCATCCCTGTAAAGGTTAGTGGGGCTGTGATGGCCACAGCCCCAGCCCAAGAATTTGGAGAGATGGAGCCTGAAAGAATGGCCCACTCTCCCCCAAAAGAGAGCACAAGGGTTGAAGAAAAGTCTTCTTCCCTCCAGACAGTAGGTAAGGGTCAGCCTCCTCAGGGAACTGACCCTACCCCTAGTGAAGGAACTGCCCCAGAGGTAGTCAGGCCTGGCCTGGCCACACCCCTGATGGCAGAGGACCCTTCCAAGGCGGTACCCAGTCTGGAGCAGGTAACCTGCCCCTCTCTACCCTGCCTCAGCCAGCCCAGGGCGGCAGAGGTCAGGGAGGTCAGTGGACCCCCCAGGGCCCCCTGTCCAGAGGAACCCCCCATCAGCAGATTAGGGGCACCCAGTCTAGTAGCCCTAGCCAGGTGAAAATTCCTCTACACACTGAGGGATCCCCCATACCTTTATGTAGGGACCTCCCCCAGAAGGACTCTGGTAGGCAAGGGCAAACCTGGGACCAGAAGGTTCCAAACCTGCCATGTCCCTCCAGTGTTCCATCCAAAGGGACCCAACCCCCAGCTGTAGGCAGCCAAAGGTTGACCCTTAGAGCAAAGTGCAACTCAGTCATGGAAAGACAGGCATACATGGTGACCAGTGATCTGAGGAAGCTGAGGCCAACATTCCTAGGGCCTCACTTCCCTACTCAGACACCTCACCAGCCTTGTACTTTACCTAAGCACACCAGAGGTAGTGATTCCCCATGGTGGAGACCCTCTCATACCCTTAGGGTGAGGGATTGCTTAGTGGACCATAACATAGGGGGCAACCATGCTAGTGCAGGTGCTTCCTTATATGGCCACTTAGTCAATATAGGCTCAACTGGCCAAGGTTAGCCTTATCTCCTTTCGTTTGGGGGGGTTATGTAGGAAGGTGGAATCTGACTATATGGTTGCCCCCACTTTTTTTATGGTGTTTTGCTGGTTTATGACTTAGTTGGACTGGGATCCTGCTATTCAGGGCCCCAGTCTATCTGCTTTCTCTGTAAAATGATTTCCATGTGCCTTAGGCACATCTCTGATTGGAATCTGGAGTGCCCTTATAAGTCCCTAGTATATGGTATACTATGTACCAAGGGCATAGGTACCTCAGAGGCCTACCAGGGGCTGCAGCACGTATTGTGCCACCCCTGGAAGGCCATCCAAACTGACACCACAGGTCTGCTACTGCAGCCTGGGTAAGGTGGTGCATGCACCCCTTACTGTGATATAGGTTACCTATATCACTAAATACATACACACATATAAACCTATAAGTCACTCCTAAGGCAGGCCTTATCAATCCTAAAGGCAGAGTGCATGGTTCCTATGTGAGAGGGTGCCCCTGCATGAGCAGGGCCCCTCTGCAGCGTTCGGAGACCATCTCTGATGCTGTTTGTAGTGCAGCCTGACCATATACTCTTAAGCGCATTATATCCTCGCGGTAAAATGCTAACTTTGGAATGGCTGCACCTAAACATGTCGTGTTTGGTGTCAAACATCTTGGAATACTACCCCCCGCCAATCCTGGCGGCGGGGGTAGCATTCCACCCTTCTAGAGGGAAAGACATGTTAACTCTGACTAATCCGGTAACTTCCTTCTGAAGCCCTGGCATCACAAAATGGATGCTGCTGCCACAGACACAAGTCTGGCCTCCTGCTGCTGGACGAAACTCCGGCAGGGGAGGCCTGGACAATAGGTTTCCTGTTGCAGGGAGGTGTGACCACCTCCCCAGACAGGATAATGTGTATTGGGGCTGGGTGGGTGCACTCTTAGAGTGCTTTGAAGTCCTGCACTGGGGGAGCAAAAGGCTCCTCTGTGCATATGCCAGTTCAAACCAGCTCAGGGGCTACCTGCCCCTGCTCTGGCGCGAAACTGGACAAAGGGAAGTGGGTGTAGCCACCCCTCCCTTGACCCTCCCATAGGTGGGGTCATAGAGTTAGTCCCTCCCTGTTTTACTAGTTAAAATGGGGAACCCTTGCCACAGCAAGATTATACCTGGACGAAACTCTGAAACAGAATCCTGGACCTTCGACGCTCTACTCACGATTAGAGGACTGAAGAATCTCCCTTGGGGTCAAGGAGTGACTCCCCTGCTTGGCAGGCACCAAAGAAGCATCTGTCCGGTTCGCATCACTGAAGCTCCCGTCGGACGCCGAAGTCATCGCATCACCAGAGGTGGATTCTCAGACTTCCCCGAGGCTACCCTGAGTCCCCAGCAAAGCTGAGGCCCGTGGCTATCGTGGGTAACGTGAGACCGTGACCCCTGGACACCGAGCACATTTGCAAGTGCACCATCTTCTGGGTCTCCCAAGAAGTCGTGCTTTGGGCTCCGAGTAGCCCTAGCCTCCAGCACCACCTGCACCGAAGATCACTGGCCCCCACTCCACGAGTGTCCTGTAAGCCAGCTCCACGTGCGGCATCACGAGGCTCCTTCGCGGTCGCTAGCCCGTTGGCTAGTAGCCCTTACCGAAGGCCAATCTTTTCTTTACTTGGCAGTCTGGTTGCTCCAGGTCCGCCCTCACTTACCCTTGCTGGGTGAGTTCCCCAGACCTTGCTGGTCTGCATCATCGACGATCTACATCTTACTCGAGACTTGCCGTTGCCAAGGCCTGTTGGGTCCAATCTGGTCGCCGACACCTCTGCACTCGACAGACATCAAGCAACAGCCCGAATCCTGCTCCTGGTCGCCGACAACGCCTCCCGGACCTCGTGGCTGAAGAGTCAAGACGACCGTCAACGAACTTGAAGCACTCGACATCGGTGGGCATCTGTCCATCGCCCTCCTGGTCACTGGCTAGTGACCCAGACTCTGTCCCCTCTGCTTTCAGGTTCTTCAGAACTCCGATCCACTCTTGGATCCACCCGGACACTTTTCTCCTGGTCGCCAGCAGCACTTTGCAGCAGATCGCCATAAGAAACGACGACGAAACCCGACCCCGAAAGGCACCTATGCACCCGGCTTCCCTGGGTGAGGTAACACGAGTACTCCAGTGCTCCAGTGGGTAGAGACTCTTCAAAGTCCTAGATCTCAAAGGGTTTTGTCCTAGTCCTCTTTAAAGTGTCCCTTTCCTCTATTTTCCCGATCCCGACTTTCTCCATAGAAGTTAACGGCGTATCGCGGTTGTGTATTTACACTGCACGCGTCTCCCGTGGGTCCCCTGTGTCACTACCTTGGGTGGTTCCTTGTGGTCCAAGCACTTCTAGAGGCTCTAGGCCTAGTGTCTAGTTCAGTCGTGGTTCGCATACCACTTTATTGGTATATGGTTTGGTACGCCCCTAGGGCCCAAACGTGTATTTGTGCTATTACTGTGATTTAAGATCTTATAACCTATGTACTTCGAACTCTAGCCTCATAAAGAGACTAGAGGGGTGTGTTTAGTAATAAATACATTTATTTTGAATATATACCTGGTGTGGTGCTCTTTCATTTGGTCACTCAAGAGATTATAGACTGGTAAAACAAGCTGCTTTACATTCCTTCAAGACTTAGCCTGAAGGCTGCTCTCCACAGCTACCACTAGGATAGCTTTCAATAAGGTTGTCTTTAACCTACCTACCATAAGAGTCGATTTGGACTGGTGCAAGGTGCCCACTATAATTAGTGGACAGCATATGCCAGGCCAACTTCTCACAGAGTGCACCACCTTGTGCGAGGAGTAACAATCCAAGTGCGATTAGCACCAACGTATTCAAATAATCAGCTTAGGCATATTGATTTTAATTGCTGCAGCTATGCCTTGAGGGTCAGGGGCATAAATGCAAATCATTTAAAAGCATGTGAGATCACTATTTCATTCAGAGGGAGTCCAAATACTGTGGGTCACACCAAGGATCAGGGAAAACATTGGCACTGTCATCCTATATTCTGACTCAATCATCTTTGAAGAGGTGGGCAATGGCACTTTATACCTACCTGTGCTATCCCTAGAAGCTGGTGACAGCATCACCATTTGTGCTGGTAGCTACTGGAAGTCACTGGTGTTGTTGTGCTTTATTCTGCCTTTAACCCCTTGGAAGTGGGGTGGCACCAGCATTTCACTCCTGGTCTGTGGTATAACTGGATCTACTGTACATTGCCCCTGGAGAGGGTGGGACTCTCAGGACTGCCAGCACTCAGAGTGTTGCCTTCCCACTCCCCCTATACAGTGAAGAGTGGAGCATAGGGTAAAAGGAGAGCACGGCATCCTGCTTCTGCGCTGACTCTTGAAGAAGTGTTCAAGGGGGAAGCAGATCCAGGTTGCGAGTATGTGGTGGTCCTGATGGAAGAAGCATCAGTACAGACTCCATCCACATTGTGTGATCATCCCCTCAAGAGAAAACCTGACAAAGCAAAAACGTTAAAGCAAAAAAAAGAGCAAAAGTATTTTCTTGTCACATGAGCAATCCGTTCAAAAAGATTGACCTTTGGCTAAAGATCAATCCATATTATATATACTTGTATACTAGTCCATCATACTGTAGGAGGAGCAATTCAGTCTTATGTGCTTGGAACCATCCAGGAAGAACAGTAGGCCCTAAAAGCCCCCTGAAGCCAGTTTCTTCACAGTGGCACTCAGTCTCCCAGGACATTAGATCCAAGACCGTGGGATAGGTCTTCTTGACAGTCATGCTAAGGCTGTGAAGCTGTGAAGTACATTGAAACAGTGAATTTCTGGGTTCTCTGTAGTTGTTTGGAAGCCTGTAACACCTTTTGTTATGCGGCTTATATTTAGCTTCGATTTTAGTTATTGCCTCATTTTCTAATGGTGCTTTGTACATGTTTTCTATTGCAAGATGGCCCTTGCACACATTTCTTCCTGACAGACATTGTCACCCTGTAGTCTGCACGGTTAGTTCCAGGTCACAAAATATCTGAACATGAAGCCTTGCTTTATTTATTGTGCTTGCCAGAGACAACTCTTCTGCTTCAGTCTAATTAAAACGCTGACATGCACCTTTGACACAGTTTGATTAGCTTGCTGTTGTATTACAAAAACCACATCCATGCTGAAATCGGGGAAAGGTGCTGTTTCTGCCTGAGTGATCATGGAACGCTGCTGTAAGATTCAGTCCCGCTGTCTCCAACCTTCATCCTGAGAAGGAAGGTAACTGTACACTCAGAGGTCCATCCGTGGATACACTGATCCTGGCTCCCTGACATACACTACCAAGGTATGGGGGTTAGGTCTTTCCAACAGACCTTGCAGATGGGTTCTCCCAATTTGCTCTCTTTAGCATAGAGGCTAGCAATAGATTGGAGTGACATTAGCAATGTTATGAACATTGACCATGATTGAATTGTTTGTATTTTTCACTATTCTAATAACGCTCATTACAATAATGTGTCTCATCTTTTTTACAAATGCAATTAATTTTTTGTTTGCAAAGGTTAGAGCTTTTCAATGAATGTTTGAAAATGCAATATTGTATCTTTTCTTTGTGACACTTCGGGCATGCAAGAGTGACAAACAAAAGGGTCAGATGTGTTTCCATGATTTCCTTAGAAATCTGAGAGTCATGTTCTAGGTTACTAACAACATCTATAACTCTGTACGTTTAGGAGTTTAGATGCAGTACTGTAAGCTAGCCAAATAGACCAACATTCACTGATTATATGAGAAGACTCAGGGGCATATGTACAAGCCCCTATCGCAACCACAACCTCACGTTTACTGAGGTTGTGGTGGCGATAGGGGCTGCGCCTTATGTACAAGGCCTCCTTTCATGCTATGGTTAGCGTGAAAGGGGTGAGCACTGGGTGTTGCGGTGGGCGTTTCACCACAAAGCCCATTCATTTAGACGCTGCCCCCTATGTAAGTACATTTTATTATATGCTTAGTTGATAAAAACCATTGCATAAAATCACTTGTTAAAGATACAGCAGATTAGAAAGCATAAAATTAATTCATTACTGTCTTGTACATGTAAAATACTCGGACCACCATTGCAAAATCATGTGTCGGGTACATCCAGGGAAAACTCCATTTAACGCTTCCAAATTCTTCTGGGTAAACTAATCAATGCTCTTTTTTTTTTCTCCATTAGCACAAAATGTTTAAAACCAGGTTTCCATGGGGGCAGATGCAACAATGTTGGTAAAATACCCATACTTAGATGCAGAAATTTTTCCTTTTTTGCTCTGGTAAACCCAGCGCCTAGATAAGGTTGGGGAGAGCAGCTGTTGTAGTTCTGGATGACAAACCATCCATGTGCCCGTTCTGAAAGTGCAGCTTTGTCCTCTACAAGAGACAGTATTTTTACTGTTTTGTTGACAAGCTCCTTGAAGCTCTTATGGGCCCCGATGGTACCCCAGGGGTCCTTTAAGGCCAAGCAGTCAATTGAGTCTTTTAAATAAGCCATAGCTGCACTATATTTTTCCGGTTCAGCTCGTTCCATAAATGTGCATTTAGTGTCCCCGGCTCTGCTCCCTTTATTTTGTGCCAACATTTTGCGTAGGCACCCTTGCGTGCTATTTGCTTTTTCGGTAGACCAAACTCTAGTCTTATTTGGGCTGATGAAGTATACTGTGGGAGATTAAAAATGATTCTCATTGCCTTTGATACCGTCCTATCCAGGATACCGGCATCTCTCCCTCTGAGGCACTCACTTCCATAGGTAATGGTAGGGAGGAGTTTCGCTCGGATTGCCTGTAGTAAGGGAGTAAAGCTCGGACCGCTTATTTTTTTGTTTAATGTTTTTTAATGCGACTGCTATTAAGGTTCCTTTACCTCTTATGGTTGCTTTTTGCTGTAGGAACGTGCCTTTGTTGTCTAAAATTATGCCCAGATATTTAAATTCTTCTACGATTTCGAGTTTCAGACCTTCCAACTCCCATTGAAAACAGTGTGGTTTCTTTTTCTGATTTATGATCAACACTTTAGTTTTGCCCAAGTTTATGCGTATCCCATTCTTGCTGGAGAAGTTGCTCGTAGTGTCTATCAGGTGTTGTAAGCCAATTGGGGTGCGGCTGATCAGGGCAAGATCATCTGTGTAGAGCAAGTTCGAAAGGGAGAGGCCTCCGAGGTTGGGGGCGTGATGGTTTCATTTGTCCAATTCTGGCGCGAGATCTGCCATGAACAGATTGAACAGAATCGGCGCCAGTTCGCACCCCTGCTTCAGCCCCTCGGTAGTCGGTATTCTCCGTGATAAGCTGTCTCCGGCACCCAGCTTAATTTGTATCCATGTGTCACTGTGGAGTAAAATCAGCCTGTTCAAAAGTATGGTGTTAATTTTCATTTTAGAGAGTTTTGACCAGAGTTTATTCATGTCGATGTTGTCGAAGGCAGCTGAATAGTCTATGAAACAAACATAAAGCAGTTTATTAATATTTTTCGTGGCATCCATTAGGAGTGATAAAGCCAATATGTTTGTCGAGGTGCCCATGCATTTCTGGAAGCCGGATTGGTTGATTGGAATAGATGGTGTTTCGGATGCCCATTCCGAAAGTTCTTCCAGCAGCAATCCCACATAGTATTTGGCATCATTGTCTATTAATGCAACTAATCTATAGTTTTCAGCATTGTTTTTGCTGCCTTTCTTATGTATCGGGGAGATGATAGATCCCTTCCAGGAATCTGGTACTCTTTCTACCTCCATAATATGTGTAAAAAGTGGCAGGAATGCGGCTGCCCAGTAATCCGGGTCTCGCTTATACAAAATTGGTGGTATACCATTGGGGCCAGGTGCACCCTCAGCTCTACCCTTGTGAATTCTGCTCATAATCCGTTTAGTTGTGAAGCCATAGCTAATTTCTTCATCATGCTTTAGTTGACCTAAGCTGGATCTGCTGAACTCCAGAGCTTTGTGTATATTATTTGTTTGCCCACTGTTAAAGTGGTCCCATAGATACTTTGTCCAGTCTTCTTCAGTAATATGAGAGTTTATTCCAAGAGCCCTTGGATTCTGTAATCTCTTCACTGTATGCCAGAACCTGGCGCTTTCGCATCATGTAGGATTTTGGCCCATGCTGTTTCTGCAGTCTCGCGGCGTGCTGACCAGATAAGTTTCTTCTTGCTCGTTTTTAACATTCTTAGCTCGTCTTGAAGATTGGCGTCTGGCCCTACCCGGTGAAGATTTCGTACTGCTCTGTTTATTCCTTTCTTTACTCGCTTTAATTGCGTTAATTGAAGTCTTGTTAGATGATGACTTTGCTAGCTAGACGGTGTGGAGTGAGGCCTGTGTTGAACCATAACTGTTGCTAGCGCACCCGTCCCTTCTTCTTTTGAGTGGAGAGTGCCAAGGCTTTCGGGGGAATTTAGCCCAACTTTTAAGGATGTCTTTGTTCGCCTGCTTATTTTCCTCCCACAAGGTTTTTGCCTCGATCAGGAAGCTCTCCAACTTATGCATTTTACATTTAATTCTTCTTAAATTGTCCGTGAACACCGCGCCTAGACCGACCAGTTGCTGGGTGGGTGCAGTCCCATAAGTATCCAGAGTAAGCTCTTGTGGTAGATGACACAAGGGCGGCGAACATAGGAGGCAGCGCCAAAATTAAGACCAGGTAAATCCTGGTCTTAAGTTGGAGAAACGAGGAGGAATGCATTATTTCTGCGGCCAAGTTATCTAAATCGCACTTCCCACACTATTCCCTAACAGTAAATTTAGTGCACACAATATTTAATATCGGCAGCTAATTGAAACAACTGAAAAGCAGATCAACATAAAGTTACAAATATATAGGTGCTCCCAAAAGCAAATAAGTCCGAAGAAGATCATTCAAAGATTCTTGTGTCTTCTTTATTTGTCTTCCAAAATCTTTAACTTTACAAAAATTAGAACCTGCCCTGAGAGAAGGCGGGTGCAGTCGCTCACGGCACCCACTTCCAAGGGGATCTGTAATCCAACTCGAAGGTGCAGGCGGGCTACCACCTACACTGTAAAATGCAGAGTAGCTTTTAAACACCTACTCTGTTTTTCACTGGGATGTGCTGCCCCAGGTGCATTCATCACAATGAGCGCATTTTACCTGTTTGCGCCTGACACACCTATTTAAGGTGCACCATGGTGCAAACAGGAAAAATGTCCCCGTTAAGTAGTACGGGCCCTGGTGTATAATTGGAGAACAGGGTGATAATGGCATGACAGCTATTAGAATTGGCTGCTTTGTCTGATTTATATTTCAAGTAAGATAGAGTGGAAAACTGTTTTAATAATATGGCCCCTATTCTCTTGTAGGAGAACATGGTTACCCAAAATAAGTTTGATAATAATTATAGAATTATTCTAAAACAGACAAGGGAGTGATAAACTTCATCAAGCTGTGTGATTAAGCAGTGCATAGATTTCCTAGGTTAGTAGCTTGTTCTCAAGCAAATACACTAATTCCTTTGGTATTACCAAAAATAATTTTGGTGCATACTGTATGTGAAATGTCTCAGCTTGTGAAATAAAATAAAAACAACAAGGACCCCCTGAAACTAATAATAGTTCCTAGGACAGGGAAACAGCAAATATAATGTAAACAATCCTAGGCAACTTAAAACTTGTCGAAAATCAAGTCTAAATAATATCAATAAATAAGTGCAAGATCAGTGTACAGCCATATTGTTTAAAAAGAATACATTTTATTATAAGACATGAAAACAAAATAGTTTTTAAACACAAACATACAAAAATACAATAAACAATGTGTCATAAAAATATCACTGCATACAATCACAAAACATATACATAACACAGAATAAAAATGATATCAGGATTTGATCAAGCATTGATAATAGTGTGGTCCCAACAAGCCACACATTGTAGGTACATCTGATAATCATAAAAAATCGTATTTATACTTATATTTAAAAAGCAATAGCTGGGCTGGGCTGTTGAAAAAGTGGGTAATATACTCTACGCGCGTTTCGGCGTAACCTACGCCTTCTTCAGGAGAAACCACTTTAGCCTCTGTATAAAAACATAAAAAAACAGTACATAAATTTGACAGGCTGTACATTGAAATTGCCTAGATAGGGTTAAAAAAAATAGCAAGTGAACCACGATCTCCAGAGAAGAAAAGGGACGAGAGGGGGTGAAGGAAAGTCCCACGACCCAGGTGAATGTGAATGGAAGATACACAGTGTATATGGTGTTAGAAGGAAGACAAAAGAAAAATAGTCTGTAGATAAAACACGTGAAAAAAGGAAAGAGGGATGTAATAATATATCAGAGCTAGGTAGATTTTATAGAAAGTGAAAAACCTAATGCCCAAGAAGTAAATAAAGAGATACAAATAACAATGTTAAATTGTAACAATTTTAGAATGATCATTGTCAAAAAGGGAATTATTAGTTGAGGTGGATGGTGGTCCACCACAAGCAATAAAGTCACTTCTCTTGTGACAGTAAAGTAAATCCAGTAAAGATTATAGTAATTTAAACCTGAGCTCAACCCCTGGTAGCAATGGCACCGACAAGATAGATTTAACCTAAGAAAATGTGTAAAGCATCCAGGATACCAAAACAGTTAAAAAGTAGAAAACACAACACAATAACAACCCTCAAGAATATTTTAATGAAAAAATGACACCAAAAGGACAGAAATCCATTGAGGGAAACTGAAGTTATGAATTTTTTAATTTCTAAATAAAAATAGTGCCAAAAAGTGCAAAGGTGCAACCACAGGCAACTCACTACATTAGAAATGGACAAGGGTAAGAGGTAAGGTCAACAACAATAGAGAGCGGGTCAGATATACAGGTTGTTTCGGACCCAGTCAGAAAGTTACCTCACACTTTTCAATTTTCAATAAGGTTGAGTCCTCAGTGGGGCAAGATTGAAAGTTTGCAGGCTGGATCTGAAGATGGACTCATCAACGAGGGGTTGACGAAGGGCAACATCTCAATGAAATCACAGATGAAGCTCAGAGAAGGATAACTCCGGAGTTCGCACCCAGGAAGTTGTTGACGTCAATCAGTTACATCTCGGCATCATTGTTTTGGTACAGCATGATACTTTACACATTGCCTCTGAGTTTAGCCAGTTTGCTCTGTACCATAGCTACTATGGGTTGAGCTCAATTTAATTTAGGAGTTGGGTTCAGTGACTTTTCTGATTCTCCCTAACAAGAATTGTGGTTATTGCTTAATGTAGGCCATCCCTCCTCTTAACTAATAATCCAATGTCTTACAGGATTCATGTAAGGGAGGTGGCTGAACAAGACCAGATGCAATCATAAAGTGCCAGGCTGTGACTTGGCTTTCTTGCATGGTTTTACCAGACCCTCAGTGTACGGAAAGCGTTAGGAGGGGAGCCTCACCTGAATTCTTCTCTATGCTCCCAGTTGGCACAAGCTCTCTTCCAAACCAGTCAGGGTAGGTTTTCAGGGGTACTTCCTCTTTCAAAAAGGCAGTCTCTTAGAGGTTATTAGGAGCTCTGGACACTGTCTCTGTGGTCCTTCCATTTCAAAAGAACCCACTCAGCAGGTACTTGTGGCACAGCTTACAGTAAAACACACAAAAACTGCAGTAGAATTGGACAGGCTGGACTGTGGTAATTTTGATAGGACTGGATCAGGAGTCATGACCCATCATGAGTTAGTGTGTATGATAAAATTGTGTTTCCATCACCATCACCATCCATCAATTGACAACTCAACTTGGAGGAGACTAGAAGAATTAAGAGAAGACCTCTACCTGCTGCCTGCAGTCGGCCTGGATAAGAATTTTGGTCTCGAGCTGCTTCTTCTTATATTACAATTCTGGCAGTGCTCTTACAGGTGTCCTGCATTTCCTGTAGCCTCTGAGACTGAAAATACTGATAAAAAACCCTCAATGTATGCAAGGACCACCTACCCAGTTAGATGTTGACTCCATTAGACCTCTCTGGGTCCTTGGATGGTGTCAGTGATTGAACATGTATCCCACTGCTAAAATGTGGACTGGCCCATTGGAGCCTGCCTCAGCTATTTGGCAACAGCACAGAAGAAGTTTTTGAGCAACTGGATAAAGTTGGCACTTAAAACATTTTTGACATCTGGTAGATCAAGACAATGTGTGATGGCTCTCTGAAACATCCAAGTGAATAAAGGTTAAGTGCACACCCACTAATAATGTTCTTCCATGATTGTGTGATGCTCGAGGCAGATTTTGATGTGTGCTATCCTGGTTTTAGCGCACTCCGTCTGTGTGCGTCAATATGGTTCCTAAACATCAGGGACCTCGTCAGTCTCCCCAGACCAAGATGCACACCTGAGAAAGGTATATGAACCATCCAATGTCGGATTATGTAAAATAATGCACCTCTATGTGTACAAGAGTAAAGCCTGTGTAGTCACTCATTGAACTTGAGAAAAGAAAGAATATTGAAATGTTTTGATGAAATCATGGATTATTTTGGATTACATATGTAATAAATTGGATACAAAAGTGGACAAATAGTGTTTGAATCTCTGAAACAGCAACCATCTCCCTGATCAATAGTTGGAAGCTTGCACCACTCTGAGATTATGCAAGCAAAGTTCAAGGTTACTGTGGAACCCCCAAAAAGAAGCATCTGACCTCATGGAGCCCTAGTCAGCTATAGCACCTGGCTTGCCCTGCTGGAATATTTTGCAAGCCAAAAAGGTTACTACACGCAAAGGTAAAAATATTGACTTGGACAAATCGCTAAGGTTCTAACCTGGTGAGTCTAAAATTTTGCCTAGGTCCCTATTTATCTCATTTGACAATGCTTTTCAGTTTCTTGGTGCTTTTCACCTATAATTTAAAGAATGTCTCTAGTTTTCCATCTCTCTTTTTCTTCATATTTATATTAAAACATTGATTTGGCAATATACTTTTGCCTTTTGAAAATCATGTTTTTGGTGCTATTGAATTATTTAACAGGCATATGTTTGGATAAAAGACTACTGCTATGTGAGCTTGCTGTTTGGTGATATGCCTATCTTCTCTCAGTGAACTGTGTTTTCACTAACAAGGCAATGGTTTACCAACTTTGTGGGAGTTAACACAAGGCTGTCCTCATAAATCTCAGAATCCCACTCTCATCTACTCACTGTAGATTCAAAATTAGATTCCATCAACAGCTTCATAAAAATGAACAAAACAAAGATAGTTTTTCATTTATAGAGACAATTTCTTACTTATTATAGGATGATGTCTCACAGGACTGAAGGATATACTAAAATAAAAGAAGGGATCACTAAAAATCATTGTATGTATATATATATATATATATATATATATATATATATATATATATATATATTATCTACTGGCGGTCGCCAGTAGATAGTTATAGTTAGGACCTATTTTCCATAGGAAATTCACAACATTCTATTTGAAATAACTTTGGCGCCGGTTGACGAATCTTCGCGAAATTTTTAAATATATATATATATATATATATATATATATATAAGCAACTGTCATATGCAATGAAGGTTGATGAGTATGTGTCTTCCTTTGACCGCTTGTAATTAAAATTAAAATGGTCATAAAAGATAACAGTCAACTTAGTATAAAAAAATAGCAAAATCTATCTTGACTATGGCCTAAATGGGATATTCAACAAAGTTCTACACTATTTCCTTAGGCAGTGGGTTGCTATTTTCTTTCTTTTGTTTTTCATAGTGTTAAAGCTTTGGACAACCCTGTGAAATGTTTCCATTTTGGTACTGACCAACATGAATGTAATAAAAATAAAGTAACTTTGGCAATGCATAAGCCAGTTGACAATGTCTTGAGATAAGGACACTAATAGACCAACTTAGAGTTTGGTGGACCAATAACGTCTTGGTCCACCAACTCAATTTAGCATGGGGCTAACTGTCAGCTTTCCATCAGTGGTGCCTGCCTTGATGGAAAGCTTACTCTGATGCTCTGAGCATGTGCCAGCCATCAGAGTATGGGCTTCAGATTGCCTGTCTATTTAAGGTAGACCTTCTGTCCATACCACCAGGGAAACTTTGGTGATGACAAACAAAGGAAATATATAAATGATCCTCACACCCAGGGAAAAATTCCCTGGGTCTAGGGGTAATTAGTTATTAGTATTTCAAAAGCAAACTGACAGTTGAAAAACAAAAGACTTGGAGGATGACCACCAAAACAGATGGAAGGGGTACACCATACTTTTTGTACCTTCACGGGAATTGCCATGATGGCGGTTCATCTCATGGTACGGAGATCACTGCTAGGGCAGTAGTGATCTCCAAATCTGTCAGGCAGTAGTCCATCAGAGTGGCCGATATAATATCTTCTGTGACCCTGACTGGCAAACTACTGCCTGACAAACTCTATATTGGACTCTAATGTCCCGATTCCGATGTCGTTTGGAAGGCCCCCAATCGGATTTGGCTTTCCCGGATCCGATTCGTAGCCCTTGTTTCTGACTGAATCGTACACAGGTCCGAATGACCAAGTACGATGTGAAGATAGTGTACGCGTCGACCGAATCGTTTCCGGGACCCGAACCTGTCCGTGCGACTTGTTCGTAGTCGAATCGTGCCGCGCCATGGAGCCGAATTCCGACCAAGTGAGTACGATGCATGATACGGACAGCCGCTTCGCCTCGGTCTCAGCGAGACAAAATGGCTGCCGGAATCATAATTCAGGGGGCCGTAGCAGGCCTCCCTTCACCCTGGGCCCACCGAATCTGTCACAGGGGAGTGCCCATGGGTCCCCCAGATCCAGGCATGCATAGTGTGGTGGGCCCCATGGGGTGCCCGCCACAGGGTGTACGCTTTTCCCCACCCACCCCTTTTTGCTATGGGAGCCTGTGTACGCGTCTGTACACAGGCTCCCATAGAGTTCAATGGGAGTCCGAGCGAACTGAGTCCGTAAGCATACAGCTGCATCGTACTTGCTCGTTCGGACTCCCGGGCCCTAAGTGTTTTTGAGGGCTGGACAACAATGAAACTGGGTTACCATGCTCTTAACCTATTTGTTTAAAGCAGTTTCCACAATGCCCAATGTGGTGGCTCACATGAACCTTGTGCTAAAGGGTAAAATGCCACTCTATTATGTGTTTGTAGATCTCTTAATACCATTTGATAAAATAATTTTAAAAAACTCTGTATTTATGGTATAGCTCATGGATTGTTAAAAACAATTTGACTTATAGTTGGTATGGCTGAATACTGCTGTGTGTGTCTAACTGCCATAGATTTAAAATGTTATGTGATTTCTGATGCTAATTAATTCCCTAGTACTCTGGTGTTTGCAACTCTCTTGTAGATGACCTTCCTAAACAGGACTTTTGAATTAAAGCAATTTAATCGAAGGTGGATCAAGTAATTATGCTGATTGTTTGGAAACACATGCTTAAATCAAAGAACACTTTTGGTCATCCAGATTGCATATCATTTGTTTTTATTACTATTTTGTGATGTGGATTAGTAAATTACACTCTCAAGCTTGATAGTGTAAGCAGCTGTGGTGCATTGTCTCTGTTTTTCTTTGTAACAGCGTGCAATATTTGGGCAACGTTAACTCATGGGACTTTTTACTTTTTTCTTTGTTTAAAGCTCAATTCACGCCCGTAGCCAGAACAAATTTTTAATGGGTCATGGTTCTCAGCTATGATCACACATTAAAGCTGTGCTCTATAGGTGCATTCTTTACCAAATACTGGTTGTCCTACTAAATATTGACCCCCAGAATATCCTGGTGCAATTATATCAAAGACAGAATATTGAAAGGTAAGTGCATATGTTGGAAGTATGTATTTGCTATTCCTAACTCGACATCTACATACCTTGAAGATATATATACTGTGTAAGTAAATATATATGGAGTAAGGTATAGAAAATCTATACTTACCTGTTGATAATACATGTACCTTGGGCTTGTAAATTAAATGCCACCCACTTAAGTATCCTTTTAAACATGTCTCAGGCCGGCCATTGCAGCCTGTGTGTGTAATTTAAACTGCCATTTCAATCTGGCAGAATGGGCCACCTCTGACTTGATGACGGGGAGGAACTGTCACATATTACACTTGCACATCACAGAAGCTCTGCCTGGGCACACTCACAAAGGGTTCGCCACTATTCTTTTTTGACGACAGACAAACTTGGGCTAGGGTATGAAGGCAGATAATTCCAAATACCTCTGAGGGTGGAAAATCCAGAACCTTCTACTTCAAACCATCTTGGGGAGAGGAGATGGCCTAACGGCTAGGGCGGTCGCCCGCAAAGCTGGGGAACTAAGTTCGAGTCTCAGCAAGGACGCGCAACATCCTGTGATTCTGGGCAAATCACTTAATCTCCTCATGCCTAACAAAAAAAAATGAATGTGTCCTTGTGTAAAGCAACTGGTGCTTGTGTAAAGCGTTCTGATACCCGATACCTTTGGGTCAAGTTCGCACTATATAAAACTCTGTATCAAACAAACAAACAAAACCCAGCACCTAGACTCTAATTGTTGTGAATTTTGCCCCCCAAGAGGTGCCACTCCAGTCCTGGACCATACTAAGTGGGCCTGAAGGTGCTCTGCCAGCCCAGCTGTGGAACTGTAAGCAGAACCAGCACAGTGCAATGCATCTCCTTGCAGCAGCATCTGCGCCATCACAGCATGGCCCATCCCTAACACCGGACTCCAAATCGCAGCCCCCAGTCTCCTCAGAACCCCTGCTGTGTGATGAACCCTCGATGCAGGACTCATTGCAGGCACCTCAATGACAGCATCCTCGATGATGATGCAGCTCAGGAGCTCCCTCAGAACTGCCACTGCATGACACATCCTTGATGTGGGATCCTGCAATGCTCTGCAAACCAGGATTTAAGGTACTTTGTTCACCAGGCTTAACTGGGTCCCTGTATCTGACCCATGCTCCATCGCGGTCTACCTGAACTTGTGACTACTGATTGGATTTTTGTTGGTTTTGGTCTCAAATAATTTATTACATTTTACTAAATTGATGTGGGATTTTCCATGTGTTGTGTTTTCACTTTATTACTGTTTGAAGTACTGCATAAAGACTTTATAGATTGCCTCTAGATTTAAGCCTGACCGCTTTGTGCCAAGCTACCAAAGGGCTAAGCCCAGGTTAACTTAGGGTTTGCTACTTGAGCAGGGTCTCACCCACCACAACCAGTAACCACATTTCTAACAAAAGTCTTGAAGGACGTTCGCTAATGCCCAATGAATTCTTGGCCTTTCTGTTGTGACAGTGAATTGGTGTTGGTACCACCTTTCATATCAGCTTCTCACACACAGCACTGTGGCAACCCGCAGTGGTCCATCATATCCCCTCTATTATTCAACATTTACCTAACTACCTTACCAAACCTGATTACATCATTCAACCCCACCCATTACAACTACGTGGATAACATCCAAGTCATTTTTAAAGAGAGATGTTCTGCAAGACCTCTGCAATTTAAAACGTGACTGCCTTCGGGCCATAAACACATGGATGACGAATAACCAACTAAAGCTAAATATTGCAAAGACAGAGCTTATGACCTGTGGAAACAAGAAAAATACCAGCCTATCACTAACATGAGACCCCTCCAACAATATCAAGAGAAGTCAGAAACCTAGGGGTAACCATGGATTCAGACCTATATTTGATGCCACTTGTTACCAAAAGTAAAACAATGTGCCATCTACACAATGAAAACACTATATTGCATCTTCCCATACCTTGGATAATCTCCAAGCTTAACAATGCCAACAGCCTATACCTTGGCGCACCTGCATTTATCAGACGCAAAATACAACTCATCTAAAATCCGGCTGCAAGACTTCTTCTCTGCCTTCATCCAAGAGAATACATGACTTCAGTCTTGCAATCACTCCACAGGCTACCTATATCTGGAAGAGCAATGTTCAAGGCACTTTGAATTGCTCACAGAACTTCCAAGGAGAAGGACTGCTATACATAAGAGCTAAATTTAAGAAATACAAATGAATCAGGACATTGCGCTCCAGGCATGCACCACTTATCATCATACTACCTTACCATAAGAAATCCGTAGATGGCACTACTTTCCCCGTACAAGCCACCAAGCCACCAAGCTCTGAGACTCCCTAACAGCCAGCATTCAAAGCATCCAGGAGCATATAAACTTCAGAAGACAGTTGAAAACACAGCTATTTCCAAGACAACTAAAGCACCACACATCCTGGCCGAAGAACCTGGAAAGACAGTTGCATCCTCAAGCTCTGTCTTTAGCTTACAAGCCACAGATTGAAAACATCCAAACCAGGAAACTGCTTTTGAAAAGCTGGTAAGTTAAGTGACTTATGTTGCGTTGGGGTATTATGTAGCTGTGTAAGTTCATACATAGCATTACTAGCTCACGCTAAACTAATAACATAACACTCAGCTGTCAGCAGACAACTGTAACTTCCACCTCTTACATTCACATAAGACATATCTGCTATGAGGGCTGTCCATCACCAGTACTGTGCAGCCAATAAACCAGCCATCATCAAATGAACAGGCATGGAATAACTGAGGAGCTCTGTCCACACTACTGGTCAATCGGAGGTCTTTAATCTAGTCCATGATTGCAGGCCCCAAATATCTAAACACTATGGGGCATATTCACAAGAAAATGTCGGAGTGGGGAGCTGAACAAAATTTGGCAGCGACGCGCTCCAACATTTTCAAAATGCAGAGATGCGCCATATTCACAAGAATATGGCACAGCCCTATGTTTCTCTTAGCGCTGGTGCAAAAAAAGCTGCCCAGCACCAGCGCAGGCACCCTGCCGCCATGTTTCAAGGTTGCCTGCGCTGCAGGGATGATTTTTCATGTGTAGGAAGAGACACCTTCCTGCACATAAACAATCAATAATGGCAATTTGCACCTTCTATGTGTGCTGCAGAATGCAGCATACATGGAAAGAGCAAAAAATGAGGAGTAATTAATACTTTCTCCTTGTTGCATGATACTAACACCTGGTATTCCATGGCGTTATTTTTTGGCGCTGCAACCCCAAAAAGCAATGGGTGTGGAACGCCAACCGCAAACACCCATTGCACGCCCCTTTGCCGCAGAGGACTGTGGCGGAAATCGGCATATTCACAAGGTGTCGTTAAGACACGCCAAGTGGCTTAGCGCCACCTTTTAAATATGAAAAATGGCGCTGCACCACTGGAACATCAAAAATAGTGACACTCCGGTGGTGCTGAGGGCTTGTAAATATACCCCTATGTCTGCTACTTTACATCTCACAATGACTTACAGATATGAGAAGATAGTAAACGTGCACATCCCAGCAGATCTCTCCACTTCTCTCTCCCTCCAGAAATGCCACCTTTGCCCCAGACCTTTACCCAAAATTCCTGATTGGACAACCCATTGCAGTAACCAGCAAAGGAGTTATTCAAAGTTGCCGAAGTACTGAAAAAACATAAACTGCACATCTGTGTCTCCCAAAGCTCATCATCTATCACACCACTATGCAACGCATCTCATAACACAACAACCGCACATCGTGGTCATCATGCAAGACATGGAAACACTTCCCACATAGGATCACAAAACAAAGACAACACCATTCCAACCACACACCACGCTATATGGCATAGCTTGCTGCCCATGTAAGTAACTGCTTCAGGGCCAAACATAGGGGTAGTAAGTGCTATACAAATGTGCAATACAATACAATATCATTTGTGCATCACCAACATGTGTTATGATCTTATTGAAATCTTTTTTTCCATCAGACTTCAGAATTATTTTTTAAATGTTTTGTGAATTAGAACCAAAATGAAATCCTACTGTATTTCTTTTCACACTCCCTGTACGCATAGTCACTGGAATTATGTGATTTTGCGGTTGTGGCGTTTTCCACATAATTATGAATTTGCCACATTGGCCTCATAATCCATCATCTGCTGCATTATCAACAGATTTTAACAAAAACTAATTTTGTTTCTAGCTCAAGCAGATCAAAAGTTACTAAAACACTGCAACACGTGCTGCTGCACAGTGGAAGGTACTTCACAAAGGGTGACTGCTCACCTTTCAGTTATTTATAGCTGTATTTGGAGGAGGAACTGGTATTACCGAAGTGTAACCTTTGCTGTGACAGCACTAACGTGTAAAAATGATAAAATAAAGAAGTGATACTGTCACATAATGAGCCACATTAAGCAGCATAATTTGTGTTCTCTTTTCACATAATTTAGTCAACATTGCCACAGACGTTAGGCTTCCTCTGTTGCATAATTTTAGTGACCATGTCTGTATGCCAGCAAGATTGACACATAGGGTCTGATTAGGATGGCAGGCGGGCATCAGAACCGCCCGACAGGCAGTTGGTGGTCCCGACACAGGCATTATGTGCGGCCGCCACCACGGCGGTTGCAATGCCTATACTTTGCCTTGCAGCAGGTGCTGCTGGCAGCAACACCAGCCGCAATGCAAAATAGGGACACCTTACATATCCCTGCACTACGTGGTAGGCACCATGCAGTGCCTGCCACATAATGCAGGGATATGCAGTGCCCATATCGTAGGGCCAGGTGGGGAAGGGGGGCCTGCTATGGGCCCCCAAAGTCCCTTTCCGCCTGCCTTTTCATGGTGGGTTAACGGCTACGAAAAGGCGGATGGAAAGGGACATTGTAATCCCTACGGCGGTGCCTAGCAGGCACCGCAACATGGTACGGAATACAACTCCCTCCGCCGCACCGGGGGGCTCAAGGAGCCCGTCAGATGCATGGCGGTCGGTTTTGCCAACCGCCAATCTTCTGCCCACCATTGAAATGTGGCGGGTGGATAAGATGGTTCCGATGGAGGTGGGACCACCACCGACGGGCTTTCGGTGGCGGTCCCACCGTCATTAAAATCGGCCCCTTAGTTCCCTTTACAAAATCCTCTCACTTTACAGTCAGAGAAAGAAGAGTAAACAACAACTCCAATCAATTTGTCAGCAGCCATAGTCTGACAATTAAACAGTTTTGGAACACGCAGCAAATCTAGCAAGATAAAATAATAAATACAAATGTAAAGGAATTTTTATTGCTCATTCACCTTCAGAACTCATGCTCCTTTAACTACTGTGCCAGCTGCCTCGGTCATTTAGGGGAAGGTGCACAGATAAATATGGGCTGGCCTAGCCATCAAATGCCCCCCGTGGCTACGACCCTGGCTCAACTGAATGTAGGCATGAAACACACCCATGCACTTCTTTGCTCAGCAGACAGGAATTTTGCTTGGCTGCTGTATATATTCAACTGCACTACAGTCTGAAAATATGGTTATGTTTTTGTGTGACTAAGCATAGTAGCATATATCATTTCAATTGTCTTATAAGTATGCAGTATTTCTGTTACCCAAGCAATGCCGCTAATTAACCTTTGTATGACAGCGTTGTAGAGCTTGGCTAGTGAATACTCTGGAAAAGATAGTTTATTAGAACATTTCTGCCTAAATTGATCAGGAAATGCTTGCTCAAATTATGTGACAGATACTCCTTTCTCCTGAACGAGACAATAGTCAGATTACAATGAATGTCTTAGACTTTGTCTAGTTGTTGCATATAAAAAGATTAGAGATAAACTATTTTAGGAGAAATCTCTACTTCGCAGGTCTAAAAACAAGAGTTACAATTGGTATATTGAGAGAACGTATGGCTTTAGTTCGATTTTGTTGAACTATTTACTCCTTCAAAATGTGGGGATGCTTTATCCACCATATTTAATGTTCCTTTGGCCATATTGCACTTGTTATACGAAGGACTGGACATTCCCACAATTTTCAAGGAGTCCCCTGATTTCCTCAATTTAAGTAATGTCCTTAGTCAAGTAGGAAACATTTTGTGGGGTATAATTATGCACTAATCTGAACTGTATGCCATTTTGAGAAAATAGGGTGTCTGGTGAACTATATTTGGATCATTGTTTTAATTTTCAATCTGTTGGTAGTATTTTCTCTTCACTCATTGCATTTAAATCTTTCCTATTTTGTTATAATGTCCTAAAACATAGCTTAGAAGAGGGAAAGGGTAACCATATAAAACATTAGGCAAGCTGTGGAGCAATAGTATGAATGAGATGAACTTCACTCCTTAACCCCTTCGATGCTCATGAAGGCCCCCGGCCGAACCACGCCCAAGAATGGAATGTCCAGCACCGCGGCGGAATTCGCGCCGCAGCCAAGGTGTTAATCAGCAGTAAGGCGAAAGCTTTCATTAAGCAGTGCCAAAGTTTACAGAGAAGGAACTTAGCCTGTTTAGGGATGTAGCTTGTTCTGGTAGAAATACACTACTAAGGCAGGTTGCTTCCAAAAGAAACGTGAAATCAATAAAATATGGAAGTAACAAGTTTTCCTCTGTGCGAATGGAAGCTGTCAAGGAATGGTAACACAAACTCTTTAAATCACCTCTGAAGGGATGACTTCATATTCAAAGAGGCAATGTACCTCATTGGCACATGGTATGCGAAATATGCAGAGTGAAGTATGCAGAGGTAAGTGGAAAAAATCAAACTGCCTGAACAATTACATACATGCGCGATACACTGAATAAATCCGTCAAAAGTGTAGGTCACTTCAAATGAACACACATTGCTCATCTATGGCATAAAAATGTGACTGTAATAGATCATATAAAATTAATTGAACAGTATGGCTAAGTATTTCATATGGGCATTTGATCGCAATGGAGCCCCGGCTTTTATGTAGCTATTTTATATTGTGTTGCATATTGTATGACTATCTACGGTATATGTTTTTACTCTATCAGTTTATGTTTTTAAACTGTATGACGCTATCCTAAAATTGAAATGATTTGCTCTTATTCTAAGCCTGTGGAGTTTTCATTTTTCTAACTCTGACCGCAGTGATTTATGTTTTAAAGATTGTGCACAGGTTTCCCCAAATACATCTTATATATTTTAATTGGGTACTATGAGAAAGTGAATTTATAGTTGGGGTACATGGTAGTCCAGCATAGGTAATAATGGCACAATTCTTGTAAAACCAGTAAAGGTTTCAATAATATAAATCTGAGCTTATCCCTTGATAGCTATGGCACAGAGCAGACAGGCTTAATTTAGGAAAATATGTGAAGCATTTAGAAGTGACAAAACAGTTAAAATGTCAAAAACGCAACGACAAAAATCCTACTGCAGTTTATAATACCAGAGTATAATTTAATGAACAAAATGACTCCAAAATGACAACACTGCAATAGGGGGAATCAGCGATTCTAATTGTAAAACTTTTAAATGAAAATAGCACCAAAAACCATTAAGCATCAACCACAGTCATTTACTAATGCTTGACCTCGATCTAGGTGTGATTTCAAGCTGACCACGATAAAGCGCAGGTCAGATACTTAAACCAGGTTTGTCCCGATTGGAAATTTTACCTTCTCGCTTAGGGCCTGATTAGAATGCCAGTCAGACTGACTGTCCAACTGCGTTGGCACGGTTCTGACCACCGAGGCCGGGAACGTTCCCCCACCCATATTACAGTCCACCTGCTGCAACCGCGTCGGTCTCATCTACGGAGGTGCACATATCCCTGAATATCACAAGAAACATGTAATATGTACACACATGCATGACATATGTGGGGATACGCCTTGTGCACCATGTACCCCATTGCTGGAGTGTGGCGATCTGTGCACAGTCCAGGCAATAGGGATACATGCCACCTACGGACTTACCTGCATTCCGGTGCCCAAAGGGTCGTAGTCTTTGGGGTTCAGCTGCCGCAGTGTAGGGGGGCCCTGGAGAAAGGGATCCTCCCTGGAGACTTCGGGGAGAAGCTGGTTTGGGTGGGTATGCACCCAAAATCCATTGTTTCTGATGACTCGAGGCAGGCGGTCAGACCGCCACGGTCAGGTCATCGGAAACACACATCGCAATCCTGACGGCAGTCGGAGCCATTCCTGTACTACCCTATAGATGCTGTTTTTCTCCAACCACCATCTCGGCGGTTAGAGAAATGCGGTTGGTGGTCTTTCAGTGGGTAGTCGGAGTGCAGGATGCATGCATCATAATCTAGCGGTCGGACTGACTGCTTCCGATGATACTGCGGCGGTTGGACCGCCTCCAACAGGACCACGGAAGCCGATCCAACCAGCATCGTAATATGGCCCTAAGTCTTTGACATGGAAGTCAGAAATCCTCAGTGGGACAAGACAGCAGGCTGTGGCTGAGATGAGATTCATGAATCTGAATAGCCTCTGGATGAAGTCCCAGTGAAATTGCTGACTTTTGGTGGGAAAGCTCAGAGTGGGAGGAAATCAAAATTCACTCATAAGAAAGATCCCTGTTGGCCTGATTCTTTTTGGGTCTTTGCCCGGTAAAGATTTCTACCTTTGGATGTAGTCACTTTTTTGGAGCTCGTATTTCTCCAAGGAGGCACTCCACAAGTCTGGATACCTTCGCCACAATGTCCCTCTGAAACAGATATGCTGCTACCGAAAAGCTCTGAGTGGGAGCCGTCTGATATTTAGCCCAGTGGCAAAACACCTTCATTGGATTGACTTGGCAGGCCATGTTATGTCATGTCATGGAATGTTATGCTATGTGAATTTGTAAAGTGTTACAGCAAACAAATGATGGACGGAATGCTGACAATGCAAACATTCTCCCCCAGTCAAAAGATCTGGGTTGAATCCATCGTTCTTTTGCCCACTACGCCACCCCAGTTTGGACCCAGCCATATGCAAATCAGTCTTGACCCTGTGCCCCATGGGAACAGTCCAGACCGAACTGTCAGGCCAGGTCCTCCCTTGACAGGAAACAAGCATCCTGGGACCGCTTTCAGGGTATGTCACCCTTCTTCAGCCAGGCTAGCTTGAATCCAGTGGCACAGTGAGCAAGGGACCCACGTCTGGGCATACCAATCCCACTTAGGGCGATAAGTGTTACAGCAAACAAATGATGAACGGAATGCTGACAATGCAAACATTCTCCCCCAGTCAAAAGATCTGGGTTAAATCCATCGTTCTTTTGCCCACAACGCCACCCCAGTTTGAACCCAGCCATATGCAAATCAGTCTTGACCCTGTGCCCCATGGGAACAGTCCAGACCGAACTGCCAGGCCAGGTCCTTCCTGGACCGGAAACAAGCATCCTGGGACCGGTTTCAGGGTATGTCACCCTTCTTCAGCCAGGCTTGCTTGAATCCAGTGGCACAGTGAGCAAAGGACCCACGTCTGGGCATACCCATCCCACTTAGGACGAAAAGTGTTACAGCAAACAAATGATGGACGGAATGCTGACAATGCAAACATTCTCCCCCAGTCAAAAGATCTGGGTTAAATCCATGGTTCTTTTGCCCCTATTGCCCCTGTTCATGCAACACTTTGCGTGTTAGGGGCGTGACATGGGTGTTGCTGTGGGTGTTCCCACGCAACACCCATGTCCACTGATGCATTTCCAGATTTACGAGAAATCGTAAATCTGGAAATGCGTCAGAATGCTGCGCCACCCTAGGGGTGGCGTAGCGAGGTGCAACAAGGAGAAATGTTTTCATTTCTCCTCGTTTCTTTCCTCTTTCAATGCGTGCTGCATTCTACAGCACACATTGGAAGAGGAAATCACCTCAATTGATTGTTTTTGTGCAGGAAGGTGCTCCTACCTGCACAAAAACAATCTCCCCACGACGCAGGCATCCTTGCACCATGGTGCAAGGGTGCCTGCGCCGGCGCATGACAGCAGTTTGTGCGCCAGCGCAGGGGGAAGCACAGAGACGCGACATATTGTTGTAAATATGTTGCATCCCTGTGCTTCGAAACTAACGCAGCGCGGCGCAGCAAAATGACTTGCGGCACCTGCCCCTCTAAGTCTCATTATTTTCAAGAGGCCCTAGGACCCAGGAACTGCACTTGGGGTCAAGACTCACTCCAGGACAAGCTACCAGAAATATCCAGGACAGTTCCAGATGGAACTTGTTAGCAGCACACTACAGGAGAGCACTTTGTCACAACAAAGGGTCCCAGGAGCCAGCCCAGGATAGCACTTAGAGTCAAGACTCATTTCAGCAGAAGCCACCAGAGGGCTCAAGGGCAGGACAAGTTGCAACTGGTGAGCTGAACTCTTCAGGAAAAGGGCTTCTAGACAGCTTGTTGTGTTGCTGTCGCTTAACAAGAGGTCATCCTACAGACCCTTGGAGTCCATGTCTTTGTCCTGTATGTAAGTGGGAGCAGGTCCAGCCTTTCGGGTCTTCTCAGAAGTCTCAGCAGTGGGTGCAGTCTGTCTTTTGTCTTCTACAGGCCCAGTAGTGTTCTGAAGAGGGTGCCAAGGGTTGGCACATTTATGCACAACACTTGCATATGAGTGGGTGTGTCTACTCCCCCCTCCCTATCCAATTAGAAAAAGGTTCCCGGAGGTAACATCATCCAATTTTGCAGCTGTTCCTGTGGGATTATTTACTGTAAATAACCCTCCTTTTGCCCTCTGTACCTAAATCCAACATGACATAACCTTTGTCTCCCTGTGCAGAGCTCCTGTGCCCACCCTAGAGATGTGGTTAGGGAAATGAGCAGCCCTTCTTCGGTGGTCACTCAAAACCAGCTCTGGGAGCTGCTCCTCTCCAATGGGATTGAAGACTGACTGACTAGAGGGGCAAAAGTTGGTGCAGGCCCAGGTGTTAGATACATCTGCCTATGACAAGGTAGGCCTCTTGAAGTTAATTAAGTTCCTGGTCAATGCTCAGATAGTCATCCTGTCCAAGGAACAGAACACCTCCCCACACCCAAGGCCTTTGTCTCACCTCTGAGAGTAAGTTCACATTTCATCTAAGGGGCTATTCTGCTCCTGGGCGACAGTTGGAAGCTCACACAAGTGGGCTTCTAGAGGCGTTAGGTTGATATAAGGTGACTTTTTATGGGATCACTGATACAACATCGACTCTTATAACATTGAAATACAAAAATATTGAGTCAACAATATCATATACAAAAATATCGACATACAATACACAAAAAAGAAATGACACAAACATCGATAAAAAAATATCGTTTAAAAATACCTCGATGACAAAAATATCGACAACAAAAATAAAGAACACAAAAATATTGATAACATTAAAATAAAATGAAGCACTATCAAAAACATCGATATAAACAATATCGACAACACAAACATCGATAAAATACATATAAACTTTATCGACAATAACATTTATACATAAAAATATACTATTTACAATTATATAATAAAATAACATATACCAAATATTTTAAACAAATAATTACAAAATTAATAACATTAAATAAAACAAATACACTAAAAATCCAAACACAAATAAATAAATAAACAATAGAACATTAAAAATATATCACAACTACAGAAAACAAACATAAATATATATCATATATAAAATAATATATCACATATTTATCTACATATACATAACAACAATAAACAAAATAAAAACAAACATTAAATAAACATAATAAATATTAAACAAATTAAAAGGTAACAGCTAAAAATATCAAAAAAGCTATCTTGACCAATAAATTTAAACTATACCAACACAAACAAATAGAAAACTCTAACTAATTAAATAGACACTATAAAACAATCAATTAACTAACACAAATTTTACCGTATATCGGACAATCACAGAGGAAGAGCAAACCTTAGCGAGAGAGAACACAGAACGAAAAACAACTACACAAACAACTATTCCGAAAATCCCTCAATAAAGGTAAGAACAAAACTTTATAACTAAATAAATAAAATTAGCTTTTTTTTTTAAATTAACTAATACTACAACATGTTTTTCTTTACAAAGCACAGATTAAACAACAATAAAATCAACATTATAAAAAATATATCACAAAGTAAGTATATAACTTAACCAACAAATAATGTAAAGTATTTAAAAGTAATAAAAGTAATAAAAATGCAAAACATAACTAACAAATACTTTTCTCTTAACAGCTTCTACAGAAGTCAACAAAACCACAACATCAACGAAAAACACTTCATCAACTAAAAAGAGTGAGTATATTTTTTCACAAATAAATTAAAATAGAGACTAATTAATCAAAGTAATCAAATTAACTAAAACTATAAAATTGTCTTTTATGTTTCACAGATTAAACTTCACTATAACTCCACCAAAAAAACTCAAAGCAAACATTAACTTCGAAAAAAAGTACAAAATCAACATTAAAGAAAAATATAAAACTAAGTAAGTATATAAATTAACCAGCAAATAGAGCAAACTAAAAAAAGATACATTAAATTAAAAAAAAATATAACTAACAAATACTTTTCTCTTCACAGCTTCTAGAAACTTCAAAATACAACAACGAAATAAACTTCACCAACTATAATTAGTAAGTATTATTTTTATTTCCAACTAAATAAAAATAGAGATTAAAAAATCGAAATAATAAAAGTGAATGTAACACTTTAATAAAAATAACATTTTGCTTTTTAAGCAACAGATAAAAACAGTGAATAAACCACGACCATCGATAAAATATCCATCAAGAAAATTAAAGCAAGACAAATGTAAGTTTATTTTCAAAAATAATAATTATACAAACATGTTTACTGTTCAAAATCGTATAATTAATAAATAAATATATATATATACATATATTCACAGATTGACAAAAAATGACAGAAGGAGCAAAATTCACAACTTCACAAAAGGAAAAACTACTTCTGTGCTACATGGGCTACAACTATACACAAGAAAAAGTAACTGGAAAGAAAACCCATTGGAAATGAAGTAAATATTACTCCAATTCTTGCTATGGGAGAGCCACTACAGTAGAAACAAATGTAGTTAATGTCAAGGAACACAACCATCCCCCCAATGTGACTGAAATCGAGGTCAGAGATGCTCTAGAAACAATCAGAGAAGCAAGTACCAGCTCCCAACAGACTAGTACCCAAATACTAAAAAAAGGGTTAACTAGGGTTCCCGAACATGTCACAGGTTAACTACCATCCATCCCCAATCTAAAAAGATTAATAGCCAGAACTAAAAGAGCTACAGCTCAAACACCACCCACCCCCCAAACATTTGTAGAAATAGAAATATTACTGGAATACACCATCACCCACAAAGATGAAAAATTCCTTCTTCATGACAATAAAAGTCATGAAAAATGAATTATCATCTTTGCCACCAACAACAACTTATAAAAACTTAAAAACTGCGAAACGTGGATGATGGATGGCACATTCAAAGTTATATGTACCAACAACTGAATTAGCCAACCATTATAACATACTTCTTGAAAGCCCTTTCTATCAAGCAAACAAAACTAAACTAACTCCCTTCCTAGACTACTTTGAAGACACTTGGGTAGGAGGGCTACAAAGGCCAGGGCACCGTAGACAACCAAAATTCCAAATCCTCTGGTGGAACGTCTATGACAGCACTCTAGCTCAAAAAGCTAAAACTAACAACGCAGTGGAAGGATGGCATAATGTCTTCCAAGCCACAATAGGAAGAGGACAACCAACCCTACACAGACTAATAGAAGCGATCAAAAAAGAACAGAGCTATCAAGAGCTGAGGCTTGGGCAAACTAAAATCGGCCCTAAACTCAGTAAACAAACAAAAACAATGTATGAATAACTACAACACAAAACTTGACTATTTCCAAACACCAAAGGGCTAGAATACCTAGACATGATTGCTAAATCTATACTTTAAACAAAACAAATGCTAAACATCATAAGCATTTTAAAATAACATAACATTTAAACAACATAATTCTACTCTTTTTAAAATTAATAATTATAATTATGTCATTTACAATTTAAAAGCGAACACAAAAATATATGACATAATATAATTATTAAAATAGAAAAGAAACAAACAAACCAATGTAACCAAAAACATTTCCAACCCATAAAATTAAAAAATAACACACTTAAGTCACAGTAGACGGTCCTCGAAAACGAAAAAATGCATAGTAGATAAATTGAAAGATGAATCCATTCGAAAATAAAGCTAAAAATGCAAAAATACAACTGTAGAAAAAAGGCTCCAACGACGCAATCCTCTCAATAACGAAACACTCAAAAACCCAAAAATTTGTTTAAAAAAACATAAAAAGTGAACTATTGAAAGAAGGCTCCAACGACGCAATCCTCTCAATAACAAAACCCTAAAAAACCTGAAAAGTAGCTAAAAGAAAAACGCTCCTACAACCCCGAAAAACAAAAGGAAATGTAAATTAACTTGTTTTAAAAAAAACAAAATACATTTTCCTTTTAAAAAAAACCTGTAAAGAAAAAAAAGAACACCCTCCCACAATAACATTTACAAACCCACACGCATCAATATCAACATCAAATACAAGATAACAGAATTAAACAACACATAACTAACACTACATAACACTCTACTTTTATCCAACACTACGTCAAACACATAAAACACTAAACTACCAAAACAACACCTAACTACTCCAAAAATGACCAAATAACATCCTAACAAATCTAATTACACTACTACTACCTCGCCCCTACCTATAAACTACCTTAAAAGGAAATTAAATTAAATTCGCCTTAAATGACGAAACACAGCTCCTAACCGCGAGGTTCTGTCTTCCAAAATGACCTAAAAACGAAACCGATAGAAAAGTGAGGAAATGAGAAAAATAAATGGCCGCGTAATAAAATGAAAAAAAGACTGACTCCCCATAGACAAGAATGGAGAAATAATAAAAAAAATCCCAAAAATTAATTGTATAGTTTTATTTATTGAAAAAACAAATTCAAATGTTCAAACAATATACAAAAATTCGTAAAATATATATTAAATATTATATTAACAAAAAACAAAAAATATCATGTTTAAAATACATTAAAATGTATGTTTGTTTCATGTACTGTAAATGAGCAAACAATATGAAAATGTTTAATAAAAAAATATATGATAATAAAATATATTTGTTAAAAATATTGTAAATATTGTAAAAACTTACCTCGATATTTTACACCATCGATGTTCTTCACTTTAAATTCAGGCAATTCAATATTTAGGCGTCGATATTCTGTCCCTGCACCCTTTTTATGGTTCCTTTCTGTTTAAAGGTAACTTTTTAAAACTACCTTTTGTGCAATATTTAGTACAAATCCAACTTTACCAGTTGATTTGGCTTTTATCACATATTTCATAAGGTCCAAGAATAAACATGGTAGCTGTTTCCTAAGTGGAAATAGCATTATAAATAGTATCCCATTGCTTCCCTATTAAACAGCTAACCCTTTCAAAAAGGGGTTATTTTGACAGGTTGAAATTGTAGTTTTAAAACTGCAAGGGTGGGCTGCTTTGGTAGGCCTACAGTCATGTCTGCACTGTCCCTCCAGTGGTGGCACCATGTAGGCTGCAGTCTACTAGTGACACTTGACTTAGAGGCCCTGGGTACACTTCGTACCATATTCTAGGGACATTCGGGTAAGTTAAATATGCCACTTAGTAGTATGACAATATTGACATGTATTAGGTGTCAGAGCACATGCCCTGGGCACTGCACTGTGTACCAGTATGCAGAGTCCAAAACTCAGCAAAGAAATCTGCCAAAATGTGGGATGTACCCTTTGTTACAATTTTATATTTTGCACTTGATAATGATCCATCATGTTTTATAGTGTATATCTCCAATTAGTGCAGTACATGTTTCATTTACTCGACTTGTTCAGTCTTAAGCCTGTATCTGACTTGATTTAAACATAATCATTAAGACTTTTGTCTCTTACCTTGTTCTTTGCAATTAGACCTGTATTAATAGTTATTCCGAGTGTGATTTCAGATGATGTTATGTGGGAGTAGCCGCGAATCACCCTTCCAATCCAAGCCCCCTTTTATTCACCAGTGATAAATGATGACCTGTGTTATTAAATGTGATTTAAGGGGTGTGAAACTCTATGGGAATTGTAGGATGTGAAACTTTGTAGCCTTTTTTGTAGGGTTAGCCATGCCCTAATCACTTTGGAAATCCTTGCCTCAATTAAAATAACAGGACCGCATGTACCCTACCTACTCGTTGTATTTTCTACAAAGATCTGTCTAACTTCTATAAGGTCCATTACCAAAATGTTAGTGGTGCAAGCATAAGCTCATATGGCCATCAAGACACTGGAGCAGGAAGGATACTCTGTTCATGGTGGTCATTGTGGCTAGAAAAACCCCTTTGAAATTTGCAGCTAGTTATTTTACAAATAATGCCTTATATTTGATTCTTCAGCTTTTCTATTGTCGACCTTGAGCTTAGGAGCCATTACTATTGGCAAAGGGATAACAAACTATGTTTCAGAAAAGACTCCGATGCCCAAAAAAATAAATACAGAATGATGTAGTCATTAGTGAAGCGCACTGGAACTAGGGAACTTGATAAATCAAAATAGGCAGCTGTCTTTAGATCCACTTTTTGCAGCGGGTTCTCCGCTTCAATTAAACCTCCTGAACTGTGTGGCTTAAAAAAGGGAATCGGTCGCCAAATTTTGTAAACTTCATTAGTGTACAATGTTCCATTATCTAAAGTTTTGCTTCCACCTTTAAAGTCTCTTTCACTCACTCGGCCAGTATACCTATACTGAAGCTATGACAGACTATCATCTGGGCAGTACTAGACATACTCACCAAGGTTAGTGCATTCGTTTTATAGTAATGTTCAACTGACTTCTATTTTACAAAACTGTGACCCTGTGACTTAAAATGGTTCACCTTTCCCATTTCCACAGCGTAAGCAGAATTGTTCCTTTCCTTGATCTTTTTCCTGATGAGAAAGGTTTGGCAAACAATTACAAATACGGTTCTCTGTGGGTGTTCATTAACTCTGCCAGGTGAATTGATCATGGAAGACCCACAAACTTCTCTATGCACAGATATGCTCAAATAAAAACGTCAGCGTACAAGCAGGAATATATCTGTAGTAAATGTGATTTTGATTACAAATTAACAATTAGCACCCATAAATTAAGGTATTTTGTGCACTGTGCACCTTAGTGAAACTTAGATACACAATATTGTGAATTGGCCCTGTGTAAAAACATTAATAAACAATGTGGATTCACGTTTAGTATCAGCAAAGACAAGCGCCCACTGTTATTGTCTGATGCTACGGCAATTGCTCCTGATTTTAGGCGATGAAGGTCTTTGTGAAGTCGCGATATCTGCATAAAGAAGCGAAAAATGCCTTGTCTCGAAAAATTCAATTTACAGGTTAATGTGACTTAACCATAACATGATAGTTTTTTCTTTATTTGATAACATGATTACATTATCATTCTTCAATGATGTGTCAGTTAGACACATTTAGAATCAGAGTGATAAACGTTTGTCCAAATAAACTAAATTTCTTTACAAACATCTTGTCTCATTTCGAATAACAATACAAAGTACAATCAGGCATTGGCAGAGGTTATAGCACAGAACCATGTGAAGAGGAAAAGGTTGTTGATAATGCCCATTTGAGAGTGAAAGTAATAAGACGAAAGATCAGGGACAACGAAGCTCCAAAATAATAGTGGTGGATACATTGTTGACTGTGTTTGGCAATAATGCTATACTTATATTCTATAAATGACACAATTGAATTAGTGCTCCCCCTGGGGGGTAGACATAGATTTGGGGATTCTGTGTCTCTGCAACTGTTACTGAGCCAGTGAACAAAAAGATCCCACAGTGATGATAAATTAGAACCAGAAAAGACATCCTTGCTGGTTGACACTCGTGTTATGGGAATATTATTAGGGAACGTCTACCTTCCAGGGCAGCAGAAACAGATGAAACGAGTAGAAAAATCCCTCACTCTGGGGGGCACATTTGCAAGGGCATTGTGTGACAGGAATGTCACTTTTAATGATGGTCCTGTGGTGCAATGCCCTGCTCCAATATTTACAAAGTGGCTGAACGCTGGTTTGTAAATATGGTACCCTTTCACGCAGGTATCTGCGTGAGAGGGGCGTGCAATGGGTGTTGCTGTGGGTATTCCACCGCAAAACCCATTGCTTTTTTACGCTGCCCCAGATTTACAAGGATGTGTAAATCTGAGACACTGCCAAAAACTAATGCCATGCAAGAGCATGCGCGAAAAATGGGGAAACGAGGGGAAACACTTTTATTTCGTCTCGTTTTTGGTTTTTCTATCTAAGAGCGTCCCTTCCTGCACATAAACATTCATTAAATTTAGGAGCGGCCATTGCAGGTAAAAGCTGTGGGCGGGGTGGGGGGAAGTCGACAGACGAAGGAATAGGGAGAATTAAAAAAAACATAAATAAAACCACTTACATTTCCAACCCATAAAATTAAAAAATAACACACTTAAGTCACAGTAGACGGTCCTCGAAAACGAAAAAAATCCATAGTAGATAAATTGAAAGATGAATCCATTCGAAAATAAAGCTAAAAATGCAAACATACAACTGTAGAAAAAAGGCTCCAACGACGCAATCCTCTCAATAACGAAACACTCAAAAACCCAAAAATTTGTTTAAAAAAACATAAAAAGTGAACTATTGAAAGAAGGCTCCAACGACGCAATCCTCTCAATAACAAAACCCTAAAAAACCTGAAAAGTAGCTAAAAGAAAAACGCTCCTACAACCCCGAAAAACAAAAGGAAATGTAAATTAACTTGTTTTAAAAAAACAAAATACATTTTCCTTTTAAAAAAACCTGTAAAGAAAAAAAGAACACCCTCCCACAATAACATTTACAAACCCACACGCATCAATATCAACATCAAATACAAGATAACAGAATTAAACAACACATAACTAACACTACATAACACTCTACTTTTATCCAACACTACGTCAAACACATAAAACACTAAACTACCAAAACAACACCTAACTACTCCAAAAATGAACAAATAACATCCTAACAAATCTAATTACACTACTACTACCTCGCCCCTACCTATAAACTACCTTAAAAGGAAATTAAATTAAATTCGCTTTAAATGACGAAACACAGCTCCTAACCGCGAGGTTCTGTCTTCCAAAATGACCTAAAAACGAAACCGATAGAAAAGTGAGGAAATGAGAAAAATAAATGGCCGCGTAATAAAATGAAAAAAAGACTGACTCCCCATAGACAAGAATGGAGAAATAATAAAAAAATCCCAAAAATTAATTGTATAGTTTTATTTATTGAAAAAACAAATTCAAATGTTCAAACAATATACAAAAATTCGTAAAATATATATTAAATATTATATTAACAAAAAACAAAAAATATCATGTTTAAAATACATTAAAATGTATGTTTGTTTCATGTACTGTAAATGAGCAAACAATATGAAAATGTTTAATAAAAAAATATATGATAAAAAAATATATTTGTTAAAAATATTGTAAATATTGTAAAAACTTACCTCGATATTTTACACCATCGATGTTCTTCACTTTAAATTCAGGCAATTCAATATTTAGGCGTCGATATTCTGTCCCTGCACCCTTTTTATGGTTCCTTTCTGTTTAAAGGTAACTTTTTAAAACTACCTTTTGTGCAATATTTAGTACAAATCCAACTTTACCAGTTGATTTGGCTTTTATCACATATTTCATAAGGTCCAAGAATAAACATGGTAGCTGTTTCCTAAGTGGAAATAGCATTATAAATAGTATCCCATTGCTTCCCTATTAAACAGCTAACCCTTTCAAAAAGGGGTTATTTTGACAGGTTGAAATTGTAGTTTTAAAACTGCAAGGGTGGGCTTCTTTGGTAGGCCTACAGTCATGTCTGCACTGTCCCTCCAGTGGTGGCACAATGTATGCTGCAGTCTACTAGTGACACTTGACTTAGAGGCCCTGGGTACACTTCGTACCATATTCTAGGGACATTCGGGTAAGTTAAATATGCCACTTAGTAGTATGACAATATTGACATGTATTAGGTGTCAGAGCACATGCCCTGGGCACTGCACTGTGTACCAGTATGCAGAGTCCAAAACTCAGCAAAGAAATCTGCCAAAATGTGGGATGTACCCTTTGTTACAATTTTATATTTTGCACTTGATAATGATCCATCATGTTTTATAGTGTATATCTCCAATTAGTGCAGTACATGTTTCATTTACTCGACTTGTTCAGTCTTAAGCCTGTATCTGACTTGATTTAAACATAATCATTAAGACTTTTGTCTCTTACCTTGTTCTTTGCAATTAGACCTGTATTAATAGTTATTCCGAGTGTGATTTCAGATGATGTTATGTGGGAGTAGCCGCGAATCACCCTGCCAATCCAAGCCCCCTTTTATTCACCAGTGATAAATGATGACCTGTGTTATTAAATGTGATTTAAGGGGTGTGAAACTCTATGGGAATTGTAGGATGTGAAACTTTGTAGCCTTTTTGTAGGGTTAGCCATGCCCTAATCACTTTGGAAATCCTTGCCTCAATTAAAATAACAGGACCGCATGTACCCTACCTACTCGTTGTATTTTCTACAAAGATCTGTCTAACTTCTATAAGGTCCATTACCAAAATGTTAGTGGTGCAAGCATAAGCTCATATGGCCATCAAGACACTGGAGCAGGAAGGATACTCTGTTCATGGTGGTCATTGTGGCTAGAAAAACCCCTTTGAAATTTGCAGCTAGTTATTTTACAAATAATGCCTTATATTTGATTCTTCAGCTTTTCTATTGTCGACCTTGAGCTTAGGAGCCATTACTATTGGCAAAGGGATAACAAACTATGTTTCAGAAAAGACTCCGATGCCCAAAAAAATAAATACAGAATGATGTAGTCATTAGTGAAGCGCACTGGAACTAGGGAACTTGATAAATCAAAATAGGCAGCTGTCTTTAGATCCACTTTTTGCAGCGGGTTCTCCGCTTCAATTAAACCTCCTGAACTGTGTGGCTTAAAAAAGGGAATCGGTCGCCAAATTTTGTAAACTTCATTAGTGTACAATGTTCCATTATCTAAAGTTTTGCTTCCACCTTTAAAGTCTCTTTCACTCACTCGGCCAGTATACCTATACTGAAGCTATGACAGACTATCATCTGGGCAGTACTAGACATACTCACCAAGGTTAGTGCATTCGTTTTATAGTAATGTTCAACTGACTTCTATTTTACAAAACTGTGACCCTGTGACTTAAAATGGTTCACCTTTCCCATTTCCACAGCGTAAGCAGAATTGTTCCTTTCCTTGATCTTTTTCCTGATGAGAAAGGTTTGGCAAACAATTACAAATACGGTTCTCTGTGGGTGTTCATTAACTCTGCCAGGTGAATTGATCATGGAAGACCCACAAACTTCTCTATGCACAGATATGCTCAAATAAAAACGTCAGCGTACAAGCAGGAATATATCTGTAGTAAATGTGATTTTGATTACAAATTAACAATTAGCACCCATAAATTAAGGTATTTTGTGCACTGTGCACCTTAGTGAAACTTAGATACACAATATTGTGAATTGGCCCTGTGTAAAAACATTAATAAACAATGTGGATTCACGTTTAGTATCAGCAAAGACAAGCGCCCACTGTTATTGTCTGATGCTACGGCAATTGCTCCTGATTTTAGGCGATGAAGGTCTTTGTGAAGTCGCGATATCTGCATAAAGAAGCGAAAAATGCCTTGTCTCGAAAAATTCAATTTACAGGTTAATGTGACTTAACCATAACATGATAGTTTTTTCTTTATTTGATAACATGATTACATTATCATTCTTCAATGATGTGTCAGTAAGACACATTTAGAATCAGAGTGATAAACGTTTGTCCAAATAAACTAAATTTCTTTACAAACATCTTGTCTCATTTCGAATAACAATACAAAGTACAATCAGGCATTGGCAGAGGTTATAGCACAGAACCATGTGAAGAGGAAAAGGTTGTTGATAATGCCCATTTGAGAGTGAAAGTAATAAGACGAAAGATCAGGGACAACGAAGCTCCAAAATAATAGTGGTGGATACATTGTTGACTGTGTTTGGCAATAATGCTATACTTATATTCTATAAATGACACAATTGAATTAGTGCTCCCCCTGGGGGTAGACATAGATTTGGGGATTCTGTGTCTCTGCAACTGTTACTGAGCCAGTGAACAAAAAGATCCCACAGTGATGATAAATTAGAACCAGAAAAGACATCCTTGCTGGTTGACACTCGTGTTATGGGAATATTATTAGGGAACGTCTACCTTCCAGGGCAGCAGAAACAGATGAAACGAGTAGAAAAATCCCTCACTCTGGGGGCACATTTGCAAGGGCATTGTGTGACAGGAACGTCACTTTTAATGATGGTCCTGTGGTGCAATGCCCTGCTCCAATATTTACAAAGTGGCTGAACGCTGGTTTGTAAATATGGTACCCTTTCACGCAGGTATCTGCGTGAGAGGGGCGTGCAATGGGTGTTGCTGTGGGTATTCCACCGCAAAACCCATTGCTTTTTTACGCTGCCCCAGATTTACAAGGATGTGTAAATCTGAGACACTGCCAAAAACTAATGCCATGCAAGAGCAGGCGCTAGAATGGGGAGACGAGGGGAAACACTTTTATTTCGTCTCGTTTTTGGTTTTTCTATCTAAGAGCGTCCCTTCCTGCACATAAACATTCATTAAATTTAGGAGCGGCCATTGCAGGTAAAAGCTGTGGGTGGGGTGGGGGGAAGTCGACAGACGAAGGAATAGGGAGAATTAAAAAAAACATAAATAAAACCACTTACCTTGTGCTCCCCGCATTGCCGATTCGGCAATGCGGCAAGCGCAAGGTAAGTGATTTTTAATATTTTTATTTTATTTTCCCTATTCCGTCGTCTGACTTCCTCCCCTGCTCGGCCCCTCCACCCCACCATTCTTACCCGCACCTGCCATGCCTGATTAAATAATGACGATTTGCTACTTCTATGTGTGCTGCATTCTGTAGCACATATACAAGTAACAATTCGGCATGCACAAATCGGCAGGCACCCTTGCACTTCAGAGAAAGTGGTGGACATTGAAGGAGTAAGATTTAGCATTTCCACTCCTTCTTCGAGGAAGGTGTTAGACATTAAAGGGATCTGATTTACTACTCCTATATTTTATAAACAATTTTATGGAAGGTAACCAGAAACATACATCAACAGCGGACTAGAGAGACTGCACCTCACTCAAAGCTCCAATAAATTGCAGCCCTGTGCACTTCTTTTCCGGTACCCGCCATCATTCAGTACTACTGTCCAGCAGAAATAAATTGAAATTGCAAAGGGAAAGGTGCACCCGGAAAGATTGGAGACCATAAAGATCACATATATGTTTCAAAATGTATGTTTTATTCTTTCTTCACTTTGTGTCCATTAAAACATTTTTTCTCATACATAAAACATCCAACCTGTGTATGAGAAAAATGTTTCTTAGGGCACCCAGACATCCATAGCCTTCAAATTATCAACATTAACACTATAATCCTTTAACCTTAAATTATTTCAAAGGAAGACTGGAAAGTGAGTCAAACGTTTTAAACAACACCACTTTTACCCTTCCAACATAGGATTTAGGTTTTAGGCCTAAGTCTAAGCGGTGAACTCCGCTCCGCTTGCGGAGTTTGCAGAGTTTTCGTCACTCTGCGTTATGCGGAGCTCGTGGAGTTCCAAAAAACTCCACTCCACATATCGCAGCGGAGTTTTTTTCCTCACACGCACTCGTCAACATCAAGTTGGTGAGCGCGAGCAAGGGAAATCAACCTCCTGGTGAGATTTCTCAACGGGGGCGGTCAGATTTCTCAATGAGAGTGGCTGCGTATGCTTGCGTCCACTCACGTTGAGAAACCGTCTGTTCGCATTGAGAAAGCTGCCGCTTGAGTAGAAAATCTACTCGAGTGGCAGAAAGGAAGCAGCGCCCGCTTGCCCGGTACATGGTGCCCTTCATTATAATTTCACAGCACAGACAAACACCCGGCACTGAGAATTACCGAGAAACGCTGCTTGCGGAGCTCCGCGTAATGCGGCAATGTTTTTTTTGCAATTCGCGAAGTTCTGCGTAGCGGTCCTCCACGAACTCAGCACGGGCTTAGTTTTAGCAATGTCTTTTATGTATATTCCATACACTAATACTGATTTCTACATTGAGGTAAGATGTGTCAATAAATGTCACAATTGTTTCCTGAATGAAATACTTTCCAAAAAAACTCAGTGTCTATTCAAACATTTCTCCAAGAGGAAAGCAAATTGCACACAATGAAATCTATTAAAACTCTATAACAACATAGGGCCCTATTACGATGTGGGGCGGAGTTTCCTCCGCCCGACATCGTCTCGGTCATGGGACCGACCGGCACCTGGTGAGCGGTCCCGACCGACTAATTAGGATGCACTCCTATACTTTACAATGGGAACATGTTTTCCGCCTTGAATGCATGCTCCCATTGAAAATTAAGAGGTGCAGTTCATCCCTGCATCCTGTGGCAGGCACCTCAAAGTGCCTGCCATGGGGTGCAGGGGTCAACAGGGGGCACCATAGGGGCCCCCTCGATCTCCAACCAGAGGCTGTGCACCCAAGGGGGCCCTGCTGGGGGCCCCCAAAGTTCCGGAAAAGCCGGCACAGAAAGGCTGCCGAAACCCGACATCGTAACCCCAAGGGTGGAAAGAGCCACCCTTTGGATTACTGCCCGCATTCTGACTGGTGGACGGGCTCTCCGAGCCCGTCAGAAGCCAGTCAGAATGACCATTCAGATTCCTTTCTAACCGCCTCCATCGTAATTAGGAGGTCGGAAAGGAAAGACGGTCAGAGCCGTGTCCGACTGCATCGTAATAGGGCCCTTAATTGTAGCCTTAGATCATGTTTTTATCACTGTTATCATGCTCACACAGGTCTGTATGGCTACAATTTTTCTCAGTGCCGAGAAATCCTTTATATGGTATGGCATTTTTAACTGAAACTGGATGGAAGCTCCGAATATGCAAAGTACCATTACTTACTGGGTCTTTTCTGTACAATGTCATCGTCAATTAATTCTCGTCTACCAGAACTCTTACATCTAAGTACTCAATTTCATTTCTACTCCTAGCGGTTGTAAATTGAAAATGTATCTCATTTGTAATAAATAGCTCTATGAACTTTTTTACTTCATTGTCGGATCCTTTCCATTTGAAAAATAAGCTGTCTATAATAAAGGCACGGAAATATGTGTTGTATGCATTTACTGAAAGTGCCTCTGCATAAAACCTGCTCCTCCCACCAGTCCATGAACAGCTTCTCGTAGTATTCCCTTGAGTAGACTGAAAAGTTGCTTTGCAAATAAAAATATATTCTCTGATAAACAAGGTGCTGAATAGCCTTTAAATCATCCTCATGGTTGATGCATGTGGATAATGAAGTAGCATTTAGTGTTATGAACATGAGGATGGCTTAAATGCTCTTCACCACTTTGTTCATCAGAGACTATCTTCATGTGAAAAACCAACTTGGATTGATTTTTTTAGTTGAATTTATTTGTGCCTGCGTTAAACAACTGGCACTCGTAGTTGGCTATATACTGTTGGTTCCGTGCTGTTGTGATAACATTTTTACCCAATGGGGTATTAAGTACAGTTGTTTCATGATTTTGTATGACTGTCATTGGTGTCTATAAAAAACTTCAAGCAGCAGGCATGACTTTATTTTTTAAATTGTTATCATCTTGATTATCACATTATAGTCGTAGTCTGGTCCTGTCCCTATCTATCCCACTATTGATCACAAGTCCGGTTGCCTATGAGATAACCATGAGAATGCAATTTGCTTACATCAGCTACTCTGACCTCACTCAATTATGACTTGAATATTAACCACTGGAATGGCAATGACTTTCCATCTCACTAGCAGTAGTGTGCACTTCTTGCACCCGCAGGGTTCCCTGTGAGACTTGATGGCTGTGCCTTCTTTTACCATTGGTATTTGATTCCTTACACATGAAAGGTCATTGGCAAATGTGTTAATTCAAAATTTGAATTTGACGACTGTAGCTGAACATGAGAGATTGATGTGCATGATTGAATGAGCAGGTCCCCATATTCAGTAAGATATGGCATCCATGTCTCTTTGTAACGATTATCTGTAATACAGCTTTGTGCGCATATTTCAAGAATTAGAAAGACTGCTGGGTCGGCAGCCTCTTTCGCTCCTTTCTAATGTCTATCTTTTTCAGCCTTGACCCTTCTGTTGCTTCAGTCGTGCAGTGGACACTGTGAGGACTCACTTTAAATTCTATTGCGGCTCATAGTAGTTGCCTGTAAAGGGTCCTCCTCTCACCCCTCCCACCCCAAAAGATTGCACTCCCCTATTCTTCCGAGCCTGTTTCCTTAATTTCCTGTTGCTCTCTTCATCACATCAAACATGCCTCGCCCCAATCCCAGGCCATGTAATTATTTACCTCCTTTATTTGTAAATTTCATTGCCGTGCCAAATGACTTGAATATCGCTGCCTATACATCAGGTACGAACTATAGTTGGATAGGATTAAATAATGATCCGTTAACGCATGAGGAGCCAGAGGGCTTGTGTAAAGGATGTTTCAAGTGCAGCAGAGGGGAATATCGGGAGTCATTAAAGTTACAAGATTGGGCAGAGTACGATTTGGGGGAGGTTTGGATTTACGCTTAGGTTTAAGTTATATAAAAGATTTGTTTGATGACACATGATTACAGGGTGGTTTTATTCAGTTTTAATATGTATTGTTGTTATGATGCTGGGGTAGAATCAGTATGAACACGGGGTGTGTGGGGGATTATAAACTAGTTGTCACTCGAATTTGAAGTGGGTATATTACTTAAAGTATTTGTGAATTACACTGCGTGTTAATTTAAAGTGACTGATACATGTATATTTTCACATCACAGATACCCCTGACGAAGGTTGTTACCGAAATGCATTGGGTGTGATGGAATTCTGGTATAATTTGGAGTACTCGAAATTCAAATAAATGCTTATGTTTAGGCCTGGATAGGCAATCATGAAGTAATTACATGAATCAGTTTAAAATGAATTTCGTGGCTTTGGCGTGACAATGAGACTTGGATAAAACATGGAAATAAAACGGATAAAATTTGGAATAATTTTGGTGAAAGTGAATTATTTGGAATATTACAGTTCATACAGCTGTGCAACTCGCGATGACCTGCAAGGTGCGGGCCATCACCCTTCATGAATTTCTTGCTAATATGCCCCTTATTCTTTAACTTTTGGCTCCCCAAATGACAATGGACAGGGACACTGCACTCTCGGAGCAGGAGTGTTTTTGTTTTTTTTTGCTTAGATCTTGGTGAAGCTTGTTTGCGCTATTGAAAAATTATGAATTTCTCTTCTTTCTATTATATCTTTGTTTGTGAGGATGAGGTAATTCTTGGAAGGGATGTTTGACCTTATTGTGTTCTATTCTTTTCAGGCATTGTTCATTATAAATAACTGATGGGCTTTCATTTTACATTTCATTTAAATTTTAGGAGTACTTTGTTGTCTTACTGAACTATCCCTATTTGATCGGGACTTTACATCTTATGAGAAGGTTTTTCATTGCTGTCCATAAATTCCACTACAGGTAATGTGTGTCATGTCTTTGAATCGCTCGAGTAGGTGAAAAAGAGGAAATCTTATGGCTTTGTGGCGCACTGGAGAATGCAAGAGGGGAGGAAGCAAGAGTGCTGAAGAACACTGCATTGACGTACAATGGACGTCTAGGGGGCTGCACAGAGACCCAGAACAGAGGAAGAGTACCATTGAGAGGAAACTTCGACTGAGATGCGAAACTTTGTCATCGCATGCTTCCTATGAGCAGTGCCCGCCATCTAGGCGAACGTGTCATTTTCATGCATTTCAGGCATTTTGGAGACTGCTTGTGAGTATTGACTTTGGCTTTGGGTTGTCTAATCTGTCAGTGAGGGCCTACGTGGTCCATTGACTAGAGGGTCTAGAGAAACTAGAAAAATTATGGTGGTAATAAGTTACAGTGTTTTTGAGACCACTTACAACCCTGACTCTGATAATGTAAAAACAGCGATATGATTAGAAACTATAGAGAATTAATACATTTTGAACAAACACGCTAAGAATTCTATATGAGGAGAACGAGGACCGCCATAGTTGTAATAAGGCCTCCAGTCTCCTAAACTTAGGGACAGGACCTATGGATCCATGGGGGAAGTAGCGCCCTGGGATGCTGTCCCCTCTAGGCATATACCAACCATCGGGGAGGTCACTGCCTAGGAGACAATCTAGTTGGAGGTCAGGACTGATTACCACCCTATGACAGCTAAGCGTACCCCCTATCTCCAAGGTTACTAAGACCATAGGTCTGTTAGTGACCTCCCCTGGGATAGCCCTTACTCTCCTTACCTCTCCTGGCAAATATTGGTCTGGGGACACCAACCTGTTCACCACCATGGTGTGAATGGCACATGTATCTCTCAGGGCAGTGACTGTTATCCTATTCACCTTAAGGTGGCGGAAGTGTCTACTACCACCCTCAGGAATCCCAAACTCACATTCTGGGCCCTTTTCCCAATTAAAAGCTACTAAGATATCCTCATCAGAGGAATCCTCCTCAAAGGCTACACTGGCTCGATTAGTGGTAACGTTTTTCTCGGGACAGACTGCATCCCCTCTGTAGTGCCCTGTTTGCTGACAGTCAAAGCATGGCCTTCTGTCTGAGAATTTTTTTAACCTGGGTCCTTACTACTCTGCTTGCTCGAGTTGGGATGGGTCTTGATTTCCTCATTCTTAGGATTCTGTCTCTTTGGTGGGTGTACCATCTCCATCATTTCTCTTCTGTGGGCCTAACCCCCTTTCCTGCAATCACCCCCTTGGATTTTATGAGGTACTCTTGTCCTAACCCACTCATCAGCCCTTTTGCCCAACTGCCTGGGGCTTGAAAGCTTTGAATCTACCAGATGCTGGTGAATCTTCTCTGAGGTATAATTTGTAAGAATGTGTTCTTTAACCACTAAATTGTAGAGCCCTTCATAGGTAATAATCTTTTTAACCTGAATCCAGCCTTCCAGTGACTTCACAGATGCATCCACGAAGTCCACCCTTGTCGGTGTATTTATTTCCTTTGGTGTGTTCCTCACCTTAAGCCTGTACTTCTCTGGGGTGAGACCAGATAGCTCACTGAGTGCCTCTCTCATGTGGGTGTAAGACTCTGCCACCGCATCTTCTAGTGACAGCAGTCTATCTCTCACTACTGTTGGTAGTAACTTCTACAATAGGGCCCTTTGATGTTGAATACCCACCCTTTTCAGCCACTTATCTTTGTCATCCCAGTCTACAAGCTTGAGAACTATCCATTTTGGGCAACGTAGGATCATAGGCACCACCTGTAAGCCCCTCTAGTTCTTTATTGCTGCCACCATATTCTTAAGGTGTTAATCATAGCTCGACTCTTCTCTTTGCTAGGGCCAGTTTTCGCGCTTGGAGAGCCAGCTTCTTTTCCTCAATCTCCAAGATGTTAAACTAGTCATCCATTTCTTTGGATCTCCCTGTGGAAGTGAAGCTCCTTTCACGCCTGGTTAGTGAGCCACTCCTTGATATTTTTGGGGGGACCAAGCTCTAATTGTCCCCCTCAGGTATACCATTTTCCTCTTCATCACCATTATCAGTAGTTACTTCTCCTGCCAATTATGTATGACCTCTCCATGCCTCTTCCCATTCTCTGAGGCCTTTTTTTAATTCCTCCTTCCTGGCAGTCATGCCTAGACCAATTCTCCTTTTAATCCCTGTCAAATTAGTGATTTTCAGTGAGGGTAGGGTAGCCAAGTCAATTGCTCCATTCTCCATCTTTTAAGCCTTGGCAAAAACGTTTTACCTCTTAGGGAAACTGGTTGTCAACTTCTTTGGCTCTTAGAAAAACAGTGCCTAGTACATGCAGAACATTTGGCAAACTTCTGAAACTGTTACTTCGACTTTACTCAGTATGCTCTTTCTGTGGTAGCCAACTTATTAATTGTCTGTTACAGCCAAACACAAGTTTTGGATCCACTAGGCACCAATGTGAGGATCTGGATGTATTATTTGATATGGCTGTGGTGGGCCGTATTGTGGAATACACTCACAAAAACTGTCTTCGGTCTAGTCAGGCTCATTTGGATCACCTTTTTCTCAAACCTGGGTAGCTGTGGATTCGAGCAGCAAAGGTTTGACCAAGGAAAAAGGAACTTAGTGTACAGCATTTAACAGTACCAACCAAAGGAGTAAGAAAGTGACACAACAAGAAAGAGACACAACAACAGTTTATACAAATAGAGTATTTTAATGATTTTTTAAAGTCCTTGATCATCAAAATCCACTGGAGGGTTCCAGAGATGTGAAATTTTAAAACATTAAATACATTTTAGCTCAACCACAAACAAGAAGTGGTCAACAAACAGTTTGTAAACTTTTGAAAAGTTTGAAAGCGTTTGTTCAGCAACTCCTGCCTGACTTGGGTGACCAAATCCAACATGGCAGAGTTCTAGGAGGCAAGTAAGGTTGCTTTGGATGGTTACTTGACCACCAGAGCCTTTTCCAGTCCCATCCCAGCCTTTAGGAAATGACCGCCATAGACTACAATTGAGTGGTCCTGATACTGGGAATACAGGATGAAAAAATGCTCAAAGATGCTCATGGTGCTGTCTGGTCAACGGCGGTGAGTTGTGGGTGATTCCTAGGTCCACAGGTGAGGTGGGGCAACTTTGGCCACTGAACTTGGTGTCCCACAACATCCTCTTTGCAACAGTAGAAGGTTAGCTGTGGCTGGGCTACTGATCACGCAATACACCTGTCACAGTGAATATACTTGGGGATATAGTGTCTTACTTGGGTGACAAATCCAGATTGAGACGGCACTCCTGGGTCCAGCAGACTCAGGTGCAACTTTTGGCCATTGAGGATCAGTCACTTTGGTGGCCAGGAGGCAGGTAGTGGCAAAACATCTGCAGTGGCTACCAACCATGGCCGGATTGGCCATAGTGGGCACTGCGGGATTTCCCGGTAGGCTGGAAGGATGGGGGATGGTCTTTGACCTGTGGCGGCTGGTTTTGTTACTAGGGACTAGTTTTGCAGCAGTGGTGCAATATCGGCCCCCTGTATAAAAGCGACAGCAGTGCTTGACACTAGCAGTAGCAGCAGTGTTTGAAACTAGCCACTCCACTCTGGCGCTGCTCAGAAGCACCCCCCGTGGCCGGTCGAGCAGGATTGCCAGGACTGGTTTTTGTTCCCAGTCAAGCTGTGCTACCAACTTGCCAGTCTGGACTTCTTCAGCTCCTTTGTCCCGAGAGCTGTTTCCAAGGGATCAGCCAACTGACCCTTCGAGTCACTGCTTTGATATGGGGCCGTTAATTAACTTTTCCCTGAGCCCGGAGCCACAGGCACAGTCCAAACTTCACTAGCCCAAAGTGTGGCAGGTGCAGTCCTTCTGTGGTGCAGTCCTTCTTCAACCCATTCTCCAATCCCATGTGCACTGAGGTTCAAGGTGTCAGGGGTGCCCTTTTTATCCCGGGAAAGTGCCCAGAGGGGACAACACGTCCACTAGTCAATGGGTTAGTAGGTCCCCTCCTCTTCGGTGACAAAGTTCCAGTGATGTGTTGCATTTGGCAATCCCAGAGTGCAATATTCTTGCCTCTCTCAAGATGTTGGGACCTTCTCTCGACTGTGAGGAGTTTGGTAGCCCACCCCATAGTTATTGCTTCCTAAGTGCTACAAGCCCAAGGGAAAACAGGTTTAGGCACTGGTTTTCCCTCTCTGTCCCTGTCTCAAACTTATCTACATGAACAAAAGGCAGTCTGCTCGAGAGTGTTGTCAGAATTTGCCCTTCAAAGGTGGCATTCCGTTTGAAGCTCGCCTTTTCGGCTAACACCCTGAGTAGCTTCGCAAGAGAGGAGGTAACTTCTCGTCCTGCAGCACCTGCCTTTGTTCCTAAGCCTGGGAGTCATTCACACATTTCCCCAGGCATCAGAAAGCTGTCACAGAAAACCAGGGCACAGTGTGGCAATTTTCTAAAAGTTGCTTAACTTTAATAGTGACATTAATTTCAACGTGTTACAGCAAACAAATGATGGACGGAATGCTGACAATGCAAACATTCTCCCCCAGTCAAAAGATCTGGGTTAAATCCATCGTTCTTTTGCCCACTACGCCACCCCAGTTTGGACCCAGCCATATGCAAATCAGTCTTGACCCTGTGCCCCATGGGAACAGTCCAGACCGAACTGCCAGGCCAGGTCCTCCCTGGACCGGAAACAAGCATCCTGGGACCGGTTTCAGGCTATGTCACCCTTCTTCAGCCAGGCTGGCTTGAATCCAGTGGCACAGTGAGCAAGGGACCCACGTCTGGGCATACCCATCCCACTTAGGGCGAAAAGTGTTACAGCAAACAAATGATGGACGGAATGCTGACAATGCAAACATTCTCCCCCAGTCAAAAGATCTGGGTTAAATCCATCGTTCTTTTGCCCACTACGGCACCCCAGTTTGGACCCAGCCATATGCAAATCAGTCTTGACCCTGTGCCCCATGGGAACAGTCCAGACCGAACTGCCAGGCCAGGTCCTCCCTGGACCGGAAACAAGCATCCTGGGACCGGTTTCAGGGTATGTCACCCTTCTTCAGCCAGGCAGGCTTGAATCCAATGGCACAGTGAGTAAGGGACCCACGTCTGGGCATACCCATCCCACTTAGGGCGAAAAGTGTTACAGCAAACAAATGATGGACGGAATGCTGACAATGCAAACATTCTCCCCCAGTCAAAAGATCTGGGTTAAATCCATCGTACTTTTGCCCAATACGCCACCCCAGTTTGGACCCAGCCATATGCAAATCAGTCTTGACCCTGTGCCCCATGGGAACAGTCCAGACCGAACTGCCAGGCCAGGTCCTCCCTGGACCGGAAACAAGCATCCTGGGACCGGTTTCAGGGTATGTCACCCTTCTTCAGCCAGGCTAGCTTGAATCCAGTGGCACAGTGAGCAAGGGACCCACGTCTGGGCATACCCATCCCACTTAGGGCGAAAAGTGTTACAGCAAACAAATGATGGACGGAATGCTGACAATGCAAACAGTGTAGCAATTTTCTAAAAGTTGCTTAACTTTAATAGTGACATTAATTTCAACGTGGGCATCAAGTCGGATTTAATGCCATGATTAATTTGATAGCTTACAGTACACCGTTAGGAAGCCCCATTCAGAAGTTAGCCAGCAAGTAATCCTATGTTAGCCAATGGGGATACTAACTTTCCTCAGCAAAATGACAACTTTAAGGTTTTTGCTACTAAAACATATATATAAACCTATATATCTTGCTTACCAATATGCAGCTCCCTCCCATAGGGCTCTATAGGCCTTCATTAAGGTAGACTTACATATATTATTAAGGGAAATGGTGGTTGTGCCATTTGTTTAAGGGAAAATTCAAACTAGCAGTGTAAACATTGTTCTTCTAATCTTCAGCGGCAGGCTGGGAGCTATTTTGTCCTTTGTCACACTCAGGGTGCCACAAATAATGCTGCAGCCCTGGGTGGACACTCTGCCTTATATGCCCTTGTTACCCTGGGTACCATATACTAGGGACTTACAAGAAAGCCAGTGCTTGCTAATTGGGGACATCCATTTTGACATATCTTTTGTAATGGATCGGAACACTGGCACTGAGGTCAGGACAGCAGGCCTCAGTGCATTCTCAAAGTTGAAAAACCAGCAGCTATTAATCCAAATGGGGCAAAATTGGGGGAAAACTACAAAAATCCTGTTTCCTCACAAGTGGCAATTAATGAAATCTGTGCATATTAGCGTTTATGTCTCATGTTAAATCCAGAACCCTTACTTACATTAGAGGAATAATATATAGCAAAGCACTAAAGAAAAGTGCTTTTAAACTTCAAGGCACAAAACTAAAACACTATTGAAAAAATAAATAAGCTCTAGCAATCAGCTATTTTGTTCTATTATCCGGGAATGTTCTTAAAGGAATGTGGTCCCGGCGGGATCAGCAATCTATACAAACCTAGCAGGTAAAAAAGGAGTAATTAGCCATGTACATCCCCACCGGAGACATAAATTAAGTAATCAACGCTATCTGATCATGCACTGTAGAATAAATGAGGTGCATTATCTGTTCCTTTCTTCTTTCTAAATGAGTCAGGAGTTTGCAGAGGCTATTTCACATTTGTCTCTCGTTTGTTATGTTCTCTAATATATTTGTCTTCTGCCTGCTCTAAATCAAAAGCATGATCAATACACTGTAGCTATGGGGATATTGACTGATTTTTTTTTATCTCCTACTGCATGCTTCATTGATATAATGGCTGCATATAACTGCTGTAGAAAGTACTACCCACATAGGTGATGATGTGTCATATCACTGGAAATTGAGCGTAATGTAATTAGAATCTGATTTTTAAGTAGCACCTGCTTGTTGTGTGAAATGGATGTAGTCTTCCATCGTTACAGTGCAGTGTACGCAGAAGCCATGCAGTCTTTAGAGTAAATCTTTATTAACTCTCTTTCGATGATATGTTTTTTCGTGATGGTATTTCACAACACAGTACACTACACAGTGCAGCTACGGACACTTCCTTCTGGCAACTGTTTTATCTTTGACTGAAAAATACCAAGAGTACGGTCACTTAAACAGCACATTAATCAGTTTTTGTGTCCCTATGGCAGCTCATCTAACATGAACATTTTTAAAATATTGCTAATTGCCAAACCAATACTAGCACCACTGTTGGCTGTATCAAGATATTTTTTACATGCCTGGTAGATGAGAAGTAAAAATAGTTATTCTGTATCAGGGCCATAAGAGGGTATTTGGATACATAGGGGGCATATTAGCAAGACCGGCGATAAAATTATCGCCGTTTTAGCGGCAGGAAACTGCCGCTAAAACGGCGATAATTAACTTGATAATATGCGTTATAGAATTCCAATAGAAGCCCAGGTTAGCTGTGCAGGACATCTAACCTGGGCTTCTATTGGAATTCTATAACGCATATTAGCAAGCCCATTATCGCCGTTTTAGCGGCAGTTTCCTGCCGCTAAAGCGGCGATAATTTTATCGCCGGTCTTGCTAATATGCCCCATAGTTTTAAACATTGATTGTCCATTTGTATACAATGAAACTAATATTTTTCATGCATATTTTAGATAAAGGATTGTATTATTTATGCACTTGCACTTTACAGAACTAGATTGCTATTGAAGTAGGTTGATAATTTCCAGAAGTATATATATATTTATTGTACCTGAGTGGCACCAATCCAGGACATTTTAAAATTATTTTCTGTTTTTCTTTTTGAATATTTTATAAATGCTGTGACGATCAACAACTGTTCTTATGTAACAAGAAGTGCAATTTGTGTCTTACGTTGTATTTTATAGTTTTTATCTGTTCCTATTGATGCCATTGGTTTTAATGATTCTACTTTTGATGTACTTCTATGATTTTTAATCAAAACCGAACAAAGAGTATTATTATTGTTACTGCTAGCACCACTGTGTGAAATCCTGACTATTAAGCAACTGTATTTTAAAATCAGTTTTGTTAATAGTGCCTGACCAGCTCCTGGTCGGATTATATAATGCAAAAAAAGAGAGAAATGAGATATGTTCTACCTTTATATCTACTTTGAGAAATAAAATGAAAGTGAACAGATAGGGGGATATGTACAAGGACTGGCGAAAACTATCGCTAACGTTAGTTACCGGCAGTTTTTTTACCGCCGCGTACTGCAGAAAACTATCGCCATGTTAGCGACGTATTTACAAGCCGTCGCTACATGGTGATAGCTTCTGGGATCGGTGGCGAAAACTGCCGCTAACATTAGCGCGTTGGCGATAGGAATTCCGGCGTTAGTGGGCGAAAACCAACGAAAGGCTCATTAGCGGCAAAAAACGCACGTTAGTCAGCCCAACATGAGTTTTTTTGCCTCTAATGGAAAAAATAGCCTATCAGTCGACCTCCAATAGAAAATAGGCAAAAAAAACTATTAAATGCAGAATGGAGCAGCCAGGGCCAAGTGCAGCACACATCAGCAACCCCCTCAAGCCACTTAACATCCAGGATGAGAGCCTGGATGCCTCGCTGGACCTGCGCCTGGAGCCTGGATGCCTCGCTGGACCTGCGCCTGGAGCCTGGGTGCCTCGCTGGACCTGCGCCTGGAGCCTGGATGCCTCGCTGGACCTGCGCCTGAAGCCTCGATGCCTCGCTGGACCTGCGCCTGGATGCCTCGCTTGACCTGCGCCTAGAGCCTGGATGCCTCGCTGGACCTGCCCCTGGAGCCTGGATGCCTCGCTGGACCTGCGCCTGGAGCCTGGATGCCTTGCTGGACCTGCGTCTGGAGCCTGGAGTGGGATGCAGAGGAGCTGTGGAGTCGATGAGCCATGGCGGTAGACATTGAGGCGCGGCGATCGCCCGTACCTGGTGGTGAAGTCTGGCCGGTCGCATGGAGACAAGTTGCTGACCTGTGTAAGAAGACCGCCTTGCGCCCCTTGGAGCTGTGAATGGTAGAGGCGTTCCTGTGCACCAATGTAGGGAGATCTGCATCACATACTACGATCCACCACTAAACCAGGGTGCATGGAGGGGATTACCAACGGTGGGCGGCACCTCTCTGCATCACAGGCCGGATGATGTTGCGCTGGCCGGACGCTGTGGAGGGTGAGGACCCTGAGCTGTGCCGAACTTGTGTGGTGGGAGCGCTGCAAATTCACGCCTAAGGGGGCCTTGCTGCATCAACTGCAGCGGGAGGTTCACCAGCGGACTTGGCGGCGACTGCTTTACCCAGGCTTGTGAAATCCCACCTGGCTGAGGCTCCTGCTGGCTGAGTCACAGATTTGGAGAGAGTGCAGCAGATTGCGCCACAATGTCAATGTCCAGGTACGGAGAAGGTGGGATGCATAGTGGGGGAGGCCTGGGGGTCGAGTCGCCCAGGCCTAGCACCTGTAGATGACACACCCCCAGTGGTGGCTCATCAGCCATGGCAGAAGAGGGTCGCCCCACTGCTTTCAAGGAGTGCAAGAAGAGGAACAATCATCACATGATGATAACTTCTTGATGTAATCATGCTATGTTTCCTTTGCGGGCAGGAGGGTGGCTAGGGCTGCTCCACTCACGGAGCAGGGCAGGGGTGGAGTGGCATGCCCACTCAAGTGCGCAGTGACTGTTTGGTTGGCCCGCTAAGGCCGCTCAAAGCAGTCATGTGCACTGTCCTGTTCGCCTGCATGGAGAACATGCCCACCCCTCCAGCCCCTGGCTGAAAGCCTCGTCCCGGCGCCAATGACCAATCCCAACACCGCATTGCAGCATTGTGATTGGCTTAGCGGAGGGAGCCTGGCTGCCTACTTCCTGTTCCTGGAAGCAGACTCAGGAGAGCAGGAGCAACGAAGACACGAGACCCAGCCTCGAGGTAAGAGTTCGCCCATTTAAATATTTACAAAACCCGCTCACACACCCCCCGCATCCACGCCCCACCCAGTGTTCTTTCCGGCGTTTCCCACCTCCCAGCTGTCCAGTCCCCCCCGCAGCACTTCTCAATGGTGGCCGCTGTGCGGCCATGCGTAGCGGGCGTACCACTGGTGTGCCAAAGGTATATATGGAGTTACGACGCATACCATTACATCGCATTCCATTACAATGCATACTAATACTAGGCATATTGCAACAGTAGGGAAGGTGTTGGATTGAGGAGATGTAAACATTACTATTCCGACTTCAGTGAGTGCATCCCTAAAACTAACCCTTGCACCCCAAAGCAAACCCTGAACCCTAAAATTCATCTTTGAGCCCACAAAACACAGCCTAAAAATCATATTTGACCCAAATGCACACCCCAATTTTCATATTTGACCCAAATGCACACCCCAATTTTCATCTCTGACACCCGAAACCCATACCCACCCTAAAACTTAATAATACCCCATTACTGACCTCACAATGCCTTGTAATGGAATGCGATGTAAAGGCATCTGCGTTGTTGGAGTTGCGTTGTAAAGGCATTACGATGTAATGCCTGCATTGTAATGGACGTCTCCCGTGCCAAAGGCAAGCCATAGGCAAGCCCGTCTGCATCCGTCTGCCCCTGGACAGTGCTCAGCACCAAGGACCCTTCCTCTTGGGCACTCCACCACTACGGAGCCAGCACCCTCCTCGCCATCAACCCTGGACGCCACATCGCCTGCCAGGACCAACATCTGCTCCAGGCCGGACAGCGCCATCACTGACGGCTTTCATCACCCGCAAGGACCACCCCGACCGTCCAGGAGGAGGCATTGCCATCACCTACAGAAGCACACTCCAACTGACCACGCACTCTAATGACCCAACGGTGACCATGGAACACGTCTACTTCCAGATCCGGACCAACCACAACCCCATCCTCTGCGGCACCCTCATCTGCAGGCCCCCCGGGCCATGAACACCCATTCTCCGATACCATTGTAGACCTCATTGCACCCCAGGCTCTCCCATCCACCGACAACATCCTACTCGGCGAACTCAAGTTCCACCTGGACAACCCCAGTGACCAGAACACCGGCCCCTTCTGGGGAAGCTCCCCAACATCAGACTCCAGCAGCTAGTCACCGCAGCAAGCCACATGGCAGAACACACGGTCGAGCACATCTCCTCCGCCAGCGGGAACTTCAACTACAGCCACACCACCGGACTCTCCTGGACCGACCATCATTGTATACATCACATCTTCACAATGCCCACCGTACACCACCGCCATCATCACCCCCCCTCGCAGCTGGATCAAGGCCATTGAAGAACGTCTCGACAACTCCCTCAGCACCACCCCTCTGCCAACGCTTACAGACGATGACACCACAGCGCGCAACCGCCACCAATGGATCTCCAACTGCACTGGCACCCTTGAGGAATGGACCAGGCAAAACTAGCACCACGTTGCGCCGTATTTGCAAAGTGACGCATAAAGGCATATGCGTGACCTTGTGAAGCCCTGTGCCACATCATACCTGTATCAGGTATGATGTACGCAGGGTGTGCGTTCCCAAGCGACAAGGCCTCATAGGAGTGGCACAGTGAAATCCCTCAGATTTCACTGCAACAATTGTAGGACGGCACTGTGTCAGTACCTTACGCCTGCCTGATGGCAGGCGTAAGGGTGACGCAGTGCCACAGGTATAGGCTGGCCCCATGCATTGCTGGTGTTGTGTCATGCTTGTGACACGACTGCAGCAATGCGTGACTTTAGCGCAGACAGCTACATCAGGATTCCAGACGTATCTGTCATTACTTGCGTCATGGAGCGCTGTCCAGTGAAGACAGCGCATCCGTGGTGTCGCAAGAAGGGCGTAGTGAAAAGTGTTGCAATGCTGTCTTGTCGCAGCGCTGCAACACTTTTCATGACTGAGGCTCAGGAATGCGCACTATCTCATTGATGGTGCGCATTCCTGCCCTGTAGTTTTGTCGCAGGGCAGTGCAGCAACATTGCTTGCAGCGCTGTACAGCACCAAAACCTGCTGAAAAGTGGCCCCAAGTGTTATCTCAATTTTTAAGACCAGCTATTTTCTGGTCTTAAAAAACTGCCTCTAACTGCAGTTAGAGGCAGTTTTTTTGGTCTTCCACACTTCAAGAATTCCCTTGTAAATATCGCAAAGTGGGGTTAGCGGACGTTTTTGCACGGGAACGCCTCCCTTGCATGTCATTATCACTAACAGAAGTGGCAATCTTTAAAATGGAAGTTTTCGCCGGAAAACTGCCGCTAACAAAGGTTAGCGACAGCTTGTACATACAGCGATAAAAATATCGCCGCACAACCGTCGGAAAAGTGCCGCTAAAGCGGCGTTAACTCCTTGTACATATGCCCTATAGTGCATAAAAAACAAAAACACATGCGCATTAATGAGTCACTGGAGCGCATAGCTGTGCAAACAGACCAGATAGGAATGTTTCAGACAAGAAATAGTCGGTTTTTGTTTCAGTTTTTGAGCTGAATGCTCTGATCGTACGGTTAAAGGTTTTGTTTAAATACTGTTTTACACTGAGGTCAGGTTCCAAAATAGAATCCAGTTGGAGTAAGATTGTTTATTTACAGGAGAGACCAGATGCATGAGTTCTTTTGAAGATGTGATCAGGCGTGAAAAGCAAGCTAAAATTAGAGCTTTTGTGTTTAATTAATATGAAGTAAATAGAGTACAAAAAAGCAAGAACTGAAACGAAAGACCTGCTGTTTAAAGCTGAAACGATCCACAAATCATTTGCTCGCACCAGGAATTAGTGATACTGTGGGTATTAGTGAGTCCAAAGTGTGGTAATACTTTGGTATTTTAAACTGTGCCCTGACAAAAGGAGCATTAGCATGGCAATCATCCTTTGCACAACCAGTTTCCCATGAAATTGCTCATTACTTCTCTTAGACCTGACATCCTTGGCGTGGTATGTCTCAAGACTTTTTACCTTCACTTTCCTGTTTTTGCTGAGGACCTTTTTGTTGGCATTAGGACTCTCTGCATTTTACCATTGCTAACCAGTGGTAAAGTGTTCGTGTTCGCTCTCTTAAACATGATAAAATTGGTACAAAATATAATTGACTTAAAGAGTTCCTCCCGTTGCCTCCCTTGGGTGTGAGCAGAAAGTTGTATCCCACACCCTTGAATGTTTATTCTTGGTGTGAGGAGGGGCCCGATGATGAAACATGCCACTTTAGGGTTGGTGAGGGCTTTCGTCCTGAAAAGAAAAATTTTCTTGAGTTATAAGATCTTTGCATGAATCATTAGATTTTGACCTCAATCAACACATGACCGACTGCATCTCTTTGTGTGTTGTATTTGGAATCCTTGGGGAATTTATGCATGTCTTGGTCAAAAATGTTCCCTGACCCTCTTGTGAGTGACCTGCCATCTTTGACATAGTTCAGTAAGTATATAACTATTACAAGGCGAGAATCTTTTTTCACTCTTTTAAAATAGGCATTTGCTCGTTGTGAAGAGCTATTTTTATTGTTTCCATGGTTTTCTTGCTTGGTCCAAAAATATCTGTCTTCTCTAAGGTTTGCCTGGACTCCTGGAGAGTGGACCTCATATTGCTAGTTGTTTGCTTGCTGAAGTGCAGTTGTTCAATATGATATTGGTGGTTTCTCTATTACCACTTTTTGTGGTATAAGAAAGATGTGTCATCTGGCAGCATGGGCCCCTTCTTATTTGTCTGCCATGCATTGCAGTAGTTGATATTTGGGTGCACTGGGGAATTGAAAACCAGAATCTTTACAATTAGGAGTCACTAGAGGTGGCAGATGCTACCCCTGCCTTTTAATTTGACCTCCTATCATTGTCTCAGCTATCCCTTCATTCAAAGGGTAAATAGACAGTGACAAGAATAGAAATTAATCCGAATTTTGGAAGCCTTGTTCACTCTCTGTGCTTTCCATTCTTAAAGTTCCCTTAGCACATCAGCCACAAAGAGCAGACAGGCAATGTCAAAGCTTTCAACATTCCCATCAGCATGTTATAGTAACTGAGGGGGTCATTACGATGGCAGACGGAAAAGCCCTCCGACCGCCGTGCCTCCGGAAAAAAACACCTGCATGTTCCGCGGAAAAAACGGCAGTGACATTACGATGCGATGAATGTAAAATCCGACCGCGGCGGTCTGATTACACAAAAATCCATCCTCCACATCCGGAAAAACTGAAATTCCGACCGCAGCGGACGGAAAAGCAGCGGAAAGCATCAAAAAGGCCGATCCTCACATGGAATGACCGCAAGTGAAATTATGATGAGATGGCGGAGCTGGCGGAATGATCATTGAGTTACGACCGCCGTGGTCGTGCGAAAAGATGAATGCCGGTCGAATGCAGCTACACAACAAGGCCTCCAAATGTGCCTGTTCTCTCCCCTGCCCTCAAACACATCTGACACGCCCCAATGACACCTCCCCAATGTATTGAAAACCAATTAAAACCTTAGTCAACATGGGAAATACACCTGACAGGCAGTCCTCATTTTTACACACCCACATAGCTGAGTATAAAACCAACCCCTTCCCTGACCATCATCCTTTGCACAACTCCAGCAGCGAAGGGCCATACACCACATCTGAAAGGAGAGGCAAATCGACCTACAACACACTGTCACAATGACCCACACCAACACTTCCAACACACGCCTCACACATCTCCACCACCACCTTCCTACCTGCACTTGTCACTTTTTTGCACATCACACACCATGTCACAGAAAAAAATGCCTAAATTCACAGACAATTAGTTGTCAGTGATGGTAGATGAGATAATTAGAGTAGAACCACATTAGTTTGGAAGCATGGTTCGACAGACACCACTTGCTAGAAAAAATCAAATGTGGGAAAGGATTGTCAACAAAGTCAATGCAGTAAGGACCGCCCTGCGCACACTGCATGACATCAAGAAGAGGTGGCATGACCTCAAGACCAGGGTGAAATACCATGCCAACAGGAACCATGAGGCAGCTCAGAGGACTGGCGGTGGCCCTCCCATTCCACCACTAACATTCACTGAATGAGAGGAGAAGGTGCTTGCCATCCTGCATCCAGATAGTCTCACAGGAATAGCTGGGGGAGTGGAGACTGGTAAGTACCAACAAATATATCCCATCACACTGCCATGTACTGTCTTGCACAACTATAAAGCTACACTTTCTACACCTAAATTCACTTATGTACAACACACTCTTCCCAAAACATGTCTCACATATCTATCATTTCCTTCCTCTGATTCACCCCAAAGGTAGCTAGCAACACGTCCGTGTGGGGGGGAGGGGGGTGTGCACAGGTAGCCACCAGGCCCCCTTGCCTCACAGCTGAGCAGGATAGAACACTCCCCCCACCCAAGAGCCATGTGGCAGCCATTTCATTGCTCTGCTTCACCTTACAGGTAGGTAGCCTTCACAACAGGGAGGAGGGGTGTAGACAGAGAGCCAGCACTACAACTCCCACCAGGCCCCCTTGCCTCACAGCTGAGCAGGATAGAACACTCCCCCACCCAAGAGCCATCTGGCAGCCAGTTCATTGCTCTGCTTCACCTTACAGGTAGGTAGCCTTCTCAAAAGGGAGGAGGGGTATGGACAGGGAGCCAGCGCTGCAACTCCCACCAGGCCCCCTTGCCTCACAGCTGAACAGGATGGAACACTCCCCACCCAAAGCCATGTGGCAGCCATCTCCCTACACAGTGCCTCCTAACAGGTAGGTAGTCAGCTCACTAGGGAGGGGGTTGTTGGGACCTGACAACAACACCACAACTCCCACAAGGCCCTCTGGCCTCCCTCTCAAACAGCATGGAGCACCCTCCCCACCCAGAACCATGTGGCAGCCATTTCATTGCTCTGCTTCACCTTACAGGTAGATAGCCATCTCATGCTCTATTGCACCACCCCTGAACAGGATGGAACACTCCCCCACCCAAGAGCCATGTGGCAGCCATTTCTTTGCTCTGCTTCACCTTACAGGTAGGTAGCCTTCTCAACAGGGAGGGGGGTGTGGACAGGGAGCCAGCACTACAACTCCCACCAGGCCCCCTTGCCTTATAGCTGAACAGGATGGAACACTCCCCCCCCCCAGAGCCATGTGGCAGCCATCTCCCTACACAGTGCCTCCTAACAGGTAGGTAGTCAGCTCACTAGGGAGGGGGCTGTTGGGACCTGACAACACCACAACTCCCACAAGGCCCTCTGGCCTCCCTCCCAAACAGCATGTAGCACCCTCCCCACCCAGAAGCATGTGGCAGCCATCTCCCTCCACAGTGCCACCTAACAGGTAGGTAGTCAGCGCATGCACCCTGTCATCCTTCTCAAAGTACATGGAGCCATATGACCACCACATCCCTCACTTGTTAGCCAACTCTGTACAGATCCATATGTCTCATCCAGTGCGCACACAGCTAAGCCCATGGAAATGTCACTTAAATCACACTTTGAATCACAAAGTCCCGTGCAAATAAATTTAGGGCCCAATCATGCAAAGCACACAATGCAATGTGTGAGTCACATGGTTTCAAAGCATGAAGGTTCATATGAAAACAACACATGCATGGACAATTTGTCAAACAAACTAAACCACATGATTGCAAACAAAAATGACCAACTGAAATTAGGAAGTTTTGGCATAGCTGAAACAGATTCGCAGATAAGTCTACAATATCCCAGCATAAATCAAAGTGGATGTGCACCAAGTTGGTAGATGATGACATGTCCTTGTAAACACACTGTCTGTACATGTCAAAGGGCTGTTTTTTACGTCACACTAATAACAGCTAATGTATGTACCTCTACATCATGTCATGATGCTGTTATTCTTTTACCTATACCAAGTGATTGCAATGTAAAAAGATTGCTGTATCAACTAAAACATCCAAAACTGGGTCACCAAGGTTGTGGAGTGTACTTAACTGACAATCTAACCTCTGTTCAACAGGAGATTCACAATCAACAGCTGGCGAGAACACTGCCAACCAACAGAGCCAGTCTCCCCCCCCAGGAACGTGAATTCTCAGATACAGATTCTCTACGTTTCTCGGATGAGGAGCAACAACCTGACCCCTCAGGACTGACAGGGCGCAGTCCGTCTCAGGGCCTCATTGTCCTTACCACCACCACCACAACTATCAACACAGCAGCGACAACAACTACGCTGACCCCTGCTACAATGACCTGTGCTGAAGCTACCTCCACCATCACCACCGCTACCTGCAACACTGTCCCTGGCTCAGTGGTTACCAACACCACCACCCAAGCAAAGGATGCCGGGGACAGTATGCCTGTGCATGTACAGCCAACGCCACAGGTCTGTGTCAGCAGGGCAGGTGGGAGGGCAACTGGGGGACAATTCCATGAGGACACTGAGACAGAAGCCCTGGCCACTGTAGCAAGAGTCCTTGGTGCATACCAACAGAACCAGGGACAGATGGGCAAGGTTGTAGAGGAACTGCGAGAGCTCCACCTGCTGCAGAGGTCCATGGACACCCGAATGGGACAACTTGTAGATCTCATGGGCCAGCTTGTGGGTGTTCTGAGGGACATACATGCTGCTCAAATGACGGCTCACCCACCCTCCAGTGGCCAGCCTGCTGATACTCCCACCACCTCAGCTGCGACCACAGAGCGGGGTGAGCTGCAAGACAATGACTCCTCAGATACCTCTGAGTCTGTAGCAGAGGCCCCCCTGCCAAACACAAGAGGGGATATCAGAGAAACACCACGGGAGGATCACGTGGCAAAGCACCAACCAAAGCCAAGTTGCTGAGCCAGCCATGATGTCACCAGTGTTGCACTGAACATTGACTTTGTTGATTATCCAATCCCACATTACCATGCTAATGGCAGGAGTATGTTGGACTGTGTAATTCCATTATTGTGGTGACTACTCTATTTGTCTCTGTTACCATCACTGGGCCCGATTCACAGAACTAACTTAAGACAAAATCCTAAACTTACTACCATTTTGGTATTCACAGAAGACACTTACTCATTTTGGTATTCACAGAAGACACTTACTCATTTTGGCATTCACAGAAGGCACTTACTCTTTTTGGTATTCACAGAAGGCACTTACTCATTGATGAGTAAGTGCCTTCTGTGAATACTAAAATGAGTAACTTACTCATTTTGGGTAACTTACTCATTTTGAGTAACTTACTCATTTTGGTATTCACAGAAGGCACTTACTCATTGATGAGTAAGTGCCTTCTGTGAATACCAAAATGAGTAAGTGCCTTCTGTGAATACCAAAATGAGTAAGTGCCTTCTGTGAATACCAAAATGGTAGTAAGTTTAGGATTTTGTCTTAAGTTAGTTCTGTTAATCGGGCCCACTGACAACTCATACACTCAGTATGCACAACTAACTTTTCATTCACTTTCAATTTTACACAATCTAATAGAAAATAAACACAATTTATACACCTATGCCTTTGTGTCAGCTCCATGTTTATCACAGTTTGTACAATGTTAACTCTGATTCCAATGTACCACATGCTTTGATTGTGACGAGACACTGATGGGGCGGAGGAACCTAGAAAGACACAAGAAGATGACATTGAGTTGTCATATGATGGCATTACAGCAACAACACACCATTAGTCTTCACCGTACAATATTCATCCCACATAACACTTACCAACACCATCAACATAGACATGAGGTAAGTTGAACCAAAAACACTGTGCCACACACATTAGCCCTTAGCAGTGTGCCAACAACAGCCAGCATCCCAACACATCATCTATGCTTCGGCACTAACAGGAAAGCAAACAGACACAGTCATAGTTGCTCAATGGTAACTTACACTCATGGGAAGTAGTTGGCAATGAGCTGTTGACGCAGGTCAAGACCTTCCTCATCATGACTATCATCACCACTGGGCATGTATGGATTTGCAGCGGGGGGCATCTACTGATCATCATTGTCCAGAATCAGGGGGATCTCTTTGCGCAAGGCCAGGTTGTGGAGTATGCAGCATGCGACTATGATCTGGCACACCTTTTGGGGAGAGTAGAGTAGTGCACCACCACTCTTGTCCAGACACCGAAATCTAGCCATCAGAAGTCCAAAAGCACGCTCCACTGCACGACGTGTCCTCCCATGGGCATCATTAAAGCAGACTTCCCCCGGTGTCCTTGGATTCCTCAGTGGGCTCAGCAACCAAGGCCAGTTCGGATACGGAGATTCACCTAGTTGTGAGAAACACAGACCAAGTTTGTAATAGAAATAGTTGAGGAGACCAGCATGTCACACATACAGCACACTATGTGACACAGCTCACTCACCAACAAGCCACGCACGCTCCGGATGCAGATTTTCCATCAAGTGTGGGATGACGCTGTTACGCAGTATGTAGGAGTCATGTGCAGAGCCCGGAAATTTGGCACATACGTGGGAGATAATCAGATCCGCTTGGCATACTACTAGCACATTTATTGAATGGTAATGCTTCCTGTTACAGTAGATATGCTCACGTGCCTGTGGTGGAACAAGGCCAAAGTGGTTGCAGTCAATGGCTCCAACAACATTAGGTCTGTGACCAAGGTCATAAAATTCCCCCTTCACATCTGCCAATTCATGTCTCCTTGGAAAGTGAATGTAGCTGTCCTTGTAGGTCAACAATGCTGACAGGACATCACACAACACCATGCTGAACATAGGTTGAGACACCCCACCTGCGATGGCCACCATGTACTGAAACGACCCAGTGGCAAAGAAATGCAGGGTGGCCATCACCTTTACTGTTTGTGTCAAAGCTGTTGGATATGTTCTGAGGCCTCAAATAGGGCTCCAACTGAGCACATAGCTCTTGAAGAGTAAGGCGATTCAGACGGAATTTCTTAATGATATCGGTATCCTCCATTGTCTCCAGCTCTGCAAAGGCCTATATACAGGTGGTCGTCTCCTACGTATTCTGGCAGGGGACACATGTAAAAATGAGTCAAAGATGAGATGTGCGTAACAGCTTACATAATGACTAACACAACCACAACAATGACAGGACTGTAAAAACAGCTTAATGCACAAGTGACATGCATAGACACCTTGATCTCCTGTAGTCATTCATGTAGCCAGGATGTACATAATGACTACTGTCAAATCTAAATCAGACTATGTGTATGTTATATGGTACACTGCTACATCATGTGTCCCCAGCCCTGTGTTCAGCTGACACAGCACATATGGTTAACAGCATCAATGCTGAGTTGTATGTAGCTGATGTTACTGCACAACCTCAAGCATTAGTCACACTAAGCACATCATTACAAAATGAGCCCATTGAGTGTAAGCTGGACAACTATCAATATAAATACAGCAATGTGTACAGACATATATGCACACTAATTGGCCAGTCCTTCATGACTGTGGGAGGAGTTTGCATTACACACATTGGCATGTTCACAAAAATGATAGCCAATTCAACCTGAAATATGTATGCATGCCCACATGGATGAAATTCGACATGTGAGTACGGACATACCAATGCATTTAATTATGTGTACTTCCATGACATGTGTGGGCATACATAAGTTAAATGTCACACTCTCAATTCACTTTACAACGAGTTGTAATTACTTGTGGTAAATGTGTTTTGATCAGTGTTGCAGTTCGCAAAACGAGAATGCTAATGCACAGTGTGTTCACAGGTGCGGTAGGCGTACTCCGCCACTGCGGTGACAGGCATTGGCCACAATTGAATGATGCCGGATTGCGGTAGAGACATCCTGACCCCCGTGGTGTGACACCACCTATGCGAATGTCATTGCAGCCAATGGGAACCACCATCGCGGTAGTGCCTTTCATTTTTGAACATTGCAGTAGGCGTGTTTTGCCACTGTGGTGACAGGCATTGGCCACAATTGAATGATGCCAGATTGTGGTAGAGACATCCTGACCCCCGCGGTGTGACACCGCCTATGCGAATGTCACTGCAGCCAATGGGAACCGCCATCGCGGTAGTGCCTTTCAGTTTCGAACATCGCGGTATGCGTGCTCCGCCACTGTGGTGACAGGCATTGGCCACAATTGAATGATGCCGGATTGCGGTAGAGACATCCTGATCCCCGCAGTGCGACACCGCCTATGCAAATGTCATTTCAGCCAATGGGAACCGCCATCGCAGTAGTGCCTTTCAGTTTTGAACATCGCGGTAGGCGTGCTCCGCCCCTGCGGTGACAGGCATTGGCCACAATTGGAAGATGCCGGATTGCAGTAGAGACAACCTGATCCCCGCGGTGTGACACCGCCTATGCGAATGTCATTGCAGCCAATGGGAACCACCATCACGGTAGTGCCTTTCAGTTTTGAACATTGCGGTAGGAGTGCTCCGCCACTGCGGTGACAGGCATTAGCCACCATTGAATGATGCCAGATTACGGTAGAGACATCCTGACCCCCACGGTGTGACACTGCCTATGCGAATGTCATTGCAGCCAATGGGAACCGCCATCGCGGTAGTGTCTTTCAGTTTTGAACATCGCGGTAGGCGTGCTCCGCCACTGCGGTGACAGGCATTGGCCACAATTGAATAATGCCGGATTGCGGTAGAGACATCCTGACCCCTGCGGTGTGACACCGCCTATGCAAATGTCATTTCAGCCAATGGGAACTGCCATCGCAGTAGTGCCTTTCAGTTTTGAACATCGCGGTAGGCGTGCTCCACCCCTGCGGTGACAGGCATTGGCCACAATTGAAAGATGCCGGATTGCGGTAGAGACATCCTGATCCCCGCGGTGTGACACCGCCTATGCGAATGTCATTGCAGCCAATGGGAACCGCCATCACGGTAGTGCCTTTCAGTTTTGAACATTGCGGTAGGAGTGCTCCGCCACTGCGGTGACAGGCATTGGCCACCATTGAATGATGCCAGATTATGGTAGAGACATCCTGACCCCCACGGTGTGACACTGCTTATGCGAATGTCATTGCAGCCAATGGGAACCGCCATCGCGGTAGTGTCTTTCAGTTTTGAACATCGCGGTAGGCGTGCTCCGCCACTGCGGTGACAGGCATTGGTCACAATTGAAAGATGCAAACCATGCAGACCAATTGCATCAGCAGAGTACCACTGGAACAACCCTAGGGGCCTATAAATGTCTGTGAGATAGCCTCACCTGTCACTTGCATACAGACACTGCTGCCTGTCATTCATCACCACCAACTGCTGCTGTACCTCATCTCTAGACCCAGTTGTGGCTTGTACTGAGAACCTCAGGGCCCGTCCCTTTACCACAGAGGAGCTGGAGGTCCTGGTGGAAGAGGTCTTTGGCCAGTGCGGGTAGCTATATGTTGCTCCAGAGGTACTGGTAAATGTATGAGTAAAGGTTTTAGAGTGCTCTGACTTCTCACATTATGTTACTGTACAGTAGGATGTGCCTGTGAGTGCAAGCCGATGTTAATGCATTCCAATTTTGATATCAGCATGGGCCATACATGACATAGATGTTTTTAAACTTGAGTATGTGAAGAGAATGGCACCATAGACATTGGTGCAGCTCTATTAAAGCCAAACGTCACACATGTTGTTCTGAGAATGGGTCATGTAAATGTGTGATATACTGCCTAGCATAATGACTTCACGTCAATGTGGTGTATAGCCTTATTCCCCCAGATCCATGACTGCATGCAATGATGACATGGACATAACGTGGTTTAGCAGTTGTACAGTTACACTGCTGATTTGAGGAACTCAAACTCTGAACACACATTCCCTGTGCCATGTCATGTGATAGTTCATTAAGTGTCCATATGATCCTTTGTGAGATGCAAAATGTACAATGGCCAGAGGGTACTGATTAATGGGTGTACTGCTTTGATAGTGACGCTATGGAGATGTGGCCGATCTGCACAGGAATACAAGGCCTGTATCTGTCTATATTGGTGGCAACTCACCTCTCACACATCTGCTATATGTACAGTGGACATGTCATCCTTCTTTTGGTTCCATTATGTGTAGAGTTTCATATGTGTATGCACTGTATCATCATTCTCATTGTACATGCATGTGATTCTTGTGATGCAGCACTATTTTTGCTAGTGAAAAGCCCTCAGGGCAGTCAAATAAATGCACAATGTATCAAGGACCCATCACTAAAATGACTCAGAAAGACAACTGTGTTGGCCACCTACCTATTTATGAAGCAGCAAGTATAGCCCTGAGGAGTACACAGGAAAGGCCTACACCTTGTGACAAGAGTGGGAGAATGTAAGATCAGGTACCTAATTGTGACGTTCATGACATGTGTAGCTATGCAATGGTCAAGGACATTAAGGGGTATGTAGAGTAAGACACAGTGAGTCTGACCACTACACATTATTTACAGTGTATCGTATGTCATGCTCACTCATATAGTGCATCACAGATGAGGCCAGTTTCAACTTGATTTCTGTAATGGCACTCTGCATGTATATGGATGGGCAGGTAGTGTGTCCATCATCAAAGATGTTAACATTGTAATAAGATGGCTTTCTCCAAGTGTACTATGTGACATGGTCTATGGTCTCTGCTGTCCATTGATGTTTCTGTGTGCTATGTGTTTACATTCTCCTGGGCTGGCACACAGTGGTACACAACACAGTGTTAAAAACATTCCTCTTCTTGTCTCCTATGCCTACAGCTCAAGGTCCAACAGCGTAAGGCCATATGGAGGGCCATTGCCCGCAAGGTGCAATCCCTGGGGGTCTCAAACCGATGCCATTCACACTGCCACAAGAGGTGGGGTGACATCTGCCGCCTCAGCAAAAACGTCGCAGAAATGACGCTGGGGCTGGTCCCTCGAAGTGGCAGGTTGGCGCGCAGGACCATGACCCCACTGATGGCCCACATCTTGGCAGTCACACAGCCAGAGGTGGATGTACGCTTGAGGGCCCTACAGCAGCAAGTTGGGGGTGAGTATTGTGCGAAGTGTGACTTTGCGCATGAGTGACTGCATTAATCCCAGCCCAGGGCAAGGCAGGACCTCTGTGATATCTCTAGTGTGATGCAATGGCTTCTAAGTAGCCTCAGTGGCGAGTGCAGAGGTTCTGCATGTGTACAACGTTTTGATTCTCATGTGGGAAATACATGAACGGTGTCATAGCAATTCTTCTTGACATGTTTTCATCTACCATCAGGTGAATGTTGTCTGAACTGAGATATTCCTCCACAGGAGAAGACATTGTGTGAAGTGTGTAGCCCAGTACACTTGTCAGCCTTGTGTGTGCTGTGTGGCTCCCACAATAGTGTGCTCATGTGATGATGTGTAAGTGGCTAGAGACATGCACAAATGTGGACTCAGGGTGCAGTGAGTTGGTAGAGGTTACACCTGTCCCATGGGTTGTGTTTTTCTAAATGATACAGATGACAGCATCACTGCGAAACATTTAGCCAAATATCTGCAGCATGGCATCACATGAAGTAATCCCCTGCAACAGTGACAGCAAGTGCACGCAGGCACTGATGGTGTAGATGGTGATGATTGCAGTGATGAATTGGCTGATCTGCTTTTGCTAATTGTGCACATGGCAACATGTTTGGATGGTTAGACAGTGGACATCTGCTGCAATGTAGCTAAACGTGGCTGTTGTGAGATTGTTTTGTCACTAGGGCTTAACATGGTTGGATGTGATCAGTGGGTATGGCAAATTGTGATGTGAGTGAGGTGTTGGGCTGTAACTCTTGTTGGAAAAAAACAAATGTTACTCAGAGTGTCAGTCCTCCGTATGTGTGCATTGTGGAGGGGTGTCCATATATGCATCGGTGCATGGTGAAGTTGTGGCTACTGCTTTCAATCAGTGAGTGATTTCTTGGGACATTGATGTGCAATGGATGTCATCAGTCAGCACAATGTAGGGATGTCAGATGCCAGAGCCTAGGTATTGGCACACATTAGCTGTCATTATGGAGGACACTCATAGCTTCAACTACAGAAGGCACTCTCATGCCTTGGATCATTGATGGCTTGGCAGGCAATTGGAATGGTGTTGGTATGTGACATGTCACAACACGCAAAGGCCTTGCATCACATTGCCCTAATCATGCTATTGTGCATTGTCTATGTGGCAACATTAGTACATGGGGCTTAGTAGCACTTCATCCCCACAAAATATGTGTCCATGTGACATATGCAGCATTGTGAGTCTCAGAGACATCAACTGGCAGTAAACAGCAGTGAGCATCATGTTAGGGTGCATTGCGAGATTTGGTGTGTGGACTTCCATCTAATTTACACATCTATAAAGTGGTTAGCATTGTTAAACAGTAGTTGTGCATCATTGGCAAACATAGTGGATGTAAGGTGGTAATGTCACTTAACAATGTCTAGGTTTCTGTTTGTATTTGTGGGGTTCAGTGAACTCATACTTCAAGTGTGAGGAACACAACAAATTAGGATGCTTAGTTCTCCTACCTGCAGGCATGTAGGTGTGCCTACAGACGATTGGATGTGATGTTGACATGTAGACACATGCACAGAACTTTGGCAGTGTCAACGCAACATGGAGCATGACTATCCACTAAGCATGTTTACATGCATCAGCTGATCATGCCAGGAATTGGGATTATGCATACAGTACATGGATAATTTGGATGTGGGACTTTCAGTGCTAGTGTTTCTGTCTGTATAGCAAATCATGTTTGTGAGCAATCCACTTTCCTCAACCTATGTCTCTGTCTCTTGCAGCATCTGCCGGGGGCAGGGAAGGAGAGGGGCCCGACACCCTACGGGAAGCTACTGGCATTACTGGTCCCCAAAAGTACAGCGACACTGAGCGGACCAGCGCCTCGGAGGGTGACAGGAGTGCCCTGGATCAGTCTTGTCCTGAAACACCTATATCCACATCGTCAGACTCCAACGGTGACTCCTCGGTGTTGGCGGGCACAGAAAGTTCAACATCTGCTTCTTCGTCCACCACACCCCGTCCTGTGTCCACCCTCCCTGATGCTCCGCCAAGTGGTATCTGGGCCCGAAGCCCTAAAAAGGGTAGAGTCTCCTTCCCACCTGGCGCCACTGCCCCTGCCCCTGTCTCCCCTGCTGCCCTCAGTGTGGAGGCCGTAGACATCTTGCTGCAGCTGTGTGTGGGTCAGACTGCGCTCCTGAATGCCCTCCAGGATTATGGCAACAAGTTGTCACAGATAGTTGCGTTCATGGAGGGCATTCATTCGGATGTCCAGTCTTTGTCCTCCACAGTGACGGCAGCCATTCTGCAGTGCCAATCTCCCAGTCCTGCTCCTGTCCCTTCCACTACCACACTCCCAGTGCCCCCACCTGACCAGAGCACACAAACATCAGAGCACTCAGGCATCCAGTCATCCCCACGCAGCACAGAACAACAGCACTCCAAGCGAACCAGACACCATCCCCACAGAACACTAAAAGCACACATGACCGCACCACAACCAGCACATCACAGAACATATGGATAAAAAACATGCATCCACATTGCATGCCTCACATTCCTCACCCTCCAAGCACCATCCCATCCCCACACATGATCCAAAATCCACCCAAACACTTGCCCTGGCTGCCGTGGACCTGGTGCCTGCCACAACTGGCACCACCCCCTTCAGAGGGCTGGTTTGGCAAAAACTTCCACTTCCTCCACCACCACCCCTGTGAAGCATGGAGAAGGTAGCAAAGAGGGGAAAGTATCTCCACAACAGGGTAGGCAGGGGAAAAGGCTACGAACATCCCAGCCTACCACCAGGTCCGGCAAATTTCCCCAGGAAGATCCACCACCTGCTACACTTTCGGGGAAGAGGGAGGCTGTTGGGGCCACCTCACTTGTCACTTGTGGAAAGACACTTGGTGGATATCGGATCCCCAAACAATTGAGACCCAGCCCTCCACATGCACCATCAGCCACTGAGCCTACCCCCAGCATTTCTCCACCTCCCCGTGCAACTACTCCACCAGGTCCAGCCAGCCCTCAGACTATCACATCCACTGATCCCTCTACCTCAGCCAGTTCTCTCCCTCCCAGGTCCAGTCCTCTGACTGGGCCAGACAGTCATCCCCCTCCCAGTTCCACTTCTCCACAATGTTGAAGCCAAGTCCCCCTTCCCACCCCATTCCTCCCTGAGCGGTGCCTGGACTGCCCATTTGATGCCCCTATCCTGGTGAGATTCCCATGGCAGTGGACTGTGTTGCAAGTTTGTTGTGCAAGTTTTAATGCACACATGTGTGGACTCACAATTTGGACTGGCCGTTGCCCTTGATGTTTTGCACTTTTGATGCAGATATGGAGTTTATGTAATAAAAAATTATTTATGTTGTGATCTTTGTCGCTGGACTTGCTAATGATGCAGTACAATGTATGTGTACATGTTCATCTGTTCCATGCTCTGAATGCCACATTCACATTGGCATGTACTTTCTTTGCTTTTGCAGAGGTTCCCAGAGGTTACAGCAACTAATGTGCTTATTGACTCAAAGGCTTTATGGGTCCATGATGCTTGACTGTGATGGTCAACTCTTGTCCTCTTCTGTGTTTTGTTGGGGCTCTACTTTTGTACACATGTCATATTTGGATGCTCTACATCAACGGCAGCTATTTCTATTTACATGATGACTTCAGGGGAGTACAGGGTCCATCATATCTGTGATTTCTATGTTGATGTGTACACACCAGTGTGGATGTGTAATCATCTTGGGTAGGTATGGCTTCATAGTCACATGGGTACATTAGAATGTGTGCACTTGAGTACTCATACAGTGTGATTGTCCTGTCATTAGCTGAAGTATTGATGTGTATGTACCGTTGAGTATGACCCTTTCACACATGTATGATCCAGTTGATGAGTGCCTGTTTGATTAAATGATCAACTCCTGGAGTTTTAGGGCACATGTAGGAGTTGTTTACAGAGCAATGTGCAGTTTGTCGGTGTGACCTTGCAGTCCTAGGGTACACCTACTTGTTGTCCACATCATTTGTGAGTATGCAGAGTGTGTCACTGCAATGTATGTGTTGTGAGTTTTGTGATCAACCATGGCTCTTGCTTACCTTTGTTCTCACTGTGCTGACTGGCTCTGGCACACAAACATTATATGTGACTTTTCACTTACATTGATGTCACTTTACACTTTACTCCACTATGTGGTATTCAGACTCATACCAGCCCCAAGAAGACTATTTGATGCCTACACATTGTGAGTTACTCCTCTGTGTGTTTTTGCCCTGTACACTCCTCACCTGCACAATACTACTGTATACACCACTTCTGTCCAATATGTTCCATCCCATTCCTTGCCAGTGTTTGACCCTCCCCACCACTCCATAGTGTGACACTATACTGTGGGAGGATGATCTGTCTCCAGAACCATTGTGCCCCTCAGCACTGTTTCACAATTTGTTATGTGCTATTTTCTTCTACTTGATTGCAGTCATGGTTGCTCCTGTACAGTACAGATGAGTTTCCAGCACAGTCCTCTAGTCAGGTTACATGCATATGTGTTTGCCTGAGTTGTGCATCAGTAGGTGATAGCTAAAGTGTGTAGGTGTTTCCTGAGGTACTGCTACCCATCCTGAGTGTGATGTGATCTGTGTGCTGTGATGATTTGTGATGTTAAAGTTCATGGTGGTAACATCAGATATGTGTGATACTGGTTTTGGTGGTGTTCACACACTGCTTACTGTGCATGCACTGCTGTCAGTGGATGTTGCATTGTCCTTGCCAGGTGTGAGTCCCCTGATGTCCAGCTGAGATTGCTATGTAATGTTTTTGGATGTGCATATGTTATGAATTTGTTGTTGAGGGATGCAGTCTTTGTCCTGTGTTGGCTCTTTCTACTGACAGGTCCATGTGTGTGTAATGTTTTTTTAGCATGACATTGTGTGTAAGGAGTTTGTGTATTTGAATGCGTTCAGATGTGTGTTGAATTTGTGCTGTGCATTTCTTGTGTGCATGTCACGTTCAGCAATGTGGAGTCTTGTTTATTAGCTTGTTTGGGCGCACAATTGTGCTATGGCCTCCTATATTTGAACAGTCACTTGTCAGGATTGTGCATGTGAATGCTTGTGCAACACACTGACACCATGCTCACTTTGTAACCGGTGGAGTGTCTATGGCTGTCTTGGCAGATTTGTCTGGATGCACACAGTTTGTGGTTATATTTGTAATTTGTTCATGTATATTTTGATTAGTTGGGATTATGCTGTCTGTGCAGTTGGCCAGAGGAGAAATGTTATCTGTTCCAGGGTGGTCTGGGATCACATTGGCTATCCACTCTTTTGCTGCACATGGCCATGCTTGTTGGACTTCTTTGGGTGTGGTTTGTGATACATGTATTTGGCAATTATTTTGAGTTCGGCATTGGATCAGACATCCCTGAGTGGACCTCAGACATTTTTAGATACACACTAGGGTGTAGCATCGGGTAGCAGGGAACTCATAGGACCTTATTTTCACCTTTATCAGAGCTTGTCCCAGGTGTAGAGCAGTGAAGGTGGAAGATGGGTAGATGAGGGGTATGTGTGAAGGTCATAGTTGAGTTTGACAGTCAGGGAATGTCACCGTGAGCCATGAGTGTTGTGCTGGTGGCATACACATGTCATATTAGTTGATACAGATGAGGGGCTGGTCACTGTATGGCTTATGACAGTTTATCTCATTCTGGTCCAATGCATTACTTGCATTGCTGTATCACAGGGATACTGCACAGATGTTACTTTCATACAATTTTAATCTCTGTGCCACCCATGTATTATTTGATGTCCTTAGTGTAGTGTCATATGTGGTTCCTCTTGAATTCCATGTACATATGGTACCAGTCATTTCTCCATGCTTTTCCTGCACTGTGCCCTCCACGTTAGAATAGTTTACTTGTTATCATACAGTGCTGCTGACTTATGGTTTGTGTATGAGGCAGAGTAAGAGTGTGTGAGCTGTATCAAGGACTTAACATGCAGACTGACCATTTCCAAGGTTGTTATTCTACACAGTGACTCTTCATTTCTTCAATTACTCACTTTTATTCACATGAGTGGAAGGCAGGTGTGAGGAAGAGGAGGGTTGTCATGAGTCTCAGGTCAGAGTTTACTGCTGTCAAGATGGACTCTTCCTGACACTTTGGCATTCATTCAATACTTTATAGTTGGTGCTACCTTTGTTGAGGTGGAGTTATGGTAGGGAGGTGTTCTGTGAAGTGGCAGTGTAGTCAGTGTTGCTGATGTACAGGACATACTCACATGGTGTCATTTAGTGCAGCAGTACACAAATCAGTCAAATGAACACTGGTACTTACTTTGAGTTTGCTGTTTGAGTCAGTAAATTTGTAGTGTGTTGTATGATATGGGCTGTCATCATGTGGTATGGTCTGCCATTGTATGTGATGAGCCTACCAATGTCTGCTTGGGGTGTGTGCTGAACTGCGATTATGGGGCAGTAGTGTCTCAAATCGTATGTCATCTACCTTGGCTCTCTGACTCATCCAACACCTTGTTGGACTACTGTGATATACACATGCACAACCTGGTTGCTCTACCCTCCTCTGTTCCACATTGTATGTGGACTGAACCTTATTTGGCTCCAATGATGACTTTTGTCATTTTGAAGGGACTCCTGCCTCATCCCTCACTCCTGTTCCTATACAATTGCTGATGATCCTAATGAGATGTCACTATAGACAGTGTGCCTGCACATAACTTCTTGCTGCAGATATGTTGTGCTGAGTGGTGCCTCTTTTTGAAAATTTGTGGGGTGGAGGTTGTAATGAGGATCTTGCTTGCCTGGGACAATGTGCTGAACTCCTACAACATTGTGGGCAAGTGTTACCGCCGCTTCACTGCTGCGGTGACGTGACCGCCACAACCGGGCTAGATGCCGTCATTTCTATGGAGATGGGTGCCCCGATGCAGAGGTGACAATTTACCTACGTGCAAGACATGGATACTTTAACTGTGGTATATGTTCCTGTCTCCACCAGGGTGTCTGATGTAGACAGGACATGTATTTCAGAGCGACAGTTGTGTGTTGTTGTTGTACCGGGGTTGTATGCAGGTATATGTTGTGAACTTACCTGTGGTGTTGACCGCGACGGCGTCTTATCTGCTGGTAGTGGATCAGGTACAGCAGCGGCAGGGCTTGTAGAGCAGGATCCATGATGGCCAGGAACTTGTAGAGGTGTCTCAGACTCGAGTTTCTATCTCCGCAGTTGTGCTTCTGCCATCTCCGATGAGCTGGTTTTTGCGCCACATTCTGATGGGCTGTTTCATGCATCGTGATCTGATCGGCGGTCGGGACGTCATTCCGCACAGCGGGCTTTCTCTATTGGCTCCCTCCGGCACCGTTGTGGAACGATATTTCTGGCGGATCCGGAAATACCGTGACAGATGGAAAAAGGGCTATCTTTGCCCATTGTAATAACCACCGTCACAGGAGTAACTAAATGGACATTTCCGCCACCGCTAGCATCGTGGAGGTGCCTATGACCGCCATCGTAATCAGCCCCTTAGTCACCCAGGTTTGCACTCGGTACCCAGTATTCTGAAACTTATTCTTCTATCTATCCTGATATAAATTTGGGGTTATAAGTGACAGAATGAAAGAAGAAACTGAGACATTCATGTGTTGGCCTGGGACTCTTGAGCGTACTGGCGGCACTTGCAACATGTGTCATGCATGTTCAACCAAAGGTGAATGTGTTATCTTTTTTTACCTTCAGCACTGCAGTGATGGTGGTTAAAAAAGCAAAGCGTATAAAGTGACTATTAAGATTTTTTTTACATTTTTACAAAGTAATTTTGTCCATTTTGAAAACAGACTGCTTCACATTGAAAACCAAAAGGAAACTCTGTTCGCATATTTTGTCAGAGACCCCCCATTTGTATATATAATGCACTGAAACATGCAATAACAATGCCAGTCATCTTGGCTTTTGTATAGTGATAAGTGTCATTTCAAAACTCACTAACGCACAACAGAGGCATAGTACGGGCAGCAGCAAGACACATTTCCCTTACACAAATAGTAGCTACAGGAGTGGTTGCAGCAGCAAGAGAAACAGTACATGGCTTTAGAGCTCACACAGTACAAGCGATACTCAGATGGCAACAGTGCAAAAGTATCTCTTGCAGAAAAAATACAGATTTCACAGCCGTCATTAGAAGATTGCCTTTTCTTTTTTAATAAAACATTTACATTGTGGACAGCAACAACAGAAAATTCCCAAAAGTGAAGCTAACCAGAACAAAATGATTTTTTACCGATTTGCTTTCGAGCGCAAAACTTATTTTGCGTTGGATAGTATCCTAAAAGTAATGCAAAGCAGGGCAAAGAATTGCTTTGAGTTACTTAGCGCCAAGGGGGCATTACATGGGTGGTACATGGGTATTCCCATGCAACCACGCATGCCTTTTGATGCAAAACCTGATCTACAAACAATTGTAGACAGGGTTTAGTGATGTGTCGGTGATCCCCACACTGGGAGGTTGCACTAGATTTCTCCATGCAACTGCGGTGATGCCTCGGTTCCATCAGCAAAGCACCAGTTCCAAAGTGCGGCACTTCTGAGTGTGATGCACCATGTTCATCTATGCTGGAGAGGCGATGCAGCGATCTTCTCCCTGCAGTGGTGGTGATGTTTTTGTTGCGATGCAGTAATTTTGGAGGCAATGCAGCCGATCCGAGTACAATGTGCTGATCTGGTCCCTGCAACAGCAGTGATGCGTCGATCCCGATCTTGCAGCCAGAGTCGATGCACAGGTTCTGGTAGATGCAACACTTTAAACTCACTTCCAAGGGCCCTGGACTGGATTGGCACCACTTGGCAGTGCAAGACGTACAGCAAGTAAAGTCCAGGTGCTGAGTTGAAGATGAAAGTGAAGCCTTTGATATTCCTGAGACTTCAGAAACAGGAGTCAAGCCAACAAGCCCTTCGAGGGTACTTAAGTTCTGGGATATAGAGATGCAAGTACAGTCCTTCTCACGCCCAGACAAGAAGCAGGAAGCAGCTGACCAACACAGCAAAGCAGTTCAGCAAACTGACAGTCCCTCCTACCACACAGCAGTCCTTCTTCCTGGAAGAATGCCCTCAGTTCCACCAGTGTTCTGATTTGGTGGTGTCAGAGGTCCAGTACTTATACCCAGTTTGGCCTTTGAAGTAGGGAGACTTCAAAGAAATGCTTTGAAGTGCACAAGACCCAGCTTTTCCTGCCCTGGCTCCAGACTCACTCTAAAAGGGTATGTAATCCTTTGTGTGAGGACAGGACACAGCCCTTTTAGGTGTAAAGTGTCAGCTCTTCCCTCCCATCCTGCTCAGGATGACCCATCAACATGCAGATGGCTGCTCGGTCACACCTACTCCTCCTTTGTGTGTGGCTCTCTAGAGGGAATGCAGGAAGCCAGCGGTCACCCACCCAGACGTGTATTCCAGAGATAGGCAGAAGGCACCAAATGGTTTAAGTAAGAAAATGCCAACTTTCTAAAAGTGGTATTTTCAGAACTGCTATTTAAAAATCAACTTCACCATCAGTTGTGTTTTTAAATTGTGAGTCAAGAGACACCAAATTTGGGTTACCCATCTATTCCCCTTTGGAATTTACTCTTAAACATGTACTAAGGCAATATCAATGTTATCCTATGGGAGGAATAGGCCTTGCAGTAGTGAAAAACTTGAAAGTACATGTCCCACTTTTTAAATTCACTGCACACTGCCCATGGGCTGTCCAGGGCCTACCTTAGGGGTGACCTATATGAAATAAAAAGGAAGGTTTGGGCCTATCAAGTAGGTTACCATGCCAGGCCGAAATGGCAGTTAAAACTGTACACACAAGCTCTGCAGTGGTAGGGGCCTGAGACATGTTTAAAGGGCTACTTAAGTGGGTGACACAATCAGTGCTGCAAGCCCAATAGTATCATTTGATTAACAGGCCCTGGGCACATGTAGTGCACTTTACTTGGGAATTTTAAGTAAATCAAATGTGTCAATTGTGGATAAAAACAATGTTACCATGTTTAAAGTGAAGAGCACATGCAATGTAGCACTGGTTAGTAGTGGTAAAGTTCTCGGATTCCTAAGGCCAGCAAAAATAAAGTCAGCAAAAACAGGTCTGAATTAAAAACCTCAGGGAAAACCATGCCAAGGATGCCAGGCCTAACAGTAACCATACTTAGGCATAATAAGTATATAGAAGAAATAGGAATGTGCTGACTTAATTTAGCTTAACTGTTGATGACATATTAACTGAAAAGAATGTATTAGCACTGAAAGGCCTGTTTTCTCATTTAACTGTTGTTTGCACGAGATGGTTTTTCTTTTCTTTGCTGCAATGTTGCAACTTTTCAGAAACGTTTTGTTAGCTAGTGAATAGGCACTCGTTTTGTATTGGACAACTGATAGTGAGGAACGTTCTCACCAGAAAGAGATGAGTCGACAGGAAGGATGATTCATGGAAAGAACAGTCTGAACTGCAGAATGTGGATGATGTAACTTTTCAAGGATTAACATCTAAAGACTATTGCACGAGTGTGAAAAGATGGAGAGTTTACCTATTCCTGGGAGGTTACTACAATCTTATTGGATAATACATGAGATGAAAAGACACTTGTTGTTATTTAGAATATTGTGTGTATATATTAGTGTGTGTTATTTAATTATTACACCAGAAGATTAGGGTATAGAAAGCCCTGCTCCAGCAACTGTTTGTATGATGAATGTCTCCTTAGTGGGACAGAACGCATTTTACAGCTCAGAGTATGGTTATAGGCCAGTATGTCATGTCGAAGACTATCACAACATGAATATTGTAGCCTTAATATTGTACACATAAATATTGCAATATTTTGCTGAAAAGTAGTTAGTAGACAATATTTATGTCCTGCAACATTTTGACCATGAGGTTCCTGTACCCACCCAGAATATATTAACATTATGAGAGCTTTGTGAATGATTTAACTCATGGTGACATAGGCACTCTTAAACCTCCATGCATGTCTCACTACAGGGATTCTCCATCATGAAGCCTTTTGTTAGGCCATGATGGATGTTTAATTACTTTCAAGTCAAACTAAAGGTAAGAATAAAGCCGCCTTATAAGATATGTTTGGATATATCACCACTAGTATAGCTGAGGATGGCAGCTCATAATGAAGACACACTTTAAGCAGTACATTTCCATCCATGCAAATTTCTAAATAATGGAAACAAAAGGGTGTGGTGCAGGTGTCAAGTGCAGGTATCAGGAAGGTTGGATGTCAGGTTGCTCTCTTCTTCTCACAAAGATAAGGACTGCTGTTATCCTTCACCAACTAGCTGTTTTAGTGGTATCCAACCAAAACTCCAAAATATGTACAGATTGGTCCCACTCCCAGCTTTTTGCTGTGAAGAAAAAGGCTTGAACTTGACCTAGCGGTGAAAGTGTCTGGCTTTATGGAGCCCTGCTGGACTAGTGCGTTCAGCATTGCTTACCCTGCAGAAGGACTTTGACAACCACAAATCTGACTAAACTTCAATTTAAAACCTTTTGACGTGGTGAGGTGGCAATTGTAACTACGAGATGAAGTGCCCATGGCAGCTACAAAATGTGATTTTGTTTTGATTGTGCCTTTTAGTGGCAACACTAAAGCATTCAGTGGGAGGTTGATACCAACGAATGAGGCTTCAAGGGACAGTCATCAGCTTCAGTAACCTGTTGATCCACACTAGAGGACTAGGAGCTTTGAAAAATCTTTTAAGTTGTGAGCTAAAAACTTTGACCAGTTTAACCGGTTAGCTTAGTTAACATCCTCCTCATCGCAGTCAGATAGAAATGATTACTTTTGGTCTGAGTTATGGTTTGGTGAACGGAGGTTACTCCATTGGAATGGCAGTGAACATTGCCCCTGCCAACCCAAGGGACCTCCATCCACCAAATCTAAAGATGCCATCACACACCACAAACAACTTATAACATTGACAGTTATCACAATCATGGTAGTTCCTGTCAATTTTGAAGAACTTTGATGGACAGCTCAGTCAAACAGGATTGCCACCCATTAAATTTTTACAGTTTTTAAGTTTTCAAAAATAAACTCTCAAAGTGGGAGTTTGATTTTGAAATCTAAAAAACAATAGACCCCACACTATGGGAGATTTCTCCCATGGTGTAGAGATCATTAATTTTTTCAACTTTTCCTTACCTGTTGATGGACAAAAAAGCAAAAAATCATCCAATTGCCCTCTCTAAATTAGGTGGGCGGTTGGATGGCTAACCTCTGACGTCCTGTACCATATTGGGCTCATCGGGGTTTGTCAACCATGAAGCCGTAGTAGGGTCCGTCGTCAATGTACTAAAGGTTTGCCCATCTCTAAATTGAGCAGCCGAACTGTAAGTTGGGTGAAGAGGTTACTTCATATACACGCTGCAAAACTCTAAATTAGCCTCTTATTCCCAGTCACACTGAACTGCAATTTTCAGTTGCTGCTTACTGTTTTCTTTATTTTGTATCTCTTATTACTTTAAAAATGAATATCTTTAATTTCCTATTCTCTGATTTTAATTGGTTAGATGTCTTTTTGCTTACTGATTATTTCTTGATTTTTCTAAATTGGTTTGTGAGTTTTATTTTTTGTGTTCTTGGTTTTAAAAATGTTTGGGAATGCTTAACACACACTCCTGTAGGGAATTGCCTGCTTCTTCTACCATTGATATCAAGGGTTGAACAGTGATTATATTAGAACTGCATTGTGACTTAACCACTGTGTATTTATTAATTGGTAGCAATGCTTCTTCCAAATTAATTACCCGATTTGTAACACTCATTCCTTTGTTCTTTCATTCTCTCCTCTCATCAATCTTTCGTTTCAGCTGCATCTCTTTTTTTCCACTCTTCTCTCACCCCTTCTTATGCTCCTTCTCACACACTTTCTCATATTTGCAACCTCACGCCTACTCCTTACTTTCTCTCCCTCCTTCTGAATTCCTAGAGCTGCTCTCTCTCTCGCTCTTCTTTAATTTTGCCTTCTCTTACTTTCCCTCCTTTGTCTCTTTCCTTCTCTTCTGTTACTTCCTCCCATCTCCATCTCTTATTTCCTCTTCACTGGGCCAGTGCAGGAGTTTGATGAAACTAAAGTAATGGTGATTTTTCTGTACCACATTTCCCCTCTGGCAATTGTGCCACATTTGCTGTTTCTATCGCCAGTATGACAAATCCTGTCGAAGGTTTAGCCACACTCCTGGAATTACCTTTCCTAGAAATGTCTCCAACCACGTCTGTCATGCCCATAATCCATTTTTCCCAACTTATCTCTTGACATCTTCTATTATTTTTCCCCTTGCCTGTCCCTACACACATTTCCCTACAGCCTCTGAATTCTGACTACCCTCTTCTACTTCACATACCCCCCTGTCTCATCTTCTTTCTCTTTTAATTTTTTCACAAGATTCACCTATGTTTACAGTTGATATCCTGCTTTATCTTGCTCTTATTATCTCTTTCCTGTTGCTCTTCTAACACATGCACACAGCTGCTCTCACAATCATCTCTCTAAACCTCCTTTCACACAATTTTCTTTCACGTCTTCTAGTCTTGCTATCTCACAACTTTCTTTAACAATCCTCACACATCGATTTGAGACTGAAATGATTTGAAATATAGATTAATATGGGCGCTATGATGTCACAAAAGCCTAACACATTATATATTGGCAAATAAGTTAGTCATTTATAAGTTAGCCATTTTTAAAGGCGAGGAGGCGAGCTACATCAGATTAGACTACCAAAGAAAATTATAGACTTTTTAGGGGATCAATAGATAACAATGTCAATTGATAAGTGTATATAATATGTAATTTGGTTTTTAACTGATTTGTAGGTTGACATAGACAACTAAGTAGCTGAGTGTATTATTTAGAGACTCCAACATCAAAGGTACATTACACATATTGAAAATGTCTTCTTAAATGAATTATGGACTTGATAAAGAAGGCTTATGCTATATGAGAGTGCCAAAATGTTGACGGGAATGACTAAGAGTGGTGCGATAAGGATTGGTTGATTCATTCATATAGATTCTTATACATTAAATATAAGTAATTTTGTCTGGAGTAGATTGTGAGGGATATTACTCGAGCATGAAATCATGCCCCTAGGCACAAACTAAATTTGATATGATATATCATGATGAGAATTAAGAAATAGGGAACTAGGTTCCCCAGTCTGGAGAATTGTTGCGACATTGTCAATTTGTTTATGAATTTATGTATGGAGTTCGATCAAACCGACAGCTAGATCAGAAGATAGAACCAAGGACATCATGGCCAGCAAGGGACAATCAGAAGCACCTCCAAGTGATTATCTCAGATATACCTTAGAATTCTGGAGATTAATCAAATTGGGGGCAAAGGCACAGAGATGTCCCAGAAGCCAGTGAATAGAGAGGACATCAACCCCCCCAAGCTTACCAAGATGGAACTAGAGAGTAAAAGTTAAGAGGTAGAGTACTATTTTCAAAAGCAAGTAGGTACTTTAAGTGTGACCAAATCAAGAAGAGATCCTGAAAAACAGTTTGGGACATAAACACAATGCCAAAGAGGATTGAAAGATGTGACTCAAATAGTTCAAATAGCCATTTTCTGTCTCAAGCAGAAAAAATGCCAGAAAAGCAAGATTTTTGGACTCTGACCACTTGCAAGTTTTCTCTGGCTCCCGAGTGCCCCTTAACAGTTTACATATAAATGAGCCACCTGATTGTATGTTGTTACCTAAACTGAATGGTGCTGTGGCATTAGGCAAAGTGAATCAAGGCTCATTGGGCAGCTGACAATTCCTCCAGTTGCAAGAGTTCCATGCTTCCTTGCGAGACGAATGACCCTGGACATTATTCCCTCACAGAGTCGCTCCCTAACCCTATCTACAGATATTCTTCGTCAACATGTTGGAATTGAGAGGTGCTTGAGATATACTCCTGTCCAGTGTCTCAGGCACTAACAAACATTCGAGGGCCTGATTAATTCAATGGCGTGAATGGTGCTGAGGTCTCATAGTTGTGAAAATCGGTCAGGAATTGACAATAGGGTGTTCTATCAGAGAATGCAGGTTACAACAAAACCATGGAATGACCAGCCGGCGGACTGTCATCTACATGTCAACACTTAACCAGTCTATGGCTATTGATTTCTCCAGGAATGACACCAGATGAGAGATTAGCATCCATATTCTTTGTTCGTGAAGAAGCACTTTATCTAGGTCAGATACCCTCAATAAACTCTAAATGTTCACTGGGGATGAGATGTGACCGGTAGCTGATCACAAACCTGTGGGACTAGATCACTTTACAGATCTGTAGAATATCTTTGCATGCCCAGGAAAAAGAGGAGCCACAAATTAAGGAAGGCTCTTGGTTCAGATGCCAATACAAAGGCTGACACAATTGAAATTGATAATGCTGACCTAGTTCACAAAGGGAATGTAAGTGATTCTGGATGGAAACGGCATGCAGATAAGTGTACATAAGGTCTAATGAGACTACAAGGTCCCCATGGGAAACTAGTGGCAGGAAGGACTGTAGTGTCACTATCTTAAAAGGAACATCAGGCATGAAGGAATTTACTTTTTTCAAGTCTAGAACTGGCTGTCATTCTACTGATTGCTTATCAACCAGGAAAGAATAGAGTCGTAACCATGTTTCTCTTCTTGATTGGGGACTAGAACAATGCAGCTTGGGTCAACAAATCTTGTAGAGCCATCCATGGGCCTCACTTTATAGAGGAGGAACTTGTAACTGGACTTTGTAATAAAGGAAGTTTTAGGTCTCAAGAAAGGTTCATTTTGCCAGGTTGAAGTGGCCGTTTAATGCTGCACTACAGGCTGCAGTGTCAGGCCAAAGGCATGCTTACAGGGCTACTTAAGTTGGTGGCACAATGAGGGATGCTGCCTGCTAGTAGCATTTATTTTCCAGTCCATGAGTACATGTAGTACCATTTAATATGGACTTATGAGTAAATTAAGTGTCAAATTTATCAGGACAATTAAGTAGTCACTCTGCCAAAAAGTGCTAATAAGTGAGAAATAAGCAAAAGTTAATGGTTATATACTTATTCATCAAAGTGGCAATACGTAAAAGTCCACTATTCTCCCCGAGATGGATTAGGAGAGCAGCACACGCTAGAGAGCCCTGTTTATGTCCACCAAATACTGCTTGTGTTGTAGCCTAGCACCCAACTTGATAGCGAACACTGAGACTAGTGAACTTTTGCGAATTGCCACTTTGAGGGATTTTATAAGTATATAGCAATAATCTTTCATTTATTGGAACTTTTTGGCAGAGTGACTACCTAATTGTCCTGATGATTGCCCAGAACCCCCTGATGGGGTCCTGAGAAGGGCAGAAACATGTCGAACTAGTTTGGATTGGGTTGAAGGTCTCACACCCATTGAGTTTTAATTTGCCACCTGGGGACCTCTAATAATGGTACTCATCCACCAGAAGGCAGTATAAAAGTTAATTTTGTTTCACAGTCAATGCACTCTGCACTCACATTTGACCCACCCATACCTAGCTCTCAAAGTGATACCACCTGACAACATATAAAACACCTAAAAGAGCTCCTTCCATCTCCTCCCTTGGATGAGAGCCGGAAGTTGTAGCCCACACTATCAAATTTGGATTCTGGTGTGAGGAGGGGCCCAATGATGAAGCATGCTACCTTAGGGTGGTTGAGGGTTTTCGTCCTAGAAAGAAAAATGTTCTTGATTTATAGGATTTTTGTTTGAGTCATTAAAGATGGCAGGTAGCCTTGAAGGGTCTTGTACCAAAATATAAAACTTTTCCTATCATCCTTCATTCCACAATATCAATTACTAACATATCATCTAGGTAAGTTATTGTGGAGTTGAAAATAGCTAATTTACATTTCCCTTGATGATATTTTCTTAGTCGAAATTCTGCGGTTGATATAACTATTGATGGTTTTTGATTGCTAGGCAATGCTATTGACCTTGATATTTTAATATACAACAGCTGACATCCCTTTAACATACCAGGATTTCAAGGTATCCCTTCTACCAGGGAGTGGCTGATGCATTAAACAATGTAGATAACTAGCAGCCTCAAGAAGTCATCAAAACAAGGATTTTTTTTCCGATTGTGCCCGGACTTCAAAGTTGGGTGGCAAACGTGCTCTTCATACAGAACAGCACAAATGTGTGCACTGGCCAAGCTATCACATGCTAGAAGCTAGAAACCTCTGATCTAAACATACTGACAGCGGAAGTTGTGGCTAGAGGTATAATATTTAATTGTTTCAAGAATGTAGAAAGTGCTTGCTTCTTCTTTTCTATTTCCTGGCATGTGAGCATTACACAAGGATCCGCAGAAGTTTGGGCCACACTGCATAGTTTGTGTCATCATAGTGTAAAATGAGAGTCCCCACAAAAGGCAACACCTTTGTCAGTGTGCCTGCAACACATACCAGATACAAATAGTATTAAACAGTGCACCAAACAACAGGTGACACACAGTTAATGAATCCCCAATGCACACTTTAGGTGGAGACATCCTAGGAGAGGGAAGTCCCAGTCACATACTGCAAACTCATGTGGAGGGCCCTGACTCCCACTTCCACAGAAAGGTAGGTTCATGAAGTCAGCGTCTTTCCCTACACACACACACCACACTCTGCTCTCTCATTGGATCCTTAACACACACTTCACCAATCCTTGTGGATTAATAGCCACGTCTGCTTTTAGTTCAAATATTTATTGAATGGAGTGTAAATGCTAGTATTTTATTTTATTATGTTTAACAACAGTTTTGTAACAAGTGTGACCATTGTTTTTTGCTGATTGAAGTATCCCTAGAAACTCTCAATGAAAGACCCAGGAAGACAATGTAATGCAAATTAAATCTCTTTAGTTAACAAACAGGTTTGTCATTTACCTTTTTCAGTTAAGAATTCATTAGGATAGTCAGTGTGGTTTATTCCATTTTGAATATGAAGAAATAAATGTGGATGAATGAGTAGACTATTGAATCACCATCAGTGTGAATAACCAATGAATCAATGGCTATTCAGAACTGTTTATTGGTATACTTATGCAATGGACAGAACACTTTTTTTCCTGATCAGCACAAGTCCAGGTAGTTGCGATACATATACACAATGAGGGAGCGAACATGTACAAGCTTGGTCCATACACTTGATTGTAAGGCTCGGCCCTGAGCATATGATGCATTTAAAGTGGGCTTTCCTTGTGTTTGGAAGGTTGCAAGGCATTTTAAACGCTCAGGAACATATTTATGAGAGCTTTGCGTCATGCTTGCACCACACAATGTGGTACATGCGTGCCAAATCCGCGAAGTTAGATTTATGAAGCCACTCAAAGCCACTTTGCGTGGCTCTGAATGGCTTAAAAAATCTGGAGTAGGGCAATGAAGTGCAAAACTCTGCGTTGCCTCACTCTGCATAAGGAAGGCATTCCATGGGAGTTGCTCTGGATGTTCCCATGCAACTCCGCATTGCCAGATTCACAAGGACTTGTAAACCTTGGAATGTGCCAAAAAGATACACCTCCCCAGGAGAAGCCTAACGAGGAGAAATATGATTATTTCTCCTCATTTTTTATGCTTGCTCTGTGTGCTGCATCCAGCAGTACACAGAGAAAGAGGAAAAAGCCTCTCAGGATTGCTTTTATGCAGGAAGGAGCACCTTCTTGACCCAAAACAATCACGCCTACAACACAGGCATGCTTGGTGCAAGGGTGCCTGCATTGGCGCTAGGCTGCCAAAACGGCACCGGTGCAGGGGGAAAGGACAGGGATGTGCCCTATTGGGTAAATATGGAACATTTCTTACCTTTCTCTGTGATGCAGGGCAGTGCAGCACAAGTGTCATAAATATGGCCCTCGATGTCCAAAATTAAAGTACAGAGGTGCTTTATACAGTGCTACAGCAAAGCGTAAGCACAACTTGTAATGGGAAGGCATACACAATCCTAAACGTGTGCTACAGTGAGTATAAACATCATAAACCAAGACACAGAAGGGGCGGAGCTAGCTCAGCCTGCAAAAGGCCGCTTTGTAAGCGAGCTCCCGCGGTCGCTTACCTATCCTGCAAATATCCTGCGCACACAGCCTGCTCCATGAGATGAGATAACAGATTACTGCACTGGAGGGTGCGGCGATGAAGCGCATCCATTTTTGCGGCCCCAACTGCCCCCAAAATTACTGAAAACAGCCGTCGAAACTGAACCAGGGCGCGGCCTGGAAGTGCGCATGTGCGAAGGCCCGCGACCCCGGTGTGGCATTCCTGGATGGCGCGGCGACCAGATGGCTGAGAGAGTGCTTCCTCTCCCCTGCAGGTACTGAGCGATGGGCGAACCTCACTCGCGGACCCGCCCCGCAGTGTGCCCTGGAACTGCATATCATCCGGTGGGGGTGAGGAGGAGACCGCGATGCACTGATCGCTCCCTGACTGAGAAGCGGGTGCTGCCTGGCGCGTGATCCCGGACCGCTGAAGGTGATATCCGTGCAGTGCGGATGCGGGCGTGAAATGCGAGGGACTCCCGCGGCCCGTGGCGCCTGCAACAGCGCACCATCTGTGGGGTGATCCTCAGCCCGCCGGCGGGCGGCGCGGGGAGGCCCGCGATCCCTGCTCCCTCTCTGGGCATCATTAATAATCTAACTGGCTCTGTACAACTGCGGATCCCCCCAGGAGAGCCGAGTGTAATCACAATTACAGTGCAGCACATATCGGAACATCACTTGTGCTGAGCAGACCTGCTAATAACTGCCAAGTGGGATCTAAGGCATGAAAACTAAGGATTTGTGACACGGAGCACGAGGGCGGTGAGAACTGAGGTAGGAACTGCGCAGCTGAGTATCGGCGCCTTTCCCCCTTGCTTCATGCGTGCTTCTGCATCGGCAGGTCCCACACTGAATGCTTTGGTTGGGGCATCTGTAGCTGAGAAGGCTGACTGTACACATTTGAGGACCACGAGGTGCGACGGTGCTACCGGTCTGCGTCATGGCGGCCCTGTCGACAGCAGCGCCAGCACACTGAGATATAGAGCAGGGCCTATTGCTACCAAGAGGTGGTGTGGCTTGTCTGGTGCACGGTCTCTGGCCAACCCCTCACTGTCCTTCAACATTATTGGATGAGTGCTGAGCTGAGTTCACCCCAACACTGCTGCAGGGTGCCACTGTCCATGTCAAACCAAGGGGAGGGGGATCCTGGCCCACGAGACACTACACCCCGGTGCGACGTTTGGTTGCCCACAGTGCCAAAACAATGGGGAAATCTGACAGGAATCAGCCTAAACTCCATTTTGAGCAGGCGAAAAAGATGGCAGACGGCAACGTGGCAGAGCAAGTGTTAACCCAGATGCCCACGACGGATGCCAGCTCCGCTAATACTGTAGACTTTCAATCCATGTTCACAACGATCCAAGCAACACTGACCAACATAGATGGGAAAATTGATTCTTTGACTTACAGAGTGGATCGCATGTCTGAACGATTGGATAGACACACAGAGTGGATCAATATGGCGGAAAGACGAATCTCGGACGCGGAAGACGCTCAGCGTCACATAGAAACTAAGCAGGAGAAGACCGACAAAAGCTAAATGGCGAAGTCTGAAGACTTAGAAGCGAGATCCCGCCGCAATAACCTGCGCTTTATGGGCATAGCAGAGTCGACAAACACGGGTAATATGGAGCGCTATATCGAGAACCTGGCGGTGACACTGTTTGGCAAGGAAACTTTCTCAGAGGTTTTCATTATCGAACGGGCGCACAGATCGCTTGCTCCACCGCCTCCACCAGGGGCAAGGCCACGCCCGATCATAGCTAAGCTATTGAACTACACGATGGGATGGCCATCTCCATTTACCCGGACTTCACGCAACAGGTACAGGAAGCGTGGAAAAAATTTGTGGCAGTTAAAAAGAAACTACGGGACCAACAGATTCCGTATGCAATGATATACCCGGCCCGTCTCCGAGTCACAGATGGAGGGAAAAATGTGGTATTTAACGAACCTAAGGATGTGCTCAAATTCCATAAACACAAAAGCTCCCAGGCACCGCACAGGAGATCGCCCAGGGGGGAACGGGAAGAACAAGGGACCACCTCAGATGTTGAATAATATAAGCGGCTACCGACATTTGGACACCACTGGCACACTCTGCATGGATAACTTTGTCTGCGTTGGACATGGCTGAATACCCACCACAAACTTCTGGTTTGTTTTACTGTTTCTAACTGTATTGGTGGGCGCGATGTATGCCTATGGGGGGCAGTAGTGTAAATAACGAGGACCCTTGTACTGTGGACATGGCACAAGTTCATTGCTAAACTTAGCAGTTTGTGTTGCATATATTACCTCTTTAAAGCGACCCCCCAGGTGACGGTGTCACCAGGGTGTCTGGCTTGCGGCTCCCGCCACCGTGTGTGCACCACAACTCATTATTGTTTTATTATGGGGTTATTTGGTGGGTGGGACGGGGGGACTGTTAGATGTATCTCGGGAGGGCTTTGGCGGTTGGGGCATGCTGAAGTGGGTGGGGGTGGAGGGATGGGGGTGTTCTGAGTTGAGAAATGTTAATGTGATTGAACCGACAGGCCAACCAAGACTCGCGTTGACTGTAATCTTTGACTGTTGAGGCAAGATGCTGAAATCAGCAGATCTATTGTTTCAATTTGAAGATGGGTGAGAAGTATACCTGTTTGACGTGGAATGTCCGAGGGCTAAATACCCCCCAAAAAATCAGACAGGTATTTGCCTACTTAGATCCTCACGATATTCAGATCGCTCTCCTCCACGAGACGCATTTGACCACGACATCCGATACCAGGACTGCTCTTAGATGGGCTGGGTACAAATTAGCTTCATCGTATTCCTCATATGCCAGAGGGGTGCTCATTCTAGTTAAGCGGAGCCTTTCCTTTACACCTATCAAAACACACACAGACAAAGAGGGGCGCTGCGCCATGGTGCATGGTAAACTGGCTACCTCCCTGGTCACTCTGATCAATGTATATGGGCCCATAGCAGATGAGCCGGAAACCTTTACACTGCTCTACAAAGTTATGCGGGAGTGGCCTGAGGCGGCTGTTATTTGGGGGGGGTGACCTCAATACTTACCTAGATCCACACCTAGATAAATCAAACCCGCAAGGTCTGCGTACACCCAAAATAGCCCAAAGTATCAACAATGCCATGCTGGAGATTGGTATCGTCGATGTCTGGAGACTGTGAAATAGCTTGGCCAGAGAGGGTACACACGCTACACCTATTCATGGCAGTTGGTCCCGTTTGGACTATTGGCTTCTTAGTGAGAGGGCGAATGATTGGGTCGTGGATGTCACTGTACTCCCGTGCACGCTGTCAGATCATAACCCAGTGATGCTCACACTCAAGATTGAGACCAATGTCCATCGCCCCTATGTTTGGCGCTTTCGTGCCCAGGCTCTCCTAGATCCCGTCCACAACGACACTATAAAACAAGCCATAGAACAATATTTTGCTATTAACACTGGTACTGTGGAGAGTGCAGCTACACTATGGGAGGCTTTTAAAGTGACCATACGAGGGGTCTGCATCAGTACTACGGCTGGCATTTTAAAAGATATCCGGGGTCAACTTGAACAGACCGAACACAAACTAACAGCGCTAGAACGCCAATACACAACCGCGCCTTTCCCCGAAACTCTCACTCGTATTCATGACCTACTTTTAGAATACGACTCTCTGACGGAATCAGAGATCCGCTACAAAGCACGTAGACACATTGCGCGAGCATACGGTGAGGGAGGCCGACCAGGCCGTAATCTTGCCACTAAAATCAAAATCCAAGAAGACCATCACCACATACCCAAGATTACAGATTATCAGGGAGTGGAACACTATGCCCCTATGGCGATACTAGACCAGTTCCGTGGATTCTACCCAGATTTGTATCCATCGCAGGGCGCTGCTGCTGACCAAGACCTTACAGCTTATTTATCTGACATAGCGTGCGCTTGGTTGGCAGACAACCATCGTGAATATCTAAACCACCCAATAGACGAAACGGATATAAAAGCTGCAGTTCGCGCTCTGCCCAACCAGAAAGCGCCAGGGCCGGATGGGCTCATGGCCGAATTTTATAAAGAATATATTGACTTGGTCGCGCCTCCCTTACTGGAGATGTATGCGGAGGCACATGAGGCTGGTGTGCTACCGCCATCTCTCCACCAGGCACTAATTATCACACTCTTTAAAAAAAAAAAAAAAAAAAGACACAGAAGCCATGCTCAAACAAACATAGTAAATGGAGGGCATACAATCAGTTTCTGTGAAATTAAGTGAGATACTCAGTTACAAAGTGTGGCATACTTAGGTTTGTATAATGTAGTTACATGGTGGCAGTGAGAAGGGAGCATCTATATTTCATCCTCATAAACCTTTGAAAAATGCCCAGTGGCTAGGAACTGCAGCTCTGTATTCTGAATATTATTTAACCAAGACATTCTGCTCCACCAGGCACTTGTCATGACTTCACAGGGATTACATAAATCACTAGGCCAATCAGGCCACTGTTATAACACAGTTAGTGCACTGACGCAATACTCATAGGGTGCACACATTACCAAAATAGCATAAAAACATTAAGCATAGACACCATCACTGCACACATAGGTGTCTCTTCCTGACAATTGCAAGATATGAACCCCAACAGCCCATCATAATGTCAGGGCACACATATGTGGTCATTAGGGTGAGGCAGAACAGTAGACAACGCAAAGAGCTGCACCTGCTCTCTTATTATCCATAGTACAGTACTTCTGTTCCCTTCCTGGGCCACCTGCCCGCGTACACCAGGGAATGCGGTAAAGAGTACTCGAGTTTCAAGTATGGCCTCGCAGGCCCTGAAAGGAAATGACAAGTGCGGACACCCGGCACCCCCTCCCAGGTATGCACCAACACGGGGGTACACACTGTCTCCTTCTGTGGGGCAACCTCACTAGGTCCCCCTATGGATATAAACACCCAGCAGTAGCCCGTGAGCCCGCAGGGCTCTGTTTTTCCTTAGATAATCCCGACCCCAAAAGGTGGTCGAGCAGGACCTCCATTGAAGACTCCTTCCCGCTCGACTGATGGCCGGAAATCAAAACGGGCACTCGTCGGCCTGGCGAGCGAGCAGCCGGCCACTCCCTCTATTCTCACCGGGGAGCTGCCCGCAACCACACGGTGCCCCGGCTATATGCGAGGAAAGCCCCGCCCCCCTCTGATGGAGCAAGGACTCGAACACGAGACTTGCTCGGAAGCAATCCTCTCGTTTAAACTCATTAACGAATTACTAACAACATGTTTTATGATTAATAATACCCATTTCCTTCATACGCGGGAAAGAATGAAGCTTGCCTATGTGTTTACTAGCTGCAATAACATGGACGTAGGACTAGAATGCATTTTAACATGGAATCTTTACTGCGCATGCGTCTACTGCATCTACGTAATATGACGAAACAAAGCTTGGAGGGAAATTCTGGTGCTTGCGCAAAGAGCTATAAAATGGCTGCTTAAAAGCTCACATGCATGGCACCTGCTTGCTGAAATTAGAAAATACGTTTTTATACTAATGCAAATGCAGAAAGGGAAATAATAAATGGTACGGGCTAGAGTAGAGGTTGGTGGTATACAGTGAAATCATTTATTTTTGAGAATAACATTTCTCGTTTGACTTTATTATTAGTGCGTATTTGGGCTTGTCAAATTTGTCTGAGTCGAGCAGACTGACGTTGCGCAACGCATGCACCCTGATGTGGAAGCTTGAAAGGATGACTAAGGACTTGTCACGCGTCCAAGGTCGGCGGAAATGTGCCCTGGGAACATGAGGGTGAAGAGTTCATATGAAGGAACTTATTCGAGAAAATTGTTACATTTGTATTAATAAAGTTTAAAGATGAATGGGAAAGGAAGGGCGGAATAAAAGTTTGAGGGGAGGAGTTTGGAAACAATGGTTTAAAGAAATAAATGAAGAATAAGCATGGTGTGATGATCACCCCCCCTTGCCTGTCCAATCAGAAGTTAGTATTTTGTAAAAATGAAACATTAATGGGTGGTACATGGCTATGGAAAGGTATAATTGAGGTAGTTCTAGTTAGTTAAGAGTGAGAGGCGATGCAGAGCTCGGAGTCGGGATGCTGTTGGTACTGGGGTGGTGCTGATGCTCTGAAATGCTGATGAGGAAATCGAATGCAGAACCATCTACTTAATTTGGGTGGGTTAGAAAGAAGATCGCGGAAGAACCACGAGGAGGAAGAGAGTGTCAGAGAAGGGTGCGACGTAGTCGTCGGTATCTAGAGAGGTGAAGTATCCTGTACCGATTCCTTTTTTTTTTTTTTTTTTTATTTTTTATTGAAGACATCCAACACATACAGAATCTTTATAAACAAGGTTTATCCAATCGGCATTTCAAAACATATGTGCAAGATGTCTGATATATATCTTTACGCCCTCCACCCCTACTAATCTAACCAACCCCCCACCCCACCACCCCACCACCCCCACCACCCCTATCCTACCCCTACCTCCCCCACCCCAATGGAGCCCATGGCTGTAGCTCTAGTTTGAGCTATAACAAGACCTTGATGTATAATCCATGGTAAAACCCTTAATACAGTGATAACCCAAATAGTTCCAACAGTCTAAACATGTTATGCAAATCCCTTAACTCATAACCGCTCAAATCAAATCCTAACCTCATTCGTCCATTTCGTTATTGGAAGCCAGATTGCAAGCCCCTTCCTTTTAGCATTAAGCCCCCTTCGTTTATACACCTCTTTTTCCCAACGGTATGTAGCCAGGAATTTCCCTAGCCAGCAATAAACTGAGGGGGGGTCCTTATCCAACCACACGCTGGCCAAGGATAGCCTAAACACTGCCATAGCTGCAAACAACAGAGCTCGATTTGGTTCCGACATAGCTCAGTTACTGACCCCCAGCATAATTACCTGCGGCGAAAGTTCCACCTTATACCCCAGCATGCCTCTTAAATATTTGCCCACCTCAGTGATTAAAGGTTCAAGTCGGGGCAAGTTGCAAACATGTGTACACTATCAGCGGCATAGTAATCGCATCGAGAACAGAAAGAACCCCGCAAGCCTCCCCATTTTGCTATACGAGCTGGGGTAATGTACAAATTAAGCCAGGTTTTAAAACACTGCACTTGTAGGTTTGCCGAGAAGCATGCAGTTTGACTTAACAAGAGAGAGTCCTCGCATACCTCTATCCCTGCTTGCAACAAATTCTGCCAGCGATTAGTGTGTTTAATAAAATCATCGCCCATTAGATTACTAAGCAGTTTGCAGAGGGGAGATAGTGATGAAGGTGTCCCTAGTACTGCTTCAAGTAAGGGATTCTCTGACAAGTGGGTATTTTTTAGAAACAAAGTCTCTAATTTGTAAATATTTAAAAATACTTATTGCCTATCCCGAATTTATCTTAATTGCGTCAAAGGAAAGGATATTGTTATCGTCCATCAGATCCCCAATATGCCTTACACCTTTATCCATCCAAACTTTCATATAGCCATCTTGTAAGATTTCAGGTAATAGGTTATTGTCTGCCAGGGAGAGTATCTATGTATCCTACCTAGTTTAAGTTTCATCCTAATGGACGTCCATACTTTAAATGATCCCAATAACACCTTAAATTTCACTCTTGTCCTGATTCCTGTCCTGAAGTCTTTGTCTCCTGATCTGTCCTGGGGACCCTTACCAGCCCTTTGGCCAGGGGGTTGGTCTTCACACCATTCTTTGGTAACTATGAAATTCATTGTTTTGATAAATGCTCTTCTCTCTCTATCCTCTTCTCTCTGAGTATAGTTGTTGTGTGTGTAGGAAGGTGGAATCTGACTACATGGTTGCCCCCACTTTTTTCCTGGTGTTTTGTTGGTTTTTGACTTAGTTTGGCTGGGAACCTGCTATTCAGGTCCCCAGCCTATCTGCTTTCTCTTTAAATGACTTGGAGTGCACTCTAGGTGCACTAGTGATTGGATACTGTGGTACCTTATGAGTCCCTAGTATATGGTACCTTAGGTACCAAGGGCATAGGTACTTCACAGGCCTACCAGGGGCTGAAGCATGTATTATGCCATCCCTGGGAAGCAGACTAAATCTGACACCACAGGCCTGCTACTGCAGGCTGGGTGAGGTGGTGCTAGCCCCCCTCACTGAGATATAGGTTTCCTATATCTCTCCTGCACACACATTTTAACCTATCAGTCACCCCTAAGGCAGGCCCTATCAATCCTGGGGGCAGGGTGCCTGGTTCCTATGTGAGAGGGTGCCTCTGCCTGAGCAGGGCCCCTCTGCAGCTCTCAGAGTCCATTCTCTGGGGCTGTTTGTGGATGCGGTTAAACCATATACTCTTAAGCGCATTATATCCTCGCGGTAGAATGCTAACTTTGGAATGGCTGCATCAAAACATGTCGTGTTTGGTGTCAAACATCTTGGAATACTACCCCCCCCGCCAGTTCTGGTGGCGGGGGTAGCATTCCACCCTTCTAGAGGGATAGACATGTACCTACTGTGGAAACGCGGTAGAATCCTGCAGAGCCCTGGCATCACAAAATGGATGCCACCAGTCACAGACACTGGGCTGCCCTCCTGCTGATGACCAACACTCCAGCTTGCTATTGTTTTACCAGAAAATCTCTATTTGAATTACTAACTGAAAACCACTATAGGTACTTAAGGTACATATAAAGTCAAGCTTAGTATCAATAAGTTCTACTGAACTTAGAGCTGTGTGCCAAGGGATAGCACACCCTTTCTACAGCTCAAGCTAGTATCAGTAGGGCACAGACTAGTGTAGGTAGTACAACACTGCACAACACTAGAATGTCCTTAAAGGGTGGAACCAGTGGATCCACTCAGCCTCAGTATAAAGGACATGGCTTTCTCTGGACTTGAGAGCCATGTGTGTTGAAAGACACCTGAAGCTAGGACAGAGTCCCTCCACACTACACCTGATAGATCTGCTGACAGCAGATGATCTTAGATTGGCTCTAGGAGCTAACGGGTCTGAATCAGGGGTGGGTCAATTACAGTGTCTGGGTCAGATGATGAAAATCAGAATGACCAAGACTCTGTGATTAAAGGGCCAGGCTCCAAGGGGCCTGAAAAGGACAGAGGAATTCTCCCTAAGAGAACTGACAGAGTGGATGAGAGGCATAGGTCCCCTTCCAGGGAATCTGACCACTCTTATCACTCTGTCAGAGAATTTGTCCAGCAGAGGAACTCATACTTTCCCATAAGAGAAAGCTCCTCTGACAGAATGTGCAAACTGCTTCAGTATGAGGAAGCAAGAGTTGCCCTCAGAACCAAGCAGTTGGCACTAGATAGAGAAGTCCTGGAGATCCAGAGAGCTTCTAGAAGAGAGGGGTTAGAGAACCCTTGGTGGCAGCAACAGTGTCCCTAGAGGCAGATAATCTATTCCAGACCATAGGAACCTGAGCAAGGTTGTTCCTCCCTACCAGAGTGGGGATGATATCCACAAGTGGATAACTGCTATGGAGAGGGCCTGTAGAGTACAGCAGGTCCCCCAAAGGCAGTGGGCAGCAATCTTGTGGCTCTCCTTTTCAGATAAAGGTAGAGACAAGCTCCTCACTGTTAGAGAAGAGGATGCTGTTACCTATGAAGTCCTGAAGAGTGCACTGATAGATGGGTTTGGCTTAACCACTGAGCAGTACAGGTTGAAGTTCAGAGACACCCAGAAGGCACAGACTCAGGACTGGACTGACTTTGTAGATTGTGCAACCAAGGCTCTGGAGGGTTGGCTGATTGGCAGTAGGGTTACTGATCTCAAAGGATTGTACAATTTGATTATGAGGGAGCAGATCCTTAATAATTGTCAAAACCAGCTTTGCACCAGTACCTGGTGGACTCTGATCTGACCTCTCCCCAAGAATTGGGAAAGAAGGCAGACAAATGGGTCAGAACCAGGGTGAGGTCTAAGAATCAGGGTGGTGACCAGAAGAAAGATTCTACCAAGTCCCAAGAGAAAGGTGGGGATAAATCTAAGGATAAGTCCACTACAGGGCCCCAAACGTCCTCTTCTGGGGGTGGGTCCCAAACTCCTTCCTCTCCTGAAAAGAAACCATATTGCCATGTCTGTAAAAGCCTGGACACTGGAAAACTGATCCCAGTTGCCCCAGGATTGGCAATAAAGAAACTGTTCCTCCAGCTATTACTACCACCCCTCCTGGTACTACCAGTAAGTAATCCTCCAGTTGGGGTAGTGCACCCAAAAAGTTAGGTGCTTTTGCAAGGGGGAACAGAGGTGGGCCCTAGTTTAGACAGGTCCCCTCAACAGACTCCTCAGACTCTGATGGTGGTATAGGATTGCCACCTTTACCATGGGTCCCATTGCATTGGGCAGGTGCAGACTGGAGCCAATGATTAATGGTCGGAAGGCTGTGGCATTCAGGGACACAGGGGCTAGTGTCACCATGGTGGCAGGGAAACTAGTCCCCCTCACCAGCTTTTACCTGAGTTTAAGTACCAGGTGACCAACATTGATGGTGTCAGGACAGATCACCCCATGGCCATAGTCAATCTCAGCTGGGAGGGGTCACAGGCCCAAAAGATGGCAGTGTCCCCAACTTGCCCGTACATTGCCTGATGGGCAATGATCTGGAAATTTCAGCCTGGGCTGAAGTTGAACACCAAACCCATCTGAAGATTCTAGGCATCCCTGAGAAAGCTAGTGGGGCTGTGATGGCCACAGCCCCAGCCCAGGAAATGCTGGAGAGATGGAGCCTGGAAAGAATGAGCCCCTCTCCCCCAAAAGAGAGCACAGGGGTTGAAGAAAAGTCTCCTTCCCCCAGACAGCAGGTAAGGGTCAGCCTCCTCAGGGAACTGATCCTACCCCTAGTGAAGGAACTGCCCCAGAGGTAGTCAGGCCTGGCCTGGCCCCACCCCTGATGGCAGAGGACCCTTCCAAGGTGGTACCCAGTCTGGAGCAGGTAACCTGCCCCTCTCTACCCTACCTCAGTCAGCCCAGGGCTGCAGAGGTCAGGGGAGGTCAGTGGACCCCACAGGGCCCCCTGTCCAGAGGAACCCCCCATCAGAAGATTAGGGGCACCCAGTCTAGTAGCCCTAGCCAGGTGAAAATTCCTCCGCACACTGAGGGATCCCCCATACCTTTGTGTAGGGACCTTCCCCAGAAGGACTCTGTTAGGCAAGAGGCAAACCTGGAACCAAGAGGTTCCAAACCTGCCCATGTCCCTCAGTGTTCCACCCAAAGGGACCCAACCCCCAGCTGTAGGCAGCCAAAGGTTGACCCTTAGAGCAAAGTGCAGCTCAGTCATGGAAAGACAGGCATACATGGTGACCAGTGATCTGAGGAAACTGAGACCAACTTCCCTAGGGTCTCCTTCCCTGCCTCAGACACCTCATCAGCCTTGTCCTTTACCAAAACACTCCCACAGGTAGTAATTCCCCATGGTGGAGACCCTCTCCCATCACCCTTAGGGTGAGGGATAACTTAGTGGACCATAAGACAGGGGTAACCATGCTAGTGCAGGTACTTCCTTATATGGCCACTCAGTAAATACAGGCTCACCTGGACAAGGTTAGCCTCATCTCCTTTCGTTTGGGGGGGTTATGTAGGAAGGTGGAATCTGACTACATGGTTGCCCCACTTTTTCCTGGTGTTTTGTTGGTTTTGACTTAGTTTGGCTGGGAACCTGCTATTCAGGTCCCCAGCCTATCTGCTTTCTCTTTAAATGACTTGGAGTGCACTCTAGGTACACTAGTGATTGGATACTGTGGTACCTTATGAGTCCCTAGTATATGGTACCTTAGGTACCAAGGGCATAGGTACTTCACAGGCCTACCAGGGGCTGAAGCATGTATTATGCCACTCCTGGGAAGCAGACTAAATCCTGACACCACAGGCCTGCAGCACTGCAGCCTGGGTGAGGTGGTGCTAGCCCCCTCACTGAGATATAGGTTTCCTATATCTCTCCTGCACACACATTTGAACCTATCAGTCACCCCTAAGGCAGGCCCTATCAATCCTGAGGGCAGGGTGCTTGGTTCCTATGTGAGAGGGTGCCTCTGCCTGAGCATGGCCCCTCTGCAGCTCTCTGAGTCCATTCTCTGGGGCTGTTTGTGGATGCGGTTAAACCATATACTCTTAAGCGCATTATATCCTCGCGGTAGAATGCTAACTTTGGAATGGCTGCATCAAAACATGTCGTGTTTGGTGTCAAACATCTTGGAATACTACCCCCCGCCAGTTCTGGCGGCGGGAGTAGCATTCCACCCTTCTAGAAGGGATAGACATGTACCTACTGTGGAAGACGCGGTAGAATCCTGCAGAGCCCTGGCATCACAAAATGGATGCCACCAGTCACAGACACTGGGCTGCCCTCCTGCTGATGACCAACACTCGCAGTGGAGGAAGCCCAACAATAGATATCCTGTCCCAAGGGGTGTGTCCACCTCCCAGACAGGGTTTAGTGTATTGGGGCTGGGTGGGTGCACTCTTAGAGTGCTTTGAAGTCCTGCACTGGGGAGCAGAAGGCTCCTCTGTGCATACCCCAGTTCAAACCGGCTCAGGGGCTACCTGCCCCTGCTCTGGCGCAAAATGGACAAAGGGAAGTAGGTGTAACCACCCACTCCCCTGACCCTCCCATAGGTGGGGTCATAGAGCTAGTCCCTCCCTTTCTTTTAGTATAAGAGGGGGAACCTGTGCATTGCACCCTAGATTTTCCCTGGACGACGCTCTGAAGAAGAATCGACATTCCACTACCTTTGGAAGACTGAAGAATCTCCCTTGGAGTCAAGGAGTGACTCCCCTGCTTGGCAGGCACCAAAAACTACAAATGACGGTCGCAAACTACACCGCTCCCGCCGGAGTCCGAAGTCCCTGCAGCCCAAGAAGTAGATTTTCTGACTTCTCAAAGGCCATCGTGAGTCCCCAGCGAAGCTGAGGCCAGTGGACCCCAAGAGTGACGAGGAACCGCGACCCCTTGGTACCGTGCACTATTGTCGAGTGCAACCCCTTCACAACATTTTACGAACTTGTGCTTCAGACCACGTGTGGTCCTAGCCTCCAGCAGGAATCCCTCCAAAGGTCAGAGGTCTACCACGTCCCGAGTGACCGTGGGCCCCTGTTGAGCGAATCCTCCCAAGGCATCTTTGCGATCCCTTGCCAGCTGGCTTGTGGGTCCCCAGAAGACTTTCTAAAGAAACCAAAGGGCTCCCCTGGTTGCTCCAGGCCTGCCCTGACTTACCCTTGCTGGGTGAGTTCCTCAGACCTTGCTGGTCTGCGCCATTGCCTCTTTACACTTTCCCGAGACTTCCTGTTACCAAGGCTTGTTGGCTCCAATCGAGTCGCCGACACTGCAGTAAGCTGCAGACATTGTGGGACACGCCGAATCCAGCTCCTGGTTGTCGTCGACGCCTCCTGTACCTCGTGGCTGAAGAGTCAAGGCACCCATGAACGACCTGAATCTCTGCGACGACGGTGGGCATCCATCTTCCTTGCCCCGAGTCACTGCCAAGTGACTTTGAACACTGTCCCTCTGCTTTCAGGTCTTCCATCTTCTGAATCCAGGCTTGGATTCCTCCGGACACTTCTCCTGTCGCCGCAAGCAGCAAGTCTTCACTGGCTCCCATTGAAAACAACGCTGCGACCCAACACCAAAGAACACCTATGCACCCGGCTCCCCTGGGTGAGGTAACTTCAGCACTACGGTGCTCATGTGGGTGTGGGCCCTAGAACTACTTACCCTGTAAGTGACTTGCTTGTAGCTACCCTAGAAGTGCCCTAAAATCTCTACTTCTCCAAGTGCGACTATCGCGCTGGCTCGTACATGGTTCGCGTCTGTGTTAGACACACCGCGTCCAACTCCCTTGCAACTCTATCAGTAACCGCGTCCTTTGACTCGTACAAGGATCGATCGGTGTGTTCGCCTCGAACACGCAAGGGACCTACTAACATTGAAATCTCAATCGCGTCTGCTTGCATAGACTCATACAGGACTCGCACCGGTGCCAGGACACCGCGTCCGTCCCCTGTGGGTCTCCTACAACTACCTGGGGTGGTTCTTGGGGTCCCTCGATTCTAGATGCCCTAGACCTAGGTCTAGCCAAACTAAGATTGTGATATTCGATTGTGCTAAACTTATTTTGATAACATTTGACTTGTACATATGTTCCTGACTCTCTAATCTCATAAAGAGATTAGTAGAGAGTTGTTTATTAATAAATACCTATATATTTGATATATATACCTGTGTGGTGTCTTTTCATTTGGTGATTCAAGAGATTGTGTGGTAAAACAAGCTGCTTTACATTCCTTCAAGACTTAGCCTGAAGGCTGCTCTCCACAGCTACCACTAGGATAGCTTTCATATAAAGTTGTCTTAAACCTATCTACCATAAGAGTCGAATTGTTCTGGTGCAAGGTGTCCACTTTGATTAGTGAACAGCATATACCAGGCCAACTTCTCACAGTGTGGATCTGAAATATTATAACTATTGAAATTTTATTGAATTGGCACTCTCGTGAATGAGGGTGTTTGTACTGAAACACTTTGAGATGGTTCACAATCCATTAATTTAGATAAAGATTTTAAAGCTTACCGAGTCTGTCATTATTTTATTTTTATCAAGAAATGTATAATAAGTTATGTTAATTATCACCATTAACTAGTTCCACCTAACTGGTTCATTGACTAGAGGAAAGAACTGTTTGATCAGTGAAAGGTTTAGGTAAAGAAGTAATAACTAGATCTTGAGGTATGAGGATCATTAAAAACTCAGGGGCATATTAGCAAGACCGGCGATAAGTTATCGCCGCTTTAGCGGCAGGAAACTGCCGCTAAACGGCGCATAATGGGCTTGCTAATATGCGTTATAGAATTCCAATAGAGCCCAGGTTAGATGTCCTGCACATCTAACATGGGCTTCTATTGACTTCTATAACGCATATTAGCAAGCCCATTATCGCCGTTTTAGCGGCAGTTTCCTGCCGCTAAAACGGCGATAATTTTAACGTGGGTCTTGCTAATATGCCCCTCAAAGTTCCAGCGGTCTACTTAGTGTTAGCGGAAGCGAGTTATATGGGCCCAGGTGAGTATATGGTAGTGGAGAATCTGTTGCTAGTAAGCCGCTGGATCACCTCCACCAATGCCGGGGGCTGAGTGGGCGTCGCCGTACCTTTCAGACCGGGTCACTGAACGTAGCCTGCGAGGCTCTCCTCCTGGTCGTAGGTTTCCATGTGGCTGGGCAGGTGGGAGTCCGCGAGGCTCTGGTTTCCCTCTCCGGTTGGACCGGTGTAAAAGGATTATCACAGGAAGGCTATAGAGATAGGGAGAGCACTTCCTGCCTCAGCTCCCCCCTCTCTTCATGGGCACACACTAGGGGTGAGCAGCGCTGCACGCGCTAGCTCCAAGACTTCCCCTTTCTCACAGGAGCCCCACCCAAAACCAGGCTCGGACTCTGCCTGGCTTCCGGCGGCTCCGCGTCTGGCTTCCCAGCTGGGACTTCCCTGCAGCGGCTGGCAACAGACGAAAAAGGGGGGTGGGGGAAGAACGGTTTCCACCTCAAGCTCTCCCCTCCTGCTGTCCCGAGCAACAGGGACCGGGCAGCATGGGACACATGCTGCGTGCACCACCACCACAGTGCTCACCATGCGATCTCATGAAGTCCCCAAAGGAGGCGCTTCCCCCCCCAGTAAAATACGGGAGAAGGGAAAAGAGCTTCTCCAGACCCAGCCCAGCACTCACCACGTCCTGAGGCTCCAAAATCACACAGGACAAAGCTGGGCACAGGCAGGCCAGCACACAGGGCCACTCAGCAGAGTGGAAGTCATTATAGCCACCCAGCAGGCAGCAGGTCAGTCCCACGTGACGGTTCCTCCTGTTCAGTTCCAGTTCTAAGCAAGCTCTACCGATACTTAGCCCCAGTACTTATCCCCAGTACTTATAGCACTACAGTCTTTGTTCTCCCCCTGGCACAGGCTCTGAGCCCAGTCCAAACCAGTTCTGGGGGGCACTTTGCAAGTGCACAACAACCTCCATTGTCAGTGTAAGCCCTGGCTCCAGACACACCACAGGGGGACAGAGCCATCACTGTGGAAGGCAGGCACAGCCCTATTCAGGTGCAGGAGCTACTCCTCCAACCACTCCAAGTCCAGACCAGGCCTATTCAGCCTATCACTGACTCATCCAGACTCTCTGGGGCCACTGCACCTCCCCTCTCAGTCAGAACCAGATGGTCAATACACAACAGGCAGGCGCAAAGACACCTAGCACACAGAAATGCCCACTTCTAAAAGTGGCATTTCTAAAATAGTAATAATAAATCTGCTTACACCAATAAGCAGCATTTATCACCACTATTCTAAACATACCAAACTTGATCACACTACCCCTCTCATGTCAGGAATTACCACTGAAGCAAATATCAGGGAATCCCCAATGCATCCCTATGAGAGGGCAGCCTCACAGCAGTGAGAAACCAAATAGGCTGTTTTCACTACCAGGACATGCCACACAGTTAAAGCACATGTCCTACCTTTTACCTACACAGCACCCTGCCCATAGATCTAGCTAGGGCCTACCTTAGGGGTGACTGATATGTAGATAAAGGGGAGGCACAGACGTGGCAACCACTTTATGTGACTTGTCACAGTGGCAGTAAACTGCCCGTGCAGGCCCTGCAGTGGCAGAGGCCTGAGAGAGGTTTGAAAGGCTACTTTGGTGGGTGGCGCAAGTAGCGCTGCAAGCCCACCAGAAGCCTTTAATTTACTGGCCCTGCGTATATGGGATACCACTGTACAAGGGACTGATAGGTAAAATAAATATGCCAAACAGGTGTTGACCAATCTTACCAAGTTTATCATAGAGATCATATGCACTTTAGCACTGAACAGCAGTGATAAAGTGCCCAGAGTCATAAAACCACCAACAACAGGTAAGAAAAAATATCGGAGGAAGGCAAAACGTTCTGGGATGACCCTGTAAAAAGGGCCAAGTCCAACACAACCCCCTTCCAGCCTAAAGCCAGGGTAGACCAATCAATACCTTGATGGGCTTCCTCGCTTGGAGCGATAGAGGAAGGCAAAAAGTTCTGGGATGACCCTGCAAAAAGGGCCAAGTCCAACAGTCACATTAAGAACATCTAAGACAAAGGGTTGTTGTGGCACTCCATCAATGTGCAGCTAATCTTCAGTAAAGCGGGCAACTCTGATTTGGAAGGAAAATCCATATTTTACAGAGGTTTCATGTCTCACACCAAATGCAGAAGGAGTGGAAGTTATTATCACTGAGAACAGATGAGGCAAAGTGAAAACATTCAAAGACAAAGGTCATGGACATATGAAAACCACAATACCAGTGGTGGGTGTCCCAGACATAGAGATGATGGATTGGCAAAAATAGTGTAACTTCAATTTATCAATGTCTACCCCTAAACAATATTCACATTCCTCCCTTTAGGACAGAGTTTGGAATAATTTCAAAGAAGGCAATTGTTTGTGCCAGTAAAAGTCCTTGGTGGACGCAAGGCTGAATTTGTGTGTCAGTGGAATATGTGGGGCCAAGGAAAAAGGGAACGTCAGGCTGACATGTGAGAGCCTAGCTTTTGTGCTGCTCTTTATTGATATGTTTTACTGTCCTTAATCAGTTATGAATGGACAAAATGTAGTAGAGGACTGGATGTGTGCTATTTGCACTAGGTTGAATTCTGTCAAAATGAAGGTCTTCATTCTAGGTGGGACTCCCTCATGTTGGACTTCCAGCTGGTGGTTTCTTGAATTAGACCAATGATGTTGTTCCTACCGTTCAGGAGGTCAGAAATCTTGGAGTCACTTTGGACAAGACAAAGATACATATGTTTGCATTCAACATCAAAAGAGTCTGAGACAGATATTGCAGTCACATTTAACTCAGAGGCAATGTGTAAAGTATTTATGCAGCACTTCAAACAGTAATAAAGTAAAAATACAACACAAGAAAAATGCCACACCAATTTAGAAAAATGGAGTAAAATGTAATAAATTATTTGTGACCAAAAGGACAAAACTCCAATCAGTGGAACAGGAGATATGCTATTTCACAGTTTCAAAAGCACCAACTGCGTTTATCTGGTTGCACCAGACTGGGGCAAAGTCATGAGTTCAGGCTGACCTCGATGGAGTGACTGCCAGATACGTAGACCATGTTACGTCTGCTGAACAAAGTACCTGAAATCCTGGTTGCAGAACATTGCGAGGTCCCGTGTGGAGTATGCGTCACACAGCGCCAGTTCCAAAGAAGCTGAGGGGCTGCGATGCAGAGTCCTGTGTCATTGTCAAGGATGCTGTCAATGAGGGGCTTGCAATGCAAAGTCCTGTATTGAGGATGTGTTGTGCAGCTGCAGTTCCGGAGAAGCTGTAGGGCTGCGATGCAAAGTCCTGTGTCGTTGTCAAGCTCTTGAAGACTGCTTCCCACCCCCCCCCAATATAATGTTCAATGCTCAATTGTTTTCTAGCTAGGTTTGCTCTATATAAATACCAATACGTAATATAATATAACAGATAGGTGGTATAATATATAGGGAAATCAGCGAACTACAGGGTGAATCCACTTAATATCTCAATCTGATCCTAGCTATCACGGTGCTGAAGGGAAGAGAGAACCACCAGTCTCCCCAAATTTAGCGGCCTGAGCTGCAAATAAATGTAATAACAATCCCCAGCACACAGTACATTTAAACAAAAAGTGACAGCAGTAGCAATTGTAAGTCAAAACGAATATACAACAGAAATCACAATAGATTCCTTGTTTCTTTATTTCTTTTCATCTGGTTCCTTTTTTGTTAAAAAATCTTAGCCAGCCAACACGTGTTTCGTCGCCACAGCAGGTATACACCTGCTACTTTTTCAAGGATCTAATGTCTCTTGTTTTAAACCATTTCATGTGTGGCACTCGAGGTACCGGCTTTTGACGTACGTGGATTCTTAAGGAATGAACGCGAGGACTCACCATAATATTCGTTGATCAATATATGAAGAAATTGAGAGTTACCATAATACTTTTTGCCCACGCCGGAAGATCGTGTGGGTTGGAATTATCACCACACATGAAATGGTTTCAAACAAGAGACATTAGAGCCTTGAAAAAGTCACGGGTGTATACCTACTGTGGCGATAACAAAGCTTTTGCTGTGATTTGATTGGTCTCTTCCTGACAATCAGAAACAGGCTGACATGGCAAACACTTTTTACCACTGTGTTTGCACTTTTGTCAGTGGTGGTCAATACTTCCACTTCTTGCTGTATCTATGTACTTCATTTTCAGAGGAAAAAAGAATAAAACACATTGGTGAATCCAGAGGGATGCACATTTCCGAAAACTAGACAAAATCCTGAATTCAGCAATGCATATCAATGTCAACGTTTTCATAGATTAATCAGTTTCCAGTTTTAGAAACGAAGGGGCTTATTGACAAGCCCAATGTGCAGCTGGTGCCTCACTTTTTTTGACGCACCAGCGGCGCAGTGTGCCTGCCCATATTTACAAGGCCACTTGTAAATATGGCCCCCTTTCATGCATTACCCTGCATGAAAGGGGTGTTCCATGGGTGTTGCTGTGGGTGTTCCCACGCAACATCCATGAAATCTGATGCATTTCCAGATTTACAAGGTTTTGTAAACCTGGGAATGCATCAGATTTCTACGACTCCCCAAGGGAGGCGTAAGGGAGGCGCAACAAGGAGATATACCTTTATTTCTCCTTGTTTTTCCTTTTTCTATCTGTGCTGCATTCTGCAGCATGCATAGAAAGAGGAAAACGTCTCTCATTACTGTTTTTGCGCAGGGGGGTGTCCCTTCCTGCACAAAAACAATCACCCGTACAACACAGGACCATGGCGCAAGGGTGCCTGCATTGATGCATGGCAGCCAATTGTGCACCAACACAGGGGAAAAGGACAGGCATGTGCCATATCTCATAGATATGATGCATTCCTGCCCTTTTCTTTTGCTGCAGGGCAGTGTAGTAAGATTCTTTGCACTGCTGCCCTGCACCAAAATCTTGTAATTGAGGCCCTAATATTTGAATTTAAAAATAGTAAATATAAAAGTGAACAAGAGAAATTGGTGACATGCTTTGCAAATGTAACATTCTTATTCAGAAATATTTGAAAGCATTATACTGTTGCATCTAGCAGACTCTTCCAATTGCATAGATAAATAATATTTGTAGTTTGCCTAAACATCATACTCAGAGTCAGAAATTGAGCATGCATTAACACTAATATATAATAGTATACCGACCATACATCATCAATCCATAATAAAAAATCAAATCAATATAAATTGGGTAAGAACAAAACTTCCATTTATTACATTTAGCCAAGAACCGGACATTATGGAGAGGGGCCACACTGAAATGGGATTATCAATTTGGCCAGCTGATTATAAGATTTTTTTTTAAGTTTTACAACTATGAAGCCAACGTTTTTAAGAAAATCAATAAATCCTGTTAAATGTCCTCCCAGCTTTCATTCCGGCAATTCCCACAATAAAAATGGTGCCCCTCTTGGGTTCGTAGGCTGTTCGCAACAAACTCCAGTGGTTTAGAGTGATTAAATGCAAAGAAAGGTTGCCTTTTTAGGTCGAGCCTAGCGGCAGCGTGCATGCCCTGCTCGCTCTGCGAGACTGCTGTAGTAGAGTATAGGAGAGAAGCTGCACCCACTCTCCTCCCATATTTTTCATTGGCTTGTGTCATTGTCTTTTGTAAATGCTGCCTTCGGATTAGTTAATAAGCTTGTTAGTACCTCCTTAGTATGGCCTTGTCTTCATTTGTAACCTCCCATGGCTACTGGCCCCTTTAGTTCGGTTGTTACACGAGACCTGTTATTTAGTCTGTAAGCACTATTTACTTTATTGAGTTTCTCTTACTGCAGGCCTGACATGCGCTGCTTCTAGGCAACCACTTGTGTTTTTTTCAATCACTTTAACCCGGCATTATCTCGTGTCTGTTTTAAACCCCTCCCCAAGTAAAATGCATTTAGAAATTATTAGCGAATTAAGTCATGTGAATTAAAGGTAGCACATAATCATGTGCTAATGGGCTGAAGCTGAAGCTGACAGCAGCACATCTGCGTTAAGTCATCTGCACTAAGCCACCTGACGGGTTGTTTTCAAAAATCTGTTTTATTAACAACAACAACACCACCACCACCACCAATACCACAAGCACCACCAATACCACCACCACCAACACCACCAATACCACCACCACCAATAACACCATCAATACCAGCACCAGCAATACCACCACCACCTATACCACCACCACCAATACCACCACCAATACCACCAATATCACAACCACCAATCCCAACACCACCAATACCACCACCACCAAATTCCACTACCACCAATCCCACCAATCCCACCACCAATACCACCACCACTACAAATACGACCACCAAAATCACCACCAACAATACCACCACCACCACCAATACCACCACCATCAATACCAATACCACCTCCACCAATATCACCAATATCACCACCACCAATATCACCAATATCACCACCACCAGCAATACCACCACCACCACCACCAATACCATCACCACCAATACCACCACCAATGCCACCGTCAATACCACCACCAGTACCACCACCACCAATACCACCACACCCACCAATACCACCACCAATACCATCACCAATACCATCACCAATACCACCACCAATGCCACCACCAATACCACCACCTCCACCACCACCAATATCACCACCAATACCACCACCACCACCAATACCACCACCACCAGTACCACCAATACCATCAATACCACCACCACCAATACCACCACCAACACCACCACCACCACCAATACCACCACCACTTCAAATACCACCAGCAATATCACCACCACCAATACTACCACCACTACCACCAATACCACCAGCACCAATAGCACAACCACCACTACCACCAGCACCAATACCACCAGCACCAATACCACCACCACCACAAACACCACCACCACCAATACCACCACCACCACCAATACCACCACTACCAATACCACCACCAATACGACAACCACTAATACCACCACCAATACCCACCACCAATACCACCACCACCAATACCACCACCAATACCACAGCCAATACCACCACCACCACCATTACCACCACCACCATCAATACCACCTCCTACACCACCACCAATGCCACAATTAACAATACCACCAACACCATCAATACCACCACCACCAATACCACAACCACCAATACCACCACCACCAATACACCAATACCACCACCAATACCACCAATACCACCACCACCAATACCACCACCACCACAAATACCACCACCAATATCACCACCACCAATACCACCACCAACAATACCACCAATACCACCCCCACCATTAATACCACCACCACCACCAATACCACCACCACCAATACCACCACCAATACCACCACCATCAATACCACCACCTCCACCACCACCAATACCACGACAACCACCACCATCAATACCACCACCACCAACACCAATACAACTACCAATACCACCACCACCAATACCACCAACACCAATACCACCACCACCAACAATACCACCACCACCACCAATACCACCACCACCAATACCACCACCACCAACACCACCACCACCACCACCACCACCACCAATACCACCACCACCAATACCATCACCACCAATCTATAACCACCACCACCAATCCAATACCACCACCACCAATACCACCCCCAATACCATCACCAATACCACCACCAATATCAACAATACCAGCACCACCAATACCACCACCACCAATATGACCACCACCAATACCACCAATACCACCACCAATACCACCACCAATACTACCACCATCAAAACCTCCACCACCAATACCACCACCACCAATACACCACCAATACCACCACCAATACCCACCAACACCACCACCAATACCACCAATACCACCACCAATACCACCATTACCACCACCAATACCAACACCAACACCACCAGCACCAATACCACCACCAATGCCACTTATCCAGCAGTAATTTCACGGTAATTTCTCAATGCAAAACCTAATTTACCTCTAATTTACCACTGTAAAGGTGATGGACCCTTGCCACTGTGTATTACCTTCAGGAGACTTTACATAAACATGAAAAATCAAAAATGCAATTAATATTTAAGCCAATAAAGAGAGTTGTGAGTATTTCAAAGGGTTTTATTTTCTAGTTAAAAGTTAAGGTTCTCTGACCCTTTATTCATTAGTCAAATATCAATCAGGTTACAGAATTGAAAATAGGAAAAATAGAATTAATACAAAACATATTATAGGTTGCATACAAAGCACTCCATAAAGGAGGAAAACCCTAATTCTATGTCAGTCAGAACTTTTAAAGAGTTTCAGGAAAATATAATTCAAGAGTGAGTTTGCAAGGCTAATCAATAATTAATAATTGGCAAAAATCTCCCATAAAGAGAAATAAATGCATAAGACAAATAATTTTTTTTCAAAACTAGTTAGTCAAAGCATAAACTTTGACTCAACTTTGGTTTAGTTTTAGCATCTAAATCTAAACCTGTTCCATCAGCTGCACTCTCTGCCCTCGTCTGTTCATCTGTCTCTCTCCCTCTCCATTGTCTGACAGAGAGGCTGCTCCTGAAAAGGCCCCTCCTTCACAGACCACAGAGGAATGTGATCTGCCTTGCCAAAAATATGACGTGCAAGGACTCTCTGAAAAATATGAGCAAAGGCCCCTCCTCCCTCTGTCTCTCCTCGGACGCAATCTCCTCCCAGGCTGCACCCGCGACGTTCACGTGCCTAACCCATATGATGTCTGGACACATCTGCTCCTTCTCCTCTCTCCTCCTATCTCTTCTAAGGCTAAGGCTGCTAAAGCTGACAAAAGCTGACACGCCCTCTAAAGGGTCATTATTTATACTCTAATTCTTGGCTGACTATACTAATAATGTTGCAGTTTCAGTAGAAACTCGCACTGTGATTGGTTAGCACAGGTGACATAGGGGTCTCATCATCCTGTTCTCATTGCAAATCCAACCCATACCAGTTCTGACAATGGAAGCGTTAAGGCTTAATACAGTCATATGTAACACCATCAATAATTATACAATATTGCAACATTTATGCGGAAAAGTGTATCAGTCCATTTCCGTCTCGCTTTCACATTGCACGCAGGGATGACGCTCTCCCACAAACACTGTTACATTGACACGATAACAAAAATGTACAGTTCACTGTGGCCTTGACCCATGTGTCTTCACTTGAGGCACTTGGCAGTTCATTGTAGCTGGTTCTGCGCATGCGTCTCTCATTCAGCACAATTCTCAGCCATGCTGGATTCCCAGGCAGCCATTTTATGGTAGGCCAAAAACAAAACAAACACAAAAGAGTATTAATTTATGAAATAAAACCCATTATGTTTACCTCCCCCCCATACTAGTACCCTGTATTCGTTATTACCTACCAAAAGCTTTTAGTTTAAAACAGCTTTTCTATTATTTGTGCACCACATGCAAAATGTGCAATGTACAACATAGCATAAACATGCTCTAGTGCAAATTTTCAAAGCGCAAACAGTTAATACATACTCATAGCAACATGCTCTTTTGTTTTAGATAGCTTTTCATGCAAAATGCGTTGCCCATGTGTAGTGTTGGTGCATGGTTGATTAATTAATACACATTATAAGAAGATGTGTTATGAACTGAATATGCATTGTCTAAATATGCAACAAAGCCAAAGTCTCTTGAGACAGGAACAGGGAGTGTAGATTACAAGGAAAAGGAGCTGGGCAAAGCTAAAGAAGCCACAGTGAGCCTTCTAAAGGAAACTGAAATCACAAGTTTTCTACACTGCAAAAACACATGTTAATTCAGCACAATTATGTGCTACTTTAAAAGTAAAAAAAAAACATTCTCTAAATTAAATGTACATTCTGTAATGAGGTTAAATCTAAACTAAACACATTAAAGATCCATGATTAATTAATTAAGCATGGTTTTACATGATTTCATTTGCAGGCCTCTTTCATGTTTTTCACTTTGCATGCACCAAAAGTGCCATTTTAAAATGCAGTCTGTCTGAAACACAAAAATAAAGCAAAGCCTGAATCCAGATGAAATCTGAGCTACATCACCACCACCACCAATACCACCACCACCATCAATACCACCACTTCCACCACCACCAATACCACCACCACCACCAATACCACCACCAATACCCCCACCACTAAAAATACCACCAGCAATATCACCACAACCAATACTACCACCACCACCAATACCACCACAACAATACCACCACCACCACCAATACCACCACCAGCAATACCAACACCACCACCACCAATACCATCACCACCACCAATACCACCACCAATACCACCACCACCAATACCACCACCAATCCACCACCAATACCACCACCACAATACCACCACCAATACCACCACCACCACCACCACCACCACCAATCGATACCACCACCACCAATCCAATACCACCACCACCAATACCAATACCACCATCAATACCATCACCAATTCCACCACCAATACCAGCACCAACAACACCATCACAGCCAATACGACCACCACCAATATCACCAATACCACCACCAATATAACCAATACTACCACCACCAATAACACCACCACCAGCAATACCACCACCAATATCGTCACAGCAATACCAACACCACTACAAATACCACCACCACCAATACCAATATCACCACCACCAATACCAAAAACACCACCACCACCAATATTACCACAAACACCACCACCAATACCATCACCACAACCAATATCACCACCACTATTACCATCACCACCAATACCACCACCAATACCACCACTAATACCACCACCACCATCACCACCAATAACACCACCACCAATACCACCACCAATACTACCACCACCACCAATATCAAAATCACCAAAACCACCACCAATACCAACACCAACAATACCACCACCATCACCACAAAAACATCCACCACCAATACCACCACCACCAATACCACCACCAATACCACAGCCACCAATACCACCACCACCACCAATCCAATACCACCACCACCAATACCACCGCTAATACCAATACCACCACCTCCAATACCACCAATACCATCAATACCACCAAGACCACCAATACCACCACCAATACCAAAACCACCAATACCGCAACCACCAATACCACCACCAACACCACCCCACCAATACCACCACCACCAATCCAATACCACCAGCACCAATACCACAGCTAATACCAATACCACCACCACCAATACCACCACTAATACAAACACCACCACCAATACCACCACCACAATTACCACCACCAATACCAATACCAACATCAATACCACCAACACCACCAATAACAATACCACCACCAATACCAGCAATACTACCACCACCAACCCATTACCACCATCAATATTACCTCCAATACCACCATCACAACCAATACCACCACCACCACCAATACCACCACCAATACCACCACCATCACCACAAAAACCTCCACCACCGATACTACCACCACCAATACCACCACCACCAATACCACCACCAATACCACCACCATCAATGCCACCACCTCCAACACCACCAACACCACCACCAATACCACCACCACCAATACCACCACCAATACCACCAATACCACCAATACCACAACCACCACCAAAACCACCACCACCACCAAAACCACCACCACCACCAAAACCACCACCACCAATACCACCACCAATACCAAAACCACCAATACCACCACCACCAATACCACAACCACCAATACCACCACCACCAATCCAATACCACCACCACCAATACCACAGCTAATACCAATACCACCACCTATACCACCACCTCCAATACCACCACCACCACCAATACCACTACCACCAATACCACCACCTCCAATACCACCACCAGCAATACCACCACCACCACGAATACCACCACCACTAATACCAATACCACCATCAATACCACCAACACCACCAATACCACCACCAATACCACCAATACTATCACCACCAATAACATTACCACCACCAATATTACCTCCAATACCACCATCACAACCAATACCAACACCACCACCAATACCACCAATACCACCACAACCAATACCACAACCACCAATACCACAACCACCAATACCACTAGCAATACCACCACCACCACCAATACCACCACCACCACCAATACCACCACCACCAATACCACAACCACCAATACCACTACCAATACCACCACCACCATCAATCCAATACCACCACCACCAATACCACCGCTAATGCCAATACCACCACCACCAATACCTCCACCACCACCAATACCACCACCACCAATACCACAACCACTAATACCACTACCAATACCACCACCACCTCCACCACCAATACCAAAACCACCAATACCACCACCACCAATACCGCAACCACCAATACCACCACCAATACCACCACTAATACCACCACCACCACCAATAACACCACCAACACCAATACCACCACCAATACTACCACCACCACCAATATCAAAATCACCAAAACCACCACCAATACCACCACCACCAATACCACCACCATCACCACAAAAACCTCCACCACCAATACCACCACCACCAATACCAATAACACCACCACCACCACCAATATTACCACAAACACCGCCACCAATACCATCACCACAACCAATATCACCACCACTATTATCATCACCACCAATACCACCACCAATACCACCACTAATACCACCCACCACCACCAATAACACCACCAACACCAATACCACCACCAATACTACCACCCACCACCAATATCAAAATCACCAAACCACCACCAATACCACCACCACCAACACCACCACCATCAACACAAAAACCTCCACCACCAATACCACCACCACCAATACCACCACCACCAATACCACCAACACCAATACCACAACCTCCAATACCACTACCAATACCACCACCACCAATACCACTGCTAATACCAATACCAGCACCTCCAATACCACCAATACCATCAATACCACCAAGACCACCAATACCAAAACCACCAATACCACCACCACCAATACCGCAACCACCAATACCACCACCAACCCCACCCCACCAATACCACCACCACCAATCCAATACCACCACCACCAATACCACAGCTAATACCAATTCCACTACCACCAATACCACCACTAATACCAACACCACCACCAATACCACCACCACCACCACCAATACCAACATCAATACCACCAACACCACCAATAACAATACCACCACCAATACAACCAATACTACCACCACCAACCCATTACCACCACCAATATTACCTCCAATACCACCATCACCACCAATACCACCACCACCACCAATACCACCACCATCACCACAAAAACCTCCACCACCAATACTACCACCACCAATACCACCACCACCACCACCAATACCACCACCACCATCAATGCCACCACCTCCAACACCACCACCACCACCAATACCACCACCACCAATACCACCACCACCAATACCACCAATACCACAACCACCACCAAAACCACCACCAGCACCAAAACTACCACCACCAATACCAAAACCACCAATACCACCACCACCAATACCGCAACCACCAACCACCACCACCACCAATCCAATACCACCACCACCAATACCACAGCTAATACCAATACCACCACTTATACCACCACCTCCAATACCACCACCACCAATACCACCACCTCCAATACCACCACCAGCAATACCACCACCACCACGAATACCACCACCACTAATACCAATACCACCAACACCACCAATACCAATACAACCACCAATACCACCAATACTATCACCACCAATAACATTACCACCACCAATATTACCTCCAATACCACCATCACAACCAATACCAACACCACCACCAATACCACCACCACCAATACCACCACCAATACCTCCACCACCACCAATACCACCACCATCACCACAAAAAACTCCACCACTGATACTACCACCACCAATACCACCACCACCAATACCGCCACCAATACCACCAATACCACCATCACCAATACCACCAACACCACCAATACCACCGCCACCAATACCACCAATACCACGACCATCAATACTAATACCACCAATACCACCACCAATTCCACCACCACAAATGCCACCACCATGAATACCACCACCACCAATACCACCACCAATACCAACACCACCAATACCACCACCAATACCACAACCACCAATACCACCATTAATACCACCACCACCAATACCACCGCTAATATCAATACCACCACCAATACCACCACCTACAATACCACCAATACCACCACCAATACCATCACTAATACCAACACCACCACCAATACCACCACCACAATCACCACCACCAATACCAATACCACCACCAATACCACCACCACCAATACCAATACCACCAATGCTACCACCACCAATACCACCACCACCAATACTGCCTCCAATACCACCATCACCACCAATACCACCACCACCACCACCAATACTACCTCCAATACCACCATCTCCACCAATACCACCACCACCAGCAATACCACCAGCAAGACCACCACCACCAATACCACCACCACCAATACCACCACCATCACCAATACCACCAATACCATCACCACCACCAATACCACCAGCACCAATACCACCACCAATACCACCACAAATACCACCAACACCACCAATACCACCACCAATACCACAACCAATACCACCACCACCACCAATACCACCACCACCAATACCAGCAATACCCCAGCCACCACCAATACCACCACCAATACCATCACCAATACCACCATCAACACCAAAACCTCCACAAATACCTCCACCACCAATACCACCACCAATACCACCACCACCACCAATACCACCACCATCACCACAAAAACCTCCACCCCCAATGCCACCACCACCAACACAACCAGCACCAATACCACCACCAATACTGCCACCAATACCACTACCAATACTGCCACCAATACCACCACCATAAATGCCACCATGTCCAACACCACCAACACCACCACCGAAACCACCACCACCAATACCACCAATACCACCACCACAACCACCAATACCACCAATACCACAACCACCAATACTACCACCACCAATACCACCACCAATACCACCACCACCAATACCACCACCAATACCAACACCACCAATACCACCACCTCCAATACTACCACCACCAATCCAATACCACCACCACTAATACCACCGCTAATACCAATACCACCACCAATACCACCAATACCACCACCTCCAATACCACCAATACCACCACCAATACACCACTAATACCAACACTACCACCAATACCACCACCACAATTACCATCACCAATACCACCACCACCAATACCACCACCACCAATACCAATACCACCACCAATACCACTGATGGAGCAAGGTCTCGGACACGAGACTTGCTCGGAAACAATCTCCTCGATTTAACTTACTAGCGAATTAACTAATGACATATCTCGTGATTAATAATATGCATTTTTCATTATACGCGGGAAAAGAATGAAGCTTGCTTATTCGTTTACTAACTGCAAATAACACGGACGTAGGACTAGGACGCATTTAACATGGGATCTTTTCTGCGCATGCGTCTACTGCATCTAGGTAGTATGACGTGCTTTCGCTTGGAGGGAAATTCTTGCGCTTACGCAAAGAGCTATAAAATGGCCACTTGAAAGCTCACATGTATGGCACCTGCTTGCTGAAATTAGAGATGGATTTATAACTAACGCAAATGCAGAGAGAGAAATAACACATGGTATGGGATAGAGTAGAAGTTGGAGGGATACAGTGAAACCATTTATTTTTGAGAATAACATTTCTCTTTTTGACTTTATTATTAGTGCGTATTTGGGCCTGTTAAAGTTGACCGAGTCGAGCAAACCAATATGGTGCGACGCATGTGCCCTGACACGAAAGCCTGGGAGCTGACTAAGAATTTGACATGAGTCCAAGGTCGGCGGAGATGTGCTCTGGGAACATGAGGGTGAAGAGTCATATGAAGGAACTTATTCAAGACATCAGTTACAAATGTATTTAATAAAGTTTAAAGATGTATGGAAAAGGAAGGGCGGAATAAAGTTTGATGGGAGGAGTTTGGAAAACAATGGTTAAAAGGGAATAAATGAAAATAAGTGTGGTGTGATGATCACCCCCCCCCCATAGCCGTCCAATCAGAAGTTAGTATTCTGTGCAAATGAAACATTAATGGGTGGGTATAATTGAGGTAGTTTAGTTAGAAAAAGGTAGAAGCTGATGGGCACGCGCTGGAGAGTTATTTGGGAAAGTCACGAAGAAGCTTTGATGCGAGTTGAAGAAGCTTGACAACGGGGTGTTCTGGGGTGGTGCTCTGAAAATCTGATGAAGAAATCGAATGCAGAATCATCTACCAGATTTGGGTGGGTTTAGAAGGGTAATTGCGGAAGAACCACGAGGAGGAAGAGAGTGTCAGAGAGGGGTGCAACATAATGATCGGTAACTAGTGAGGCGAGGTATCCTGTCCTGATTCCTGTCCTGAAGCCTTTGTCTCCTGATCTGTCCTGGGAGGCCTTTACCAGCCATTTGGTCTTCATACCATACTTTGGTAACTATGAGATTCATCGTTTGATAAATGCTCTTCTGTCTCTATCCTCTTCTTTCTGAGCAGAGTTATTGTGTGGATCTGAATTGATAAAAGTTTAACTGTGATATTTCGAATTGGCACTCCCGCGAATGAGGGTGTTTGTACTGAAACAATTTGAGATGGTTCAAAACCCCTAATTTAGATAAAGGGTTTAAAACTTATTGAGTCTGTCATTATTTTTACTTATTAAGGAATGCATAATAAGTTATGTCAATTATGGCCATCAACTAGTTTTACCTAACTGGTCCATTGACCAGAGGAAAGAACTGTTTGATCAGCAGAAGGTTTAGTTAAAGAAGCAATAACTAGATCCTGAGGTATGAGTAACATATAAAACTAATAAACTCCAGTGGTTTACTTAGAGCGCAGCGGAAGCGAGTTGTATGGGCCCAAGAGAGTATATAGTAGTAGAGTATCTGTTGTTAGTAGACCGCTGGATCACCACCACCACCAATACCACCACCAATACCACCAATACTACCAACACCAATACCACCACCACCTCCAATATTACCTCCAATACCACCATCACCACCAATACCACCATCAACACCAATACCACCACCAATACCACCACCACCACCACCAATACCACCACCATCACCACAAATACCTCCACCACCAATGCCACCACCACCAACACAACCACCACCAATACCACCACCAATACTACCACCAAATCCACTACCAATACTACCACCAATACCACCACCATAAATGCCACCATCTCCAACACCACCAACACCACCACCAATACCACCAACACTACCAATACCACCACCACCAATACCACCACAACCACCAATACCACCGACCACCAATACTACCACCACCAATACCACCACCACCAATACCATAACCACCAATACCACAACCAATACCACCACCACCAATACTACCACCAACAATCCAATACCACCACCACCAATACTCAGCTAATACCAATACCACCACCAATACCAATAAATACCACCACCTCCAATACCACCAATACCACCACCAATACCACCACTAGTACCAACACCACCACCAATACCACCACCACAATTACCATCACCAATACGACCACCACCAATACCACCACCACCAATACAAATACCACCACCACCAATACCACCACCACCTCCAATATTACCTCCAATACCACCATCACCACCAATACTACCACCACCACCAATACCACCACCACCACCAATACCACCACCAATAGCACCACCACCAATATCACCACAACCAATAACACCATCAATACCACCTCTAATACCACCACCACCACCAATACCATCACCAATACCACCATCAACACCAATACCACCACCAATACCTCCACCACCAATACCACCACCACCACCAATACCACCACCACCACCAATACCACCACCATCACCACAAAAACCTCCACCACCAATGCCACCACCACCAACACAACCACCACAAATACCACCACAAATACTACCACCAATACAACTACCAATACTGCCACCAATACCTCCACCATAAATGCCACCATCTACAACACTACCAACACCACCACCAATAAACCACCACCAATACCACCAACACCACCAATACCACCACCACCAATACCACCACAACCACCAATACCACCAATACCACAACCACCAATACTACCACCACCAATATCACCACCACCAATACCACCACCACCAATACCACCACCACCAAAACAACCACCACCAATAACAACACCACCAATACCATAACCACAAATACCACAACCAATACCATCACCACCAATACTACCACCACCAATCCAATACCACCACCACCAATACTCCGCTAATACCAATACCACCACCAATACCACTAAATACCACCACCTCCAATACCACCACCAATACCACCACTAATACCAACACCACCACCAATATCACCACCACAATTACCATCACCAATACCACCTCCAATACCACCAATACCACCACTAATACCAACACCACCACCAATACCACCACCACAATTACCATCACCAATACCACCACCACCAATACAAATACCACCACCAATACCACCAACACCTCCAATATTACCTCCAATACCACCATCACCACCAATACTACCACCACCACCAATACTACCACCACCACCAATACCACCACCACCAATACCACCACCAATAGCACCACCACCAATATCACCACAACCAATAACACCATCAATACCACCACCAATACCACCACCACCAATCCAATACCACCACCACCAATACCACCGCTAATACCAATACCACCACCAATACCACCAATACCACCACCTCCAATACCACCACTAATACCAACACCACCACCAATAGCATCACCACAATTACCACCACCAATACCACCATCAATACCACCACCACCACCAATACCAACACCACCACCAATACCACCAATACTACCACCACCAATACCACCACCAATATTACCTCCAATACCACCATCACCACCAATACCACCACCACCACCAATACCACCACCACCAATACCACCACCACCTCCACAAAAACCTCCACCACCGATACCACCACCACCAAACCCACCACCACCAATACAACCACCGCCACCAATACCAACACCATCAATGCCACCACCTCCAACATCACCAACACCACCACCAATACCACCACCACCAATACCACCACCACCAATAACACCACCACCACCGATACCACCACCACCACCAATATTACCTCCAATACCACCATCACCACCAATACGACCACCACCAATACCACCACCACCAATACCACCACCACCAATACCATCACCAATACCAACACCACCAATACCACCACCACCAATACCACAACCACAAATACCACCACCAATACCACAACCACCAATAGCACCACCACCAATCCAATACCATCACCATCAATGCCACCACCTCCAACACCACCGACATCACCACCAATACCACCACCACCAATACCACCAACACCACCAATACCACCACCACCAATATCACCACCACCACCAGTACCACCAATACCATGACCACCAATACTACGACTACCAATAGCACCACCACAAATATCACCACAACCAATACCACCACCACCACCACCATCAATACCACCACCAATACCTCCACCACCAATTCCACCACCACCAATCCAATACCACCACCACCAATACCACCGCGAATTCCAATACTACCTCCAATACCACCAATATCACCACCTCCAATACCACCAATACCACCACCAATACCACCACTAATACCAACACCACCACCAATACACTCACCACAATTACCACCAATACCACCAACACCAATACCACCACCACCAATACCAATACCACCATCAATACCACCACCACCAATACCAATACCACCACCAATACCACCACCACGACCAATCTTACCTCCAGTACCACCATCACCACCAATACCACCATCACCACCAATACCACCACCACCAATACCACCACCAATACCACCACCACCACCAATACCACCACCATCTCCACAAAAACCTCCACCGCTGATAATACCACCACCAATACCACCACCACCAATACCACCACCAATACCACCACCATCAATGCCACCACCTCCAACACCACCACCAATACCACCAACACCACCAATATCACCACCACCAATACCACCACCACCACCAATACCACGACCAGAGTACTACCACCACCAATACCACCACCACCACCAATACCACCACCACCAATACCACCACCACCAATACCACAACCACCGATACCACCACCAATACCACAACCACCAATAGCACCACCACCAATCCAATACCATCTCCATCAATGCCACCACCTCCAACACCACTGACACCACCACCAATACCACCACCACCAATACCACCAACACCACCAATACCACCACCACCAATATCACCACCACCACCAATACCACCAATACCACAACCACCAATACTATGACTACCAATAACACCACAACCACCAACATCACCACCACCAATCCAATACCACCACCACCAATACCACCGCTACTACCAATACCACCAATACCAACACCTCCAATACCACCACCAATACCACCACTAATACCAACACCACCACCAATGCCACCACCACAATTACCACCACCAATACCACCACCACCAATACCACCACCACCAATACCACCACCACCAATACCACCACCAATACCACCAATACTACCACCACCACTAATATTACCTCCAATGCCACCATCACCACCAATACCACCACCAATACCACCACCACCAATACCACCAACAATAGCACCACCACCTATATCACCACAACCAATACCATCACCAGCATCAATATCACCACTAATACCACCAATACTACCACCACCAATACCACCACCAATACCACCATCACCAATACCACTAACAATATCACCACCAATACCAATACCACCACCACCAATACCACCACCAATACCACCACCACCAATACAACCAATACCGCTACCACCACCACCACCAATTCCACCAGCACCAATACCACCAGCATCAATACCACCATCACCAATACCACCACCAATACCACCACTATCAATACCTCCACCACCAATACCTCCACCACCAATACCACCAATACCACCATCACCACCAATACCATGACCACCACCACCACCACCAATACCACCACCAATATCACCACCACCAATACCACCACCACCACCAATACCACCAGCACCAATACCACCAACACCACCGCCAATACCACCACCACCACCAATACCATCACCACCACCAATACCACCATCACCACCAATAACACCACCATGAATACCACCACAAATACCACCACCACCACCAATATCACCAATACCACCACCAATACCACCAACACCACCAATACCACCACCACCATCAATACCACCACCTCCACCACCACCAATACCACCAACAATACCACCAATACCACCACCAGTATCACCACCACCAATACCATCACCACCACCAATACCAAAACCAATACCACCACCACCAATACCATCACCTCCACCAATACCACCACCAATACCACCATCACCACCAAAACCACCACCACCAATACCACTACTAATACCACAACCACCAGTGCGACCACCACCAATATCACCACCACCAATACCACCACCACCACCCACCAATACCAATACCACCAATACCAGCAATACCACCACCACCACCAAAACCACCACCACCAATTTCACCACCAATACCACCACCACCACCAATACCACCACCAATGCAACCACCATTACCAATATCACCACCACCAATACCACCACCAATACCACCAATACCATTACCAGCAATACCACCACCACCACCACTACCACCACCACCACCACTACCACCACCACCACCACTACCACTGCCACCAATACCACCAGCACCAATGCCAACTCCACTACCAATACCAGCACCACCAATACCACCACCACAAAAACCACCACCACCAATACCACCACCACCAACACCACCACCACCAATACCAACACCACGACCAGCATCAATACCACCACCTCCACAACCACCAATACCACCACTACCAATACCATCAACACCACCAATACCACCACCACCAATACCACCACCACCAATACCACCATCACCAATACCACCACCACCACCAATAAAACCACAACCAATACCACCTCCACCACTAATACCACCACCAATACTACCAGCAATACCGCCACCAATACCACCACTAATACCAACCCCACCACCAATGCCACCACCACAATTACCACCACCAATACCACCACCAATACAACCACCACCAATACCAATACCACCACCACCACCATTACCACCACCATCACCATAAAACCTCCACCACCAATACCAGCACCACCAATACCACCACCAATACCACTACAACCACCAATACCACCATCATCAATGTCACCACCTCCAACACCACCACCAATACCACCACCACCACCAACACCACCAATACCACCACCACCAATACCACCACCACCACCAATACCACCACCACCAATACTACTACCACCAATACCACCACTGTGAGAAGTTGGCCTGGCATATGCTGTCCACTATTTAAAGTGGGCACCTTGCACCAGTCCAAACGACCCTTATTGATGATAGGTTTAAAGACAACCTTTATTGAAAGCTATCCTAGTGGTAGCTATGGAGAGCAGCCTTCAGGCTAAGTCTTGAAGGAGTGCAAAGCAGCTTGGTTTACCAGATTATAACCTCTTGAATGACCAAATGAAAGGAGAACAACACCAGGTATATATCAAATATATGTATTTATTTCTAAACACTCACTACTAATCTCTTTTTGAGATTAGAGTCCAAGATACACAATATCACAGTATTAAAACGACAGTAAATAGCACAATATACAATGGGCCCCAGGGGGGGACCAAACCATATATTAAGAAAGTGGTATAAGAACCACGACTTGACTAGACACAGTGCCTAGAGCATGTAGAATCACTGGGACCCCAAGGAACCACCCAAGGTAGTGACACAGGAGACCCACGGGGGATGTGTTCAGTGTGAGAACACAGCCACGAGCGCCATAGGATTCTATGAGTAAAGTCGCGGTTGGAATTTTAAAGATAAAGGACACTTAGGAGAGGACTTTGAGCAAACCCCTTTAGACTTAAGGGGTTCTAGGGCCAACACCCACGGGAGCACCGGAGTACTCGAGTTACCTCACCTAGGGAAGCCGGGTGCATAGGTGTCAAAAGGTGTCAGGAATCGTCGTTGATTTCAAGGGCAATCTGCTGCAAAGTGCTGCTGCCGTGAAGAAGAAAAGTGTCCGGGATGATCCAAGCCTGGATCGAAGATGTGAAGAACCTGAAAGCAGAGGGGACAAAGTCTGGGTCACTTCATGTGGCCAGGAGCGGAGCAATCAAATGCCCACCGATGTCGGGTGCTTCAGGTGCGAGGAGCTGGAGCTTGACTCTGCAGCCACAGGGTCCAGGAGACATTGAGGATGACCAGGAGCCAGATTCAAGCTGTCCCACAAAGGATGTCGAGTGTTGGGGTGTCGGTGCTCGGATTGAACACAACAAGCCTTGGCAACAGCAACCCACGCAGGATGAGTAAAGATGCTTTGGTGCAGAACAGCAAGGTCCAGGGGACTCTCCAAGCCATGGAAAGTCAGGGCACATCTGGAGCGACCAGGGTAGCCCAATTAATATTAGTGTTGCTTTCACAGGGACCCACCAGTCAACGGACCAGGGATCGCGAAGGGACCTTGAGAGAAAACACAGAGGGCCAGCTCACGGAACACTCGTGGAGTGTAGGCTGGCAATCTTTGGAGGAATTGCTGCTAGGGGTCGGGGATACAAGTAACCCAAAGCTTAGCCTCAGAGGTTGCCTCAAAGCTGATGCTTCTGCAAATGGTCGCGGTGTCCAGGGGTTCAGTTTGCACGGTCTCCACAAGGGATACAGGCCTCAGACTTGCTGAGCACACAGATCCACCTCAGTGACCACGGGAACCCACCTCCTGTGTTGCAAAATTCTTCGGATTCCTCAGGAGCTTTGGAGATGCAAACTGGACAGATGCGTCTTAGGTGCCTGCCAAGCAGGGGAGTAACTCCTTTACTCCAAGGGAGATTCTTCGGTTATCCAACGTCGTGTAGATAGTTGAAGTTCTGGGATTCTGTAGCAGAGTTTCATCCAGGTAAATCTAAAGTCCTGTAGTCATGGGTTCCTACTTTATAACCAAGGAAGGGGTGGTACAAACTCTGGGGACCCACCTATGGGAGGGTCAGGAAAGAGGGGTGGCTACACCCATTTCCTTTGTCCAGTTTTGTGCCAGAGCAGGGGCTGAGTGCCCCTGCAACCGGTTTGAGCTGGACTATGCACAGGGACACCAAATGTGCCCCCAGTGCAGACTTCAAAGCACTCTGAGAGTGCACCCACCCAGCCCCAATACACTAAAGCCTGTCTGGGAGGTGGTCACACCTCCCTGTGACAGGAAACCTATTGTCCAGGCCTCCTCTGCAGGAGTTTTGTCCAGCAGCAGGAGGGCAGACTCGTGTCTGTGGCTGAAGCATCCATTTTGTGATGCCAGGGTTCTGTTAAGCTGGTACCGGGTGTTCCAGTGGTGCCATGTTTCTCCCTCTAGTAGGGTGGGATCATACCTCCCACCCCAGTTACTGGGGTGGAGGTATGATTCCAAGGTGTTTGACACCAAACACGACATGTTTCCATGCAGCCATTCTCAAGTTAGCATTTACCGCGAGCTCATAATGCACTTAGAGTATATGGTCTGGCTGCATCACAAACAACCCCAGAATGGAGATTCCGAAAGCTGCAGAGGGGCTCTGCTCATGCATGAGCACCCTCTCACATGAAACCCAGCACCCTGCCTTCAGGATTGTTAAGGCCTGCCATAGGGGTGACTGATAGGTTTACATGTGCAGTGATATGGAGAGATATAGGGAACCTATATCTCAGTAAGGGGTGCATATACCACGTTACACAGGCTGCTGTAGCAGACCTGTTGTGTCATTTTAAAAGGCTTCCCAGGGGTGGCACAATACATGCTGCAGCCCCTGGTAGGCCTCTGGGGTACCTATGCCCTGGGTATATAGTATACCATATACTAGGGACTCACAAGGGTACCCCAGAATCCAATCTGGAGTATACCTAAAGTACATAGAGTCAATTTAGAGTAGAAAGCAGAGAGACTGGGGTCCTGATTAGCAGGGCCTCAGTCTGGCTAAGTCGAAAAACAGTGAAACATCAGCAAAAAGTGGGGTAACTATAAGAAGCAGATCCTACTCTCCTACACAACCCCCCCAAACGTCAGGACATTAAACTAACCTTGACCAGTTGAGTCTTCATGTTCTAAGTGGAAATATCTGGAGAGTCCATCTGCATTGGCATGGTTACTCCCAGGTCTATGTTCCACTGTATAGTCCATCCACTGTAGGGAAATGGACCACCTCAAAAGTTTGGGGTTTTCACCCTTCATCTGTTTTAGCCATAAGAGGGGCTTGTGGTCTGTCTGAACAATGAAGTGAGTGCCAAACAAGTAACCCTGGGCGAAGTGCTACGCTACGCTCGCGTAGTTTGCGAAGTTTGCTCTACATGCACAACGCGCAATTACACGTAGCACAGTGCAAACACACGTAGCGTAGCGGTCATTTTTGCTTGCTCGCGGTCCTCAGCGTCAAGTTGGCGACCAGCGAGCAAGCAAATCGACATCCTGCGAGACTTTTTCCTCGTTCGCGATCAGCAACATCAAGTTGCCGATCGCGGCGTGGAAAATAAACCTCCGGCGAGATTCTCAACGCGGGAGGTCAGGTTTCTCATTGCGAGTGGTCGCGTATGCCTGCGACCGCTCGCGATGAGAAACTACCAGTCAGCGTTGAGAAGCTGCCGCTCGGTAAAAATCTACTTTCGGCGGCAGTAAAAGACAGCTTCGCACTGTGCAAGTTGCCGTTTTCAATGATTGCACAGTGCGGACAAGCATCCGGCACTGTGCAATCATTGCGAACAGTGCGCTCGCAGTTCGCGTAGTGCTACTGTGAGCTTCAGCGTGAGTGCGAACTGCACTTTGCGTAGCTTCGCGAAGCACTACTTCGCGAACTACGCCCAGCCTTACAAACAAGTATGGCCTCAGCTTCTTCAAGGCCCAAACCACCAATACCATGACCACCAATACTACTACCACCAATACCACCACCACCACCAATACCACCACCACCAATACCACCACTATCTCCACAATAACCACCACCACCAATACCAATACCACCAGCACCAATACCAATACCACCACCAATACCACCACCACCACCAATACCACCACCAATATCACCACCACCAATACCACCATCACCACCAATACCACCACCACCAATACCACCACCAATACCACCACCACTAATGCCACCACCACCAATACCACCACCACCAATACCACCCACCACCACCACCAATATCAATACCACCAATACCACCACACCACTACCACCACCACCAACACCACCACTACCAATCCACCACTAATACCACCACCAATACCACCACCACCAATACCACCCACCAACACCACCACCACCACTACCACCACCAATACCACCACCACTACCAATACCACCACCACCAATACCACCAATACCATTACCACCAATACCACCACCACTACCACCACCACCACTACCACTACCACCAATACCACCACCACCAATACCACCACCACCACCAATACCAGCACCACCAATACCACCACCACAATACCACCACCACCAATACCACCACCACCAATACCACCACCACCAATATCCACCACCAATACCACCTCACCAATACCACCACCAGCACCAATACCAACACCACCACGAGCATCAATACCACCACCTCCACAACCACCAATACCACCACCAATACCACACCACCAATACCACCAACACCACTACCATCAACTACAATGACCACCACCAATACCACCAATACCAATACCACCATCAATACCACCACCTCCACCAATACCACCACCACCACAACTACCACCACCAATACCACCACCACCAATACCACCACCATCAATATCAATACCACCACCAATACTGCCACCACCACCAATACCACCACCATCACCACAAAAACCTCCACCACCAATACCACCACCACCAATACCACCACAACCACCAATACCACCACCATCAATGTCACCACCACCAACACCACCACCAATACCACCACCACCACCTCCACCACCACCAATACCACCACCACCAATACCACCACCACCACCACCAATACCACCACCACCAATACTACCACCACCCAATACCACCACCACCACCAATACCACCACCACCAATACCACCACCACCACCAATACCACCACCACCAATACCACCACCATCACCACCACAATACCACCACCAATACCACCACCACCACCAATACCACACACCAATACCACCAGCACCACCAATACCACCATCACCAATGCCACCACCACCAATACCACCACACACCACCAATACCACCACCACCAATACCACCACCACCACCAATACCACCACACACCAATACCACCACCACCACCAATACCACCACTACCACCACCAATACCACCACCACCAATACCACCACTACCACCAATACCACCACCACCAATACCACCACCACCAATACCACCACCACAATATCACCACCACCAATACCACCACCACCAATACCACCACCACCAATACCACCACCACCAATCCAATACCACCACCGCCAATACCAATACCACCAGATATTCCACCAATACCACCAATACCAATACCACCACCAATACCACCAACTACCAATACCCACCAATACCACCACCAATACCACCCACCAATACCACCACCACCACCAATACCACCACCACCATCACCACCACCAATACCACCAATACCAACAATACCACCACCAATACCAATACCACCACCAATACCACCACCACCAATACCACCATACCATCACCAATACCACCACCAATACTACCACCACCAATACCACCACCACCAATACCACCACCAATACCACCACCACCACCAATACCACCACCACCAATACCACCACCAATAGCACCACCACCAATATCACCACAACCAATACCACCACTACCATCAATACCACCACCAATACCACCACCACCACCAATACTACCACCACCAATACCACCACCACCACCAATACCACCAATACCACCCACCAATACCACACTACCATCACCACCAATACCACCACCAATACCACCACCACCAATACCATTAATACCACTACCACCAATACCACTAGCACCAATACCACCACCACCAATACCACCACCAATACCACCACTACCAATACCTCCACCACCAATATCACAACCACCAATACCACCACCAATACCACCAATACCACCATCACCACCAATACCATGACCACCACCACCACCAATACCACCACCAATATTACCACCACCAATACCACCATCACCACCAATACCACCACCACCAATACCACCACTAATACCACCACCACTAACTCCACCAATACAACCACCACCACCAATACTACCACCACCACCACCACCAATACCACCACCACCAATACCACCACCACCACCAATACCACCACCTCCACCACCAATACCACCACCATACCACCAGCACCAATACCACCAACACCACCACCAATACCACCACCACCAATACCATCACCACCACCAATACCACCATCACCACCAATACCACCACCACCAATACCACCACCACCAACACCACCACCACCACCACCAATACCACCACCACCAATACCACCACACCACCAATACCACCACCACCAATACACACCACCACCAATACCACCAATACCATCACCACCAATACCACCACCACCAATACCACCACCACCACATACTACCACCAATACCAACACCACCAATCCACCACCACCACCAATACCACCACCACCAATACCACCACCAATACCTCCACCACCAATACCACCACTACCAATACCACCGCTAATACCAATACCACCACCAATACCACCACCAATACCACCAACTCCTATACCACCACCAATACCACCACCAATACCACCACCACCACCACCATGCCACCACCACAATTACCACTACCAATACCACCACCACCAATACCATCACCACCAATACCAATACCACCACCAATACCAATACCAATACCACCAACCAATACCAATACCACCACCAATACCACCACCAATACCACCACCACCAATACCACCACCACCACCAATACCACCACCACCAATACCACCACCACCACCACCACCACCACCACCACCAATACCACCACCAATACCAACACCACCACCAATACCACCACCACCAATACCATACCACCAATACCACCACCACCACCACTACCATCACCACTACCACCAATACCACTACCACCAATACCACCAGCACCAATACCACCTACACTACCAATACCACCACCACCACATACCACCACCACCAATACCACCACCACCAATACCACAACCACCAATACCACCACCACCAATACCACCACCAATACCACCACACACCAATACCACCACCAACACCACCACCAATACCACCACCACCAATACCACCACCACCACACACCACCACCAATACCACCACCCACCAATACCACCACACCACCACCAATACCACCACCACCAACTACCACCAACTACCACTACCACCAATACCACCACCAATACCACCACTCAATACCACCACCACCAATACCACCACCACCAATACCAATACCACCACCACCAATACCACCACCACCACCAATACCACCACCACCACACAATACCACCACCACCAATACCACCCACCAATACCACCACCACCAATACCACCACCACCACCAGCATCAATACCACCACCACCACAACCACCAATACCACCACCCAATACCACCACCACCAATACCACCACCACCACCACCACCAATACCACCACTTACCACCACCACCAATACCACCACCAATACCACCACCACCAATACCACCACCACCACCAATACCACCACCACCAATACTACCACCACCAATACCACCACCACCAATACCACCACCACCAATACCACCACCACCATACCACCAATACCACCACCACCAATACCATCACCACCAATACCACCACCACCAATACCACCACCAATACCACCACCAATACCACCACCAATACCACCACCACCAATACCACCACCAATACCACCACTACCACCAATACCACCACCACCAATACCACCACCACCAATACCAACCACCACCAATACCACCACCACCACCAATACCACCATCACCACCAATACCACCACCACCAATACCACCACCACCAATACCACCACCACCAATACCATCATCACCACCAATACCACTCACCATCAATACCACCACCACCACCACCACCACCAATACCACTACCACCACCACCACCACCACCACCAATACCACCACCAACCACCTATACCACCACCACCAATACCACCACCACCAACACCACCACCAACACCACCACCACCACCAATACCACCACCACCAATACCACCACCAATACCACCACCACCAATACCACTCACCACCAATACCACCACCACCACCACCACCATCACCACCAATACCACCACCACCAATACCACCATACCACCACCACCAATACCAATACCACCACCAATACCACCACCACCACCAATACCACCACCAATACCACCACCACCAATACCACCACCACCACCAATACCACCACCACCAATACCACTACTAATACCACCACCACCAATACCACCACCACCAATACCACCACCACCAATACCACCACCACCAATACCAACACCACCAATACCACCACCACCACCCACCACCACCAATACCACCACCACCAATACCACCACCAATACCACCCACCAATACCACCACCAACACCACCACCAATACCACCACCACCACTACCACCACTACCAATATCACCACCACCAATACCACCAATACCACTACCACCAATACCACCACCACCACCACCACCACCACCACCACCACTACCACTGCCACCAATACCACCACCACCAATACCACCACCACCACCAATACCACCACCACCAATACCACCACCACCAACACCATACCACCACCACCAATACCACCACCACCAATACCACCACCACCACCAATACCACCACCACCAATACCACCACCACCAATACCACCACCACCACCAATACCACCACCAATACCACCACCACCAATACCACCACCACCACTACCACCAATACCACCACCTCCACCACCACCAATACCACCACCAATACCACAGCCACCAATACCACCAACACCACCAATACCACCACCACCAATACCACCACCAATACCACCAACCACCAATACCACCAATACCACCACCAATACCACCACTACCAATACCACCACCACCACCAATACCACCACCACCAATACCACCACCAATACCACCACCACCAATACCACCACCACCAATACCACCACCACCACCAATACCACCACCACCACCACCACCACCAACACCACCACCAATACCACCACCACCACCACCACCACCACCACCACCAATACCACCACCACCACCAATACCACCACCACCAATACCACCACCACCACCACCACCACCACCACCACCACCACCACCAATACCACCACCACCAATACCACCACCACCACTACCAATACCACCACCACCAATACCACAACCACCAATACCACCACCACCAACAATACCACCACCACCACCAATACCACCACCACCAATACCACCACCACCAACACCACCACCACACACCAATACCACCACCACCAATACCACCACCACCACCAATACCACCACCACCAATACTCACCACCACCACTACCACCAATACCACCACCAATACTACCACCACCAATAACACCACCACCACCAATACCACCACCACCAATACCACCACCACCAATACCGCCACCACCACTAATACCCTACCACCAATACTACCACCACCAATACCACCACCACCAATACCACCACCAATATCACCACCACCAATACCACCACCACCAATCCACCACCACCACCACCAATACCACCATCAATACACATACCACCACCAATACCACCACCACCAATACCACCAATACCACCACCAATACCACCACCAATACCAACACCACCACCAATACCACCACCACCAATCACCACCACCAATACCACCACCACCAATACAAACACCACCAATACCAATACCACCACCAATACCACCACCACCAATACCAATACCATCACCAATACCACCAATACTACCACCACCAATCCACCACCACCACCAATACCACCACCAATACCACCACCACCACCAATACCACCACCACCAATAACACCACCAATAGCACCACCACCAATACACCACCACCAATACCACCACCACCACATACCACCACCAATACCACCACCACCACCAATACTCACCACCACTACCACCAATACCACCACCAATACCACCAATACCACCACCACTACCAATACCACCACCACCAATACCACCACCAATACCACCACCACCACCAATACCACTACCACCACTACCACCAATACCACCACCACCAATACCACCACCACCAATACCACCACCAATACCACAACCAATACCACCACCAAAAATACCACCACCACCAATACCACCACCACCAATACCACCACCACCACCACCACCACCACCAATACCACTACCACCACCACCACCAATACCACCACCAATACTACCACCACCAATACCACCACCACCATCAATACCACCACCACCACCAATACCACCACCACCAATACCACCATCACCACCAATACCACCACCACCAATACCACCACCAATACCACCACCACCAACTCCACCAATACCACCACCACCACCAATACTACCACCACCACCAATACCACCACCACCACCAATACCACCACCACCACCACCACCACCACCACCACCACTACCACCACCACCACCAATACCACCACCACCAATACCACCAACACCACCACCAATACCACCACCACCACCAATACCACCACCACCACCAATACCACCATCACCACCAATACCACCACCATCAATACCACCACCACCAACACCACCACACACCACCACCAATACCACCACCACCAATACCACCACCACCACCACTACCACCACCACCAATACCACCACCACCAATACCACCACATACCACCACCACCAATACCACCACCACCAATACCACCACCACCACCACCAATACCACCACCAATACCACCACCACCAATACCACCACCACCAATACCACCACCCACCAATACCACCACCAATACCACCACCACCAATACCACCACCACCAATACCACCAATACCAATACTACCACCAATACCACCACCACCAATACCACCACCACCAATACCACCACCAATACCAACACCACCACCAATACCACCACCACCAACTACCACCACCAATACCACCACCACCAATACCACCACCACCACCACCAATACCACCATCAATACCACCACCACCACCAATACCACCACCACCAATACCACCACCACCAATACCACCACCACCACCACCACACTACCACCAATACCACCATCACCACCAATACCACCACCAATACCACCACCACCAATACCACCACCACCACTAATACCACCACCACCACAACACCACCACCACCACTAATACCACCACCACCAATACCACCACCACCAATACCACCACCAATACCACCACCACCAATACCACCACCACCACCAATACCACCACCACCAATGCCACCAATACCACCACCACCAATACCACCACCACCAATACCACCACCAATACCAACACCACTCACCAACACCACCAACACCACCACCAACCACCACCACCAATACCACCACCACCAATACCACCAACACCACCCAATACCACCACCACCAATACCAACACCACCACCAATACCACCAATACCACCACCACCACCAATACCACCACCACCAATACCACCACCACCAGCAATACCACCACCACCATCAATACCACCACCACCAATACCACCACCACCAATACCACCACCACCAATACCACCACCAATACCACACACCACCAATACCACCAATACCACAACCACCAATACCACCACCACCACCAATACCACCAATACCATCACCACCACCAATACCACCACCACCAATACTAACACCAATACCACCACCACACACCAATACCACCACCACCACCAATACCACCACCACCACCAATACCACCACCACCAATACCACCACCACCACTACCACCACCACCAACACCACCACCACCAATACCACCACCACCACCAATACCACCACCACCACTACCACCAATACCACCACCACCAATACCACCACCAATACCATCACCAATACCACCATCACACCAATACCACCACCAATACCACCACCACCAATACCACCACCATCACCACCAACACCACCACCACCAATACCACCACCACCAATACCACCACCACCAATACCACCACCAATACCACCACCAATACCACCACCAATACCACCACCAATACCACCACCACCACCACCAACACCACCACCACCAATACCACCACCACCAATATCACCACCACCACCACCAATACCACCACCAATACCACCACCACCAACACCACCACCAATACCACCACCACCAATACCACCACCACCACCAATACCACCACCACCAATACCACCACCACCACCAATACCACCACCACCAATACCACCAATACCACCACCACCACCACCACCACCAATACCACCACCACCACCAATACCACCACCAATACCACCACCACCAATACCACCACCACCAATACCACCACTACCACCACCAATACCACCACCACCAATACCACCACCAATACCACCACCACCACCAATACCACCACCACCAATACCACCACCACCAACAATACCAATACCACCACCCCAATACCACCACCACCAATACCACCAACACCACCAATACCACCACCACCAATACCACCACCACCACCACTACCACCACATACCATGCACCACCACTACCACCACCACCAATACCACCACTACCACCAATACCACCACCACCAATACCACCACCACCAATACCACCAACACCAATACCACCACCAATACCACCACCACCACCACCACCACCACCAATACCACCACCAACAATACCACCACCAATACCACCACCACCAATACCACCACCACCACCAATACCACCACCACCAATACCACCATCATCACATCACCACCACCAATACCACCACCAATACCACCACCACCACCAATACCACCACCACACTACCACCACCAATACCACCACCACCAATACCACACACCACCAATACCACCACCACCACCAATACCACCACCACCAATACCACTACCACCACCAATACCACCAATCCAACACCACCAATACCACCACCACATACCACCACCAATACCACCACCACCACCAATCACACCACCACCACCAATACCACCACCAATAGCACCACCACCAATATCACCACAACCAATACCACCACTACCATCAATACCACCACCAATACCACCACCACCACCAATACCACCACCACCAATACCACCACTACCACCAATACCACCACCAATACCAATACCACCACCACCAATACCACCACCAATACCACCACCACCAATACCATTAATACCACCACCACCACCACCACCAATACCACTACCACCAATACCACCACCACCATACTACCACCACCAATACCACCACCACCAATACCACCACCACCACCAATACCACCACCACCAATACCACCACCACCACATACCACCAATACCACCACCACCACCAATACCATCACCACCACCACCACCAATACCACCACCAATACCACCACCACCACCACCACCACCACCACCAATACCACCACCACCAATACCACCACCACCACCAATACCACCATCA